>CM062292.1:109593032-110193032 GCA_031216915.1 Pictodentalium vernedei | reverse complement strand
TATTTTTTTTTATATACTTGTGTTTTTGAATGTTGTTCGTTTTTTCTGCTTCATCAACTGAATGAAAATAAGTATTAAGCTTTGAATATTGTTTATCTCAACTGTTTGATATCTGTTGGTGGCTTATGTTTTGTTTTGTTTTTTGTGCATTTTTACTTTTAACTGAGACAAGTGTTTAGTTTTGTATTAGTGTTTGTACAACAATTAACTTATTCGTGTTTTGATAGTAATGACTTAGTATTTGAAGTTTATCTTGTTTATATAACCACTGTGTGTTAGCTTGTTATCAAAAGTTCTGAAATATATATTTCTACCAGGTAGAAACCTTTCCTGGTCTATTCGTTAAAATGTCTCTTTTGAGTAACAAATTAGAAAGCCACTAGGCATTCTAAACTAATTTGTTACTTACAAGAGACAAATTAATTTAGAAACAAATTAGTTTAGAATGCCTATTCTCAAGTAATTTGTCTCTTTTGAGTAACTAATTAGTTTGGAATGCCCCAGTCAAAAAAAATAAATTGTATAACCACTATCCAAACATTCGTCTGACAAATGTCAGGAAAGTGGTTGTACAATAAACATTTAAAATATTGATTTTTCATCAACTGGCTAATTGTATTTTTAAAGTGTGTAATATGTAATTATAAAACACACCTGAAAAAAAAATCTGTTGATGAAGTGGGAACTGATGAAATGGGAAAATATAATTTTAGAGGCAGCTGATGAAATGGGAATTGATGAAATGGGAAGACACCATACTAACATAATTAAAAGTATTAAAAGCCCTTAATTGGGTTTCAATTGCTATTCAGTCACATAACTCATTAAAAATTGAGATGTTTTTATAAGATCCCTGTGAAAAGATTAGGATTACTGCTGAATAAACAATTTAATACATACCTGAAATGTGACAGATAGGATTATAAAAATAAATTTGTGTGAATCAATGAAGATTTTCAACACTAATTTATTTTTATAATTTTTATAACAGTCCATTTCAATTTGTTACAAAACTTCATAAAAAAGAACAACAACAAAGTAATTATAAAAATCTGTTCTTCTCCATTTCTGGATTTTGTGGTTGGTTATTCACTGACTTGAGAAAACCTGAAACCTGTTATGAGAGACCACCTGTCTTCAGAGACCATTTTTGTGTGGCCCAAAGGGCGGTCTCTCAAGACAGGTTCTTCTGTAATATAATTTATGGAAAAATTATTCCGCATATGTATCTGAACTGTTTTGAGACTGTCAACATCATTCAAGCTGCCACAACATTGTGGCGACAAAGGTATAGAATGCATGCATTAGTTCAAATAGCATATCCTGTAACAGCATTGACATTTTTCGCTTGCTTCTTCGCGATCGTTTATCACTTCCACTTGAGTTGGTATATGTTATATGTAGTAACGGTTAACCGGTTATGGAAATCATAACCAGTCACGTTCATGACTGGTTATTTACCGGTTAACCATTTCAGCCTTAAAAATATGGGTATGCATGGAGAGCCCAAATATTAACTGATGGGTTTAAATTTGAAAAAAACTTTAGGGATTCTGTATACTAGTGCTGAACGGTATACCAATTTTTCGGTACTAGTTCAAGTACACCAATGTCGTGTACGCTGCCCATATGAACACAGAAATCGAGACCCCACTAATTACACTACGAGGTAGGGTCTCAAAACCCCACCACGTGACTTCAATTTGTCTATAATTAACTTGTGTTTTTTTGCAAGTGCGGTAATCAGGTTTATTCTTCCACCAAAAATAGTTTCAGGTCATTGTTGTTTAGTGATTGTTAGGTATTGCACTTGAGTATAAATTGAATACGTATGCTCCATACGTGTTTTTTGATAATAAAAAGCATTAATATGGCAGAAAAAACAATCAAAATATGGAGTTTGAATCATGTTGTTAATCTCGCATGAATATGTCAAACTGTGTGATGTGATGTTCGGCTGACGTCGGTTTATCTTTTGATCGCTCAAGTCACCGGCTCTTAATTAGATCAATGTTTTTCACAGTCAGTGAAAAATTACTTTTACTTTTACTTGAAATATTAAAAAGATAGTTCAATATTTGAAAAAGTTATTAAAGGCTATTGCGATTCCGAAAGTTGTTCATCAAAACTGATTCAGAACTTGAGGAATTACGAAAAAAATAAATATTATACAGCACTGAAATCATGGATGTGAGTTGAAAAAATTATAACTTGACTAGCACAATATCTGGACATTTCCCAGACGGTCTTTTACCTAACTGTAGCTATTGACGGAGAAGAATCATGTTACCGGTACTGAATTTTGAATAAATTGTGGGTTGGGGGGGAAGGGAATCCGATTTACGATTTTATTTATTTATTTATTGGTGTTTAAGCTCATATACTTATGCACAGTGGCTAATCATGACCGTGCCAGTTTTTCGGGTGGAGGAAGCCGGAGTACCCTGAGAGAACCACTGAGCAACGACAAGCAACAGCCATGCAGCTCCCCAACATCGTAACTCTGCACTGCAGCACAGGCAGGGTTAGATTGGTTGAAGACTTGCGTACCATCGACGTGCAGTACGCCTTAGTGCACGGCATCCTCGTGCCACCATGTTGCCAATCAGGGTTAAGTGCCTTGCCCAAGGACACAACGTGGGAGTCCGAATTGATCGCTCAGATGGTCACCCATCCGATGATTAACCGGGCTCGACGTTGCTTAACTTCGGTGATCTGACAAGAACTGGTTACCGCAATGCCACCACGTACACATTTTACAATCTTAAAAGTTAAGTTCAGAGTGCAATGTTAAAATGTACATGTTGAGAGTGGAATTAACATAAATAAACTACATTAACGAAAAAGGAATGCTTGTGGTGGCCCTGGGACGTTTCAGCCCAAGAGAATTTTGAAGAGAATATATTCGTCTTGGAAAAGGGAATTTATACTTTCTGTGCAACAGAATATTATTATTTTGTGAAAAGCCAGGATTCTACTGGATTATTTGGAAATTACCTGTGGCACCAATACTTCTTGGATTTTTACTCCATTTGAATTTTGCAGAGCATTTTGTTATATTTTATTGGAGACTGCTGAAATTTCTAAGTGAACATTTTATTACAAATCGACGGGATACTGTATCTGAAGAGACATTCTTGGATTTAATACTAAGTCTACTAGCTGGTAACTTTCTTCACAAGATTCTTCACCACTGGATTACTGGATTCTGTCAAACTGCTTTGGACTAATTCAATAATTGATAAGTATCACTGTTTTTATTTTCTGTAAACCAATTAGTGTAAAAGATCTTTGTATCGTTTTTTTTTATATACATTTTTTTTAAATTAAATTTCAGAGTAGTTAAATTCATAGTTATTGTTGCTGATTCTCAGATTTCTTCCTGTTACCAATATCAATAATATTTCCACACCGTAACATGATTTATCAATGAAATTTTGTAGTGTGACAGGCACCAACAGATTTTCTTCCGTGTCATATTCCAGCCATCGGAATGGGCACGAGAATTGGCATAATCGGCAGAGAAATAATCTGTACCAATTGGTTTATAGCTATACAGAACAATGTACACTACACAGAACTGATGACAATTTTGAAAAAAAATTTTTACCATTCCATTCTACTTGTCTTAAGGATGCTTCATGCCAAACAAAAGATCTCTGTGCAGTTCAGAAAATCTGAGCGATTGAAAATATTTCTGTGTTAAGCTTCTGAGGTTCCCACGAGGATAAGGAAAATTTTGTTTTGCATGAATCAAATTTTTATCACTAAATAATATCACATACCAAATTGGTTCAAACAGACTCATCGGTTCAGAAAATAGAAATTTGGGGCAGGGCCAAAAATCTTCCCCCTCCCAATACAAAGGCAAATATTGCACCACGAACATTATTTGAACAAACTTGATTCTACACCTCAAAAGGAAGCTCAGTACTGAAAATGAAGTCATTGTATCCAGTTCATAAGAATATTTTTTTTACATTTGTGAGCATTTCCCCCACCCCCACGCCCTCCCTATGGGGTTTTGCAAGTTGAACAAAAACATATGATTTCAGAACAAGCAATCACCTTCAAATTCAACAAATTGCTCTAGCAGTTTGGGAGTAGTTGCAAGTACCACCTGTATGCAGGACGATGCTGAACGATGGACGAAAAGTTATCATTAATTTTCACCTCACTGTCGGGTGTGCGAACAAGCCTGGTTTGTCATGTGGTAGGGAACATACCTACCTCATTTAGTTAAGTTTCATCCACTAATTCAGGGTTTCCGCCAGACTGGCTGAGGGTCTGTCGACCGGACCCATTCCCCCCGCTGATCATACTATGATCAGTCAGAAAAGCTGGCGGTTAAAATGTCGAGTACAATGCTGTATCGTAACGACACTCAGGATCCTTTGTATCCACATAATATAGGCATAATTATGTTGTATACTATGCCTTCTATTACTGGCGACAACCTGATACTTTATAACCCCCAGACGAGAGGGGGAAACAAAGTTCAAATTCTGAATGTCGCCTATAAAATTTCTGACACAAATTGTCGTGTTTGGTCCGAAATCACTGGCTTTTATTTCAAGCGATAAATGATGTAATTGCACGTGCATGACGTCACACATCCGCATCATGGTTCTTTTTGAATATTTCATTCTCTCTGCATTTCCAATTATTTACGTTGGCACGTATAGGATTGTATAAAAAAAAATTGAGGTCAAGCGTAGCAGTCACTATCAGGATTCATGGATTTTGTGTTGTTTTGGGTTTGTATTTTTATGAAACCTCCGACCAGAGGTAATATTGTGTGTCCCGTGGGAATTTAGAGAATTGTAGGAGGAAAAAATACATATTTTCCACTTCAATTATTCAGCATTTAAGCAAAATTTTCCTGGGGGAAGCCCAGCCCCCACCCTCTATACGCACGTGCCTTCGGCGTCTGAGTTTCACTTTCTTTACACTGCCGGACCCACAAATTTTCCCCCAGTGGAAACAGTGACTAATTCCACTTTTTTCACAAGAGAAACAAATTGCATGAATTTTTGCAAGTTATCTCCCCTTGGGAGTGAAAATAAGGCATGGCACAATTACTTTCAGGGATTTTGTGGGTTGCCTAGAGGAGCCATTATGTAACCTTTTCCAATTGCATTTTGGCATGACTTTTCCCAATTCAAACCAAAAATTTCCCAATCTCAGTCCTCATTTCAATCAAAATTTGATTCTTTGTTAACCCTTGAAGTCCTTATTTTGACTTTCACTTTACAACAGGCTGTTTTTACATACATTTGCAATTAACATCCCAAGAACCCTCAACCTGTCAGTTGTTTTAGACAAGTTTTGGCTGCCTGACGAGACCTGACCTGACCATTTAGGCGTGACATGTCCATGACAGGGGTGATTCCTAGATACTCCCCTATCTCAGAAAAATACTACCATGCCTTGTTAGATTAAAGGGCAGAGATGAGCCATTCTAAGTACATTGGCAATTGCTTAGAGGCAAGTTTTGGCTGTCCATTTAGGCAATGATTTACAATGCAACAAGGGCAAACTGCAATGCCACAGGATGCAGACAGTTAATGTATAACATTAATGTATACAAATCTTCAGGCCTTTAACCCTTTACCCAACGAATCGCCTGCATCCGCCTGCGTAATATGCAAATTCTGCAGTTGAAAAAATATTATTTTTCAAAAAATTTCAACAAAACCATATCATGTGACCCCCTCGTTGGAACGAGCTCATCGAGCTCGTTCCAACGAGGGGTCACATGATATGGTTTTGTTGAAATTTTTTGAAAAATTAAAAAAAATGATATTTAAAATAATAAATTTTGTTATCGTCTGCGTTGGGTAAAGGGTTAACCCAGGGTTAAACAAACTGTATTCTGGTTTTATTTCCATGCTGAATTCAAAAGGTGAATTTCATCACGTTAAGTACATAATATGCATAAGTAATATAATTGTATAGTTAGAAAGATTTGACAATATGTTAACTTCAGAAAATATTTTCAGAGAGCTTTTCAATAAATAAGACAAGATTATTGAATAATCTAGTCTTATCATTTATTGGAAAGCTCTCTGAAAGAGAGTCACAGGCCATTAGATTCCCCAAATTTCACACTGTTTACAGGTGTGCCTAAATTAGAGGTGTGAAGACATCAACAAAAATATATAAATTCTATGTGTGTCTTCTACATTTGAGAATATCTTTCATCATAATATCAGACAATATGACCATAGGAACACAAAAGAAGGCATGGCAATAAAACATAACAGGATCGAGCTGTTATTTCTGGTTTTAATATGCCCATATCAGGGCTCGATTTAACTGGTTTAGCATAGCACTTTGCTCTCCAATTTCTGAATTTTGCTATTCAAGATTTATTAGTTTCAAGTGCTTTTGGATCAACTGCTAATCAATTTTCCAGGGTGAATAGTAAATTGCTATTCAAAATTTTCAGATTAAATCAAGCCCTGCATATTAGGGCAAAATGTGTCCCCAAAATAAATTAATTTAAAGGCCTGATCATTAAGACTTGGGTATTGGTCAAGCAGCTGCACAGTAAAATTTGGACATGTTTTGAAGTTGCATTAACATATTCAATTCAAAGAAATTATAGTGGTCATATTATAAGGCACAAGTGATTTGGTGGCTGTCAAACAAGCAAGTTCTGCCTGTCAATGACCAGGACAGGCTGCTTATTTTTAGGCTTGTCTGCCTGCCAATGATCAGTATGCCAGGCTGTTTATTTGTAGACTTGTTTTGTCTGCCAATCACCATGACACTATGACAGGCTGCTTATTTGTAAGCTTATTCGTCTGCCATGACCATGACACTGTGATGACAGCCAGGGCTTGAGACTGGTCTAATTTGGGGACACTGGATTCAAGTAAAAAATGTCCCAAAATATGAGAAACTACATGCTTAGTCAATTTACATACAAACAGAATATAATACAAGGCTTTCTAAGACCTATATTGCATGGTTCAAAAGTATTTAACAAATATCTTCATTTTAGAATGTTACAACAAGCTGTTGGTAGCCATATCCTAATTTGAGGACACCATTTACCGGTTTGAATTTTTTGTAATTTAAAGGCCTGCGATAGGTAGAGACTGGCAGGTAACCGAGGCCACAACTCAGTTTAGGTTGTGAAAAAAAATGGGAGTTGCACCAAAATTGCAGTCATACAACCGACGTCAAGTTTTTTTTTAATTAATCATTAATACAATGCATAATCTATGTATCCTGGAACAAGGGTCGAGCTAATTTGAAAACGCAGGTGTTATCTCTTAGAACTAACCCATATCATCCATGATCGGAGGGGGGGGGGGGGGGGGAAACGCCACGAACGGATATCTACTGATTACAGAAACGAAAGTAGAACTTGGTAACCAACCGCGTGCACCACGTGAGAATTACAAGTTTTCTTGAGTTAAAATAGTGACTGAAGATCCGAGCCCAGTGTACGATAATCGAAAGGGCTCGAAATCAAAATTTTGTCCCTGCGTGGGACATACATACATTGCGTGTATATATTTATTAAAAACACAATTTCTGCACATGAAGATACATTTTGTATATGCTCTGAGGGGGGGTGAAAACGCCACGAATGGATATCTACTGATTACAGAAACGAAAGTAGAACTTGGTAACCAACCACATGCACCACGTGAGAATTACAAGTTTTCTTGAGTTAAAATAGTGACTGAAGATCCGAGCCCCGTGTACGATAATCGAAAGGGCTCGAAATCAAAATTTTGTCCCTGCGTGGGACATACATACATTGCGTGTATATATTTATTAAAAACACAATTTCTGCACATGAAGATACATTTTGTATATGCTCTGATCGAAGTGCTATTTAAAAACAAAAGTATCAGCAAAAACAACGAATCACACAAGACACGGATCAAGTTAATTAGAATTTATTAAAGTTAACCACCATTTCAAAACCCCAAAAAATGTGCAGGAGACAGTTTCATCCATAACAAAAGTCGAAATTTCTTACGGTTACGTTCAGTTCCACTGAAAAATTGGTTGCATTGAAATTCGCCCCGCAATTTGCATTAAAAGTTTTTCTTTGAAAACTTGTGTTGGAAAGGGGTTAAATGTAATAAGGCTACGATATAAATCACACATATTAGGATGGAGAAGAATGGCAGGCCTCATAGCACCAATCGCACATGTCAATGTTAGATAGTTGGCAGAAATTGTCATTTTTCTGAACAGGGTATTATCACCCAGCGCAGGAGATAAGGGAGACAACTGAAATATTTTGTTATTTACCTTAGAAATAAATTAACTAAAATTGTTAATGACGCTTAATTTACGAAGGATGTTGAAAACTTTTTTAACTATGCTTTTCAATTCAATTAGGACATTCAGAAACAATGAATGACCCAGCTTCTTATGTGAACTTGAAATTTATTTTAAATATTTTTTAAAAAGAATATACCTTCTCTTTCAGAGAACACTCTCACCATGGGTGATGCTGAATGTCAAATCCACTGCATTGAGGCAAATACAAAATCAACTGCATGGTAACCCTATTCAGAAAGCATGAATGACACAATTTTTTGATGGGGAGGGAGGAGGATTTTAACCTACATGACTTAGTTTTGTGGGTGTGTGTGTGTATGTTTGTATAACTTTTATTTATTTTTTTCACCACAATTGTGTCCTCTGTACATTTATTTTGTCACAATGTCATGTACATTTCATGTTTTTTTTCCACCTTCTCCCTCATGTCCACTGACATCTCCCAAAGTCTCTGGAGGGAGAAGTCACTTCCCACTAAAATCAGCTTCCAGACTGACCCCTGATGGACACCTAATACTGTAAACGATTTGCATTGGTGACAGTGTTAAAATTTTCCTGTCTCCGAATCTCATCAAGCTTATAACAGTCCTTGAAAATCATGGTCAGAGGCCTAAAGGTGCTTAAATTTGATTTCCTGATACCCTGCAATAAAAATTTTGAATTATGAACAACCTGAATGAATTCAAGTTCACCTGGAAAAAAACATTCTTCACTTCATACTTGAACATGAGTTCACTGGTTCTTCACCCCCCCCCCCCCCCAAAAAAAAACGAAACCGAAGTGAAAAATCACAACTGCCAGTCTCTAGCGACAGACTGCTCACTTGTTGGCTTATCTGTCCATCAATGCAATGACTATGACAACAGGCTGCATATTAGTAGGCTTGTCTGCCTGTCAATGGCCATGACACCATGACAGGCTACTTATTTGTTGGCTTGTCTGTCTGTCAATCCCCAAGGCATTATGATGACAGGCTGCTTATTTCTAGGTCTAGGCTTGTCTGTCTGCCAATGGCCATGACACCATGATGCAAGGCTGCTCATTTGTAGGCCTGTCTGCCTGCCAATGGCCATGACACCATGATGCAAGGCTGCTCATTTGTAGGCTTGTCTGCCTACCAATGGCCATGACACCATGACAGATTGCTTATTTGTAGGCTTGTCTGCCTGCCAGTTACGACACTATGATGATAGGCTGCTTATTTGTAGGCTTGTCTGCCTGCGCCAGTTACCATTACACCATGAAGACAGGCTGCTTATTTGTAGGCTTGACTGCCTGCCAATGACCATGACACCATGATAGGCTGCATATTTGTAGGCTTGTCTGCCTGCCAATGGCCATGACACCATGATGACAGGCTGCTTATTTATAGGCTTATCTGCCTGCCAATGTTCATGACACCATGATGACAGGCTGCTTATTTGTAGACTTGTCTGCGTCCCAGTTACCATGACACCATGATGACAGGCTGCTTATTTGTAGGCTTGTCTGCCTCCCAGTTACCATGACACCATAACGGGCAGCTTATTTGTAGGCTTGTCTGCCTGCCAATGGCCATGACACCATGATGATAGGCTGCTTATTTGTAGGCTTGTCTGACTGCCAATGGCCAACACACTATGACAGACTGCTTATTTGTAGGCTTGTCTGCTGCCAATGACCACGACACTGATGACAGACTGCTTATTTGTAGGCTTGTTTGCCTGCTAATTACCAGGACACTATGATGACAGGCCGCTTATTTGTGGACCTGACTGCCTGACAATTACCATGGCAGGCTGTTTATTTGTGGACTACAATACAATGTAAGTTTACTGTTGCCAGTGCAGAGATGACAGTACCCAGAGATAACAAGAGGCCCCACGTGGCCTTAATCGCTCACCTGACAAAGTGACTCTAAGAAGTATTTTAGGTCACCTTCACCATGTCATGCCTCATCAACATTAACTGGTTGAGTGATAGATTTTGTTGAAGTTCAACATTTGTTACCTAAAATTAGTTTTATTTAAAATCATTGGTGTGTGGCCAATCTCCAATGATTTTTAATAAAGCAAATTTATCTCTGCAGACAAACTGGTTTAGCATGAAGCACAAACAAGGAATGTGAAGAGATAGCCTTGGACATCTCTCCCCAACTGTGGATATCTTCCATGTGCTACATGTATATATTTGCATGCAAGAAAACAAAAATTTTCACAAATTTTATTTTTTTTTATCATCATTGGAACAAGCTCAAACAGCTTATTCCAATAGGGGTATGGGAAGATCAGTATATTTTTGAGACAGAAATGTGAATATATAAATAATGGTGTTTTTTTGTGAATGATGCTGGAGAATTTTGCGTAAAGATATGGTAAATGGTTTGTTCTAGATACAGAATGATGCAAAAGTATTTAAATTTGATTAGGCAAGTTGTTCCTATAATGCATTTAAAAATTGAAGTAACTGTTTTTTTGCTGACGAACTTTTAGATGTGTGTGTCTGTGTTTGTGTGTTTGTGTGTGTGTGTGTGTGTGTGTGTGTGGGGGGGGGGGGGGGGGGGGGGGGTTAAGAGTGTTCTTGCAAACAAAATTCCTGAATAAATGGAAAATTTTATTTTTTGTGTGAAAGACATAGTGCGTGAATGTTGATTGGAACAAGCTTAGAGAGCTCATTTTAATGTGAAGTCATAAAGCTGTGTTTTACGTACGAAATTCTGGAATAACTAAAAAAATTGCTTTTTTGACTCAAAAAGCATGGTGTGCGACCTCTCATTGGAATGAGCTCAAAAAGCTCATTCCAATGGGGTATTTACAAGCGATAAGTACATGTATGTTTAAGAGACAAAAATTAAATTTGAATAGCGATTTTTGCGAAGAATGCTGACAAGTTTTGGCAGTTATGCTGGTAAAAAGTTAAGATATACAAAGTGGTTGTTTTTTAGAGGCGACATTTAATTAAGGGGAATTAACCCTTGATTACTGAGGTAACTTCTAAAAGTACTGAAATTTCATGAAGCAATGTGAATAACAGACAACAGTTGCCTAAAAATTTCATGAATAACTAAAATTTTTATTCCTTTGTCTCGAAAACATGGCATATGACCTTTGTTGGAATGAGCTGAATGCGTGTGTTCCAATGAGGGGTCATAAAATTTGAACGAAGATTTGTGTGAATAATGCATTAGTACTGCTAGATTTGGGTAAACGGTTCACCCTGGATACCACCCCTTCTATAGTAGATCTTTTCTGCAAATTTTGTCTAAGATTCTATCAACTTTACAAATAAATACGTTCATGAATCACAATCAGATCCACCCTACAATGTTGCATACCAAATATCAAAAGATTCTGCCTGCTGGATCTGGAGAAGAAGATTTTTTAAGAAATATGCCTGAAATGCACTAAGTTAAAATTTGGGCTCCTATACGGAGCCCAAATATAAACCCAGGGGGCAGATTTGAACAAACTTGAATCAGATCCACCCCACAATGTTGCTTACCAAATATGAAAAGATTCTGAAGCTGGATCTGGAGAAGAAGATTTTTTAAGAAATTTGCCTGAAATGCACGAAGTTCGAATTCGAGCTTCTATAGTGAATCCAAATATGAAACTAGGAAGCCGATTTGAACAAACTTGAATCAGATCCACCCCACAATGTTGCATACCAAATATCAAAAGATTCTGCCTGCTGGATCTGGAGATGAAGATTTTTTAAGAAATTTGCCCAAAATGCACTAAGTGCGAATTCGGGCTTCTATATTAAGCCCAAATATGAATCCAGGGGGCCAATTTGAACAAACTTGAATCAGATCCAAACCGCAATGTTGCATACCAAATATCAAAAGATTCTGCCTGCTGGATCTGGAGAAGAAGATTTTTGAAGAAATTTCCCTGAAATGCACTAAGTGCGAATTTGGGCTTCTATATTAAGCCCAAATATGAATCCAGGGGGCCGATTTGAACAAACTTGAATCAGATCCATCCCGCAATGTTGCATACCAAATATCAAAAGATTCTGCCTGCTGGATCTGGAGAAGAAGATTTTTGAAGAAATTTGCCCGAAATGCACTAAGTTTGAATTCGAGCTTCTATAGTGAGCCCAAATATGAATCCAGGGGGCCGATTTGAACAAACTTGAATCAGATCCACCCCGCAATGTTGCATACCAAATATCAAAAGATTCTGCCTGCTGGATCTGGAGAAGATGATTTTTTAAGAAATTTGATGATTTTTTAAGAAATTTGCCTGAAATGCACTAAGTTCGAATTCGAGCTTCTATAGTGAGCCCAAATATGAATCTAGGAAGCCGATTTGAACACACTTGAATCAGATCCACCCCACAATGTTGCATACCAAATATCAAAAGATTCTGCCTGCTGGATCTGGAGAAGATTTTTTAATAAATTTGCCCGAAATGCACTAAGTCCGAATTCAGGCTTCTATATTAAGCCCAAATATGAATCCAGGGGGCCGATTTGAACAAACTTGAATCAGATCCACCCCGCAATGTTGCATACCAAATATCAAAAGATTCTGCCTGCTGGATCTGGAGAAGATGATTTTTTAAGAAATTTGCCTGAAATGCACTAAGTTCGAATTCGAGCTTCTTTCGTAAGCTCAAATATGAATCTAGGGAGCCGATTTAAACAAATTTGCATCAGATCCATCCCACAATGTTGCATACCAAATATCAAAAGATTCTGCCTGCTGGATCTGGAGAAGAAAATTTTTTAAGAAATTTGCCTGAAATGCACTAAGTTCGAATTCGAGCTTCTATAGTGAGCCCAAATATGAATCTAGGAAGCCGATTTGAACAAACTTGAATCAGATCCACCCCACAATGTTGCATACCAAATATCAAAAGATTCTGCCTGCTGGATCTGGAGAAGAAGATTTTTTAATAAATTTGCTTGAAATGCACTAAGTTCAAATTTGGGCTCCTATACTGAGCCCAAATATAAACCCAGGGGGCCGATTTGAACAAACTTGAATCAGATCCACCCCACAATGTTGCTTACCAAATATGAAAAGATTCTGTCTGCTGGATCTGGAGAAGAAGATTTTTTAAGAAATTTGCATGAAATGCACTAAGTTCAAATTCGAGCTTCTATAGTGAGCCCAAATATGAATCTAGGAAGCCGATTTGAACAAACTTGAATCAGATCCACCACACAATGTTGCATACCAAATATCAAAAGATTCTGCCTTCTGGATCTGGAGAAGAAGATTTTTTAAGAAATTTGCCTAAATGCACTAAGTTCGAAATTGGGCTCCTATACTGAGCCCAAATATGAACCCAGGGGGCCGATTTGAACAAACTTGAATCAGATCCACCCTACAATGTTGCATACCAAATATCAAAAGATTCTGCCTGCTGGATCTGGAGAAGAAGATTTTTTAAGAAATTTGCCTGAAATGCACTAAGTTCGAAATCGGGCTCCTATACTGAGCCCAAATATTAACCCAGGGGGCCGATTTGAACAATCTTGAATCAGATCCACCCCACAATGTTGCTTACCAAATATGAAAAGATTCTGCCTGCTGGATCTGGAGAAGAAGATTTTTTAAGAAATTTGCCTGAAATGCACTAAGTTCGAATTCGGGCTTCTATAGTAAGCCCAAATATGTATCCAGGGGGCCGATTTGAACAAACTTGAATCAGATCTACCCCGCAACATTGCATACCAAATATCAAAAGATTCTGCCTGCTGGATCTGGAGAAGAAGATTTTTGAAGAAATTTGCCTGAAATGCACTAAATTCGAATTCGAGCTCCTATAGTGAGCCCAAATATGAATCTAGGGAGCCGATTTGAACAAACTTGAATCAGATCCACCCTACAATGTTGCATACCAAATATCAAAAGATTCTGCCTGCTGGATCTGGAGAAGAAGATTTTCAAAGAAATTTGCCTGAAATGCAGTAAGTTCAAATTTGGGCTCCTATACTGAGCCCAAATATAAACCCAGGGGGCCGATTTGAACAAACTTGAATCAGATCCACCCCACAATGTTGCATACCAAATATCAAAAGATTCTGCCTGCTGGATCTGGAGAAGAAGATTTTTTAAGAAATTTGCCTGAAATGCACTAAGTTCGAAATCGGGCTCCTATACTGAGCCCAAATATGAACCCAGGGGGCCGATTTGAACAAACTTGAATCAGATCCACCCTACAATGTTGCATACCAAATATCAAAAGATTCTGCCTGCTGGATCTGGAGAAGAAGATTTTTTAATGTTTTTCCCATTGCCTACAGTGTTAAAAAGTGCTGACTCAGCACTTTTTCAAAGTCCCGAAACTGTACCCTATGATAAAAGCGATGGCGATTTTTTTTTACCAATCCTTTCTGTTGGTCCTAAGGAAGCTGCACACCAAATAAAAATTCTCAGTGCCGTGCAGTTTTGGAGATATGGGCGTTTTAAATTTTTTCTATTTTTAGCTCCTGCGGTTCCCACGGGGCTGCGGGAAAATTTTTTTTTGCATAAATCAAGTACTCATGACCCAATAAGCCCTCACATAAAATTTGGTTCAAATCAGCCTCTCGGTTTGGAAAATAGAAATTTTGGGCGGGGCAAAAAATTTTGCCCCTCTCATAACAACGCCAAGTATAGCCCCACAAACTTCTCTTGAACAAATCTGAGTCTACACCTCAAAAGGAAGCTGCACACCAAATATCAAGTCTCTGCTACTGCTGGTTCATGAGAAGAAGATTTACAAAGATTTTGGTGCCCCTTGGGGGCGTGGCACCACCCAGGAGGAGGGGCAACTTCATTTGAACAAATCTGAATTGGCATTAGGTAATAAACATTTAGCCAACATTTGAATAAAATTGGGCTAGTGGTTTAGGAGGAGAAGTCGATAATGTAAAGTTAACGCCGGACGGACGACGACGGACGACGGACGCCGGACGACGGACGACGGACGACGGACAGAAAGTGATTAGTAAAGCTCCCCTTGAGCTTCGCTCAGGTGAGCTAAAAATCCCTGAAAATCTTTTATCAGGAGCCAAAGGCTCTTGCTTAATGCCAAAGGAAGAACCTGATAAGATCCACGGAGATAGCTCATCATAAGTGCGGGGATCTGTGTGTTTTAAGACAAAAAAGCCTGCCTTCATTGAAAATCACCATCTCTGAACACTTTAGGGGTAAAAGGTGTAACGAAAATCCCTGAATTTAGTCAAATCCCTGAAAACTTTCATCCCTGTGTCAGTGTAATCTAAAAGTGTCAGTGAGAAGAATTTCACAAACTACCTATGACAGTAGTTAGCAACAGCAGGGTTTCTGCAGACTGATAAAAGAAAATTCAAGGTTATTCAAAGACAATTCTTAACAATTTTCTGGACCCCACACTGTCCAAATTCAAGGATTTCCACAGACCTTTAGATTACTTGAGTGCCCAAGAGGTGTGAAGACATCAAGAAAAATATATAAATTCTCTGTGCCTCTTCTACATTTGTAACATTTGAGAATAACTTCCATCATAATATGACCATAGAAACACAAAGAAAGGCATGGCAATAACACATAACAGGATGAGGCTGTTACTTCTGGTTTTTATGTGCCCAAATTAGGGTGAAATGGTGTGCCCAAAATAAATTAATTCAAAGGCCTTATTTTCAAGACCCTTCCTTCACTATTCCTAAATATGACCCCCTGGTTATTACCCCCTCCCACTTACGTACAAGTGAAGAGGGAGGAGAGAGTAATGACCAGAGTTTCCCAGTTAGACCAGAGGCCTCAAAGAACTGTCACACATAAAACTCAAGTTTTTATTTCAGGAGTATTCAAGGCTTTTCAATGCCTCTTGAACCATTTTCAGAGGTTTCCATGCCTTGAAAGGGCCATCCAGTCAAATTCCTACTTCCTAGGCCATGTCTTTAATCCAAGGCCCTGTAGGAACCTTACAAAGGGCTCAGTTACCCACCCACTCCCAATTCAATCTGCAGGGAGCAGCTTCCAAAATAATTACAAATAATATGCATTTTGTATCAACTGTTCTCAACAAGTACTCTCTAATTCCTAAAATTCTTCAGGAATTCCCAGAGATCTTTCCCTGGAGTAATGATGAGGCCGGCTGTTACACCACCACTCCCCCTCCCCACTTTTTTAGGTCAAGCTTAAAAAGTCAGTCACATTACCAGTATCATTTGACTTGGGACATCTCCATACTTTTATATCAGTTTGCTGGCAAAAGTTATGTGAACAAATTGGCCTACAATGCTAGCCGCTGAAAGGAAATTTTGAATAAAAAGGCCAATATTAAGAGAGGGATGCAACTACACCCCCCCCCCCCCCCCCTCTTTTCAATATGTACCAGCCAACAAAGTTCTCTATTGGGAAAAACATTAGTGCCCAGCATCCCCCCCCCCCCCCCCTTCCAGGCCTGGCATTTTCAGGAGAGCGATTTATTCGCTTGCCAACTGCTCACCTTAAAACAATTGAGGACAAAAACTAGCCCTCCTGGCCTTAGGAAATAATTATTACCATAACAACCTATTCCTAAAACCTACATCTTTTCAGATCTCTGCAATGATAGCGGTCTCTGTAAGACGGCCACAACGCCCCTCCCACACCTCCGGGCCTTGCCGATGCCCGGAGGCGTGGGAGGAGCAATACAGCCATCTCACAGAGACTACCTTTGTTAGCAGCACCAAATAAAATGTACGAAGCCCACTAGGGAGAATTCATTAATAGCAAAACTTAATTTTGCCATTTTTAGCTTTTGTGAGCTTGGGGAGAGCTAATCGCTTGCCTAGGCCATGCAAGAGGAGTGATTTTTAGCCCTCCTGTATTTTTAAGAATGCCAAGCCTGCTCCTCCCTCCCAGGATTTTTCATGTCTGTATCTGCAAGATATGATGCTCCACTGCACAAAATCCTGGCTATATATCTGGCTTATGATCAAATCTTACATAAATAAGTAACCAAAGTTACCAAACCCACCCTCTTGTCCACATACTTGTGGCAAGTACGGGCATGTAGCCAGAATTTTCTCGTTGGGGTGCCCAGGCCAATTTTTTTTTCTAAATTAAGCGGACAGCTATTGGAAAGGCTCGTCATGTTGGGTTTGGGGCTTCCTCAAGTCCTAACTAGGACCCGTCGGCTACTTCGCTTCTAGGTCCCTTTGGTATTGCCCACCCCCCCCCCCCTCCCACTTCCTAGAAGAGTAGTGGGAGGAGAGGCAATGCTCTGAGAGTTCTAGTTAGGGCTAGCCCGAAACACACAGAGACGAATTTGGAAAATTTAGTGCTCCCAGAGCGAATATGAGGCATTTGTGGGGCGTGCAGCGAATATGAGGCATTTGTGGGGCGTGCAGCTCATATGCCGGAGACCATTTTGGGACTCTATGCTGTTTGCATTGGGCTAGTGTTTTGCCAGCGAAAATTTTAGGGGGTGGCACTGGGCAAGGGCAGGATTATTTACAGTTGTTTCTTATTCACCAATGTCCATTTCACCGCGATCTAAGATGTTAACTTTTAACATAAAAAAAGATAAAGCGTTACAGACTTGCAAATGAATTGGTGATATAGGCCTACCTGAATTACAATAGTCCAATAATATTAGCCTTCGCCTGTGCTCCGAATTTATTATTTTTTGATTTTTAATATGTCGCACCGTCGAAGTCTAATCTGATCTTTCGTTTTTCCAGCAGCAAAGTTCAGCGAGAGACTCTCGCTGAACGGTTGGACCTCGATTAAAGATCAAATTTCCCCACCTGGTTCCTCCTTCCGACTGACAGTTGTGTAAAACACATTTTTCTTCATTCTGGTGGTTATTTTCTTGCAAATAAATCGATATTTTGAATTATTTAGGCGTCATTTGCACTGCAATTTTTTCAACTCGAAACAAACTGTTGAACCTGAAGATGGGTTGATAGGAAAACGCGGAGTGAAAAACGGAATACCGATAATGTAGTGCACACCAAGTCAAACGACGCGGCAGTCGTTGCAATACCGCTGATGTCCGTTCCCGGAAATGGGATACGATTTTTAACAATTTTCCAACCGCTGTAACTTTACCGCTTGAAAAAATGTTTTTATTTAATTATTGGTATTTAATACGTAATTAGACAGTAAGTATAGGAAATTTATACATCTAATATGAATGTGAAGGCATATTATTCTTGTCGAATGTGGGAACATGTATGGAGAATGAGTATTCATCATATTAGTGTTATGTCGCCTAATTTCGTACTTTGCTGCTGGAAAAACGAAAGATCAGATTAGACTTCGACGGTGCGACATATTAAAAATCAAAAAATAATAAATTCGGAGCACAGGCGAAGGCTAATATTATTGGACTAGAATTACAAGTGACACGACAATAGGAAAGTATACAAGGGAAGACTGCTGAACATCCCATGAGAATTATATTCGATAGTAAATGCTGATCTCGAAAAGCGAAATCTCTCGCATAAACTGCGTAAATAGTTAAAATATGATACTGTAAAATCTATGTATTAAATAATGACAAACTGACAGCGCTCCAAAATTGATGGCTGTAGAATTCATGGAACATGGATCACGTGCATTGGGAAATTTGGCGGTTATTTTATCGACGGCTGACTCGGAGTCATTCAAAACTTCAAAATTCCAGGTCAATATTTTACCATTTTACCCAAAGGGTTTAATTTTTCTTTTCTTGTTTTATATCTGTTGCTCTCTGCTCTATTGTGTAAATTATGCAATCGACAGGTTCGCAGAACGTTTTTCTCCCGCGTACTACAGCGCACCAAATAAAAAATGTTTTGTCAATTAACAAGGTGGTGGTTAAACTTGGAAGGCCTTTTGAATTTCAGTATATTCTCAACATGTTCTAATGATATTAGTAGTAGGAGACCGGTTCATCGCTCTCCTACTACTGATATTTATCAGATAAGTGTCTATTTTCCCCATTAAAGTGCTAAAATATGAAGGTTTGCAAGAACCTCTAAAGAATATATATTTACTGCGCACGGGGAGCAACCCAGCTGCGACCCGCGTAAGTCTTAACCACTGCACACGCCGTGTAAAGAAAGGCGATTATGCAAGGTGGAGACATCAGTCGTCGATGATCTGGTAATTTTAAAAAAAAACTTCTAATGGGGCATCAACGAAAGAGTGATCCGAATGAAAAAAAACAGGGTGATCTGCCCAATCTCCCCACCCCCACCTCGAAAAACATAAACTTTAATATAATGTGTCATTCCTACCCAACTTTTTATCCGAAAACGTTTATTTTTCCATGATAAATCGCATCAGAACCGACCAAGGCTGCAGCAACGAAATTTGGAAAAAAATGCTTATTTTTCTGTCTTAAAATACCGAATCGAACTTGTAAAGTTGGTTATGATTGGCCCATACATCGCTGCCGCAGGTAAGAATTGATCTGTTACTTAAATCGCGGTAAACTTTTGCGTCTGCGAACAAAATCTTGGTCTTCCAGTTTTCATTTTGAACGGTCGGAAGGCCCAGCTCCAAAAACTGTTGAACGACCGAAACTCATTTCAGGTGACACGTTGAATGTACGGTGGACACAAAAGAGTTCCACACTTTGTGTTGAGATCAAGTAATTCTGAACAGCATGTAGTTTTTTTTCCCGCTATCACACGGCTATGTCTTGTTTCAAACTCGAGTGACACATCCATTGTATAATGTGACATTTCATACAGTACTTTGTGATCTCATATTTTTTTCTGAAATCCTGACCCCGGGCTATCATAAGTAAAAAAAACCTTTGTGTATTGTATATTCCTGTGCTTTGTGGGTGCACCAGGGTAGGCCTATTCTTTTTCTCAACATTGTCACACACACCTCACCCTTCACACAGACACACTCACCCTCAGTCACACACACGTACACACTTCCCCTCGCACTGAATCACGCACACTTTAAGAAGTGCACGTATATCCCACTTCAGAGCAGAATTCTTGTAGTTATGTACAATTCCTATAGACACCTTCCAGTTGGAGATTGTCGGGGGTCTGGCCCCACTAACCTACTACCAGTGCTCACACTCAAATCACATACGATTATTGGCCCTTGCTTCCGTCTGTCGTGGAATCAAAACCCTGTGTGCCTTCGGCGCGCTGAAACTTTCCATTCATCAGCTCGTTTAGTTTTTCTGTTAAGGGTTCGGTGCTAATGGTAGAGCTAAACGAACACCGAACCCTCAACAGAAAAAACTAAATGGGCTAACGAGAGCAAGAGGGGATCATATAGCTAGTTGTCATAATGGAAGTCGCGTGTCTAAACACATTTCCAGGGATCTATCAAAACTACTGCAGTTGAGACGAAAGTCAGTTTGGTTTACAATGATAATCAAATCAACTTTGAGGGCGGAGTTAGTGTGGGATACCTCACCGCTTAACGCGTTATGCATTACCATAACGTATTTGAAAGGACCGGGTACTTGGTGTAAATAACCGGGATCGTCGGCAGATGACCATACGCACAAAGCCAGCTTCTTCTGCCAGTGGGAGTTGTAAACAGCGGGGAAATCCCCACCTGCAGATAGGGTTTCCATCCCCGGAGTACTAATTTCGGGGTGGAGAGACTAGCTGGCCTCTTCGCGTGGAACTTGCTGTCTTCGACGGAACAGTGCACTTAGAAGGCAGGCTCGTCTTCCATCCCTTCTATCCCCTTCTATCCCTATCAGTTACAGAAAAATATACAATAGAATCAAAGTGCATGGAGTCAGTGAGGATTGTCTTGCTACTCATTGAGAACTTTAGAATCGAGCCTGTGAGAACTGCCTCGCAGCTCTACGTGTGGGGAATAGGCAATTAAGAAACCCACCCCACACTATCAATACCAAAAATCACACAACAGTCACGGTATACAATTGCGGATTCCCATCTCTCTCTCTCTCTCTAACTAACTTTTCTAATTGAACACTCTCAAATTTTCTTGAAACATTCTAACCAAAAAGACGCATGGAAAAAGTAGACGAAGCGCGGAAGGGATTGGAACAAGCATTCAGTTAACATAGATTGGAAACCACCAAACACCAAGCAGGGATTGAAACAAGCTTGCCCGTCTGGGACCAGTGTACATTTTAAATAAATAAACATATAAATAAAGATATAACATCCATTTGTAGGGCGTTTGTTTTGTACGTGTGTCTGTGAGTGTATGTTTTTTTGTTTGTTTGTTTTTGTTTTTTTTTATCCTATCATCCTGTCATCTGTTCCCCCTGAAGGCAGACCAGATGGCTAAGGTTCAGCATCCGCTCTCCCTTATGGGTTGATGGATGGCTCCCAGCTTTCAAAAACACATATTGGTTGATTTGTTTCTTTTATAACTGTTATGGATAATATGCTGGGGCTGCTCTCAAACTAGGAATTTGGCAGTGCAATACGACGACTTACTGCACTTGCATACTCGGAGATACCTAAGTCCTCCAGAGAGCGGCTTGCAAAAGGACATTTTATCGACGCCATTACAGATCTAGACTTATGGATGAGAATATTTCAAGCAAAGCCGAGAGGTGTAGACGAAGCTGCGAATGTGGCGCGGGAGTTAGAATCGATTGGGAGGACAGAACAACAAAAGTTTGTTATTAAGAAATGGATGAAAACAATATGGATGGCAAACTACGATGACGCAGAAAAAATAACCCTATTCAGAAAGAAGGACGAAATGCAAAGCGGACAGTAGAGATGCAACAATTGGTGAGAGCAATTGTGAGTCCTCAGACGCCGTCAGATACAAAACGAGCTCGATTTCCGTCACAAAAGAAGGATAACAAGTTCCCAAGTGACGGATGCTTTGAGGGTGGAGATAGGTCACATTTTAGACGGAATTGTCCATCAGTGCCGAAGAAATCAAGCGGGAAACGAAAACCGATCGAGTGTAGGGGGGCCCCAAACGGTCGTATCAGAGTGACTGCACAGTCAACGTCCCTCGAGTTCCAATGTGCTCTATGTGCCAATAGGCACATAGAGCACATTGGAAATCATGGGACGATTAGCTCAACAGCTTATACAAGACAGGACCGAAAATAAGGAAGGGGAAGATAAACTTAAATATGGCGTTTTTGTATCAGCGAAAATTGGAAGGACATCAGTTAATTTGTTAGTTAACAGTGGAGCTTCTCTTACAATAATTTCGGAAAATGCATTTTTGCAAGGGTCACGCTCGGGAGAGCTGAAATTCGACAAGTGAGAAATTAAAGTGGAGACTGCCAATGGACAATGTCTTGACGTGTTTGGTAGTTGCCAAGTAATGTTGCATATTGGAAAGACCAAAAGACAATGGAAAGTGATTGTCGCGCGAATTATTGGTGACGGTGTTTTGGGAGGTGACTTTTTAAGAGCCACAAAGTGCCAACTGGACTTGAAAAATTCATGTTTAAAAATAGGAAGCGAGATCATTCAATGTACAGACACAAAGGCAAAGTTGGTTTGTTGTTGTTTTTCTGTAAAAAGTATTACTTCTATTCCAGGACGACATGAGAAGATAATCCCCGGACATATGGAAAAGCGAGATGGAATGGGTAAATATGAACTTATTGAAGCAAGCAGTAATTCCAAACTGCATGAAAAGGTACCTTTGCTAGGGAAAGCATTGGTTAAAAGCAATGCAGATGTTGTTCCGATAAGAATATTGAACCCAGGAACTGACAGCAAATTATTACACGCGGGCACTACAGTTGGCACCATAGGTCCTGTAAGTGACATAAAGTCGGATCGCCCCAAAACCCAAGAGAAAGAGACGACACATCCTATCAACAGCGATATGAATGCAGAACTTATTCACATTGATAAACATTTGGAAGATATGTATGAGAGAAGTGTTTCCCGCTTCACAGTCCAGGAAGCTGACTAAGTCAAAACAATGTTGACTAAAAATGCTGATATATTTGCACAGAATGATTATGACTTTGGAAGGACAAACTTTGTTGAGAAATATGAAAATGACATGAAAGTGATGTATGAGCGGAAAAATGGAGATGGAGCGGCTGCAACCTGGCTCTATAATTCCTTTATTTAACATTTCTGCCAAGAGTATGTTGGCAGAAATGTTAAACAAAGGAATTATAGAGCCAAGTTGCAGCCCTTGGTCAAGCCCAATCGTGTTCGTATGTCGAAAAGATGAGAAGCTACGATTCTGCCTGGATTACTGTCAGCTAAACCATGAAACTATAAAAAATGCTTATCCCGTACCAAATATTTCCGAGTCATTATATTGTTTGGGAAATGCTTAATGGCTCTCAACATTGGATTTGTTCGCTGGGCATTCTCAAGTTCAGTTGAGTGAGGAAGCCAAATTAAAATCTGCCTCTAGTACTAGTGAAGGCCTCTTTCAATGGACTGTTATGCCCATGGGCATGGCTACAATCCCTTGCTCGTTTGAGCGGTTGATTGAAAGAGTACTTTTAAGGCTATTCTATCTTGACGATATTATTGTTTTCGGACAAACAGTGACAGAACACTTAGAACGGCTACAGTTGGCGTTAGACAGATTACAAAATGCCGGCCTTACACTCAAACTAGTGATGCGGACCGGACCAGACCGTATCGCCAGTGGTGGTCAGGTCCAGGGGAGAAGTAGTCCGATCCGGTTCGGTCCAACCCTAGGTGGTCCGATATTCTTGCATGAAAGGGTTTCGGAACGGTCCAATCATTTTATAATACCGTAAATGAAGTGAAATGTGTTAAAATCTTACTTTTGGTAACACCAAATTAAGATTTTAACAGATTTTCTTTATTTCAGATATTTTATAATGATTGAATTGATATACGCGTTTGTGTTAAAGAAAGCATCAAGTTACTGCCGTCTGACGGGCAAGCGTGATAACTCTGGGCATGTTATATAGTACATTGTGTGCACATTGTGGAAATATGTAGTGTATTTTTAAATATTTTCCCATATCCATCATTATTGAGAAGTTAGAGAGCGAATAAGCGTATTTCCAACTTGTGACTGTGATTCACTGTGGAGTCTGTAGTTCACGTTTCCCGCTATCCTGCACATGCTATATGTCATATAGCATGTGTAGGATAGCGGAAACGTGAACTACAGACTAAATGTTATTAGTGCTGAAAGACTTGGAGCATTTGCACCATCTATCTTTAAGTTCTTAACCCAATCATATACTATATATCAAAGAGTATGTGATTGGATTCAGAACTTAGAGATAGATAGTGCAAATCTTCCAAATCGTTCAGCACAAAACAAAACGTTTTGTTCTTAGCACTGGCACCTTTCATATTCCAGATAGATTGACCAATTTTCGACATGCAGGTATACGTAACGGTATTCGGTATTGGATGTAGTGAGTTGGAGTAAGATATTGCCAACTATAGGCTGTGTCGCGATTTGCAACCCATCTTCAGTACATTGAAATGTATATGAGCCTATGAGGGTTAGTTGACACCTTGACATGCTAATTCCTAATTCGCTATCTTCTCTGACCTCAGTCATTGTCACTAGCAATATGCATATCATTACCCATTCGAATTACGAAACCACATATACAACTACCATGTTATCGACATTTTGGCCCATATTTGACACATTGGGTATTACCCAAATTACCCAATGTGTCAAATATAGGCCCAAATGTCGAGAACATGGTAACTGTATTAGCGGTTCCGTAACTTCGGACATTGCCATTTCAGAGATCAAAGGTTAAACAGGATATTTCTGTAAAATGCTTATTCGTTTCATCAAGGAACGTTGTTTTTGTCCTGGATGCAAGCTGTCAAGCTAGAGAAGATGGCCGTCACGGTATGAAACGCATTTTAGAAAGTTTCCCGCTAAACATCTAACCTCTAAAGCGGAAATGTATGATTTTATAAAAACGGCTTATTGTAATCGATCATGAATATTGTAGACTACATCGTTGCTTTCCCATTTTCCCAAACAAGAATAAAACTATAACTATTGTCTCATATTTGTGTAATCTACAGTGCATAATTATTGTAAACTGGTCACTTGCCAATGTGCAATTATAAACAGAAAAATAATTCCAAAACACTTGCAATTGTTAACTTGTTGCATCAAGTTGATTGCTGATTGTCACATAGGAGTCACATAAACAGTAAACACAATACGCCTGTATTCCTTGTCGGTCATGCAGTTCATAGGTTTTCAAATCCTTCTTCTTGGGCGAGACGGTTGCAATTCCCGCAGTTGCACAAATTACGCATCCGGAGGCATTGGGGAAGGTGGCACTTCCCAACATTCTCATGCAAAAATGATAGCTACTGTATCGGTGTGAGACGATTTCGTATTGAAGTAATAATGTCTCCTGTAACACTGAACAAGCACTCACTTGGCACACTAGTAGCAACTACGCACATTAACCTTTTCACCAATTCAGACATGTATGGAAACGTATCGCTATGTCACTTCCACAATCAAATGGGTTAGTATTTATCCCAGCGCACGACAGGGCATTGTACTTAGTTATTTCTATCATTGCGATGTCTGAATTGCTCGAATTACGTGACACGTGTGCTCCAAACACGGTGCCAAGAAGGCGGCCAAGTCCTTTCTCTTCGCATGGTGTCGGTACTGTCGGATCCACACCGCCTGGCACCAGTGACGGCGCCATGGAGGGGTATGTGGGGGTACTTACCCTCCACTTTTTTTCGCCAAGTGTAGTAAAACAATACTATTATTTTATTTTTTGTTGTATTGAACGTTGCGGTGTAATGCTTAATCCCATATTCCCAAGTGCACTAAATCAGAGAAGTTTTGAAATTATGTTTTTAAATTATGTTTGATTTTCTTCATCTTTCTTATCCAAGTATTTGTTCATCTTCAGTTTTGTTTGCTCCTTAAATTTTTTGATTCCGGGCGGGTCGTTTACTTTCGTTTCAAAGTGTTGCCCTAACATTGTACAGCTGGACCAACCGCCGATATAGTTTTTGTCACATACGAAGAGGAACTCATACAAACTGTCCCATCATAAAATGGTCGTAGCACTCAAATTAGCTCGGAGACGAGATTCCACTCAATTCCAGTGGGAAAGTAAGTGGTTTTTGGCGCATTCTAGTGTGGTAGGTTATCATCTACAATGGTGGTTATAATGTCTCTAAGTTCCAAAAGTCTTGACAATATTTAATACGTTGAGTTCCATCGGGTACATACATCTTGAATGAGTCTCAATGTCTTAAGTTTCTTTTCTCATTGTACAGCCTCCATTTTATCAAGGAGGACCTAGCTCTTGCGGAAATGCATTACCAGTTTCCTACACCGGTCTATGGCTTCAGTTATTCCCCGCACATTAAGTCCATCTTGTACAGCTAAGTTCAAAACATGACCGAGGCATGGAAATCGTTCAACATGTATGAAGTAATTTGATGTTCGAACTAACATTGTCGCATGTTGCTGCTACTAACTTGTCTCTCGGCCGCTCCCATGTGTCCAACATTTCGAGAGCTTTGTCAGCGATACTTTCCTCTGAGTGTTCTACGGGAAGAGAATGGTTTTATTCAGTAGTGCCACATGTATACAATCAAATCCAAAAATATACATAAAGGTAACATTATTCACAACTACATGATTGCACCACAGGGAGATGACGTAGCCACTAGTGGCTGTCTTCCCGCCATTCCCGTTTAAAAAAAGATGAACAAGAAAAGGTGAAAAAAACAAAAAACAAAACAAAACAAAAAAAACAAAAAAAAAAAACCAAATACGAAGAAAAGAAAAGAAAAAATGAGAAAAAAAAAATGAATGAGAAGCAGACATGAGAATCGAGGCAATCCTGGCAACAGCGTGTTCTCCAGTAGGAGGTCAGTTTATGTCCCTACTATAAAGGATATGTTAGGCTGGTTCTTTCCATAATGTGAAAATCTATTCTATGTTTCTGGGATGTCAGGAAGATTGAGTTCAATAGAAAGGTAGCGATGAGATAGACAGAGCTACGGTCGACAGTCGGGGCATACTGGATTGTTACAGTTGATATGTAGTGAGTATGAGCTTAGAAATAATTCAGTTAAAGTTTTTTTTGAATAGTGGTCTTGAATAATTTTGAACGAATGGTTCAATATTGTTCCACGTTCTAGGGAAAGTGTGTATGGGAAGATTAGCAGAAAACTGAGTCCTCGGTTTATCTAGGCGTAATTTACCTGACTGTCTGGTGTCCATACCGGAGGGATTTTGGTATATTTTAAAGGTATTCTCAAAACTTTCAGGCAACATTTTATTTTGCCAATCATGCATAAACAGCTGAACGTGAAACTTATACAGTCTGTGAATTTTAAAATACGTTGGTTTCTAAACAGTGGGTCGGTGTGCGCATTGAATTTTTTGTTGCATATAATTCGCATGGCTTTTTTTTGCAGTTTTGTGAGCGCTCTAGTGGAGGGCTAGTGCCCCCAAATTTGAATACCGTACAGCATGTGACTGTGAATTAGCGAATAATATAATGTTTTTAAGCATTTTTGAGGCAGAATCCTTTTCACTCTATTTATGGCATAAATAGCCCTAGAAATTTTAGAGCAGACAACCGAAAGATGGTGCCTGAAGTTCAGATTTTCATCCACATAGATTCCTAAGAATTTGACAAATTTTTCTTCTTGGTTATTTGCGATAGGGGAGATGGTTGAATTGTTAAGTACAATTTCCCTATTTCCAATAGAGTAAGTATCCCCCTGAGGATGTAAAATGATGAACTTTGTCTTACTTTCGTTGAGGACAAGTTTATTCGCCATACACCAATTATATATCTTGTTGAGTTCGTTGTTTGCTAATTCTATAATTGCGTCCAAGTTATTGCCAGTCGTGTAGGCAGTAGTGTCATCGGCATACGATAACATTTTCATCGACGTGGAATTTATAATATCATTGATATAAATAATAAAAAGAAGCGGTCCAAGGATAGACCCTTGCGGAACACCAGTAGATATGTCCAGAAAACCAGAACAGACATTTCTGAATGATACCGATTGACAACTCTCTGTGAGATAATTTTTAAACCAGGTATTCGCATGCCCTCGAATTCCATAGACTTCTAACTTTTTAAGTAAAATCGAATGATTTATGGTATCAAATGCTTTAGAAAAGTCGAGAAAAAGAGCTAATGTACAGTCTTTTGTTGGCTGATCGTTCATTTCGCCGACGGTATTGACGAGATGTAGTACCGGATGTATTGTTGAGTGTGCCTTTCTAAAACCAAACTGATGTTGATGGATTATCTTTTTATCCTCCAGGAAATATGTTAACCTAGCATACATTAATTTTTCTAGTATTTTAGAGAATATCGGTAAAATACTAATGGGTCTATAGTTGTTGAATAGCTGTTCATTGCCAGATTTGAAGACGGGAATTATTTTAGCTGTTTTCATTTTTTCCGGTACAATGCCAGTTGAGAATGAAAGGTTAATTACGTGTGTTTGGGGTTCAACTACTTCATATATGATTTCCTTTACCATTTTTGAGGACATATTGTCAAGGTCTCGACTCAGTTTTGGGTTTAGTTTTTTTGTGCACTGAATTACTTCGTGTGGAGTAGTTGGCACAATAAAGAAAGATTCTGTGTTCCTTCTCTCAATATAATCGGAAAAAAGACGAGAGGGAGGAGGCAATGACTCACTAAGTTTTTTTGCCAATGTTAACGAAGTATGAGTTAAATTTAGTAGCTATTTCTTCGGCGTCGGTTATTTCAACATTATCATCGACGAATGTCGATGGGGCGGTAAGGGTAGGGTTGGATTTATTAATTACTTTCTTTAATATTTCCCACGTTTTTTTTCATGTTATGTTTGTTTTCTCGAAGTATAGTGTTATAATAATCTGTTTTGCGAGCTCGTTTTAGTCTGTTGTAAATGGTGCAGTACGTTTTGTATTTCAATTTGTTTTGCATTGTTGGGTTTTTAAATTTTTTTACATACAGATTGTTTTTTTCCAATGAGGACTTTAAAAGACCCGATGTTATCCACGGTTCACGCTTTACAAATTTGAGGGGAACTTTAACAAGTTTTTCTGGAAATGCGTGGTCAAAGGCTGCATGTACAATGCCAAGAAGAGTATTGTAGGCTTCATTCGGACATGATGCGTTCATAACGTTTGAGAAATCACTTGCGGATAACAGGGATTTGAAATGATTAATGTTTTCCTGTTTAAATGATCTTTTTGGAGTTTGAACGGTGTTAGTATGTCTTTTAGCTGATTCGTCAACATGAAATGTTGCAAAATGGTCGCTTACATCAGTAATAATTATTCCAGATGTTTGTGATTTGATTTTATTGCAGAAGATATTGTCGATTATAGTGGCAGAGTGGTCCGTGGTTCGCGTTGGTCTCGTGATAGCAGGCATAAATCCAGCACTGAATATAATATCTATGAATAAATCAGTTTTTGTGTGTTTGCAGAAACCCAGTAGGTCAATATTAAAATCACCCATAAGATAAACAGTTTTGTTTTGGTCACCTAGCATATCTAGTAAAATCGATAGTTTTTCAAGGAATAAATCAAGGTCGGCTTTAGGGGCTGTGTTGGGTCTATAAATGATTCCAATAATTTGTTTTTCCTTCGTCGCAATCTCAACGAACAGGGACTCAAATACATGTGGGATAAACACAGATAGATCTTCGCGAATTTTAAATGGAATACTGTCTTTAATAAAAAGTCCCACACCTCCCCTACCGTCGTCGTTCTCAAGTCGCTGTCGTGTGGTCAAGGGATGGTAACCATCAAGTGAGTAGGTAATATTTTCTTTTATACTAAATGTTTCTGTTAAGCCTATTACATCCAAAATATTGGATTCGGATTGAAGATTACATATTAAGTCATGCAGGGGTTCCCAGTTAGCATTAAGACTTCGACAGTTAATGTTAAAGAGACTAAGTGTGTTGGGTATTTTTGAGATCTCATTATTAAAGCGTTCCGGCGTATAATATTCGCAGCTACGTTTCTCAATGGTATAGGGTGCGTTCAGTTCGGCCGCTTCGTTATGGGTGATTGCATCGTTAAACTGGGTAATAAAATCAAAGGAGCTGCTGCTCTGTATCTCATCAAATGTCAATGTGTTAGCCTTGATCAATGATCCGGATGATAGCCATACTATTCAGAAAGATACCAAACGGTTTAACAACAATGTTTAATCTGATATTTTTCAAGACGAATTGTGAGCTGTTGTCAGGATTGTGAGATACAGCAAGCCTCAGAGAAGGATCGCCTCTTAGATAAATCATGATCAGCTTTCCTTTTAATATTCAACTAGTTAAGCTGGTTTTGATAATTTTTTAGAATGGAACATCAGTGGGTGTGGTATAAAAATGTGTCACGTATAAAACAATATCAGTGTAGTAATGCACATTTCTGGACAAAAATACAGACATCACATACAGAATACACAAAATATAGCCAGTTAAGTATGAATATGAATATCTGGGAGGATAATAGTGGCCGTAGGACTCTTAAAAGTTCTCTTTAAAGTTCAGTAAAGTAATTAATAAATTAAAGTAGTTAAAATATTACGGCGTCATGTTTCTTCTGTGAGAGCGTCTAGCATCACATGGAGAAACATTTTCTCAAAACCAGCCTGTTCATAAACAATTGCTGGGTTAGCGTTCACCAGGAATGGGAGCATTTTCTAAGAAAAAGATTTGTAAAGGTATTTAGACTGTAAACATTGTAAATATTAGCAAGTGAAGATGAGGAAGGTATGTTTCTCCAACACTGAAAGAGTATGTTCATAAACCATCGCTGTGCTTGGGTTCACTGGTGAACGCTTACTAACGTTCTCAAATAAACCCCAGCAAAGCTATTTTAGTCCAATAATTACCCCCCCCCCCCCATGACACCGCCGATGCTAATGGCCAACGAATCCAATGTCCATTAACACTAGGATCACTGACCATCACCCTCAGCGGCCGCTTCGTTGGCAACAGTATTGCCAGCACCACCAAACGCAGTGGGTAAGGCTTTCAATTTCTATTCCTATTTTTTTATAGCCTTAAATGTTTTCAATGCAATTACCGTAGGCACACAAGGCGGGGCATATTACTTGATGATGACCTCGTTGTAAATATCGATAAACAATTCTAGGGAAATTCGATATTTACTTTGTCTAGCCTAACTCGTGGTTTAAATGGTCGCCGTGTATAAGCGTAAATAAACTACCTCGAACAAGAAGATTTTGTTACACGGACAAAGTATTACAGCATGTGGTACATCCAACCTGACTGGGTGGCCTAATATGGAAATTATTACTATTTTCAGGTTGTAAATACTTGTGTTGGTTGTTTACCTGGCTACATGTATCAGTAAACCACAACATTAGTATAACATTAGTATAAACGCTACATGGATCAGATTTGTAATTGGTGGGATTTTATTGACCATTTGATTGCAATATTTGGAGTCGGACAAACGAAAATAAAACAAAGCAATTAAAACCAATTGCTGACGAAGGAACAACGAGAGTTATTCTCCTTAGTTATGTGACATCGTTTTTTCCAGGCTACCGATTATCTTCACTGTGCATTATTAAGGACGAAAATAAGCGTGGGAATTGTGGAAGCAGAATTGGTTGCATTTAACCGAAGATAAACAATTTCGTCGGTGAGAGGTATGGAATGGAGTGGGGTGGTTAGCCAAGTGCATTAATATCTAGGACAGACAAAAATTCAAATTCGAAGTAGATTTTCAACTAACATAATACATGGACCCGTAATTATTTATCTACTAATCTTGACAGCAGATTACAGCACTAGTAAAACCCGAGAACTGCAATCACGGCAAATAGATGAGTATGAGTATAACAGTAAGGGTGTTTTCGATGAGGGGAGGGGAGGGGTGGGGGTAATAATCTATATCGAGAAGAGACCAAGACTGGATTTGATTCAAATAGATATTTAGGTATCATTAGTATAGGCAACCGCATTTGTATATTTTCTATCATTGTTGGGAGGTTATCAAATTATAAAGCCCTGAACAAATACAAATGTGTCGAGAGCAACTATACAACAGTTATGGGCAAAACTCTAATGAGTGTGGCAGCATTGTTAAAATAGATTTTCTTGCTCAAAGCGTACATAAATGACCCACAAGACAACAGTTACTGAAAATGTATATCTGGTCTAAAAATAATTTATGGGGTTTACAGTTTTCTCCAAAGAAACTATACAACAGCTGTGGGAAAAAACTGAAAATAGTGGAACAAGATTACTGAAAAAAGCACTCTTACTGAAGGCCAAAGCCGTTCCCGGAAAAAAGCAGACAAACAAACTGTGTTTTTAAACACAAACAGAACGTTTCTCTTTTTGACAGACATTGACATTGACAGAAACTTGTGTGAAATGACTACTATGTATAATGAGGTATAATAATGTAATGTGTCACCTACATGGCTGCTCTGAGTTTCAAGTTCACCCAGAACAGCCAAGTATATAACATAACCCTGCATGTTCAACTCTCAGATTGGGGACCGAGAACTCTGCAAGTATCCCACTATGTATTTCCCAGTAGCATAATCTAACCAGTAATCTGAAAAAAAACGTGATAGTCTTTATAACAATTATTTAAAGGATATATGTATCCACATCCAATAATGAAGGTTTTTACCTGGACTAAATATTACAGAATACAAATAGTAGAGGGATTCAGAGCTATGTATCTGTGAACTGTCTTCTGGGCATTATGTATGTTTACTTGGACTGAAAATTACAGAGCACAAATAGTAGAGGGGTTCAGAACTATATATCTATTGATTGTCTACATGGCATTACGTTTAACTTGATTTCACAATGCACCAGCATGACAATCTATAGTGGAAGCGTATACCTGGACTGAGAATCATTTAATAGGATTTACACTTTTGTTCAAAGCATCCATATAATAGTTGTGAGCAAAACTGCATTTGAGTGAAACAGCATTGTAGAATAAACATGCTCAATCTAAATATACACAGCTAACCAACAAGACAACCTATATGGAAACTATACATGTACTGAAAATTACTTTTATAGAGTTCACCGTTTTGTCCAAGGCAGTTATACAACAGTCTTGGGCAAAACTGTAATATGGAGAACAGCATTACTGAAATTAACATTCTTACTTAAAGCCAACAGAAGTGACCTACTGAATAACACTTAGTGTAAATGTGTGCCTGTACTGAAAATTATACAACGGTTTTGGGGCAAAGCTGCAAAGTGTGGAACAGCATTACTGAAATTAACATTGTTCCCCAAAGCCTATGCCCGGACTGAAACTGAAAATTATTGCAAGGCAATTATACAGCAGCTTTTGGGCAGTGCTGCAATGTGTGGAATAGCATTACTGAAATTAACATTGTTCCCCAAAGCCTACACAGGTGACCCACAAAACAACAGTTAGTAAAGATGTATATCTGGCCTAAAAATAATTTATTGGATTTACGGTTATGTCCAAAACAATTATACAACAGTTGTGGGCAAAACTGTAGTATGTTGAAGAGCATTACTGAGATTGACATTCTTATCAAAGAATGTAAATCCAATAAATAATTTATTGGATTTACAGTTATGTCCAAAGCAATAATACAACAGTTGTGGGCAAAACTGTAGTATGTTGAAGAGCATTACTGAAATTGACATTCTTATCAAAGTCTACATAAGTAACCCACACGACAACAGGTATTGAAAATGTATATCTTGCCTAAGATAATTTGTTGGTTTTACAGTTTTGTCCAAAGCAACTATGCAAGTTGTGGGCAAAAATGTACACTTCTATTCAAATCACCTATACAGAAGTTGTGGGCAAAACTATAATGAGTGAAACATTCTATTCAAATCACCTATACAGAAGTTGTGGGCAAAACTGTAATGAGTGAAACAACATTACAAAATAAACATTTTTGCTCTAAATACACACAGCTAACCAACAAAACAACCTATGTTTAAGTGTATACCTGGTCTGAATATTATTTTATAGGATGCACATTGTTGTTCCAGGCAATTATACATCAGTTTTGGAAAAAGCTGCAATGTGTGGAGCAGCACTAAATAACACTTAGTGTAAATGTATGCCTGTACTGAAAATTATTGCAAGGCAATTATACAATAGTTTTGGGGCAAAGCTGCAATGTGTGGAACAGCATTACTGAAATTAACATTGTTCCCCAAAGCCTACACAGGTGACCCACAAAACAACAGTTAGTAAAGATGTATATCTGGCCTAAAAATAATTTATTGGATTTACAGTTATGTCCAAAACAATTATCCAACAGTTGTCGGCAAAACTGTAGTATGTTGAAGAGCATTACTGAAATTGACATTCTTATCAAAGTCTACTGAAAGTTATTGCAAGGCAATTATACAACCGCTTTTGGGCAATGCTGCAATGTGTGGAACAGCATTACTGAAATTAACATTCTTCCCCAAAGCCTACACAAGTGACCCACAAAACAACAGTTAGTAAAGATGTATATCTGGCCTAAAAATAATTTATTGGATTTACAGTTTTGTCTAAAGCAATTATACAACAGTTGTGGGCAAAACTGTTGTGAGCAAAACTGTAGTATGTTGAAGAGCATTACTGAAATTAACATTCTTACTCAAAGTCTACATAAGAAACCCACAAGACAACAGCTACTGAAAATGTATATCTTGCCTAAAATAATTTGTTGATTTTACAGTTTTGTCCAAAGCAACTATACAAGTTGTGGGCAAAGATGTACACTTCTGTTCATAGCACCTATACAGAAGTTGTGGGCAAAACTGTAATGAGTGAAGCAACATTACAGAATAAACATTTTTACTCTAAATACACACAGCTAACCAACAAAACAACCTGTGTTTAAAATGTATACCTGGCCTGAAGATTATTTTATAGGATGCACATTGTTGTTCCAGGCAATTATACAACAGTTTTGGAAAAAGCTGCAAATTGTGGAACAGCATTACTGGAATTGACATTTCTACCAAAAGCTACACAAGTGACCCACAAAACAACAGTTAGTGAAAATGTATACCTGTAAAATATGTAAAATACACACAGCTTACCAACAAAATAACCTATATTTAAAATGTATACCTGGCCTGAAGATTATTTTATAGGAAGCGTTGTGTTGTTCAAGGCACTTATACAACCGTTTTGGGAAAAGCTGCAGTGTGCGGAACAGCTAATCAACAAAACAACCTATATTTAAAATGTAAACCTGGACTGAAGATTATTTTATAGGATGCATATTGTTATTGAAGGCAATTATACAACAGTTTTGGGAGAAGCTGCAATGTGTGGAACAGCATTACTGAAATTGACATTTTTACCAAAAGTCAACACACGTGACCCACAGAACAGCAGTTAGTGAAAATGTATACCTGAACTGAAAATTATTTAAAAAGATATACAGTTTTCGCCAAAATAACTGGGCTGAGAATTATTTTATTGGAATCATAGTTTTGTCCAAATCAAGTATACAACAGTTATGGGCACATCTGTAATGAGTGGAACAGCACTGCTGAAATTAATATTCTTGCTCAAAGCCTACATGAATGACCCACAAAACAAATTATTGGAAATGGAAATCTGGCCAAAAAATACTTGATTGGATTTACAGTTTTCTCCAGAGTAACTGTGCAATAGCTGTTGGAAAAACAGTAGTTAGTGAAACAAGTTTACTGAATAAACAATGTTACTGAAGGCCTACAGCTCTGTCCAAAATTGTTCCCAGAGACAAGCTAGCAAGCAAACTGTATTTGTAAACCCACACAGGACATTTCTCCATTTGATGGACAATGACATTGACAGAAGCTTGTGTGCAATGACTACTATGTATAATGAGGTATAATAATGTAATGTGTCACCCACATGGCTGCTCTGGGTTTCAAATTCACCCAGAATAGCCATGTGTATGCACATAACCCTGCATATTCAACTCTCAGACTGGGGACTGAGAACTCTGCAAGTATCCCACAATGTATTTCCCTACAGCATAAGGGGAAACACATAGCATAACTGAAATGGATGTACAGCTTTGACCAAAGCAACTATACAGCTAACCAAGAAAACAACCTATGTTTAAAATGTATACCTGGCCTGAAGATTATTTTATAGGATGCACATTGTTGTTCCAGGCAATTATAGAACAGTTTGGGGAAAAGCTGCAGTGTGTGGAACAGCATATTGTTATTCAAGGCAATTATACGACAGTTTTGGGAGAAGCTGCAATGTGTGGAACAGCATTTCTGAAGCTGACATTTTTTACCAAAAGCCAACACAAGTAACCCACTGAACAGCAGTTAGTGAAAATGTATACCTGAACGAAAATTATTTTAAAAGATATACAGTTTTCGCCAAAATACCTGGTCTGAGACTTATTTTATTGGATTCATAGTTTTTTTTTTCCAAATCAAGTATACAACAGTTATAGCCCAAGAACATTAGGTTTCACAATGGCTTTGTGGCTGCAGTCGGTACAAGAAGTCCATTGTATAGCGACCACCCCCAATCCGTCGGAGGAAGCGAAGTGCCCAGCCATTGTTGGATCTGGAGATAACATCTGTAGACATGTTGTTGTGCAGCATCGCTGCTTGGTGGGAGTGAGTCTAGGTCGATGGGTTTATTCAGTTTAGATTTTGCTACATAACGCTTGTAAGTGACATATCTATATTGGTCGAGAGAGGAAACAGTTTTACTCCCGTATAAGATCAGGAGAAGTTGTTTCCCGGCAGCGGCTACTGCACTTGGTGTACTGTCATCCGCCAAAATTGTGTTGACATACTGTTGTGAGTCGCTAGTAACATCGGAGACAATTGTACTGAATACTTTCTTCTTACCAACTCGAAAGAGTGCAGAAGTAGTGTCACAACCACTTATAGAATGTGCTACAAGGAGGTTGCTTCTATGGTCACCCATTTTGGTTGCTATTTCACTAACTGAAACTAGTAAGTTTGGGGTAATGGAATACATCATGTGAATATTACATCCCGGTTGAACTCGAGAGGTAAGAATGACTAACAAGTCTGCGTCTGTTCCCACAACGACAACATTGTTGTCATCTTGAGCGATGTCAAGTGCAGTTTCGGCTATCAGTACATCAGCATCAGCCTCGGCCTGCTTGGACTGAATATTGATAGCAGATAGCTCCTGCATTAGAAGATCGATCAGTTGGGTTTTGTTCTTGGCATTTGCAAGGAAATCGGATTGGGGTGTGGTGGCTGGTAACTCGGGTGAGATATTGATATCAATGGAATACCTGTCTTTAGATCTATGGGCTTGTTCCATGCCCTTTGTCGACATTGTACAAGCATAACCATCAAAAACAACCACGACGTTCGCCCCAAAATGTCTCACTAGATAATTGGAATATGATGTACATATGTCCTTATATGACGACTGTTTAGGCCATACAACTGCCCTCAATAAAAATCCACCATCTACAACAAACAGAGAATGTTCTGGGATTTTAGTTTGCTCGGAACCGTATGTTTTGAGGATCTTACCGAGCGTGCTTTTCTGCGTCTTCCTCATTCCAGCAGAATCAAACAATGCTGGTGGTTTCGGGGCGAGTTCATATTTGAGATACTCTTCCACCTCTGCTTGTCACTGAATAACACATGTGATGCGGTTGAACAGAATTGTGGGGTCAATCACTACCTTACTTCCGCGGACTTTGATGCTATTTGCCATCGATGGTTGACACTTTCTTGATTGACAGCGTCAGCTGTTGTACAGTCACCTCTGGCAAGTCCACAGAATATTTCATTGACTTCTGTGCAGTCTATGTTATCTAGTGTTCGGTTTTCTTCAAACACAAGTTTTGTAATGGCAATTTGTGTTAGCAAATGGGCACGAACTGCTCTTGAATATGCATGACCACTGATCAAATGATGGATTGACCCACCAGCATAAACAGTCCCCCAAAGTTCATCCAAGCCGCTACCAGCCATGATCGAATCAATTGCCCCTAAATATGACATAATCATATGGAAGCCGCCGAGTCTAACGAAAACTTTTGTCAACTTATCTGACGAAGACGTGCACACATTACATGCCAATGCATCTTGAGTGTAGGCGAACACCACATTATGTGATTTAATCGAACATGGAAATTGAAAAAATGATGCTATAATACGGTATTTGAATGAGAAAAGTCGATGCCATTTGAATTTGAGTTTAGGGGGTATGGTTAATATTTCACACGTTTCACCAGTTCATTATGGAATAAATGACTATTGTTATATATCATTATAAAGCCACTGCTTTTCTGCAATTTTTGATATATAATTTAACTCCCAAAGTAGTCGTAGATTTGATTTAATGGACGTTGTGTACCGTTGTGTGTATGAAAACAATACATTTTTTTTCGTAATTTTGTACATTTTCGTGAATATTTCACCATTGAGTGTGAGGATTGGTACAAAGTTGGCATTTTCTGTTGGGGATATGTATTCTCAATATAATTCAGCACCATATTTATGATTCTCACCCTACTAAGGCGAATAAGAATGAGAAATATGGAGCTGGGTCGAATTTTTAAAAAAAAAAATTTTTTCATAAAAAAAACGCTATAACTAAAAAAGCTCAACTCGGATTCGCGGGGACTTTTCACACTTTATCCCCAATGTGTGTCCCGGAAACATATAAAAAAATCAGCTTTCTCCGATTTTTTTCCTTACTTTCTCATTTTTATGTCTAATGTGCCTGGACTACTGTTTTAGATACCCATATGTGCCTATATACCCAATATCAATATGCGAATATATTCCTGATACCCATATGTGCCTATATACCTACATATATTGGCATATTTAGATATCCCCAAAAGGTGATATATTGTTGAAATGTAAATTACAAATTTATATAGCGTTTACAACATATCCCAATATTGAAACAAAGAATAGTAGAGGAAGAGAGAGAGAGAGAGAGAGAGAGAGAAGGGGGAGGGAGAAGAAACATAGTTACACCCACCCATTTCCTATATATCAATACGTGCCTTTATACCCACATAATTAGACATTTTTTTGCACAGTGAGAATATACTTAACTACTGTCTCATATATCATCATGTGCCCATATACCTAATGTTTATATGTGCCTATATACCTACGTTTTTAGGCTCATATAGATACCCCACTAATGTTCTAATGTTTTGAAAGTTTCTGATGTGTTGTCAGAATGTTAATTGCAAATTGTATATAGTATTTACAACATACCCCGATGCTGAAACAAGGAATTGGAGAGAAGGATAGTGAGAGAGAGATATATATATAGAGAGAGAGCAGGAAAGAACGAGAGAGAGAGAGAGAGAGAGAGAGAGAGAGAGAGAGAGAGAGAGAGGGAGAGAGAGAGTGAGTGTGTGTGTGTGTGTGTGTGTGATGGGGGGGGGGGGGGGGCGTGAGAGTGAGATAGAAGAAAGACACTTTACACACATTTCCTATATCTCCATATGTGCCTATGCCTATATATTGAGACATATTAAGATATCTCCAGTTCGTGGAACCTTCTAGAGTATAGAGTAAAGAACACATTACTGTCCTATATACCCATATGCGCCCATATACCTAATACCCATATGTGCCTATATGCATACATATTTAGTCATATTTGGATATACTGCTAAAGCAAGCAGGTTTTCTTCGATGACACGCTCTTGTAATATAGTCGGAGTGTATTATTGACTGGGACCATACAAATCACTGCTGGTCCACAACCGGCCTTCTCTGCATTGCACCTACCTTCATACCGACTTTTTATATGTCTTACTTAGTTTCCTGAATGACTGTCCACCAAGTCGTTGTCGGCAACATGGGCTCTGACCAGCCGGGAGTGGATATCCACCATAGTCAACGAACAACAGAGAAACTGATTAAGGGCCTTAAGTAATGAAATTTTGTTTATTTTGAAAATTCTCAACTCTGATATTCCTTCAATTCAAATTAAATATACACAAATTATACATCAATATGAAGGTTGGGATGTATAGAACACGAAACACGTGTGTAATCAACTCATAGAGTCGACTGTAGGCACCACTGGTTCCTGGAAGTCTGCTGCCGTAATCGCACCAGAACTGATAATTTAATAATATTTCACGAAAACAACTTGTGGCCAAATGTGCTTTACATATCCAAGAACAAAGCTAGGGGATAAAAATTCTTCAAAACACGGCGACAGAGCTGCATTGGGGAAAATTCCAAAGCCTTTGCTTTTGTTTACGTATCAGTCTACTTTCGATTTCTGGTCGACGTCATCGGACAGAAAAAGCATGTAAAAACAACGCCGTCTAAAATCAGATAATGAAAAAGATCGCCTTCATACAGTATACTGTTATTAGATAGAGCTTGCACAGTTGCCATATTCAAAGCAAGGTATCATGATACCTGTTGAAATTTCTTAGAATTCCGATTTTGTTTTTTGATGGAAATTCGTGGTAACGAGTGATTTGCGCATGTCTGTCGCGCATGGAAACCATCTTCAATAAAAAATGCAGACAGTGTTGTCCTTTTCCAAAATGCAGTCCTACCGCTGTATTCGAAAGTATTTTGAGTGCCTAGCTTTGTTCTTGGATATATGAAGCACATTTGGCCACAAGTTGTTCTGATGAAATATTATTTTGTTATCAGTTCTGGTGCGAATACGGTAGCAGACTTCCAGGAACCAGTGGTGCCCACAGTCGACTCTACGAGTTGATTACATATGTGTGTCGTGTTCTATACATCCCAACCTTCATTTTGATGTATAATTTGTGTATATTTAATCTGAATTTAAGGAATATGAGAGGTGAGAATTTCAAAATAAACAAAATTTCATTACTTATATAGGCCCTTAAACGTTCCTCTAAACATGTTGTTTATTTTGGTTATAAAGAAATCAATATCTCCAAAAGTGACTTGAAACACCGATAAATGATTATACCAATAAACAAGGTATACTACATAACGGTGAATTGCTAAAGTAGCATCATGGATCAAAATTGACCAATTTTTCTCAGAATTACTCCCATTACAAGCTTTTGTTCTAAAGCCAATTATCAATCTCACATACCATTCTGTAATTGTTTGGTAATGCATTTACACGAGTTGGGAACACGCGACAAGAAAAATCAAACGTTCGGTAATAGTGGTTGTCGCCATTAAGGTGCCATAAAAAGTATTGGGGGTTCGGCGCGGGGATGGGTGATGGGTTGTTTTCGATGTTGACTAGAATCTGGGCAGAATAATAGCTCGTCACTTTTTTGTTGTTCATCCGTGTCTATGGACTGTGCCGTCCAGTTTTGAACACTAAAAAATTTATAATTGTTACTGTTTGTGGATGTTCGATGCCATTGTGAATAGCATGTCGACTGTTTTCGGGCTGAATTCCCTGTTGTATGGCGCCTTAATGGATAACATCCTCAACATAACTTTAACATTGGATAGTTCTAACCTAATAAATTGCTTTTACCTACGTTACGATTGAGTACTGTCCTCGTTACTAACAAACAATACAATTGACTGCAATTCTCGTGGATTACAAGAAGAGAGTTGGAAAATTTAAGGTTGTATTCAAGTGGTGTAATCTAATTTTGTTGTTTTCTATGCCGTTTTCGTGAAATGTTACATATTTTTTTAAATTTTGTGGAGTTCAAAGTTGTGACGCCTTGTTCCTGGGTACAATAGTTAGTTGATGTGGCAGCAGGTTTGTTGTCCTGCTGAAATATTTGACGACATTTCCGGGATGGATTTTTATTAGTTATAAACTGACCCAAGGAAGACTTCTTGATATTTAATCTAATTTTGTTGTTTTCTATGCCCTTTTCGTGAAATGTTACATATTTTTTCAATTTTGTGGAGTTCAAAGTTGTGACGCCTTGTTCCTGGGTACAATAGTTAGTTGATGTGGCAGCAGGTTGTTGTCCTGCTGAAATATTTGACGACATTTCCGGGATGGATTTTTATTAGTTATAAACCGACCTAAGGGAGACTTCTTGATATTTCCTACGAACTACAGTTTTAACATCAAATCTGAAAGACACTTGTGCGTACATAAATTACATTTGGAATCATATCTATGCTCACGTTCCTGTTTCGTTTGATCTCCCAATACGCGTGTATTTATAAACTAAGGTTTGTTCAAAGTGATATAGTTACTCATGTCGTCTATAGTCTTTTGATGACTCACGTCTGTATTGTTATTCCACACCTGTACTCGTTTGTGATACTAAAATCTTCAGTTCTACTTTATCAAAACCGCATAATCGAACTTTATTTGAGTCTCATAGAAGTTAAGACTTGGTCTTATCCAACAGCCTGGGGTGAATTCTTCTTTTTGTTGATTATATGAAGCATTAATCCCCCCCCCCCCCAAACCTGCTATTTGAAAGTGACCATACCACATGCATGTTTGTGCGATAGTCACTCAAGTTGATGAGAGGAGTTTATACTACAATCGACATCCTAAGTGATAAATGTAGTATTGTTAAAACTCTTCGTATAATCCGTTGAATGTTGAATATTGAATCTTTTGCATTGACCAGACACTCAGATTACTCCCAGCACAATCCCCTGAAAAACACAATCACCTGTTTAAAACAGCTTAATCAAGAGTTAGTAACCAACAGTGGGTAACCAGGACTTTTGCCTAGCCGATAACACCTGGTAAAAACAGCTTCATCTTTACCACATTAATGCACAGTGCACCGCCGCACTCCATGTATTTGTACTTAGGTTTGTTTACACCTTCGTATTTTTTTACTTTCTATCTTCACGGCAGATTTCCATATTCATTTAAGACTTTCCATAACAAAATAATTCATTCAAGCAATAGTTTAATCCAGTACATTGGGCTCAAAGTAATTACCATTAACTGGGATCATGGCTAACGTCATTACTCTTGGTGAGATACAGAACCATGAAAAATATGACTTTATAAATACGTATAACAGCATAATTTCAGGTAATACAGACGCTGACCTCAACTCATTTCTTTCCATCGATGATCATAAGTGTGAATACCACACACCAGAAGATTTTCATAACATATTCTCCAAGGAAAACAAGTCCTTCTCCCTATTTAACCTAAATTGTCGTAGTCTGAACGCCAACTGGGAAAAATTTAAAAACCTTCTTTGTGATCTTCAACACGATTCCAATTACTTTGATATAATAGGATTAACAGAAATTTTTAATATCAAAGAAACAACCGGTTACGAACTTGAAGGTTACCACCCTTTAATTACCCAACAGCGCCCAAGCTCTGATGATGGTAGAGGAGGTGTGGGTATGCTCATCACCAATGAGACTCCTTACAAAGTGCGCCACGACCTGACAACATTCATTCCACATGTACTTGAGTCTCTATTCATAGAAATAACCACTAAAGAAAAGTGTATTATTGGAATCATTTATAGGCCTAATACAGCACCTAAAGTAGACAGTGACCCCTTCTTAACAACCCTTTTTCAAATACTGGAAAAAATAAATAATGAAAACAAAAAAGCTTTTATAATAGGCGATTTCAGTATTGATTTACTCAAGTTTGGTAATCACCCCAAAACAAACTCGTTCATAGACTCTATGTTCAATGCCGGGTTCTCTCCTATTATCACGAAACCGACTAGAGTTACTGACCATTCCGCAACACTGATTGACCATATCTTTTGCAACGACCTTAACCCTAAAATAACAGGAATTATTGTTGCAGACGTAAGCGACCATTTTGCCACATTCTGCGCTGACGTGACTAACAAAAGACGTTTGCAGACTACCAACACCTTAAAATGATCGTTTAACGCACGGAATATTGATACTTTTAAAAATCTGCTGTCCAATTGCAACTTTCTACGAGTCTGTAATACGACCGACCCGTCTGATGCATATAATAAGTTTTTGAATTGCTTCAAAAACGCCTTTGACCAAGCTTTCCCCTCTAGAACTACCCCAATTCCCCCAAAAATTATAAAACCTTGAATTCGTCTATCAACAAAAACAAACCATATACAAACAAATTGAAATCCCCTTCTATCCAGAATACTCAACGTTATAAAGCCTTCTGTGTTACGTTTAATAGAGCCAAACGCGCGTGCAAAAGGGAATACTACTCTCGGATTCTAGCAGAAAACAAATATAATGTTAAAAAATCATGGGAAATTTAAAAAAAGGCCATTAAGAAATCGAGCATCAGAACGCCTGTGCCTACTAGTTTTGTAGAAAGTAACAATGAACTGACTGATCCTAAACAAATTGCAGATGGTTTCAATAACTTTTTCGCCAACATTGGACGGAGTCTAAGTGAGCAAGTTCCTGTCTCACCACAAAACTTCACAGATTATTTAAATCACAATAATACTCAATCCATGTTTATTTCGCCAACCACCACACAAGAAGTAATAACATGTGTCAAGAATCTAAACTCGAAATCTAGTAGGGACTGTAATGATTTGTCACCTAAGCTTCTGAAAGAAATAATTTTTGAAATTGCCGAACCTTTAAATCATATAATCAACTTGTCATTTTTAACTGGGATAGTTCCACTGAAAATGAAAATTGCCAGAGTCATCCCCATTTTCAAGAATGGAGATACTCAGTTGTTTAACAACTACCGACCTATAAGCATTTTACTAGTTTTCTCTAAAGTTTTAGAGAAAATAATGCATATCAGAATCTCAAAGTTTTTAAATGAACACAATATCATCTATCAGTATCAATTCGGATTTAGAAAGGCCCATTTCACGGTGCACCCAATACTGCATTTTCTAAACAACGTTGCCCTAACGAACGATAAATCAACAAAAGACTGCACACTGGCAGCATTTGTGGATTTTTCTAAAGCTTTTGACACTATAAATCACCACATCTTGTTAAAAAATTGGAATATTACGGCATTAGGGGCCATGCAAATTCCTGGTTCGAAAGTTATCTGAATGGAAGAAAACAATATGTATCGTTCGCAAACAAAAACTTCGACTTCTTACCCATAACAACAGGCGTACCGCAAGGACCAATTCTTGGTACCTTGCTCTTTATACTATATATAAACGACATTAGCCAATCGACATCACTTAACATATTGTCGTTTGCAGATGACACCACAGCCTTCGCCTCTGATAATAATCTAGATGATTTGACTGAAAAAGCAAACAGCGAGCTTACTAACATAAGCAGATGGTGTTCTGCTAACAAGCTAGTACCAAATCCAACCAAAACAAAATTTCTTCTCCTTCATCCCCCTAGTGATTTATATCAGATAGAGAACAGAATTATTTCCATAGACGATACCGACATTACATGCGTTGGCAACTCTAACCCTGACAACGAGACGCTGTTAGGTTTTTGGGGATTAACATGGATGAAAATTTGACCTTTAAACAACATATATCTGTTGTTTGCTCAAAAATGTCAAGAGCTGTATACTGTATTAACAAGGCCAAGAATATACTTCCGAGGGATGCTCTAAAGACATTATACTTTTCTCTGGTACATTGTCATATTCTTTACGGCATCCAAGTTTGGGGTCACTCACCTTCGGCGTCCAGAATTTTTAACCTACAGAAAAAAGCAATACGCATAATAGACAACAAAACATACAATTCACATACCGACCCCCTGTTCAGAAAACTTAAAATTCTGAAATTCAAAGATCTGTACAAACTTAACGTCCTTCTTTTTATGTACGACTGGTTCCACAATAGACTGCCCGTGAGTTTCGAAAGTACCTTTAAGCTTTATACAAATCCATCAGGAATGGAATCAAGGAAATCGGGGAAGATATACGTTCTCAAACCTCGTACTCGGTTTTCAGCTAATCTCCCATTCCACTCTTTTCCAAGAATGTGGAATGAAATTGAACCATTGGTTCAAAATCTCAATAGATCTGAATTCAAAAGAACTCTAACGGACAGGATGTTCAGCTCATACTCCATTAATGTTGCCAGCAGTAATCCTGCATGCCCAGACTGTAGTAATGGCTGAAGTATCGCCATGCTTGTAATTAATTGTTCTGTTACCTCGCCCAGTGTTAAACTGAGATTCCTCAATATTGGGTAACACGGTGGACCACTGTGCTGACCCGAGGTACTATGTCTTCACCGCGTACAGCGGGGTGGCACCGTGATGGACTGTGGGCTCTCAATAGGTGGAACTCTGTCTTATTTTGTTTTTTCTTACTAGATGCTGGTCAATATTAGTCTTTTTCAGTGAATCAAAATGTAGGTGAAATCTGCTGTGAAGATTACATTTAACCTTCATGTGGGGACGGCAGGTAGACAGTCCTTGTGACTATGCTGTCTCCCCGCAGTATAATAGAATTAATATTTTGCTGATACATGTACACTATTGCATTATTATGCTGCGAAATAAAGTATTCATTCATTCATTCATTCGTTCGTTCGTTCGTTCGTTCGTTCATTCGTTCGTTCGTTCGTTCGTTCGTTCGTTCATTCATTCATTCATTCATTCATTCATTCATTCATTCATTCATTCATTCATTCATTATTCATTCATTCATTCATTCATTCAACTGGTTATGCTATATTTGAAACTAACGACCTGCAGGTAGAGTTACAGAATTACAAATGATTTATTTTAAACCATCTGGCATCTGCCAACGGCCCAACACTCAAGTCAATGAACGTTTGGCATGTGATATCATCGTTCCAATCAGGGCATTATCTGAAGTCAATCAAAGAAGTGTAATCTTTTCCAGAAGCAGGTACCATATCTTGGGCATATTATCTCTGAGAATGAAGTTCATACCGATCCCAGTATAAATCAGTGCTGATTCGACAAAAATTGCACTGAAATAAGAAGTGTCCTTGCACTGGCTTCGTACTATCGTCGCTTTGTAGAATCTTTTGCCCGTCCGCTACACAAAGTTATTGAAAAAGGGAGACACTTTCATTGGACATCTGCATGTGACATTTTATTCAATATTCTGAAAGAGAAATTTACCACAGCACCGATATTAGGATACTCCTGTAAAGGAGGAAGGTTTATTGTTGATTCAAATATTCAGTAGCCACAGTATATCCGCTGTACTATTACAAGAGCAGAGCGGTGAGGAAAGAGTTATTTCCAATGCAAGTCGTAGTCTCTCCAAATCGGAACGAAAATACTGTACCACTCGGCGTGAATTGCTGGCAGTTGTGTATTTTGTAAAATATTACAGACATTATCTACTGGATCAAGAATATACCATACGACGCGATTATGGGTCCCTACAGTGGCTGATTAACGTTAAGAACCACGTCGAGGGCCAAATCGCCAGATGGAGAGAGACACTAAGTGCCTACAGTTATAAAATAGAACATCGCCCCGGACGCCGTCGTGGCAATGCAGATGGCCTATCCCAGTCGTCGTCCGCGTAGGCGGACATATGCAACAGGAGCCTTCACAACACAAAGCAGTGGATGAACCAACATCAACGGAAGCAGTCAAAATCATTGTTTTAACTCCAATATGGGATATTGAATTTTGGGCCAAAGCACAGGACTCAGATCCAAATATTGGGTACCGGTATATTAAGAAATTAAAAGAAAAAGGTTTAAGTCGACCACATTTGAAGAAATCACCGGATTTTCTGTTGTCAGAAAAAAGCTACTGGAATCAGTGGAATAGTTTAGATATAAGAGAAATTGCCCTCTGTACAGGGAACTCGGGCACAACAACCACAACGAAGTCACATGGCAATGACTGCTACCCCAGAAATTGCGTGAGTCTGCTTTAACAGATTTACACGATTCTAAGACCGCAAGACATCTAAGTTTCAAGAAAACACTACACAAAGTCAGACAACGATTGTATTGGCACGCATAAACCAGAGATGTAAGAGCTCACTGTAAAAAGTGCCTTAAATGCCCACAAAGAAAAACAGGAGGCAAGAATAGAAGGCATGCTCTTCGATAAAATCCCTCTGGTGAACCGTGCCATCGATTGTTTTTTTTGCTTGTAATATAATGGGTCCTTTTCCGGAGTATAGTCATTGGCGATTATGTCACCAAATGGTTTCGCAGCCACAGCACTATCTGATGACCCTTTTAGAGAGTTTGTCTGTAGATTTAGCGTTCCCAGAGAGCTACACACAGTCCAAGGGACCAATTCGAGTCATAAATATTTCGGGAAATCCGTGACACACTCGGCATTAAGTAGACATGAACGACAGCATACGACCCTCAGTTGGATGGTATGATCGAACGCTTTTATCGTACTCTTGAGAGTATGTTGGCTCTAACAGTTACTAAGAATCAACGAGACTGGGCAAGAAAGCAATTTGCAGTGATGGCATAATGCACTTCCGTGCACGAATCTACCAATGAAACATCCAATGCAATGGTGCCTGGTCGGGAGATAACCGTGCCCCTATATGTGACAGTATCTCCTGCACTAGATGAAAAGACTATTCAAACACACTATGCCAAAGTCTTACGTAACCGATTTATGAGTTTCTCATGAAAATGCACGATTGTTTGTTTGGAAGGAAGCCAACGAAGACAGAAGTGGGGATGCGACCAAAGAGTTTTTGGAAAGATCTTTGAAGTAGAAAGCGTAGTATGATCACACAATCCAGCTAAGAAGAGACCCCCCCCCCCCCCCCCCCGCCGCCCCCAAGTTGCATTGTATATGGGAGGGTCCTTTTGTGATCACATATACATTGAATGACGTCATCTATGGAATCCAGAAACCAAGTCAAGAATCCTTAATTTTGATAGGCTGAAATCCTGTTTGACTGAATATGACAATAAATGGGTGTTCCCATCAACTTCAGAATTTAAGGAGATAGGGGCACAGACCAAAAATGGCCCCCTTCAGGGGAACCTTGTCGTGGGGTCTCCCAACAACAAGAGGCGATTGAATGGCCACAAGGGGATAGAGCGAGCCCTGTAGTAGTTGAAATAGAAGATATTCCTGGTTCGGCCGAAAACAGATTGCACTGAGATGCAACGTTCAGAGAAAATGACCCGAACTCAGAAAAGAAACTCAAGTATTCCCGTCAAATAGACCTGCGCCCAAACAAAGACATGCGCCAAAACGTTTAGAATTGTTATTTTAAAATGTGATGTGTTTGTTTCTTAATTCGTATTTGTGCTATTGTCAAAAACCAAAACTTTGTTGTTTTGCAGAGATGGCGAGAACTAAACAGATGAAAAAGGAGCCGAGACAGAAGCTTCCGGGAGCTACCTTCCCGAGGGATCCTCCGAGATCAGTTGATAGCAGTTAGATGCATTGGTGTGAGAAGTGTGGAGGTTTGTACTCTAACAGCAGATTTTTGAGACGGTATATTTATGACCGTCATCGTGTTCGCAAAGTCCAGGTCGCAGATTTTCAAGGAGGTTTGCATGTGAACGCCATATGGAATTTAATCGTGGAACTAAGGTTATTTCTTGTGGCGTTAGCATAGGACATCTCCGCCATCCTCTATAACAAGTACTCCTGTTTCAATGACTTCTAAGACACACGTTTCGGACTCATCTGAGAGCGAGAGTGAAAAGAGCCAGGTCTCGGTAAAAAGGGCTCGCTCTTCACGCACGTCCAGTTCTCGTCGAGCTCGTTCCAATGAGGGGTCATAACCTATGTTTTTGAGACAAAAAATTAAAAAAAATTAGTTATTCAAGAATTTTTTGGAGAGTGTCGTCTGCTTTTCATGTTAGGTAAAGGGTTAAAGAAAAGATTATTCATCAGTTTTATGTAGGGGATAAGATTAAAGAGACATCCTCTACAGAGACAGAATTGAGATTTGTTAGAGATTAACCTGGCATTTATTTCACGCGGGACGAATGAATCTTGGGGGGGGGGGTGTTGTAGAGACTCGTGCCCGTTATTTTTTACGGTATTTGTATTGACAGTGTGAGGTGCGCATGCGCCGTTTAAGATATAAAAAGGAATGCATGCTCTCTTTCCCTCTGTCGAATTCTACTGTTCATTTAGATACCTTAGATTGTCAAGAGGTTGCTGCATGTTTTAGTTGTCTTTTTGTGTGAATATGTAAACAAATCCGTCACTTTTCGTCTCGTTGTGTTACATTTTTCAAATGTCTGATGGGATCCCAGGGTTACAATCTACAGTATTAAGTGGGATAGGTTTGAAGCATGTTTCTCCCAAGCTCGACTGAGGGTCTTTAATATTTCTTGCCTCTTCGTACAAATTTGCTTTGGGTGCCCAGACCGTAGATAGCTATGTTTTTTGGAACAAGAGCGGAGTTCCAACATTTTGATGCATGGTAATGATCTGCCCACTTGTAGCTGTACCCTTTGGTGAGAGATTTTAGAACTTTATAAACAATGATTCCCAGGTAAGTTATAAATATGCGGAAATATCCTATTTTGTAGGATTCCCTTGCAAAATATCTAGTTAAAAAATGTAGATATGATTTCCACATACCATATGAATTCATTCGAAGGGCAGTAGGCTATGGGTGACGGCGGATGAAGATGGAGGTAGGTCTATTTTCGTGATTAGGCTAACTTTTTCACGCCCAGCTTATATCTTGTCCAAGTTACTGATAGCAATGGCGTCATACTACTACGCCAATTATTGGATAAACAGACAAAGGCGTCGGAAGCCGGGTGGGGTGGGGGATCAGCTGTCCATTGCCTTTAGGCTGGGCAGCAAAGGGGGCAGCCCGTGCCTTTTTTCGCCAGAAGTGCGCCTGTGGAAAAGATTACTTTCCAAGAGCTATAACTGAGAAATTTTCGAGTATTCGTTTCTTACGTATTTTAAGAGTGCCAATGCTAATGCTGGCGGATATCAAGCATAATGGCAAAGACTGGTCGATAATCATAAAAGAAGCTATACAAATGGCGGGGGGGGGGGGGGGGGGGGTTCTAAAGTAATATCGCCCATTGAGTGCAACAAGGCGCCGTCTGCAATGCAAAGACATTGCACATGGCGACTTGTTGCACGCAAGGAGCGATACATATATATAACCTCAGTACTATTGAGTGCCACATTGTAATTTATACACGTTGTAAAGTCCGGTCTTAACTCATACCCAGAGTCGATACACCTGCCATCCTTGCCCTCAGATGCTTCCGACACCCTTGCGAACAGAAGACTCAAAGAAGAATAAACCTAAGGGATGCTGTGATTGTAATGTTGGCACCAGTGGGTTGGGACACTCTAGCAACTTCCAGAGGCTGCCTCCTTTATTGCGGGCTTGTCGAGGAACATCCTACCCCCCCCCCTCCCCCCAGTGTCGGAGGCTTTCATGGTGGTGGTTAATCATAGTGCCACCAATGGGGCATATTATTGATTCTGCATCGCCAGTAACGTGAATGACGACGACCTGACGCGACCCACCATCACCAACCAGTCGACTGGAGTCATAGATTTTGCTCGTTTCCTTTGCTTCACATAGCCGTTCTTGGTAACAACCATTAAACTATACAGACAGCAGTCTTGATATGTTGAACACATATCACGCAGCTCGAGTACTCCCCATTCTTCTTCGTCTTTACCAACTTTTAAAGTTACCAACATCGCTCAAATAGAATACAAGTAGCTCTCATCCTCCCGAGAAACCGCATTGCTGGCACAGGATGATCTCATTAGAGCAACCAGGTTCCACTAAATGTTTCATACGGAAACAAGGCAATACCCGATATTCATTCGATACCTTTGATCATACGCTGGAATTTGTACCGCCATATTTTCGAAAACAGAAATTTGGGCTTTAAAGACTATCAGGGTCGGTAACTCTGACAAGAAATAGTCCGCCACCAAAATGGAAATTTGATCTTCAAAACGCAAGTCCAACAAGATAAAAACTCTGATATGTATGTTAAAAACAAAACACTTTGATCATTCACATTTCGCCAATATTTGTATTTAATGTTGTAAGGGTTCTTTTGGGTATCTACAGGGGCCGAATTTCCCAATGGCATTTGGGCATGATTTTTCCAAATTCCCCAATCTCAGTCCCCACTCAAAGAAATATTTAATGCACAGATGGAGTCCTGAACCGGGTGATATTTAATGCACAGAAGTCGTCAGATGGAGTCCTGAACTGGGTGGTCGTAAGGACTCAGAAAGCCAGTTTTCTGAGGCCTTACGACCACCCAGTTCGGGACTTCATCTGTGTATTAAAATTTAACTTGCTTACCTTACAAAGCTTAGAATGTGTCTGAATTCAAAGGCAAACGACAAGTCCTTCTTTTATAGTTTAAGAATAGTTTAACAGAGACTTCAGAGAGAGGAGTCGAACATGATTCCAAGTGACTTCTTGTTCTAAGAATTACTTGTAGTATCCATGCAGTTGTTTAGTTAGGTATCAGTTTTTAATTTCTCTGTTCAATTCAAATCTTTGTGAATTTTTCTTCCCCTGTAAACCAAATTCCCAAACTGGAGCTTCCATGACAGGAGCTTCCATGACACACACATATTTTCTCAATGGCATGGGCCCCAGACTCTTTCTCAGAGTGCCGAAAAATTCTCATGGTGTTTAACCCCTTACTAACGTAACGGCCAAAACCGGCCAGCGCTATTCTCAAAAATCTCCAATTAATTTTCATTATTTTTTCATTTTTTTTGTCTCTAAAACATAGATTATGACCCCTCATTGGAACGAGCTCGTTCCAGTGAGGGGTCAAAACCTATGTTTTTGAGACAAAAAATGAAAATACTTGTTATTCAAGAACTTGTTTCTCCAACAGTGTATACCATGTTGCCCACTTTAGAGGACTCTTCCCAGGTAATGGAATCTGATGGAATGTGATTTTATCTGTAAATTATGCATGGGAAAAGAATGTTGGAGATTCCGATTTGGGACACAGGTGCTTGCATTATCGGAATTTAATATATTGAGTGTAATATATATTATAGTATCAACACCAAAAAGTTTTTTTTTAGGTACAGTGGAACCCTGTTAATTGAATAGCCACTTTGCTAATGAAAATTATTCAATTAACAGGAGGGATTGTGTCACTTTCCCGTATTCTAGAGATAAACTTAGCACTTATTCTATTTTATCTTGTTTGACAGAGCTCCACGAGCTCTGTCAAACAAGATATAATAGATTGAATGTTTGTATTGGATGTACTGAGGCCAAATAGGTCAAAAACAAAGGAAAACGGGGGAGAGTCAGTGTAATTTTTCGACAGGTTACAAGATTTTTTATTAAATTAACAGGAGTTTACTCTATAACCTATATTCAATTAACAGGTCAAATTTGTACTGGGGGTATGGTAAATGGTTTTGTGTTGGAAAATTATATTCAATTAACGGGGTTATTCAGTTAAGAGATATCCAGTTAAGTGGGCTCCATTGTATCGATAGTACATATTACCCTTAATATTTTAAATTCTGCTGGTACGAAAAGCGCCTATGGTTTGGGGAAAGAAGGCACGGTAACCAATGGATTGGTATTGTTAGGTATTTGGTTTCACGTGAAAAAAAAAATCATGGGGAGGTTGTCGACAGTGTCGTAGATAGGTCTCCGTGCCGGTGGGGTGGCTAGAGAGCAAGTCCAAATGTCCAGACAGACCAGAAAAAAAATCAGATTTGCCAACAAAATTTCTTTTTCCTTTGGCACCCAGAACAGGTTAATTATCGAAAATTCAGTCGCAGGACATTATGCTTTGACCACAATATGAATATTTTTTTTTCAAACCCACACGAACCAACAAAAATCTTCAAGACTTCCTCAACAACCTAAAAATATCCAACAAAATACAAAATATTTGATTGAAGACGCGTCGCCTTGTCCACGTCTCTGCCCCAGCAGCTGTTGCCTGGCATTACTTTTGAAAAATACCCCCCCCCCCCCCCCCCCCCCCCATCACATTTATTTTCGGACTTACGATCCTGAGTGCATCGCCGGGTCGCTACAGTTTGTTGGAAGACACTACCCGACACCGACTGAGATCCCACCTAATAGTGTTACAGAAAATTCATAAAGAAACGTGTACATTTATGGTCAGAGCTGATAGATTCGGAGGTTCGTGGATGAAGCTCAAACTGGCAAAAAAAACGCGGGAAGCAATTTCACAGACGACTTTCATCCACAGAATTTAAAGGTTTTACTTCAGCATTCCGAAAAGCCAGATTATATGATTATGATAAAAGCTCTCGAAGAACGAGTTGAGCCCCGGAGAGGTCAACCAAGTAAAGTGGTGGTATGAGCTTGGTAGAGCCGCGGACAGAATGTTTCTTCTTGTGCGGTCAAGTGGTTACACGGGCGTCGCGAAGATGACATTATGTGTGTGTATGGGTGCAAACAAACCTGATTTGTCCCGATTGGTGGCTCATGTCCCGACTGACTAATATTCCAACAACATCAAGGCATGCCTCAAAATATTTCGGGGGGGGGGGGGGGGAGTAGGGGTAGGTCCCACGTGAAAAGGGGCAAGCCCGCAAGTGGTCTTTCAGTTTAGGATCATAGCATTGCATTCTGATAGCGTAGACGTTTGCATCAGTTCCGAAGGCACGAGCGACCGTAGGCCCAAAGGCCGCCAGAAAGCTTTATTTGAAAGCATAATTCAAATTGAAGGGAGATAATGTCAGTCTGTCGTAATGCACAAAAACATGGCCCATATTTTGGAGACGAGGTACTTGAAAGTACATGACTCATAATTATCTGCTGCCGAGATTGTTATTTATTGGCGTTTAACGCCACATACTTCCACACAATGACTAATCGTGACTGCAACATGGATATAAAGTCAAGTCCATTCAATCGTTTATACCAACGTTACTCATTTTAGAGGACCTGCGCCCAGGCATTGCTTTACCGGGTCCTCTTTTTCATGTAAAATATAGTGTTTCCCACACTAAACAAACACTGCTTCACCTCCGAGTTCCGGTCCGTCGTTTCACTCAATTAAACCCAATTACTATCCTATCACTCAATAAATATCCAAATGAAAATATTGTGAATAGTTCAATTGGAGAAACAAAATGGCCTAGATTATGGCCCTTCGTACCAAAATGTTAAACTCTTTAGCTTTCAGATTCCAAGTATACCATGGTGTTAGGACAATACCATGTTACTTTTTAAACCGGATGAGTGCTAGAAGCCCACTATCATGGCTCTATTGAAAAGTGCTGACAACCACTTTAGTGGCATTACACTCTATGCATGAGGCTGTTTGACCAACAGTACAAAGTGTTTGGATAAATTTTCAAGTGTTATAGGGCCATAATGCAAACTGCGACAATAAGGCCATAAGTTAAATATCTCCAATGAGTTCCTAGTTTATAGTGAAAAGTGGGGGATGAGTTCAGTAAATTAGGTCTGGTCAGAGTCTTTAGCGAGATCCAGACCTAACTTACTGGACGTATTTCGTAAATTTCACGATAAACTGTGAACGAGTTGAAGATTTTCTTCACTGGTGCAAATGGTATCACAGAACTAAATATTTTCCCATAGGCCACCATTATAACGTTCAGGCGAAAGAAAATATAATCGCATAACTTTAATTTTGGCATTCAAATATCATTGTAAAGTATAGCCCTTCTGACAATTTTTTTCTGACCCCAAAATAGGGGGTCATGCAAGAAATAAGAGAGAAAAAATGACACGAAGGTAAGTACCGGTCACGTGCACATATTTTTCAGGGAATTCCCTACAAAAACACACTGACACAAAAAGTAAATTGTATTTTTTAGGTCCAAAAATCACCCTCTTTTTTATCAGGAATATTCAACAATAATGCAAGATGTCAACAGAATATTTCAAATGTTTATTGAAAGAATATATTTTTCCAAGGCTGTTTTTTTTTTTTAGAAATTGCATCATTTCAAGGTGGGTAACTCTAATTCAAATATTTAGTTCAGCGATACCAAATATTGTCTCCTTTCCTGAGATTAGGGTGACTCTTCAGGTTACAGTGGAATTTTTAAGATTAATCTACGACAAATTGAACATACGCATTGTGTTAGATGAATCAACTAGTCAATGTTGTTAGTTGTGCTCATGTTATTTGTTTTGGTTATACAGTTTTTTAAAAATAAGTTTAATACAAAACAAGTTTTTAAAGTTGTTTTTGTTTCTCAAATACTCTATGATGTCTCGTAAACTAACTGTAGTGGATTTTGTTCGTTTGACACATGTATCTGTCTTGCTTGTTCCTAGAATTCGCCCCCCTCCCTCACCTCCCCCACCAAACAATAATTGGTAATTGAGTGTAAATTGGGTGGTAAATGGGTGTAGTTGAGGAAAACGACGCCCCCCCCCCCCCGGCTTCCGCTGCCTGCCGGGGATTCTGAGCAGCTTGTAAATCACTACTGGATCTGTTGGGTGTATAAGGGAATAAAGAAAAGTCAGACAGTGTGGTGTGTGTGCATGAGGGTGGCTGTGTGTGGTGGGTGAGGGCAAATGGTGGGGGGGGGGGGGGGACGTTCACTTCTAGAGTCGTGCAGCAACGGCTCCTACTTGTGTATTGAGGATAAAAACAGTGGCTGTTTATTACAGGTTGCCGTGCACTTACCAATAAAGCTTCTTGGGGCTGGACAAAAATGGACTCACTTACAGAAAATGTATAGAACTTAACCACTGTCCAACAGCATAAGCTTCGCGATTAGTGGGAATTCTTCATCTCTCGACAAGAGGTTTCTCTTGGATTCCTACGTCTGGAATTGTTTTGATTACTGGAAGAATTCTTTTCTTGGACGAAGCCTCTGAATACTGATGTGGAAATATCGAAATTCCAGCAGCAAATTCTCCCCACAATGCAACTATACTTATTTATTTATTGGTGATTATGGTCACATATTTCTCTACACTGGCTAATCGTGACCGCAAAAATGGATTTATTTATTTATTGGTGTTTATGGTCACATATTTCTGCACAATGGCTAATCGTGACAACATGGAGAAAACGTGAAGTTCAGTCAATTGTTTATGCCCATGTTGCCCATTTTAGAGGACTTCGTCCAGGTTACCAGTAAAACTGAACTTGTTTACCATAGTAAACAAGCACTGCCTCACTTCGTGGGTTTCCCATGGGGCATATTGCAATTGAGTATTTAACAACTTAAGTCACGCTTGCCAGTTCATTAAGCTTGGTCAAACAAGATTAAATTAGTTAATTTTCATTGAATTAGTTATATTCCACTTACATGTGCACCATGGAAAACATTTGCCACTTGAAATTACCACATTTTAACTTCAGTGTGCTGAGGATTGATCCGCTGCTGTGGACTTGAAATTTTGAAATTTGTAGTGTGCCTATTGGTAACCCAGTGACAACACAGTGTTTGTTATAAATATATATGGAGGTTAACTAAGCATTCTTCAACACATGGGCCCCAATGGGCATGCCAGTGATTTGTTGTTTCTTATTAAACAAGAGGCCCCATGGGGCCTGAGGTACGCACCTGAACACAGTTGTCTAAAGAAGGATTTAATTAGCATCTAAGGCTAGTTAGCACTACAGAGGAACGAAATTATTTAATTATTTATAACTCTGTTGTTCAAGCCAGATGACCTTTTTCACTTTTGGGATGCTACCACAGAAATAATGCCAATATTTTCAGGTATGCAAAAACTAGGGAGTCCAAATATCATCCTAGGGACTTAACTTGAACAAACTTGAAGGATGTTGTATACCAAATATCAGAAGATTCTAACTGATGGTTCTGGAGAAGACGATTTTGAGAATATTAGCAATTTTGCACCAGGTTGAAATTTGCTTAAAATTCCCCCTCCCCCCCCCCCCACCGCATAGGGAACACAAATATCAACCCACAGACTTTATTTGAACAAGTTGAATCTGATCCCTCTGAGGATGATGTATACCAAATATCAAAAGATTCTGATTGTATCTAAAGAAGCAGATTTTTAAAGATTAATCCTCATATTGGACTAAGTTAAAATTCGGGCTCCAATAGGGAGCCCATACATAAACCCAAAGACTTGATTTGAACAAACTTGGATCTAACTTCCCTAAGGATGCTGTATACCAAATGTCAAAAGATTCTGATTGGTGGATCTGAGGAAGGAGATTTGCAAAGATATTGCACTAAGTTAAAATTTGGGCTCCCTTAGAGAGCCCAATTACTAACCGATGTACTTGAGTTGAACAAATTGAATCCAATCCCTGTAAGGATTCTGTATGCCATATATTAACCCTTTGAAGACCAGAGGTCACTTTATCGGCCCAGGGACATGGTAAGTTATACTTTCATTAAGTAGAATGCCTGCTAAGTTAAGGGTGGAGTGGACCAATCAATATTTTCAACGTGCAGCCCTAGGGCTGCACGCTGAAAATATTGATTGCTCTACCCCCAAATAATGAAAATGGACTCTTCTAATTGCTGCATATGAACTGACATGGAAGATACCACCAGTGTTCAAAGGGTAAAATAATTCTGACTGGTGTTTCTGGAGAAGAGTTTTAAAGATTATACACCTATTGGACCAAGTTAAAATTTGGGCTCCAATAGGGAGCTGTAATATTAATCCAAAGACTTGATTTGAACCAACTTAGATCTGACTTCCCTTCGAATGCTGTATACCAAATTCCAAAAGATTCTGACTGGTGGATCTGAAGAAGAAGATTCCAAAGATTATTCTATATATCGCACTAAGTTAAAATTCAGGCTCCCTTAGAGAGCCCAATTATCAACCGATGGCCGTGAGATGAACAAATTGAATCCAACTCCTGTAAAGATTCTGCATGCCATATATTTAATGATTCTGACTGGTGTTTCCAGAGAATAAGAGTTTTAAAGAATATTCCTCAAATTGGACTAAGTTAAAATTCAAGCTCCAACAGGGAGCACAAATATTAACCCAGGGACTTGGTTTGAAAAAAATGAGGTCTAACTTCCCTAAAGGTACCGTATACCGTATATCAAAAGACTCTGGCTGGAGGATCTGAAAAATAAGATTTTTAAAGCTTGTCTCCCATATTGCACTAAGTTAAAATTCAGGCCCTGAACTGAGGGACTTGATTCGAACAACCTTGAATCTGACCCTTATAACATTGAGACATTAAAAGATTCTGACTGTTGGTTCTGAAGAAGATTTTTAAAGATTATTCCCGATATTGCCCTAAGTTAAAATTCGGGCTCCTGTATTGAATCCAGATATGAACCAAGGGGTTTTAATTTTAACAAACTTGTATCTGACCCCCCCTTCCCCCCTATGGATACTGTATACCAAATATCAAAAGATTCTGATGAATGGTTCTGGAGAAATCTTATTTAAAATGTTTGCAAATACGCTGACTCGATGCTCGCCTACAGAACACCCTGACACAACCAATGGCAATTTTTTTCTACCATTCCATTCTCCTGGTCCAAAGGATGCTTCTTGCTAAATAACAGTTCTCTGTTCTGCACGGTTTGGCAAATATGGGCGCTTGAAAATATTTCTATTTTTAGCTCCTGGGGTTCCAATGGGACCAAGGAAATTTTTTTTAGTTGCATGAATCAAGTACTTATGGCTCAATAACACGTCACACCAAATTTGGTTCTAATCGGATCATCAGTTCCGAAAATAAAAATTTTGGGTGGGGCCAAAAATCTTGCCCCTCCCATTACAGGACCAAATATTGCTCCACAAACTTCGTTTGAACAAACTTACTTCTACACCTCAAAAGGAAGCTCCATATCAAGTCATTGTACCCACTGGTTCATGAGAAGATTTTAATAAAATTTTGGAGCATTTTCCTCCACCCCCTTTATGAACTACTCACTTCATACATTGAATGTTGCTCACAATATAAAAGTTTTGTATACACAGAGAAGTGACCAATGTCATCTCCATTTTCAAAAGACTTTTTAATAAGGAAAACACACCTGTTTAAAACTCCGGCAAGAACTCGGCCAAACATACATTGGTATATGTATCTTTTTATTTATTTGTGCAGTACTCCTCTCCTTGAACAAAAAAGAGATATACACATAGGCCCCAAAGGACGCTCACCTGATACTAATACCCTACAGTCGCCATGGACCGGGTACTTCCGAGGTATGAGCAATATTACCACGGAGGCAGTAATACCAGATACCAAACATTAATTATAGGAATAATCAACAACCCAGTGCCTTATTAATTAAAAATTTTGCTGATGATGATTTTTATTACATGGTAAACACATTTCATTTGACACCCATGGACTTGATTTGAATAAACCGAAGAATAAATCTTACAAATTTTTTATACATGAAAGTCAGAATTAAAGCTTTTGGTGCTGCACAACATCTCTAAATACAGTGGAACCCTGTTGATTGAATAGCCACTTTGCCAGTGAAAACTAGAGGTGTGACTGCCCCAGAAGGGCCTGTCCATACCCCCAGCCTGCACCACTGCTATGATTATTCTAAGATGAAGAGGGGCTCAACTCTGGTGAAAAAAAGTCAGATCAAAACTATAATCCCAGGTGCCGAGGTTCCCATGGTAGTGAACATCCATACCAAGTTTCAAAGGAATTGACCCATAAACATCAGAGAAAATCTCCGGACAAAATTCAGGCATTCTAAGACAAAAAGGGGCATAACTCTGGCAAAAGAAGTCCGATCAAAACTAGAGGTGTGACTGTCCCAGGTGGGCATGTCCATACCCCTCCATGGCCATTATTCTAAGATGAAAAGGGGCATAACTCGAGCAAAAACTAGAGCGCACTGTTACAGTGCCGAAGCTGCGACGATTCGTGCAACGCCAATGATGTTTTAAAACTCGTTGGTGACAAAAAAACTTGTTGGTGACAAGTCCATAAATGTGACAAGAAATTATCTGAATGACATGCACTATTGAGAGGGTGTGGACATCATGAAGATACACTTGCATACCAAGTATGGTGTCATTCCAGCAAGTATTTTAGGAGTTATGGAGTTTTTTTAACTCGTTGGTGACAAAAAAACTCGGTGACAAAAAAACTTGTTGGTAACAAGTCCATAAATGTGACCGAAATAATCCGAATGACATGCACTATTGAGAGGGTGTAGACATCATGAAGATACACTGGCATACTAGGGTTGCACAATATTCAAAACTGAATACTGGTATCGGTATTCAAAAAATACCTCGGTATACCAGTATATCGAAAACTGTTCAGATATATGAACACAAGTACCACAATCGAGACTCGAGGCATCACAGTCAGAACGAATTAATATACATTGATGATGCTGTTCGAAAAACCTTTTCCCAACGCAGACGATATCAAAACTTATTATTTTCAAAATTAATTTATCAGATTTTCCCCAAAGAGTTCAACAAAACTATATCATGTGACCCCTCTCACTGGAACGAGCTCGTTCAAATGAGGGGTCACATGATATAGTTTTGTTGAAATGTTTGGAAATTATTTTTTCAACTGCTGAATTTGTATAGTACGAGGGCACAAGCAGACGATTCCTTGGATAAAGTGATAATATTCGGGGCTACAGTTAAAAAAAACTCAATACATCTTGAAAATTAAATTGTGGGTTAATAAATAATGACGATAAACCGATATTTTTGTAATACACCGGTATCCAATCGATATTGGTTTGAATACCGGTATATATCGGTTTACCGATATACCATGCAGCCCTATTGCACACCAAATATGGTGTCATTCCATCAAGTATTTTAGGAGTTAGGGTGTTTTTCAAACTCATTGGTGACAGACCGACCGACAGACAGACCAACATTGCCACATATAGAGCTGCTCGTCGCAGCTAAAAAGTCTGATCAATACTATAATCGCAGGTGCACAGGTTCCCATGGTAGTGAACATCCATACCAAGTTTCAAAGGAATCAACCCGTAAAATCTGGGAAAATCTCTGGACAAAATTCATGCATTCTTTGACGAAAAGGGGCATAACTCTGACAAAAAAGGTCTGATCGAAACGATAATCACACATGCACAGGTTCCCAGGGTACGGAACATCCATACCAAGTTTCAAAGGAATCAGCCAGTAAACATCTGAGAAAATCTCTGGACAAAATTCACTCATTCTAAGACAAAAAGGGGCATAACTTTGGCAAAAAAAGTCCAATCGAAACTATAACTGCAGGTGCACAGGTTCCTATGGTAGTGAAATCCATACCAAGTTTCAAAGGAATCAACCCATGAACATCTGAGAAAATCTCCGGACAAAATTTGCACATTCTAAGATGAAAAGGGGGATAACTCTGGCAAAAAAGGTACAATTAAAACTATAATCACAGGTGCACAGGTTCCCATAGTAGTAAACATCCATACCAAGTTTCAAAGGAATTGACCCATAAATATATTAGAAAATCTCTGGACAAAATTTGAGCATTTTAAGATAAAAAGGGGCATAACTCTGGCAAAAAAGGTCCGATCAAAAATATAATCGCAGGTGCACAGGTTTCCATGGTAGTAAACATCCATACCAAGTTTTGAAGGAATCGACCCTTAAATAGCAGAGAAAAACTCCAGACAAAATTCTAGGCAATTGAGGCATTCTAAGACTAAAGGGGCATAACTCTGTCAAAAAAACTCTTACTGAAAGTATAATCACAGGTGCACAGGATCCCATGGTAGTAAGTATCCATAACAAGTTTCAAAGGAATCGACCCATAAACATTTCAGAAAATCTCCAGACAATATTCGCACATTCTAAGATGAAAAGGGGCAAAAAAGATCTGATCAAAACTACAATCGCAGGTGCACAGGTTCCCATGGTAGTAAACATCCATACCAAGCTTCAAAGGAATCGACCCATAAACATCTGAGAAAATCTACGGACAAAAGTCTAGGCTTGCTATTTCAAGTTGAAAAGGGGCATAATTCTGGAAAATATAATCCGACCGGAACTATAATCACAGGTGCGCAGGTTCCCATGGAAGTGAACATTCATACCATGTTTCGAGCAGATTGGTCTGTGAACGTCCAAGAAAATCTTCGGACAAAATTATGTCTATGGATGGATGGACGGATGGACAAGGTGATTCCAATATACAACCCCCCCCCCCCCCCCCACACACAACTCATTGCAGGGGGTATAATTATAATGACTGGTGCACTGGGTCCCATAATAGTGAACTTCCATACCAAGTTTCAAAGGAGTTGATCCATAAACAATCGAGAAAATCTCCGGACAAAATTAATTATTCCAATTCGAAAAGGGGCATAACTCTGGCAAAAAAGTCTGATCAAAACTATAATCGCTGGTGCACAGTTTCCCATGGTAGTGAACATCCATACCAAGTTTCAACGGAATCGAACCATAAACATCCAAGAAAATCTCCGGACAAAATTCAGGCATTCTGAGACGAAAAGGGTCATACATGTAACTCTGGCGAAAAAATTCTGATCAAAAATATAATCGCAGGTACACAGGTTTCCATAGTAGTAAACATCCATACCAAGTTTTGAAGGAATCGACCCTTAAATAGCAGAGAAAAACTCCAGACAAAATTCTAGGCAACTAAGGCATTCTAAGACTAAAGGGGCATAACTCTGTCAAAAAAACTCTTACTGAAAGTATAATCACAGGTGCACAGGATCCGATGGTAGTAAGTATCCATAACAAGTTTCAAAGGAATCGACCCATAAACATTTCAGAAAATCTCCAGACAATATTCGCACATTCTAAGATGAAAAGGGGCAAAAAAGATCTGATCAAAACTACAATCGCAGGTGCACAGGTTCCCATGGTAGTAAACATCCATACCAAGCTTCAAAGGAATCGACCCATAAACATCTGAGAAAATCTACGGACAAAAGTCTAGGCTTGCTATTTCAAGTTGAAAAGGGGCATAATTCTGGAAAATATAATCCGACTGGAACTATAATCACAGGTGCGCAGGTTCCCATGGAAGTGAACATTCATACCATGTTTCGAGCAGATTGGTCTGTGAACGTCCAAGAAAATCTTCGGACAAAATTATGTCTATGGATGGATGGATGCAAGGACGGACGGACAAGGTGATTCCAATATACAACCCCCCCCCCCCCCCCCCACACAACTCATTGCAGGGGGTATAATTATAATGACTGGTGCACTGGGTCCCATAATAGGGAATTTCCATACCAAGTTTCAAAGGAATTGACCTATAAACAATCGAGAAAATCTCCGGACAAAATTAATTATTCCAATTCGAAAAGGGGCATAACTCTGGCAAAAAAGTCTGATCAAAACTATAATCGATGGTGCACAGTTTCCCATGGTAGTGAACATCCATACCAAGTTTCAACGGAATCGAACCATAAACATCCACGTAAATCTCCGGAAAAAATTCAGGCATTCTGAGACGAAAAGGGTCATACATGTAACTCTGGCGAAAAAATTCTGATCAAAACTATAATCGCTGGGGCTCAAGTTCCCATGGTAGTGAATACTCATACTAAGTTTAAAAGGAATTGACCCATAAACATCCAAGAAAATCTCTGGAAAAAATTAATTATTCTAAGATGAAAAGGGGCATAACTCTGGCAAAAAAAGTCCAATCAAAACTATAATTGCTGGTACACAAGTTCCCATAGTAGTGAATACCCATACCAAGTTTCAAAGGAATCGACCTAAAAACATTAGAAAATCTCCGGACAAAATTCTCGCATTCTAAAGACATGTGAAAAAGGGGCATAACTCTGGCAAAAATAGTCCGAACAGAACTATAATTGCAGGTGCACAGGTTCCCATGGTGGTGAACATTCATACCAAATTTCGATGACAATAGTCCACAAACATCTGAGAAAATCTCTGGACAAAATTATGTCTACGGATGGCCAAACAGATGGATGGACAGGTGTACAAGGTGATTCCAGTGTACCCCCACAACTCGTTGCAGGGGGTATAATTATTCAATGAACAGGAGTATTCAATTAACAGGGATTTGACCACTTTCCTGTATTCTAGAGTTAAACTGAGCATTTATTTCATTTTATCTTGTTTTTAGAGCTTAACTCTTTACCCAACTAAGACAATATCATAATTTTATTATTCTGAATATTATTCGTTCAATTTTTTTTCAGAAAAATTCAACAAAACCATATCATGTGACCTCCTCACTGGAACAAGATCTACAAGCTCGTTCTAATGAGGGATTTCATGATATGGTTTTGTTTTATCTTGTGTCCCCCCCCCCCCCCCCCAACCCCCCCTCCCCCCCCCCCACACTCCCGCTGGAATGAGATCTATGAGCTGTTACCAGGAATGATGGAGTAAATTAGAGAAATTCAAATTTATATTTGAAAATGATAATAATAATATAATAATAACACTTCGGCCGGCCGCTGATTTGTCGCGGTTCTCGTATGAGAAGGCCTTGGCTACCCAGGTTCTACCCACTGCCTCCCCCTATTCCCACGCTTCTTCTCTCCCCCCAACACTCGGAGATGAACTACTTGATGACATCCCTTGCCCCATTCTTCCCAATCTCTCCGATTAGTATATTAACCCCCTCCTCTTGAGTCGCCCCCTAACCACATGTCCTTCATTCTCCCATCCCACTTCTCCATTATACTCCCCGTGAATCTTGTTCTGTTAGACTGGTATTTTGGGCATTCTATAAGAAAGTGTTCCAGGGTCTCCACCACGCCCACCTTACACATCTGGCACTCCTTTTCACTGTTTTTCCCAATTTTTCCCCTCAGCTCCAGGGACCGCGACCTCAAAACCCCCCGTTTCTGCAAAAAAATCTGCAGCGTGATACAGGTTTTTTCACCAAATGTTTATATGTTTGGTGAAGTGTATGGGAAATTCTAGTTCACATTTCCAGGTTCTTTTAAATACCAAATGAATAAAATAACATACTTTGATCAGGGAAAATTGGTTGATGAAAGTGATATCTTTTGAGTAATTATATTGTTCATGTTACTTGTATATTCTTGATTACGGTCTTATAGAAGATGTTTTATGCTAATAAATAAATGTTAAATGTGATGAGGCCAAAATGTACTTCAGGTATGGTAAATGGTTACCGTAAATGTTTAAAAATTTTGTTCAGTTAACAGAGTTATTCAATTAAGAGATATCCAGTTAAATGGGCTTCTCTGTTATATAGGTTGGTTTCATATCGGCCGAGATATCTGCCTCAGACCGAAGGCTGATGTGAAGTTTCCAAGAGCTGATATCTTGGCCGATATGAAACTAAGTAATAATCTCTTTAGTTATTAACCCTTTACCTAACGTAACGGCCAAAACCGGCCAGCGCTATTCTCAAAAATCGCCAATTAATTTTCATTATTTTTTTCATTTTTTGTCTCAAAAACATAGGTTATGACCCCTCGTTGGAACGAGCTCGTCGAGCTCGTTCCAACGAGGGGTCATAACCTATGTTTTTGAGACAAAAAATGAAAAAAATTAGTTATTCAAGAATTATTTTTGCAAGTGTCGTCTGCTTTTCATGTTAGGTAAAGGGTTAAACCAAATCAAACAAGAGATGGGTCATGGCTCAGTGCATACTCCCATTGGCTTCAAACCACTCCATCATTCCTGGTAACAGCAATTTTACTTATTGCATTTGACAAATAATGATGAACGATTTCAATGTTGAACACAGTGATGTATCAAGGCGGATAACTATAGCTTGGTTTATATCAGCCAAGATCGGCATCAGATCAGCCAAGTTTGAAGCCATATCAGCCAAGTTTGATAATGGACATTTCTGGGAAAGAAAATCATATGTAATAAATAAATGTAATTATTATCCCTGTGTCTTGAGCAATATGATAAATCTTCATTACAAAGAAGATATATTTCACAAATAAAGGCATCTAGTCTAGTGGCTTGTGAGGAGAAAACTTTGTTACATTTCCCCCATTACCCTCAGTGTTAACCTTAGGGCATTCTGTAATGTCCTGTAACACCCGTAAGTCTGATCCAAGGGGTTTGGTTTACACAACCTTGTCACAAACAGATGTTGGACAGTGTAGAAGCAGAAACCGGGGTGAACGCCAGATACTTCCCTACCCCCAACTTTTTCCAGAAAGAGTTTGAGAGAGAGAGAGAGAGAGAGAGAGAGAGAGAGAGAGAGAGAGAGAGAGAGAGAGAGAGAGAGTGAGAATTTAGGCCAACATATCTTTACCAACCTGTCATTACAATCTTATTGGGTATTAGCAGGAAAGGGGAGCAGAGACTCCTCACTTTCTCCTAAGATGTGACCAAAGATACCCTCATTTTGGACTCCATATTTAACAAATTTCCCTTTTGGCCAAAACACAGTATCCACCCAGTGAGGAAATTTGTTACTCATGGAGCCAAAAAAGCCCCAAGTAAATCAGTAAAACTGATGGATGCTCCCCGACACTCGACTTAGTTAACAAGCAGATCCGTAAAATTGTGGTCCCCCACTATGGGAAATCATTTTTGACACATGTCTTTGAAATGCAAGGCTCATAACTCTGGTGAAAAATATGTGGGCAACTTTTTTATAACAGGTGCAGGAGCGGCTTGTCTCAAGGATCCATATCAAATTTCATTGAAATCCATCCACTCTCTGCTGAGAAATTGCTGCCAACAGACAGATGGATGGACAGACATAAAAACCATGCATTTTCGCTAGTGTAGAAGTGCAAGAGTCCCAAACATACCCCGGTAGCTTTGTGTATTGTATTCCTACCATCCCACTCTGGCACATGGGCTACAACTGATATATACTAGCGGAAAAAAGAAACGTTTTTTCTGTGGTACATATTTCAAATGTGTTATGGATGATTATTTCATTGTTTGGATTTTGATGTTATTTCTTCATTACTGATTAAATTTGACAAGTTTTGTAACATGGATAATGATCAAATGTGGGTACCCTACGTCATTTTCTGATCGAAAACCAATAGGCGTGGACCCACCCCAGGCTTCAGTTGCTGCTCTAACTCTCCTTACCATTGACCCCATCAAGTTGTTTATGGTCCTTTATGGGATGTTATTCCACTTCTGAAGAAAGGCCTGCATGAGCTGAGCAACTTTGTTTGAGATGTTTATGCACTTCCTGACCCACCTGTCCAGCTGGTTCCACAAATCCCGATCGGGGACAAATCTGGACTGTAGGGTGGCCAATCAAGAACTAGCACATTGTTTTGGTTGAGGAAGTCATGATAAACCCTAGCAACATGCAGTCTTGCATTATCCTGCTGCAACGTAAGATTATGTACGTTATGTACATGGATAAGTGGAAGGACGTGAGGCATGAGGACCTGATCCTGATATCTTACATCTATAACACTGCCCTGGATGACCACAAGAGGTGTTTTCACGACATAAGAAATCCCTCCCCAAACTATAACAGACCCTCCCCCAAATCTGCCATTTTCCTTAACGCACGCATCAGAATATCGCTCACCTCGACGTTGATACTAACGTTGTCGTCCATCTGACCTGTAAAGCATGAACCGAGACTTGTCAGTGAATAACACGTCTCCAGTGGGCCAAATGAAACCGATTTGGTACATGCTGCAGTCATTGCAATCGGTGTTGACGTCGCCTGGGTGTAAGTTGTGGACCAACATAGGGACGTTGTGGCCTTAAATTGAACTCCTGCAACTGATTCCTAAATGTTCTTGGACACACTCGGCAACCATGAGTGCCTGCAACCTGACTCGCCGTCTCCGTCGCCATCTGAAATCAGTTACGGAGGTGTGAGAGACATATACCTCTATCTTGACGTGGTGTGAGAGACATATACCTCTATCTTGACGTGGTGACATAATGCGAGAACGTCCGCTCCTGGGACGGTCAGCTAATCTTCCTGTGGCTCTGAGACTGAGACGCTCAACTAAACGAGGTACCTTTGATTCATGGACCCCAAATTGCTGGTCGATGAGACGATTGGCCCGTCATAATTAGTGCAATTGCCCTACCCCAATCAATTTCAGACATTTGCAGCATTTTGCTTTTCAATCGAGTTGAATGAATGAAATGTTGTGCAATTGATGTATACTGTTCGAAACTTCGATTTGGTATGGCGTTCAAGCCCATAGCATGTGGGAATGCCCTGGATGCACACTTTATCGAAAAATCTGTTGAAAGCATGCAGGGTCGCAAGTGGTCATGGTTGACTGAATTTTAACCAAGAACTCTTTAGACAGTGCACTGAGGTAGCTATGTGTCAAATTTTATACATTTGGTCTACGGATAAAAAACTGTATCACAAAAAATGAACCTGAGCTTCTTTTTTCACGTCAGTATATATATCTGAATGTGGACGCCTTTTTATGACTGTGCTCTCTCAAGATCGAGATGCTTCCTATGTCTCTGGACATTCACGATGTCAGACCTTCCAAAATCCAAAAGGCATTGTCAAAGGGATTAATGAGGACTACTTTAACATTATTTGGGATTATTTTCTTTCAGCTTTATAATACAAAATGGCCACCGTGGACTGGTCACTTTCCATGGGTAGGCAACATTTCTATGGATGCAATAATATTAGATTCTAAACACCAATTATAGAAATAATCATCAAAAATTTAATTAATGAAGCACTGGATACAATCCAGTGCTTCATCAATTAAAATTTTGTAGTTTTTTTTACTACCTGGTAAACGCATGCTTGGTCATCACTGCCAACGTGTGGATTGCAACCAGTCCAAGGTGGCTGTACTGTATGTTATTCTCATGTGGCCTACTGACAGGCACCATGACAAAAATTAATGGGATTGTTCTCACAGTTTATCAGTCTCAGGCCTGACAAAATGCAAGACTTGCTTCCAGGACCTTCTAGGAAACTTTCAAGCACTTTCCAGGATAGTTGCAAACTTTTCATTATCCATTTTTTTTTGTAGATGTACAACTTTGTTTGGATGGATTTATTGGGGTTTAATGACACTTTAAACAGCCAAAGTCACATGGATACATTGTGTTGGACAGTTTTATGGATGGAGGAAACCTGATGATGTGGAAAGAACTACCGAGCAGTGGTGAGCAACTGTAGAATCCCCACTGTACAAACTCTGTACAGGAACCGAATTAGCAGTGGTTGAAGGCAAGTGGACCACTTATGTGCAGTATGCCTCAGTAATATCGCCACAGTGCTCCATGAAGTACTAATTAACCCCCTGCACACTGATGTCGAAATATCTAAAGTTCAAGATGCAAATTTTTTCCATAATGCAACTAGAAATTTAACCAATTCAATCTTGTTTGACAGAGCTCATTGAGCTCTGTCAAACAAGATTGAATTGGTCAAATTCCCAGTTGCATTATGGGAAAAATGGCTACTTGAAATTTGGATATTTTGACATCAGAGTGAAGGGAGTTAATCAAATGTTATTTCAGGGGATAGAAAATGCAATTACACAATGAAACCGCAGCTGATGAGTACAAATTTGTGCAAAACAAGGCAATCAATTACATAAATTCATTTTTCATGGACATCCCCTGACCTTGAATGGCAAAAGTTCATTTTCCCAGTATATTGCCAGACCTGGAATTACAAAGCACTGTTAAGTACTATCAAGAACTTGTACAAAACCCCTGAGTGAGGGCGCTGATACTGTCCTCTTTAATATATGCAATGCAAATTCACAATACATGTAAACAAAACATACCATGAGCCTAAATATTTTTCAAACATGATTATTTTCAACAATGCATGAAAGAAAAGTTAAAAAATTTATAGTAATTTATATATTTTTTATACTTACCAATGACCCAGACATAGCTGGTGCTAACTCTTAAAAATCTAGGGCCAAACACAAATTTTGCCCCCCAATCCCCCAAATTTGCATCTAAAACCAAAGAAATCATGTCCTGAATGGCCCTCCATACTTTGCCTCTACTGCGCATGCGCAGTGTCAAGGAGGTCTCGAAATTGGCGCCAATTATCATTCTTACAAGCGGTGCCTGGTCAGCGCTATGTACTCAGCAGGGAGGTATGAGTTCCCAACTCCTGGGAGGGCCATCCCCGTCTGGGTCATTGGTAAGTATAAAAAATATATAAATTACTATAAATTTTTTAACATTTTTATATGTATCAATGACCCAGACATAGCTGAATAGTAAAAAGGCTGGAAGGCCTAGGACATAGAGGAAAATCCAATAAGCTCAACCATATAAAATAGAGTCATCCCCTCGAGGAGAAAAGGAGTATTAGGCTTTACATGTATCTTTCTTATTTTATGATAAATTAGAAAGACACAATACCCTCCATAATTGAGCATAATAACATTCATGTTCTCTATTAACATCCAGTATAACCCTTTATACTAATTATTTTTAAAGTAAGCCAATAAATAAAGTTAGTCCAGAGAATTGAGACTCTTTATATACTCTTTTAAAAGTGTCCGAGGATTGTATATGAACGCCCGTTTGACACGTGACATATACAAATGCTTCACACCGAGCCACACTTTAAAAATATGACAGGAATGAATTTTAAACATTAACTTTACACTTTAAAACCATCCCGGTAACGACTCAGAATTACTGACTCCGGAGGAGGTATCCCCTTGCTTTTCACTATAAAGCAGGTGACCTAAGGGAACACCCTCCCCCCCCCCTCCCCTGGGTCAAATAGCCCAGAGCGAAGAGGGCAGCAGGACGGAGTCACTGCCGGAACAGAAAGCCTGCATAACTATAGTTGCAACTGTTTAGTGGACGACATTCTGAGCAACAGATAACGGACCTAAACAATGCAGGTCTCCAGAAATGGACTCAATATTTCTGAGATAAAAATTCGTGAATGTGGATGGCTGAGACCAATATGCAGCCTTCATTAAATCTGTAATTGCAACACTATTTGCGTAAGCCCAAGATGTAGAAAGAGCTCTTACTTCATGAGCCGAAATCTTAAGCACAGACTGCTGAGTTGAAGATAGATTATCATAAGCAGTACGGATAGTTAATTGAATCCATCTAGCAATAGAATGGACCATAATGTCCTTTCTATTAGGCATCAGAGACAGAAAGAAGCGTTTTCGTCCCTTTCTGATAAACTGAGATCTTTGTTTATAAATTCGTAAAGCTCTAACCTGACAGAGTAAAGGCCTATGCCCGTCTGAAGACGGAAGGGCTTTAATAACAATAGGTTCCGTTTATTTATTAGGAGCCTGATTCTTAGCCAAAAATCCAACATTAGTAGTAAAGGTAATAGTGTTCCCGACACTACGATAGTGAGAATCGTCCACCGATAGTGCATGAAGCTCACTGACTCTTCTAGCAGAAGAGAAAGCTAAGAGAAATGCTGTCTTATAAGACAAGAATTTGAAATCTACTGTCTCAAGAGGCTCAAATGGCTTTTCTTTTAGTTTAAGAAGAACCCAAGCTAAATTCCATTTAGGAATTAATCTAAGGGTTCTAGGTCTATTTATCGAGAAGTTTCTAACTAATTTAGATAAAGAGACATTAGATCCAATTTGTAAACTATCATGGTGTGCATAGGTATCAGATAACATAGACCTATAACCTTTAATAGTAACAGGCTGCAGTTTGATCTCGTCAAACAAGTATACTAGAAAGTTTGCAATGTCTGGTATGGAGGGATCAAAAATATCAACAGAATGATCCCTACACCAACGACGAAAGACCTTCCACTTAGCCGCATAGTTTAGCGAAGAGGAGGGCCTCCTACAGTTAGAAATCGCGTCCACTGCTCGTCCTGTAAAATGCTTGCCGTGCAAGAAGGACCGCACAACGGAAATACGTGAAGGTTGAGACCTTGCGGGTTGTGATGAAGTTGACGCGATTTCCCCTGCGAAAGAAGACCCTCTCGTGGAGGAAGTTTTTGCAGTAAGTCCCACAGCAGACACCTCAGTAGATTTATCCACGGTCTCTGTGGAGACAGAGATGCTACCAACAGAATTTTGCATTGTGATTGTTTTATCTTTAGCAATATTTGCTGAATCAACGGCGCTGGAGGATACGCATATCCTATCATTCCATCCCACGAGATCGATAGAACTTCTACTGCATATGCTCGGGGATCCGGGCATGGCGACACATACGTCTGCAACTGACTGTTGAGTTGTGTCGCAAATAAGTCTATCATTGGCCGCTCCCATTGGTAGCAAATCTGATAGAATACCTGTTTGTTGAGAGTCCATTCTGACGGCAACAAGCGACCCTTCCGTGAAAGGGAGTCTGCTAATACATTCAGACGACCCGGAATATGACGGACCGAAAGCAGAACTTGGTGTTCTAGAACAAACATAAGAATTCTTTCCGTTAAATTGAATAACGGAATGGAATGAGTGCCTCCCTGGTTCCGGATATACGCTACTACTGTCGTATTGTCGGACAGGATTTGGACATGTGCTTTCTGAATAATGTTCATCCAATGACGTAGTGCAAGCCAAATTGACATCATTTCCTTGATGTTTATGTGCTTGCCTAGAAACTGCGGATCCCAAAGACCCTGGCACTTCGAATCCGTTGGGATCAATGTTGCACCCCAACCTGTTTGACTGGCATCCGTCATAATCGTAAAACTCGGATCCGGCAACTGCAGTGGGACTCCCTGAGTCAACCCCTGAATGTTTGCCCAAGTCTGAATCTCTTGTTTCACTTGATTTGACAAGAGAACGTCTATATCGAGCGAATGAATCTTTACACTCCAATTCTGAGTCAAGAAAATTTGGAGAGGACGAGTGTGTAACCACGCCATCGGAATGAGATCCGCAGCGGCTCCGCACAGACCTATCAGTCTCATGAACTCTCTAGCTGTGACTATGTCTGAGTGAAGACAATAGCGAGCGTAACAACTGATTAATTTCGCTCTGGTTAACGGCAGATGAACGAGATTGTTGTGCGTCTCGAAGCTCATTCCCAGATGAGTGAATGACTTGGACGGCACCAGATCCGACTTCTCCTCGTTTATTATAAAACAGAGACGTCGGAGTAATAGAAGCAGATTCTACACATCGTTCTGAAGTGTTAACTCGTTGCCGTACCTTTGAAGAATGTCGTCCAGGTATGCCGACGTTACCGCAGACGAATGAGCTCGGAAATGTATCATTACCAAGTTCATTATTCGAGTGAAAGTCCAGGGTGCTAGGTTCAAGCCGAAGCACATCGCTCGGAACTGATATACAACTCCTAGGACTGCAAAGCGTAGATACTTTCTGAATGTCGGATGTACCATGACGTGAAAGTACGCATCTTTGAGATCTATGCTTGTAGCATAGTCGTTCACTCGAATACTCGCTCTGACTGATCGAATTGTTTCCATATACGACCTCTACCGCGTTCACTTCTGATAAAAGAGCATCTCTTTTCTGCGGATTTGACGGAAGCTGAGTCCATTTTGGACTTCGAGTTAATGGAGGCTTTTGTCTGAAGGATATTCCTAGTCCTTCCGAAAATACCCCTCGAACCCAGGGGTCGTCCGTAATTGACGCCCACTCATTTATAAAACTCGATAATCTTCCGCCTACCGGAACACGATAGAGGTTCAAACCATCACCTCCTGGACCTGCGAGGCTTGCGGAAGGAGAAACTACGTCCTCCACGACCCGCACCTCGTCCCGTCGACCTAGGGACATCTGACCGGTTGTCTCGGCCAGAATAACGTCCCATACGTGAGTCGCTGCCTTGACGGTCTCTAGAATAAGACCTAGAGGACGTATAAGAACCTCTATAGAAACTTCTCTTGGGCGTACTTGTCCCAGAAGTGCATGTCTTACTCTTTTCTGCTGTATCCGACTTTTTGGAAGCGGATTTGAAAAGCAGAGAATCCAAAGCTTTCTTAGTTATCTTATCATAGATTGCTGAAAGCTTGCCGTCGAAGGGAAGCTCTCCGGAGACCGAAGTGACTCTTGAGAGAGTTCTTCACCTTACTATCCATGCGCGTGGATGTAGCTAGGGCTGCGTCACGTCTAACCAACTCCAGGTTTGCCACTGAAAGGGCGGAGTTATACGTGGAATAAGCTACTGCCCTTGAAAGAAGTCTTAATGAGGAATGTATATCCTGGAATTCTTTCCCTTGAAGACGTAATGATAACGCCTTAGTAAGGTGGTCTGCGTATGATAAAGCGTCTTAGCTAACTCTGTTAGACATTATTGTCGTTTCCAACGTCGTGGTTGGAATTGACATAGACGACAGTATAGACAATTCCAAGTCTTCAGCCTCGTCGTCTAGACGCAGAGGAACTCTCGGTATGCCCTGTCCTGCCGTTTCGAATTTATTCCTTGAATTGATGAAAGGCAAATTTAGAGCATTTGCGGACAAGAAACCAGACTTGCCTGTTTTGGTAGCAAGCTTATAAATAGCATCGTTCAATAATTCGAATGTTCTTGTGACATTATTGGACTGTGTCGGAAACTCAGGCACGATGTCCCTGAACCGATCAAAAAATTCTGTGTCCAATGATGCTATCAGTCTCTTATCCGGCATCGCAGCATTCTGGTCTGACGGAACAACTTGTGGAAGATAATGCCGGATGAAATCTACGGCAGCTTTATGTTGTTCCAAAAGGGATAGCTCCAAATCCTCCGAATCCCTTTTGCCATCCTGTCGGACCCTATGAAGTTCTCAGTCGTCCGTACCTGATGCTTCAGCGGAGCGTACCGACCCAGCGTGTCCTGTGTCCTGGGCAGGGATATCTGCTAGCAGCATGCAACGAGTTTAATTACAAATCTGTTTACGAATTGAACTAAGATTTATTGATCATTTGTCCAGTAAAGTTCTGAGGTCTCGGTTGAACATAAACTCTGAGCTGCATACCCCAGATTATGTTACTGTCAATTCATCACAATAACTTATAATGTATTTAGAATGTACTTTACAAGTTTACCCAAAGTCTGTATTTTGAGACACCTGTTCAAACTGATAGTATACTGAATTATTGTTTGTCATCAAAATTTGTTCATAAGTCTTTGTCTTCTTACTTTTTAAGAGAGAGTACCTATAGGCACTCTCCCATAAATTGTATCTAGGAAATTTCATACAGACTGAATAATTTAGATTCAAAAATAATATGAAGGACATCTAAAGAGTTTAGAGCCTTGGAGTGGCATTATCTGTATTTTAGAGAAAGCCCAAATAGGGGCTTTCAGCACTGAAGCAGTTATTTATTTATTGGTGTTTAAGGTCACATACTTATGCACAATGGCTAATCATGACCGTGATAGTTTTATGGGTGGAGGAAGCCGGAGTACCCGGAGAGAACCAGTGAGCATCAAAGAGCAAGTGTCAGCTCCTCAACATTCTAACTCTGTTCAAGCTCCGCTCAAGCAGGGTTACAGCGGTTGAAGATATGTGCACCATCGACATACAGTACACGTCGTCATCAGTACGGCCACCGTGGATTGGTCACTTTCCATTTGAGGGAAATATTTCCATGGACGCACTAATTTTAGATTCCAAACACAAATTATAGGAATAATCATCAAAAATTTAATTAATGAAGCTCCGGGTAAAACCCGGTGCTTCATTAATTAAAATTTTGCTGCTGATGATGTTTATCACCAGATTAACACATACGTGGACATCACTACCCACGCGTGGATTATGACCAGTCCACTGAAGACATGAAATTATTCATAACTCTAGTGTCCATGTTTGTTTGTTTGTTTGTTGGTGGTTAACGTCACATATTTATGCACAATGGCTAATCGTGACACAACATGGAGATGAAGTCAAGGTTAGTCAATCGTTGATCTACATGTTGCCCATTTTAGAGGACTTTCGCCCCAAGCATTGGTGACTGGGTCCTATTTTACTAGTAAAGCGGAACTGGTTTACCACAGTAAACAAGTGCTGCTTACTTCCCAGGGTTCCCACGGGGATAGTGTCCATGTGAGATGGTTATTATCATAGGTATTCCTGACTGCTTCCAGTTCTATCAGCTGCAGACAAGCACTGCCAAACATCCAAGGGTTATTATGTCACTGCAGTCTGAAATGCATATTTTATGGAAAAAACACTAAGGAATGGATTTGAACAAACTTGGTCCCAACTTGACCCCCCCCCCCCCCCCCCCCACCTCCTGAGGAGAGCCAAAATATTAAGCCAGGGACTTGTATTGAACAAACTTGAATCTTATCCTCCCAGAAATGTTATACACCAAATATCAAAAGATTCTGATTGATGGTTCTGACAAAAATGATTTTTGAAGAAATTTCCTCAAATTGCAATAAGTTAAATTTTGGACTCCAACTGAGAATCTTAACCTTTTAAATATGTTGCATATCAAATATGAAAGTATTCTGACTGATGAAACAGAAGAAAAAGATTTCTAAAGAAATTTCCTCATATTGCACTGAGGTAAAATTCGAGCTCCCCTAGCTAGCCCAAATATTCACCAAGGGACTAGATTTGAACAGACTTGAACTGCCACCCCCCCTTCCCCTTGAGATGCTGTATACCAAATATCAAAAGATTCTAATTCATGGTTATGGAGAAGATTTTAAAGAAATTCCCTCATATTACACTAAGTTAAACTTTGGGCCCCAATAGAGAGCCAAAATATTAACCCAGGGTCTTGATTTGAACAAACTTGAATCTGACTCTCCTAGAGATGATCCAAATATTAGAAGATTCTGCCTGATGGATCTGAAGGAGAAGATTTTTAAAGATTATTCCTCATATTGCACTAAGTTAAAATTGGGGCCCCCATAGGAAGCCCAAATATTAACTGAGAGACTTGATTCGAACAAACTTGAATCTGACCCTCGTAACAATGAGGTTTACCAAATATTAAAACATTCTGACTAGTTGTTCTGAAGAAGATTTTTAAAGCTTATTCCCCACATTGCCCTAAGTTAAGATTTGGTCTCCTGTATTGAGCCCAAATATGAACCGAGAGGCTTAAATTGAACACACTTGTATCTGACTTCCCTATGGATGTTGTATACCAAACATCAAAAGATTCTGATCAGTGGTTCTGGAGAAGAAATGTTTTTTAATATTTGCAAATACACAGACACAGCATTTTTTGGATGCTCCCCTACAGAACACCCTGACACAACCGATGGAAATTGTTTTTTACCATTTGATTCTACTGGTCCTAAGGATGCTTCATACCAAATAACAGTTCTCTGTTTGGTGTGGTTTGGGAAATATGGGCGTTTTGAAAATGTTCTATTTTTAGTTTCTGGGGTTCCCACGGGAAACATGGGAAATGTTTTTAGCATGAATCAAGTACTTATAATCCATTATTATCACAAAACAAATTACATTCAAATCGGACTATTGGTTCAGAAAATATAAATTTAGGGCGTGGCCAAATATCTTGCCCCTCCCATTACGAAGGCAAATATTGTTCAATTTGAGGTGTTGAATAAAGTTTGAACAAACTTTATTCTACACCTCAAAAGGAAGCTCCATACCAAATATCGAGTCATTGTGACAACTGGCTCATGAGAATATTTTTCTAGAATTTTGGAACATTTTCCCCACCCCCTCCCTATGGAGGGTGCTAACTTTATTTGAACAAGCTTGATTGACATGTGATAAGGACCATGCATATCAAATTTGGTTCAATTTGGCCCAGTGGTTTAGGAGAAGTCGATAATGTAAAGTTCAGGATGGACGGATGGACAACGGACAGAAAGTGATCATTTAAGCGCCCTCTGACTTTCAGTCAGGTGAGCTAACAAAAACTGGTCCCCTAACCCTTTACCCAATGTGTGCGGTAAATGTTAATGCATTTATAGACGAATAAATATCTTTCAAAAGGATTGGCTTTCAATCTAGCCATTCTATTATGTGTACAGTAAACAAAGAAGTTTTGCAGTTTTCATATAAATATTTTATTTTTTGTAACAATTAGAATCTTTCTGATGATCTTGAAGCCAAGGTCCTCATTGTTCCATAGACTTTAGATGGAGGACTACCTGCAAAACACAAAGATAAAACATAAATAACCTGAAAAATGTGTGAAAAGCACTGCAAAAATAGAATGAAAGTGTCAATGACACTGCAGCTTAACTTGACTGTGTGTGGTATTTGATAATGAAAGAGTCAATGACACTGTAGCATAACCTGACTGGGTGTTGTGTTTGATGAAATGGATAATGTTCAATGTTTATGAAAGAATTATGAAATACGACAAGAATTGTGATAATTGAGAATATATATGTTAATTTCTGTTCCCTGTATGCTATGTTTTCAATAAGAATAATTTGAGGTGTAGACTGTACTAACGAATTGAGGGGTGGGATAATCTGACCCTCACAGTTAATGTATGGCAACCAAAGTTACCAAGTTACAGTGAAATTATTCCAAAACGAGTCATCCTATCAAGTTACAATGAAATCCCTTCATAAATCCAGCCTGCAGACTGTGCTGAAGGATTTTGGGCTTCGGGCCTATGAAGACATCACGGTTGACCGATCGCAACCAAAAGGGGACATCCTCATCTAGACATTATATGAAGTCATCCTATCAAGTTACCATGAAATCCCTTTATAATATGACAAGTAGTCTGTACTAAAGGTTTTCAGGTTTTGGGCTCGGGCAGCCAACATTGCTGAATGATCGCATTCAAAAGGGGACGTTCTCATCTAGACACTATCTGGATCATCTACCAAGGTACAATGAAATCCCTTCATATATATGACCTGTAGACTGTGCTAAAGGTTTTTGGGCCCTTGTAGCCATCACAGCTGATCAATCGCGACCAAAAGGGGACATTCTCATCTGGACATTATATGGAGTCATCCTACCAAGTTACAATGAAATCCCTCCATAAATACAAACTGTAGACTGTGCTAAAGGTTTTTGGGTTTTGGGCTTGGGCAGCTAGCATGGTTGACAGACCGTGACCAAATTGGGAAGTTCTCATCTAGACATCACACAGAGTCATTCTACCAAATTACAATGAAATCCCTCCATATTAAATATTACCTGTGGACTGTGGAAAAAATTTTTGGGTTTCAGGCTTGGGCAGCCGTCATGGTTGACAGATGACCAAAAGGGGATGTTCTCATCTAGACATTACACAGAGTCAACCTACCAAGTTACAATGATATCCCTTCTTAAATATGACCTGTAGACTGTGCTAACGGTTGGGGGTTTTGGGCTCGGACAGCTATCATGGTTGACCGATCGCGACCAAAAGGGGACGTTCTCATCTAGACATCAATACAAACCTGCATATGGAATTTTGTGATGATCGGACAAAAACTATGTGGTGTAGCCTGTGCTAAAGGAAAATGTGAACAGACTAACAGACTTCCGCATGTGTGATGGCAATAGCTTATCTTGACTTTGTCAAGTTAAGCTAAAAATGATAATGTTCAATGTTTATGAAAGGATTATGAAATAAGACAAGAATTGTGACAATTGAGAATATGTTCAGTTCTGTATCCTACATGCAATGCTTTCAACAAGAATAATTTGAGATGTAGACTGTAGTATTGAACTGAGGCCTGGGTTGAAGTGGCCCTTACAGTTATCTAGGTCATGTGACTGTCTGGCAGTCAGTTGACTAATCGTGACCAAAATAGGACAGTCTCATCTGGATATCATACTGAGTCATTTTACCAAGTTACAATGAAATCCCTTCATAAAAACAACCTGTAGACTGCTAAAGGAGACTGGGCCACATGCCCAAATTGACCAGTCATCCTACCAATTTACAATGAAATCGCTTCATAAATATGAACTGTAGACTGTGCTAAACAAATCTAGGCCACATGCCAATGTGGCCATCACAGTTGGCCAATCATGATGAAAATAGGATGTTCTCATCTAGACATTATACCGAGTCATCCTACTAATTTACAATGAAATCCCATCATAAATGAAACCTGTAGACTGTGCTAAAAGAATCTACTTCTTGTGCCCCTGCGGCCATCATGGTTGACCGAACCCAGCCAAAATAGGATGTCTAGATATTATACAGTCTTCCTACCAAGTTACCGGTACAATGAAATCCCTTCAGAAATACGACCTGTAGACTGTACTAAGGGTTTTGGAGTTTCAGGCCTGTGAAGGCATCACAGTTGACCGAGCGCGACCACAATGGGACGTTCTCATCTAAACATAACCTCGAAGCTGCATATGAAATTTGGTGATGATCGAACAAGAACTACAGGGTGTAGCCTGTGCTAAAGAAAATGTGAAGAGACTCACAGTAATAAACATTCAGACTCACAATCAAAATGAGAACAATATTGTTTCATGAGAATATTCCAAAAACTTGAAATAAAACATGTATGCATACTCCAAAGTCTGATGTTGCTGTCAAGAAGAGGGATTCTGTTGTGGTGCTTCTACACTATAGATCTATTGTGGTTACAAGAAACATACAACCTATCTCGTTATATGAACTGTCTCTTCAGTGAAACTTACTTATTGAAGCACTTGTACAAGTTTGAATATAGTGTCCCCCGATTCTCCAAGACACACAATGCACCAGTATATCGAATAAAACACTTATAAAGTCAACTTGGGTCCCACATTAAAAACGACGCGTCATTTCCCAATGTTGATTTGAAGTCTCACAAATGTTGGAGTTCAATCGAAGGGAAATAACTCCCAATTGTTTTTGTTCAATAATAAAGAAAGATATGTTTTTCAGTTTCTCTAATAATATTTTTATCAAGGTTTTTGTCACTGGAATACTGTTTGGGGATTATATAATAAAACAAAACTCAACACACTGAAGGGGCAGGGTAAGAAATTTGTCACATGGTGTTTCAACGGGGGGTACAGGACTGTATGTACTACCCTTCTGAGATTTGTATTTCCTTTGTCCTTTGGCTGAGACCTGAGAGCCGAAGGAAATACAAATGTCAGAAGACTAGTACAGTCCCATACATCCTGCTGAAACACTGTGTGACAAACATTTCTTACCCTGCCTCTGCAGTGTGTTCGCAGAGAGCCGAAGGAAATACAAATGTCAGAATCATAGTACAGTCCTGTACACCCTGCTGAAACACTGTGTAACTAATAATATCAGTTGATTGACCAATTGATTCAGCTGCTGCATGGTATGTAAATTATTATTACTGAATGACTTTGTGACAAGCCAGTTTTGGTTTTGTAAAGGGGGAGGGGTAAAGATTTCCAACATATAACATATGCATAAACATTTTACATGTAACATGTTTGAGTATCTAACACAAAAGTTTGCAATTAGATTTTTCTAAGTTCAAAAGAATCATGTTGAAAATTTGGAAATATGCACATGTTCACTTATAAGTAGTCACGTTGGAGAAGTTTCATCGAAATCAGTTCATAAATATAGGAGACGTGCACACAATAACCTCAAATAGAAATCAGCATTAACTCTTCAAGTACAGGGGGAGATAAAAGGGTTAAAATAATATGATTGAAAATTTAGAAATATGCACATGTTTACTTGTTAGTAATCATGTTTGTGAACTTTCACTGTGATAAGTTCATAAATGCAGTGGGGAGTTGCACACAAGAATCTCATATAAAAGCATTATTAAATCTTCTAAATTCTAGAGGAAATGACTTAGTTAAAATCACCACAGACTGACAATCTTGGAGTATGTGCATGTTCCCTTGCCAGTGATCATGTTTAACTGGCAGAGTGCTGGAAGTTCATATTTGGGCTTTATTCTGAAGTGCAGGTACCTCAACTTGAAGGCTCATATTCAGTGGATGTGCTTTGTATTATCTTTGAAATGATATTATTTAGTCTGTTAGGGTTTGCCTTATTACAATTTATGGGAGAGTGCCAGCTGGCACTCTCCCATAAATTGTCACAAGGCAACTACATGTGCACAAGATTTGATGGCCAAAAATAATTCAGCACGCTACCAGTTAAAAGTTTCATCAAATTCAGTTTCTAAAGGTAGGAGTTGTGTATGAATCTATATTTAATCTTTGTACAGGGGATATAAAAATGTCCCATGGAAGGATCTGAACTTGTATTGATAGAACAGTGACAGTGAGTGCTCTGCAACTTTCATTATCAAGTTATGGTAGAGCTGGAAATTATAACAGAAGATTTCTCTTACCTAAAATTAAATTACATATTGCTGTTCTGGCTACTTTTATGTTTTGAAAGGAACCCAATAAGTGTATATTACTGAAAAGAGAACAATAAAACTGTTAGAGGTATCTGAAAATAAAACATTGCAATGTTTGAAAAAATTTTTTCAGGAAAGGTACATAATCCAGAAGACAAGACATCAGCCGACCAGATTGACAAAGTCTTCTCTGTCCTCAATAAAATCAACTGAAGTCGCCCTGTGAAAATTCACTCTACCTTGAAATTAGGTAAATTTAACGTAGAATTTAAAAAAAATAACCAACTAAAAGACATTTTGTTGGAGGTAGTAAATGATGTTTGAAGTACTATTTGAGCTAGGATGTTGTGTACCAATATCAAAAGATTCTGAATGATGGATCTGAAGAAAGCGATTTTTAAATATTTTCTGTCACATTACAATAAATTAAAATTTGGGCTCCCATATGGAACCCAAACATAAATCTAGGGACTTAATTTGAACAAACTTGAATACAAGCCTCCTAGGGCGTTGTATTCCAAATATCAAGATTCTGCATGGTGGTTCTGGAGAAGATTTTAAAGAATGTTCCTCTTTTGAACCAAGTTCAAATTTGGGCTACCGTAGGGAGCTCAAATATTAACCCAGGGACTCTATTTGAATGAACTTGAAATTGACCATCATAAGGATGTTGTACATCAAATATTAAAAGTCTGGAGAAAACGATTATTGAAGAATATTCCCAATATTGGTCATTGAGCTCATTCCAATGAGGGTCACATCATGGGGTTTGTTGAAATGTGTTGAAAAATAACTTTTTTCAACTGCTCAATTTGTAAATTATATGGGTAGATGCAGCCGGCTGGTTAACCCTTTACCCAACGCAGACGATATCAAAATTTATTATTTTCAATATCGTTTATTTTTTTTCGAAAAATTTCAACAAAACCATATCATGTAACCCCTCATTGGAACGGGCTCGACGAGCTCGTTCCAATGAGGTGTCACATGATATGTTTTTTTTTAAATTTTTCAAAAAATAATCTTTTTTTAGCTGCTGAATCTGCATATTACGCGGGCGGATGTGGGCAATTCATTGGGTAAAGGGTGAAGTACCGGATTTATAAGAATATCATAATCAACATGACACTCTGTTCTTTTAATTCATTCTGTTAAATTTTACCTGTCGGCTAATATAATTCTGGTTTTTGTAACATTCTCAATTGTAAACTTTGTTTTTCCATTTTTCCCTGCTATTCGACCAATTGCCCTGGCTAAATGATCACCTTTCAATGGTTTCACTGAAAAATAATAAAAAGAGGAAAAATAAGATGGATGTTAATTGCATGTGTGATTTGAACAGTTACAAAGCCAAGTCTCATGCATTAGAATGAAATTTGAAATTTTGGTTTGGTTTTCATTTTCTTGAAAAATATTTGCATGTGACTTTATTCTATGTGTGTGTTCTTTCACCATGGGTAATACATTGGCGCACATTACATTGGATACTTCTGAATTGAATAACCCTGTTTATTGGAGTTTTAACAGCACTTTCAACAGCCAGGGTCATAGCATGTCGTTCTATTTTACGTATGTAGGAAGCCAGGGTACATGGTGAGAACCACTGAACAGTGGCTAGAAACTGTCACATTCTCCAACTTACTAACCCGGCACAAGGAAAGTCAGCTGCAGTTGAAGGCAAGCACACCATCAACATTTGTTTATTTATTGGGTTTAACAACACTTTTGACAGCCAGGGTCAACTCGTGTCGGACAGTTTTATGGGTGGAGGAAGACACATTTTCCAGAGAGATCCACCAAGCAAAGGTGAGCAACTGTCAAACTCCCAATGTACTAACTCCACACAAGAAGGTTTAGCATTGGTTGAAGATAAGTGCACCATAGATGTGCAGTGTGCCTTTGTACACAGCACTGCTGTCCTCCCACACACCATTGACGTGTAGTACACCTCAGTACATAGCAGCACCAAGTGCCTTTGCAGGCAATCAGGATTAAGTGTCTTGCACAAGGACACAGAGCAGATGGCGCGAATCAGGATTAAAACACACTAAAAGCTTTCTGCCAAGACTAAAATTGTATTATTTATTATCGATGAAACAGGGATCATAAGCAAGGAGTGTGAACGTCATTTAAACTCCTTGTCATAACAGTAACAACATTGTGCTTGTTTTCACAATCTCAGTTCATCCAGACTGTTGAGTATGCATGTTGCCAACAGTTTTTGATTCTTAATTACTAACATCGAATGCACCCAATTTCAGCCTGTTTGATAACAAAACCATGTGAAGCCAAATACACGAAATGGTATCACTGAAAGCAATAACAAAATCACTTTTTATCACTAAAACTGACGATGAGGGGAAAATATCTTTACTAAAATGCGAGGTGTATTCTTCCAATTTCACAGTGCTCTATGCAGAACCAAGGTGAAGAGGTAAAAAACAAAATAGCTATTTCATTGCCCTACTGCCCCTATAGCTATGATTGTTTTTTCTTTGTTATCATTTGCAAAAAATGTTGTGCACACTCATCCAAGTTATCAATGCCTCAGTTCATCTGTCGCAATTAAATTGAGTCTTGAAGGGACAAAATATACAAATGAAAACACAGATAATTTGTTTCACCTTTTTATTTCATCAAATGTATTCACCCTCTAATAAATAACAATCCACTGCATATTCTAGGTCCTTAAACATTTGCAGGTCTTAAACTGTAAATCAGGATAAGAAAATGGCTACAGAATCAATAAGAAATAAAAATAGGTTCCCTGATAGCTCTTGTTGGAATCCAAAAGTATGTTCTGTGGGGTTCCCAGACATCAAATACACGGAACCTGTTTTAAGGTTCCGTGAAAATCTGCATGTCTGTACAAATCTGCGAAAATGTCCAGTCAAGGGTTAATGTTGACTTATATTCATGCATTTAAGACATATATGAACTAGAGGTACTGTGAGCAAGCTCACAAAGTGATACCCCCACGCCTGAAATGTATAAGTTAGATTATCTCCCCCTGGAAATGTCAGAACGGAATTATATTGCTTCATGCACATCTTCATATGGAGTTCTTCCACTGTGTAAAGTTTCATGAAAATTCTTCAAACGGTTTAGGATGAGTTGCGCTTATAAGGATGGACAGACGGACGGATGGACGGACGGACAGGGTGATTCCTATATACTCCCCCCAAACTTTGTTTGCGGGTGTATAAATATAAAAGCCACAGCATACCGGTGGTAGCCTCCACTCATGTACATGTATAGCATAACAGGTCAGAATCTTTCTAAGTCCACACTTAACAAAAAAGTCAAACATTGCATTGACAAAAAATCTCTGAAAAATGTCCAGCCAAGGGTTAATGTCATCGTATATTGATGCATTTATATGACATGTATAGCAAAACAGCCTAACATTGCATTAAAAAAGGCCTAAATCTCCCCAAAAATGTCCAACCAGGGGTTAATGTCATCTTATATTGATACTCTAAAAATAGAAAAAATATCACTGGGTAAGGGTCTGTAGGTAATTGTAAGCCACAGAAACAGTGTGAGGTGCATAGTAACAGGTGGGAAATTCAAAGTGAACTCTTACAATAACTTTAACACAAGTGTTAATGCAGATTCGCCTTGGGTCATGACATAAGTCCACACAACCTCGTTGGTGAGCTAAAAATCATTACTCAATTTTCATTATTTTTTTTATTTTTGTTTCAAAAACATAGCTTATGACCCCTCATTGGAATGAGCTCACTGTGCTAATTTCAATGAGGGGTCATCGGCTATGTTTTTGATGCAAAAAGAAGAAATGAAAGTGTCAATGACACTGTAGCTCAACTTGTCAAGACAAAGACATGTACATGTATAGTATGTGACACAGCAATGACAAACATCTAGGTAATGACCTGATAACAAAGGTACATATAAAGTATTGTAACGCTCTGTACATAAATACTGACCATTGCCTGTAACAAATGTATAGGTAAAGTATTGTAAAGGTGGGTGACAGTCAGATGCTAAACTAGAAAAGAAATATTTGAGTCCCAGAGTGGGTCTGACTGAACCCCAAAATATTTGTTCTCATAGCACAGTGATAACAAAGGCACCCCAAAACACACTCGTTCCTGTCCCAAGGTGAAAACAAAGGTACCCAATAAGTTCTGTGAAGATCAGTTCATAAATACGAGCTGTGAAGAACTTGTGACAAAAAACTGGTTGGACCTAATTTCGGTACAAAATGGCCACTGGCAGCCATCTTGAATTTTGGACCGCACCCAGAAACACTCAGTCTCGTCCCAAGGTGATAACAAAGGTACCCAAGAAGTTTAGTGAAGATCGGTTCATAAATACAGCCTCTACCCTGAGCCGTATTGACATGTGTGCTTACATTGTGTAAGTAGCACTGAATAAATCAAAGTTCATCTAATTTGCATAATTTCTGAACGAAAAAAAAACCCCTTACAATATGTGATGTATTCCATGTTACTAAACATTCATACAAAAATTTATTCAAATCAGAACTTTCATACAGAAGTTCTGTACAAAAGACTGATTGCACTAATTTTGGTACAAAATGGCTGCTGGTGGCCATCTTGAACTTCGGACCACAACCAAAAACACTCGCTCTCATCCCACGGTGATAACAAAGGTACCCAAGAAGTTTCGTAAAGATTGGTTCATAAATATGGCCTTTAGTCTGAGCCATATAGAAATTGTGTACAAAAAACTGATTAGACCTAATTTCGGTACAAAATGGCCACTGGCAGCCATCTTGAATTTTAGACCGCACCCAGAAACACTCGTTGTCGTCCCAAGGTGATAACAAATGTACCCAAGACATTTCGTGAAGATCAGTTCATAAATACAGACTCCAGCCCGAGTCGTATTGACATGTGTACTTACTGTGTGTAAGTCGCACTGAAAAAATCAAAGTTCATCTAATTTGCATAATTTCTGCACGAGAAAAAAATCCATATTATATGTGATGTATCCCATGGTACTAAACATTCACACAAAAAATTATTCAACTCAGAGCTTTCATATGGAAGTTCTGTGCAAAAATCTGATTGCACCTAATTTTGTACAAAATGGCTGCCATCGGCCATCTTAAATTTCGGACCGCATCCAAAAACACTCGTTCTCGTCCCACGGTGATACCAAAGGTACCCAAGAAGTTTCGTAAAGATCACTTCATAAATATGGCCTCTTGCCCGAGCCGTATTGGCATTTGCACTTACAGTGCTGAAAGTAACACCAAAAAACATCAAAATTAGTCTAATTTGCACAATTTATGCACAATAAAAAAACCTGTATTATATGTGATGTATCCCATGGTACTAAACATTCATACAAAAGATTATTCAAATCAGGCCAAGTTCTGACTTTGATCACATTTACCGTAATAGAACAGCATGCCACCTCTGAATAATAGTCTAAGTACCTCGGCAGTTGTTTCTAGGTAAGACTTGGCTGTCTATACAGCAGCCAAGGCTTGCCTAGACACAACTGCAAAGCCACAGAATGTAGACTGTCAAACATCAATGTCCGGGTCATAAGATATATTTTTAAGGAGGAAACCCAGCAGTGTTCTAAGATTAGTTGTTTTAAGGGGAACATCACGTTCTATTCCTTTTGCCCATTACAAGTAAGAAGATTTATTCATTTTTTTCACAAAATCTTCCTTCTATTCCAACCTCTTACATTCCAAATCAGTAAACTCTACTCAAAATAGATGTAAGATAGTGAAACATGCAATTCATTATAATTACGATCAGGTAAAATAAACTCTGTCATTTCAGCAGTACATGTGGACAGTAATGCCTTAGTACAATGAAGTGGGTGGAGAAAAAATGCTGAGGCCATATCTTTCCTGAACCTTGGTATGTAATGTAAAGAACCAGTGAGTCACCCAAAACTTCCTGCCCTTTCCAACAACATGCCTGGGGAGGGGGGGGGGGGGGGGGAGGGAGGGGAGGGGGGGGGGGGCTATGGCTGTTAATTCAATTTTAAAAATAGATGATCAGCCTACACTTTAGGATAAAATAATCCAATATCATTAAATTCCCAATCCCGCATAGTTTGCTAGTCAGAATTGACAATCTTCAGTGACCAACTCGACTCAAAGGTTTTGTATTGGAATACAATTTCTGCCAAAATAAATAGCAACAACTAACGTGTGATCTCACTTTGGGTGAGATGGTGTGTTAGTTCTTGCTATTTATTTTGGCGGAAATTGTTTTAAGACGTGAGCAGCATGACTTGCGTTGTAAAAACAGAGAAGGCGAAAAAGCACCACGACACTTTTTCCTGTAGGTTACCACCATGCAAGCCTGGAAATAAGCTGACTGTCATCTGTGGAATGAGGTCCCCAGAGGGTGAATTTGGTGATGCTATGCTGCACAGCAGGGTAACATCACTAAATTTGTCCTCTGTAAATCTCAATCTCAATCAAGGTCTCCAGTCTAAACAGAAAGAGGCACCCTGAGGACAAATTGAGATAGTACCAGCAAATTCACCCTCTGGGGGTATCGTTCTGCAAATCACAGACTGCTTGTTTCTAGTTTAGGGCATTTTTTCGGTATATGGTACAATTTTCAATACCGTCACTGATACTGGAAAATTAAATGCTAATCGGTATACCGAAAAGTCGGTTTTACCCGGTGTGCAAATTTCAACTTGCTTATCTGATCGTGGTTTTCAAGAAGTGATTTTTTATTCACTGGTGTGGATTATTTTTGGTTTAAATTTTGGTCTCTTCCCTTTTTACATCCTGGTCTGCCCTCACAGACCATGAAATGTTGCTTTATTAATCTTCTTTTCCAACTGTTCAAGTGGTTTATCTCAACAGACACCATTATTATGCAAGCGATTGAATATTGTTTACCTCGAACTGAGGTGTGAAGACACATGGACTGTATTCCAGTAAGCATGCATAGTTAGTCACATTGTACATTTCGACCAGTGGCATACCTGCTATTTAAAACCTGGAAATTTTCCTTGGGAAATGCTAAGGGATTCCCAGTAATTTTACACTGTACTTGAAAGTGATTGGCCATTTGCACATGCTGACATCATGATAGCACCTTGCCTTCAAAACAGAGTGCTCAAAAAGTGTTTGATACAAGACGTCTACGAGGAACTTGATTGTTTTCAAATAAACAAAATCAAGTCACTTGTGCTTTCTTCGACAAGGCAAATACGATGATACTTAACCAATCCATTACCACAATCAATTAAAAAGGCAATTTATCCTAATTGCTAAGGGGTGCTAATTTTAAAACTTCTTATGATAAAGTGGGCATGCAAATGCACACTTCAGAATCTAAGGACTGCTAAATATTATAATATTATGAAGTCTCAGCAGAGTCCACTTCATTTCGGAGTTGAGGAATTATACCCCAAAAGTCCACTGCAATCGCGAATAAAGTGTCAGGAAATTAACTGCCATTTTGGGAGTAATTATTAGCGGATGTTTTGGTCTTTCTGTCAAGACGTTTTGGGCAAGGTTGCAAGCAGACATTTCGTCCCAATACATTGTTAGGCACAATGCAGTCAAAAACAATCAGTATAATGGTATACCACGGTATGATTTTCTGAATACCACGTTATTTAAATATCCCAATACTGCCCAACACTACTTATTTCCAGGTCTGTCAGCATGTTATATACCGTAACCTGCTAGTGGATTATGATGTAAGCTCTTTTCTTTCAAGGCCTGGTAAGATATAAAAATCTTGAGCCTAACATTAGTTTTCGCTGCTATTAGCTCTAGAGATTGATTTTTTTGTTTGAAGACCAATGCCGTGACCACTGAGCCACCACGCTCCCATTTCTTGTAATGAAGAGGAAAGATACTCCTTGGAGGCTTTTTTTTTTAAGCGTTCATTTTGCAGAGGCTTTATCATGAAATAATAAGTTACAATACTCGCATATTTTCTTACAGCCACTTATTTAACCCTTGCCAACTATCTGGAACTCTTGAAAGTTGTTACATTTTATAGACTCAAAACAGGGCCTAGGCATGAGGTGGTGTGGAAAATTACTGAATTTCAAATTTATTAATGAGATATGACAGCCATACAGTAAGTCCGACATCAACTGGTCACTTTTCACGGGTGGCCAATATTTCCATGGATGCAATACAGTGGAACAATTGAATAGCCACTCTGCCAATGAAAATTATTCAAATAGCAGAAGTATTCAATTAACAGGGATTGCATCACTTTCCTGTATTCTAGGGATAAACTTAGCATTTATTCTATTATATCTTGTTTGACAGAGCTCCATGAGCTCTAAAGTATATTAGATTAAATGTCCATATTGGATGTATGGAGGTCAAATAGGTCATAAAACAAAGGAAAACTGGGGAGAGTCAGGGTGATTTCTCAACAGATTACAGGATTTTTTATTCAATTAACAGGAGTTTACTCTTCTACCTATATTCAATTAACAGGTCAAATTTGAAATGGAGGTATGGTAAATGGTTTTGTGTTGGGAAATTATATTCAATTAACAGGCTTATTCAGTTAAGAGATATCCAATTAAGTGGGCTCCACTGTAATATTAGATTCCAAACACTACTTACAGGAGTAATCATCAAAAATTTTATTATTTAAGCACTAGGTACGACCCGGTTCTTCATTAATTAAAATTTTGCTGAGTATGATTTTTATTACCTGGTAAACATATGCATGAACACTGCTGCCCATACGTGGATTATGAACAGTCTACTGCGACTGTACTGTACACCATATAAAATACATAATTAAACCTGTATCACTTCCAGGTTGTCTGTTTAATGATATGATGAAAATCAACCCTTTACCCATGCACAGGTTATCAAATTTATTATTTTAAATATTATTTTTTTCAAACATTTTCAACAAAACCATATCATGTGACCCCCTTCTTGGAATGAGCTTGTTCCAATGAGGGGGTCACATGATATGGCTTTATTGAAAAACTTTTTTTTCAATTTGTAAATTATGTAGGCGGATGCGGTCGATTCACCAGGTAAAGGGTTAAAGACAACAAGAAAAAACATGCATATATTTATTTTTCTTACCATCTGTTACTTTGAATGACTCTAAATACAAATCATCTAATCTGACAAGAGCAAGTGCATCCTGGAATAAGAAAGTTTCATTTGCAAACACTTTTTTATTTATGTTTATCATTGTTACAAGTACCAACAGTTATATGCCTGCAAACCGAAACTCGAGCTGAAATGGTTAAAGGGTATTTCTTGATCGATTAATCACATGGATTAACTTTGGTTAACTGATTAATCACTCGCCCTAACAGGTAGCTAAATAACTGCCCTACCGTTGATGATTTACAATATTATACTACTCAAAGTTTGCTAAGCACCAAATATTTGACACATCATTGTGGAATTTGCTTGTAACATATTTGCGATATTTTTGGTGGATATGATTGAGGAATGTATTGAGATTGTCCTCAGTGTTTACATTAGCTCTTGACAGGCAGACTTTTCGTGACTGTCATGGAAAGCATGTACCCCTTGATTTTCATGATGTTTTAGTGTATTGTCTTCATGTACATGACATGTGTAGGGTATTCAATCTTCATTTCAACACAAACCTTTGTGATTTAATGATTGATATGGCAAATGCAAATGTAAGAAGACATTTGTATGAAGCAGAAATGTGGCGGGCTGTAGGGATGGTGGAGCAAGGGCTACCCATCGACAGGTTGGTGAAGCCCTTGGTGTGCACCATACGGTGATCACCAGAACCTGGGCAAGATTTCAGCAGTATGGCCCATCAGTAAGAGACAGGGCAACATCTGCAGCTGAAGACCGGTTTTTGATCCTCCAGGCCCATAGGAACCGCTTTGCCACAGCAACCCAGTTTTGCAGTGACCTTCAGAATGCATCCGGGGTAAATGTTTCGACGCAGACTATCCGGGCAAGGTTGCACAAAGGTGGTCTCCGATCGAGAAGACCATGTATTCGCATTCCGCTGTCCCAGAACCACTGCCAGGCACGATATGAATGGCCCATGGACCACGTTGGATGGACCAGAGAAGATTGGCGACCTGTCCTTTTTACAGATGAGTCCAAGTACTGCCTAGACCACACAGACAGGCGTTCTAGGGTATGGAGAAGTCTAGGAGAGCGATTCCATGCAGCCAACATTGCTGAGCATGACCGCTGGTGGAGGGTCAATCACGGTCTGTTGTGGCATCAGCAGGGATGGACATACAGAGCTCTGTGTCCTTGAACGTGGTACATTGACTGCACAGCGGTATATTGATGAGATCATGGATGTCCACATCAGATTGTATGCAGGTGCAGTGGGTGATAGATTCATTCTGATGGACGATAATGCCCGTCCTCATGTTGCCCATTCTGCTGGGGAGTACTGACAGAGGGAGGGGAATGAGTGTATGGACTGGCCAGCAAGATCCCCCTGACTTCAATCCAATCGAACATGTCTGGAATGAGTTGCAGCTTGCAATTTCAGCCCGTCTTGTCCAGCCAAGAAGTGTCCAGGAGCTTGGTGCCATGCTGGTCCAAGAATAGAACAACATCCCACAAAGGACCACCAGGAACCTGATTGGGAGCATGAGAAGGTGTTGTCAAGCTGTAATTAACCCAATATTGAACCCATACAAGTTTGCTCCATCAACTTTTTGACAAATTGAAAAATTTCCTCTTTTACCAATAATATCCATTTTCCATGGTTATCATATTCAAAAGCTAAAAAATAATGTCAAACACAAATAAAATCTTAATTTCTGTACTTAAATCATTAAAGATATAATTAAATAAAAAATATATACACATTTCATAACAATATTTCAACTAAAACGTAAAACAGGTAGTTGGATATACTTAGTGCGTAGCTAACTTTGAGTAAAATATTTATCCTTTACCTATAAAACCAGCCAATATTATATACAAAAATCTCCATTCAAATTTTATTATGTTTTCAATTTTTGTCTCCAAAACATAGCTTATGACCTCTCATTGGAACGAGCTCATTAGCTCGTTCCAATGAGGGGTCATAAACTATGTTTTGGAGACAAAAACTGAAATGTTTAGTAATTCAATAATTTACTCTGCAAGTATCGTCTGTTACCTGCATTAGGTAAAGGGTTAATAATGACCATTTCCAGCTACTGGTACAGTATAATGATCATGCAAGGGAACATGTATGTCATCACAAAACTGGCACGTTTTACTCTGTCTCATATAATTGATGTGAATCAGTGTGACAATGTCTGCCTGTTTTGGAGCAAGTTTGTTCCTTTGTTAACCCATAATATACAGTTGTTCAAAAGTAACAGTTAATCGATCAATTACTTTTTCAAGAAGTTGATCATTGGTTAATCGATTAATCAGTTAACTGTTCCAGCTCTATCCGATACCTGGTACCTATCATCAGGGACCAGCTGAGGTGGGAATTTTAGGGAGGCTTCATGTCTCCCTCCAGAAAAAATAGGGAGACTGCTGAGTCAAGTGAGGCGACTTCATAAGTAAATGGGGAAAATTACGAATATTTATGTATCACCCCCTGCTGCCCCTTCATATTTTCAGCTTATGGACCTCCATTAATGCTCGATTAATCCAGGTGCAGTTGTCTATGATGCATTCTATGCCAGGTTAAAAAATCATGAAGTAATTAAATTATTGATTGAAAATCCCCCCCCAGTGCTTCCCTCTTCTTCATGACCCCTTCCATCTTCTTCGTGCCTATCCCCCCCAGCTCCCTTCTGTGGTTGCTTTTCATCAAAGTCTACTACTACAACTGTCAGCTCAACATTCTAATTCGGTTCAAGCTCAGCTCAAGCAGGGTTACAGTGGTTGAAGACATGTGCACCATCTACGTGCAGTATGCCTTAGTACACGGGGTCATCGTGCCCCCGTGTTGGCAACTAGGATAAAGTGGCTTGCCCAAGGACACAATGCGGGGCATCCCGGACGTGGATCGAACTCAGGACCTCTAGCATAGAAGTTCAACAGTCTACCACTGAGCCACCGTGCTCGTCAAGTTGCATAAGTCACCTATTTTTGCTTCGAGGCTTGAAGCTCCGATTGAAACGGAACAAAATGGAAAGAAAAAATGCCAATAGGATCACCGATCCAATGTCGAGTTGTGACAGCACAAAAGTGGGTTTAATTATTATCAACTTATAGTCCGAAAACCAATTGTTTACAATTTACTATTTCAAGGGTCACTGTGACCTTGACCCTCGACCTAGTGATTCCGAAATAAATAAGGCTCTTTCTTGCACCAAATTTGTATGTAAACCTTGGATCACCTATGAAGTTTCATGAATGTAGGTGGAACCATTGTCAAATTATCATCTGGAAACCAATTGTTTACGATTTATTATGTTAAAGGTCACTGTGACCTTGGCCTTTGACCTATTGAGTCCAAAATAAATAGAGGTCTTCCACTCACCTAGGCCAATCTACCTATGAAGTTTCATGAATGTGGGTCAAACCATTATCAAGTTATCATCCGGAAACCAATTGTTTACAATTTAACATGTTGAAGGTCACTGTGATCTTGACCTTTCACCTAGCGAGTCCAAAATAAATAGGGTTCGTCCTCTCACTGATGCCAACATACCTATGAAGTTTCACGAACGTGGATCGAAACATTATCAAGTTATCATCCGGAAACCAATTGTTTACGATTTACTATGTTGAAGGTCACTGTGACCTTGACCTTTCACCTAGAGAGTCCAAAATAAATAGGGTTCGTCCTCTCACCAATGCCAGCCTAACTATGAAGCTTCATGAACATGGGTCAAACCATTATCAAGTTATCATCTGGAAACCAATTGTTTTGATTTACTATGTTCAGGGTCACTGTGACCTTTACCTTTGACCTAGTGAGACCAAAATAAATAGGGTTTTTCCTCTCATGAAGGCCAACCTACATATGAAGTTTCATGAATGTGGGTTGAACTGTAGTCAAGTTATTATCATCTGGAAACCAATTGTTTACAATTTATAATAATAGTAATAATAATAATATACATTTATATAGCGCAAACATCTCACAATATTAAAAAAAATTCCATGGCGCTTTACAACACTGCTCATAAACAAAATGATGACCAACATAGGATTTAAAAATATTTGTTAAATAAATGGGATTTCAATCTAGATTTAAATGCTGTCAAAGAAGGGGCTGTTTTAACAAATTCTGGCAGCATGTTAAACAGTCTAGGAGCATTATAGCTAAAAGAACGTCCACCGTAGCTAGCGAGAACATAGGATTTCTGTTCTAAAAGATTTTGGTTTGTGGAACGGAGGGGGCGTTTCGGTATATATGGTTTTACTAGATTAGCAATGTAAGCTGGGGACTGCTTCATGTGTACTTTATATGTGAAGAGGAGAATTTTGAACTCAACTCTGGCCATAATAGGAAGCCAAAGCAAACTTTTCAACTTAGGTGTTATGTGATCTCTCTTTTTCGCTAATGTCACAATGTGTGCTGCTGTGTTTTGAATAGACTGTAGTCTGCCAAGTTGTTTATTGGGAAGACCATGTAGAAGCGAATTACAGAGGTCCAGCCTTGAAGAAATAAATGCTTGAATGAGGCATTCTGTGGCACGCGTGGTTAGGAATTTTCTGGATCGACCAACTTTCCGAAGATAAAAATTGGCGAACTGGCAGACTTTTGAAATATGAGGAACCATGGTTAAGTGAGAATCCAAATACACACCAAGGTTTCTAACAGTAGTAGATGGATTGATAACGGTATCTCCTACTTTAAGGCAGGGTAAATTGTTCAGGTTTATGCCTAGAAGAAAAAATTATAAGTTCTGTTTTCTCATCGTTAAGTTTAAGTTTGTTTACCAGCATAAAGGTTCTAATATCATCGATGCAATTCCGCAAAATTTGAAATTTCAACTCAGTGTCATTTGTATCCAAGGGGTCAAACTCTGCATAGATCTGTGAGTCATCTGCATAGAAATGGCAGCCTTGGGGTACGCCACATTCAAGTGGTACAGGGTTTGATTGAATTCCCTCAATTGTGACATACTGGGTCCTTTCTGATATGTAGGATTGAAACCACCTCAATGCAGATTCATCAATACCCAAATGCAAAAGTCTATCGGATAAGATTTTATGGTCTATGGTATCAAAGGCAGCTGAAAGATCAAAGAGGATCAAAACAACTGCCTTCCGGTGGTCTAGGTATTCTAGTATATCATTTTGCACGCTCAGAAGTGCAGATTCTGTGGAGTGGCCTTCGCGGTATGCAGACTGTTTTGGATCCACAAGCTGACTGTTGTCTAAATATAAACGCAGCTGTCTGGCAAAAATAAATAGGGTTCTTCCTCTCATTTACTATGTTCAAGGTCACTGTGACCTTGACCTTTGACCAAGCAAGTCCAAAATTAATAGGGTTCTTCCTCTCACCAATACCAACCTACCTATGAAGTTTCATGAACGTGGGTTGAACCATTATCAAGTTATCATCCAGAAGCCAATTGTTTACGACCGTCCGCCCAAACTCCCGCCCTTCATCAAACTAAAGTCAAGTTTGACATTGTCACAACTCGACTAAAAATCCTCAAAATGCAACAATGGACAATTGATTTTCCTGTCATTTCAAATAAATGGCCGCTTATTTGACGAATGAAAATGCCCATTTATCACAGTCAATTGAGCACATTCGATTCTTGAAAATAATCATTTGTATGTAAATCTTGGATCACTCAGTTCAGTCTTTCCTCATTTTGGCTAATTTTTTGCGGGCGACTTGTAATCGCCCCCACTATTTTTCTAGGCGACTTTGGGTTTAGAAGGGTGACACAATCGCCCTAGTCGCACTCACGGCTGGTCCCTGCCTGTCATAGAAATTAATGTCCAATAGTGTGATGTTTCATTACTATGACAAACATTCTGTATTTCTGTGCAGGTATATGATAAAGCATTTATTCTATTGAACAGTACAGCAAGCTAGATATATATCATCCTCTGAGTGCAACAAGGCACCATCTGCAATGCTAAAGCATTGCAGATGGTGACTTATTGCACTCAAGAGACAATATGGAGATCAAAGAGATTTGGTTCCTGACGGATTTGGTATAAGGAGCATATTAGCATGAAACTTCTAGTCTCGGAGGATATATAAAAATTGAATTTAACCCTTTCAACACTGGTGGTATCTTCCATGCCAGTTAAATGGCAGAAATGGGAAGAGTCCATATCCATTATTTGGGGGTTGAGCAATTAATATTTTCAACGTGCAGCCTTCAGGCCGCACGATGAAATGAAAGTGTCAATGACACTGTAGCTTAACTTGTGTGTTGTGTTTGATGAAAAGGATAATGTTCAATGTTTATGAAAGGATTATGAAATAAGACAAGAATTGTGATAATTGGGAATATGTTCATTTCTGTTCTGTTTATGATAAAAATAATATGAGGTGTACACTGTACTAAAGATCTGAGGGGTGGGTTAATATGACCTCACAGTTAATATATGTGGCCCTCACAGTTAACATATATCAACAAAATTACAATGAAATTATTCCAAAATGAGTCATCCTATCAAGTTACATTAAAATCCCTTCATAAATATGGCCTGTAGACTGTGCTAAAGGTTTTCGGGCTTCGGGCCCCTGTAGCCGTCAGTTTCCCAATTGCGTCCAAAGGGGACGTTCTCATCTAGACATTATATGAAGTCAACCTACCAAGTTACAATGAAATCCCTCCATAAATACGACCTGTAGACTGTGCTAAAGGTTTTCAGGCTTCAGGCACCTGTAGACATCACAGTTGACCAACCACGACCAAAAGGGGATGTCATCATCTAGGCATTATATGGAGTCAACCTAACAAGTTACAATGAAATCCTTCCATAAATACGACCTACAGATATGCTAAAGGTTTTTGGGCTCGGGCAGCCATCAAGGCTGAATGATCGTGACCAAAAGGGGACGTTCTCATCTGGACAGTATTTGGAGTCATCCTACCAAGCTACAATAAAATCCCTTCATAATTATGACCTGTACACTGTTCTAAAGGTTTTCGGGCTTTTGGCCCCTGAAGCCGTCACAGTTGCCCACTTGTGTCCAAAAGGGGACGTTCTCATCTAGACATTATATGAAGTCAACCTACCAAGTTACAATGAAATCCCTTCATAAATATGACCTTAGACTGTGCTAAAGTTTTTCGGGCTTCGGGCTCGGGCAGCCATCATGGTTGAATGATCGCAACCAAAGGGGACAATCTCATCTGGGCATCATCTGGAGTAATCCTGCGAAGTTACAATGAAATCCCTTCATAAATATGACCTGTAGACTGTGTTCAAGGTTTTCGGGCTTCGGGCACCTGTAGCCATCACAGTTGCCCAATCATGTCCAAAAGGGGACGTTCTCATCTAGACATTATATGAAGTTAACCTACCAGGTTACAATGAAATCCCTTCATAAATATGACCTGTAGACTGTGCTAAAGGTTTTCGGGCTTCGGGCTCGGGCAGCCATCATGGGTGAATGATCGCATGTTCTCATCTAGACATTATATAAGTTAACCTACCAAGTTACAATGAAATCCCTTCATAAATATGACCTGTAGACTGTGCTAAAGGTTTTCGGGCTTCGGGCTTGGGCAGCCATCATGGGTGAATGATCGCAACCATAGGGGACAATCTCATCTGAGCATCATCTGGAGTGATCCTAAGAAGTTACAATGAAATCCCTTCATAAATATGACCTGTAGACTGTGCTCAAGGTTTTCAGGCTTCGGGCACTTGTAGCCATCACAACTGGCCAATCACGACCGAAAGGGGATGTCATCATCTAGGCATTATATGGAGTCAACCTAACAGGTTACAATGAAATCCTTCCATAAATATGACCTTTTGCCTATGCTAAAGGTTTTTGGGCTCGGGCACCCATCAAGGCTGCATGGTCGCGATCAAAATGGGACGTTCTCATCTAGACATCATTTGGAGTCATCCTGCCAAGTTACAATGAAATCATTTCATAAATATGACCTCTAGACTGTGCTAAAGGTTTTTGGGCTTCGGGCTCCTGTAGCCGTCACAGTTGCCCAATCACGTCCAAAGGGGGACTTTCTCATCTAGACATTGTATGAAGTCAACCCACCAAGTTACAATGAAATTCCTCAATAAATATGACCTGTAGACTGTGCTAAAGGTTTTCGGGTTTTGGGCTCGGGCAGTCATCACGGTTGGCAGATCATGCCCAAATGGGGAAATTCGCATCTAGACATCATAAGGAGTCATCCTACCAAGTTACAATGAAATCCCTCCACATTAAACATGACCTGCAGACTGTGCTAAAAGTTTTTGGGTTTCGGGCTTGGGCAGCCATCACGGTTGATAGATCATGCCCAAAAGGGGACGTTCTCGTCTAGGCACTATACAGAGGCATCCTACCAAGTTACAATGAAATCCCTTCATAAATACGACCTGTAGACTGTGCTAATGGTTTTCGGGTTTTGGGCTCGGGCAGCCATACCGGTTGCCCGATCGCGACCAAAAGGGGACGTTCTCATCTAGACATGACCCCAAACCTGCATATGAAATTTCGTGACGAACAGACAAGAACTGCGGGGTGTAGCCCGTGCTAAAGGAAATGTGAACAGACGTCACAGACTAACGCGTGATGGCAATAGCTTATCTTGACTATGTCAAGTTAAGCTAAAAATTAATTGTTCTACAACACACGTTCACTTAGTATCCATCCTACTTAATGAAATTATGACGTATCGTGTTCCTAGACCGGAAAAGCAGCCTCTTGCGTTGAAAGAGTTAAGTACTTTTCACAGGTGGTATTGGGAAATCAAAGTACTTTTGGTGGCGGAAAAAGTACTTTTCAAGGTGGGAAATAATTTCAAGAACTTTTCAAGGAAAGGGGCCAAAATTCAAGAACTTTTCATTTAATGTGAGAACTTGCCTGAAGATGGCAGATTTTGATTTAATTATTCAAGCCTAGAAATATTTGTTTAACGTTTTACCTATCACAAAAGGAAGATGACACTTACAAACAAAATTCCTGAATAACTAATTTTTTCATTTTTTGGATCACAAACAGGTTATTCCCCTTCACTGGAATTAAATAGATCAAAGTTAGTCTAATTGGTATAATTCATGCACGAGAAAAAAACACGTATTATATGTGATGTATCCCTTGGTACTAAACATTCACACAAAAAATTATTCAAATCAGAACTTTCATATGGAAGTTCTGCGCAAAAATCTGATTGCACCTAATTTTGTACAAAATGGCTGCCAGCGGCCATCTTGAATTTCAGACCGGACCCCAAAACACTCGTTCTCGTCCCAGGGGGATAACAAAGGTACCCAAGAAGTTTTGTAAAGATCAGTTCATAATTACGGCCTCTAGCTCGAGCCATATTGGCATTTGCAGTTACAGAGTTGAAAGTAACACTAAATAAATCAAAGTTATTCTAATTTGCATAATTTACGCACGAGAAAAAAACCCGTATTAAATGTGATGTATCCCTTGGTACTAAACATTCACACAAAAAACTATTCAAATCAGAGCTTTCATATGGAAGTTCTGTGCAAAAATCGGATTGCACTTAATTTTGTACAAAATGGCTGTCAGCGGCCGTCTTGAATTTTGGACCGAACCCAAAAACACTCGTTCTCATCTCACAATGATAACAAATGTACACCAAGAAGTTTCGTAAAGATCCGTTCATAAATACGGCCTCTAGCCCGAGCCGTGTGTACGGCACGACGGACAGATGGACCATGGCAATACCTCAAATTTGGCTTTGCCAAAGTTGAGCTAAAAATGAATAATGAATGAATGTCGAGTCATACTGACAAAATTCAAGTACTTTTGAAGGGTGCTTTACAAAATACCATGTTTTCCAAAGGTTTCAAGGCCTTAAAAATAGGATACAAAATTCAAGTGCTTCCAAGGACCTGTGTGAACCCTGAATATTTGGATTCATAGCCAAGGTCATTTTAGTTGAGTACTGCTATACATGTACACGTAGGTATCAATAAGGGGTATCAATGCAGGTCCGAATATGGGCTCCATTCCCAATGCAAATCAGACCCATTTTAACCCTTAAGCCCCCATATAGCCCCAAACCGCCACTTTTATATTGCACTGAAGCAGGTGCTCCCTTGTGTAATCTTTTTTATTACTCTTGTGTGTAGACTGAATTTTCCCTGGCAGTGGTTCTACATCACTGCTGGCTGCCTGTATAGGCATCCAGCAGTGATGTAGAACCACTGCCAAGTCATCAATAACTATGTAAACAGAAAAAGGCCATAAATACTTTAAAATTAATCTGAGGACTTAAGGGTTACCCCCAATTCCAACCCCCATCCCATTTCCTCTATCAAGTCGGCATATATAATAGAAACCTACTCAAATACCTAATCTATCGTGCATATAATTAAATCGTGAAACTCATGAAGTTGATTATCTATGGGGGATAAAGAACTGTTGTTAAAGGGTGCAAACAAATTGAAATATTCTCCGAAGTTCATTTTGTAAACTGCTTGAAAAGAAATTCTCATTTCAATTCTTTACAAAGCAAATTTTTCTAACGGAAAGCCTTGGACATTTTTCCAAAAATGGTGGATAGAACTCTAAGTTCATTTCACAGTGGAATGTTACAATATAAACTCAATGTTGATTTTCCTTTGACTGATGACTATTTAAACAGCTCATCCCTTGGATTCCTAATTTCAACTTTATTAAATTTTGACATTACAAAAAATATTTTGCAGTACAGTAGAATCCTCTTAATTGAATATCCATTTTGCCAGTGAAAATTATTCAATTAACAGGAGTATACAATTAACAGGGATTTGGTCAGTTTCCTGTGTTCTGGGGGTAAACTGAGCATTTATTCTATTATATATTGTTTGACAGAGCTCGTAGAGCTCTGTCAAACAAGATATAATAGAATAAATGTCTGTATTGGATGTATGAGGCCAAAAAGGTTGATAAATAAGGGGAATTTGGTGCATGTCACAGTAATTTTTTCAACATATTACAAAAATTTATATACAATTAACAGGAGTTCACTCTACAACCCATATGCAATTAACAGATCAAATTTGTACTGAAGGTATGGTAAATGGTTTTGTGTTTGAAAATTATATTCAAATAACAGGGATATACAATTAAGAGATATCCATTTAAGTGGGCGCCACTGTACTGTGATCTCAAAAGCAGATAGAGAATTTTCCTTGAATCAGGACTGGGTCGCAATCCAGTCAAAATTCTCTGCCCGCTTATCTTCCAGCAGCACTGTAGAACAAGCTGCCAAAACAGAAATAAAGGGAAATTGAATCTGAGATGATATTTTCATCTAAGCTTCTGTTGATGCATTTTTAACCCTTTATCCAATGCAGACGATATCAAAATTTATTATTTTAAATATCATTTTTTTAAATTTTTAAAAAAAGTTCAACAAAACCATATCATGTGACCGCTCACTGGAATGAGCTTGACACGATTGTTCCAAAGAGGGGTCACATGATAAGGTTTGCTTAAAATTTTGTTAAAAATAATATTTTTTCAGCTGCTGAATTTGCATATTATGGGGCGGATGTGGCCGATTCGTTGGGTAAAGAGTTAATTTCACAGTATTTTATATGAGAAATGTCAATTCACAGGTGAAAGCATGTTGCGATCGTATCACACTCTGATTGTGAAAATCCCGTGTTTTGTGATCACAGTACTGTACATGAAATGCTGCAGGAAGTCCAGGGCTTCTTCTGTCCTCTTTCAGAAAGGGTCCGGGGGCCCATGTCACTGGGGAAAATTTGCATCATGAGGGCTCTGATTGGGAATTTGTTTTGGATAAAAGAAACACACAAAGAATAACAGGAGGCCCCCAAGGAGCCTTAATCGCTAACCGGCCAAAGTGGTTCAAAGAAGTGTTTGGGTTCACACTCAGTTAGACATGATCGGGTTCCCATAGGAAGCCAAATATCAACCCATAGACCAGATTTGAACAAACTTGAATTGGACCCTCCTAGAGATGTTGTATACCAAATATGAAAACATTCTGACTACAGGGTCCAAAGAAGAGGATTTTAAACAAGAGGCCCCAAGGAGCCTTAATCGCTCACTGGCCAAAGTGGTTCAAAGAAGTATTTGGGGTCATAACCAGTTAGACAAAGGAATGAAGTCATGAGAGACAAATTTTATGGAACTAGGGATATGGCTTGAACAAACTTGAATCTTACCCCCTAAGGATGCTGCATACCAAATATCAAAAGCATTCATCTGCTGGATCTGAAGAAGATTTTTAAAGAAAATTCCTCATACTAAGTTATCATTCAGGCTCCCACAGTGAGCCCAGGGACTTGGCTTGAACAAACTTGATTCACCCCTTAAGGATGCTGCATGCCAAATATCATAACATTCCAACTGCTGAATCTGAAGAAGATTTTTAAAGCAAAATTCCTCATACTGACTAAGCTATAATTCGGGCTCCCACAGGGAGCCCAAATATGGATCCAGGGACTTGACTTTAACAAACTTGAATCTCACCCCCTAAGGATGCTACACACCACATATCAAAACATTCTGACTGCTGGATTTGAAGAAGATTTTTTAAGAAAATTCCTCATTTCGAACTAAGTTACAATTCAAGCTCCCACAGTGAGCCCAAATATGGACCTAGGGACATGGCTTGAACAAACTTGAATCTCACCCCCCTAAGGATGCTGCATACCAGATATCAAAACATTCCGACTGCTGGATCTGAAGAAGAAGATTTTTAAAGAAAACTCCTCATTCTGAACTAAGTTATCATTCGGGCTCCCACAGTGAGCCCAAATATGGACCTAGGGACCTAGGGACATGGCTTGAACAAACTGGAATCTCACCCCCTTAAGGATGCTGCATACCAAATATCACAACATTCCAACTGCTGGATCTGAAGAAGAAGATTTTTAAAGAAAATTCCTCATTTTGTACTAAGTTATAATTCGGGCTACCATAGTGAGCCCAACCAAATATGAACCCAGGGACTTCGCTTGAACAAACTTGAATCTCACCCCCCTAAGCATGCTGCATACCCAATATCAAAATATTCTGCCTGCTGGATCTTGAGAAGAAGATTTTTAAAGAAATTTGCCTGAAATGCACTAAGTTCGAATTTGGGCCTCTATACTGAGCCCAAATATGAACCCAGGGGGCCGATTTGAATAAACTTGAATCAGATCCACGCCACAATTTTGCAAACCAAATATCCAAAGATTCTGCCTGCTGGATCTGGAGAAGAAGATTTTTAAAGAAATTTGCCTGAAATGCACTAAGTTCGAATTTGGGCCTCTATACTGAGCCCAAATATGAACCCAGGGGGCCGATTTGAATAAACTTGAATCAGAAGCACGCCACAATTTTGCATACCAAATATCCAAAGATTCTGCCTGCTGAATCTGGAGAAGAAGATTTTTAAAGAAATTTGCCTGAAATGCACCAGGTTAGAATTCGGGCTTCTATACAGAGCCCAAATATGAACTCAGTGGGCCAATTTGAACATACTTGGATCAGATCCACCCCACAATGTTGCATATCAAATATCAAAAGATTCTGCTTGCTGGACCTGGAGAAGATTTTTCAAGAAATTTGCATGAAATGCACTAAGTTCAAATTCGAGCTTCTATAGTGAGCCCAAATATGAATCCAGGAGGCTGATTTGAACAAACTTGAATCAGATCCACCCCACAATGTTGCATACCAAATATCAAAAGATTCTGGTTGCTGGATCTGGAAAAGAAGATTTTTTAAGAAATTTGCCTGAAATGCACTAAGTTCGAATTTGGGCTTCTATACTGAGCCCAAATAAAAACTTAGGGGGCCGATTTGAACAAACTTGAATCAGATACACCCCACAATATTGCATATCAAATATCAAAAGATTCTGCCTGCTGGATCTGGAGAAGAAGATTTTTTAAGAAATTTGCCTGAAATGCACCAGGTTAGAATTCGGGCTTCTATACGGAGCCCAAATATGAACCCAGTGGGCCAATTTGAACATACTTGGATCAGATCCACCCCACAATGTTGCATACCAAATATCAAAAGATTCTGCTTGCTGGACCTGGAGAAGATTTTTTAAGAAATTTGCATGAAATGCACTAAGTTCAAATTCGAGCTTCTATAGTGAGCCCAAATATGAATCCAGGAGGCTGATTTGAACAAACTTGAATCAGATCCACCCCACAATGTTGCATACCAAATATCAAAAGATTCTGCTTGCTGGATCTGGAAAAGAAGATTTTTTAAGAAATTTGCCTGAAATGCACTAAGTTTGAATTTGGGCTTCTATACTGAGCCCAAATATAAACTTAGGGGGCCGATTTGAACAAACTTGAATCAGATGAACCCCACAATATTGCATATCAAATATCAAAAGATTCTGCCTGCTGGATCTGGAGAAGAAGATTTTTTAAGAAATTTGCCTGAAATGCACCAAGTTAGAATTCGGGCTTCTATACTGAGCCCAAATGTGAATCCAGGGAGCCGATTTGAACAAACTTGAATCAGATCAACCCCGCAATGTTGCATACCAAATATCAAAAGATTCTGCCTGCTGGATCTGGAGAAGAAGATTTTTTAAGAACTTTGCCTGAAATGCACAATGTTCGAATTTGGGCTTCTATAGTGAGCCCAAATATGAATCCAGGGGGGGCCGATTTGAACAACCTTGAATCAGACCCATACCAAGATGCTGCATACCAAGTATCAAAAGATTCTGCCCATTGGTTCTAGAGAAGAAGATTTTTTAATAATTTTTCTATAATTCATACAGTGCTATCAGAGTTATGCCCCCTATGGAGCCCCAAGTGGGCATGTCCATTTCATTTGAACAAACTTGAATTGACATATGGTAATGAACATCCATACCACGTTTCGAGCAAATCGACCTAGCGGTTTCAGAGGAGAAATCGTTTGAAAAATGTTCACGACGCCGGCGACGGACGGCAAGTGATAAGTTGAGCTCCCTTCGGTGAGCTAAAAAAAATTCCCTATATTGCACTAAGTTGATATTTTGGCTCCCATAGGGAGACCAAAAATTTACCCAGGCAAGTAATTTGAACAAACCTGAAAGTGACCCACCTCATGATGCTGTATACCAAATATGAATGCATTCTGACTGGTGGATCTGAAGAAGATTTTTAAAGATATTTCCTCAAATTGCACCAAGTTAAAATTCAGGCTCTCATAGGCAGCCCAAATATAAACCCAGGAACTCGATTTGAACAAACTTGATTCTGACCCCCCTATAGGTGTTGTATACCAAACATGAAAGGATTCTGACTGGTGGAGCTGAAGAAGAAGATTTTTAAAGAAATTTCCTCAAATTGTACGAAGTTGAACTTTGGGCTTCAATAGAGAGCCCAAATACTAACTCAGGGACCCGATTTGTACAAACTTGAATCTGACCCCTCTATAGATGTTGTATGCCAAATATGAAAGGATTCTGACTGGTGGATCTGAAGAAGAAGATTATTTAGAGATATTTATGCATTTTTGCTATACTTTGTCAGTCTATATTCTATAGCATTGCAGTTGTTTCTACTCAAGTCTTGGCTGCCTAAATAGGCAGCCAAGACTTGCCTAAAAACAAATGACAAGGCTCTTAGAATGTAACTTGGAAGTTTACCTAGAGTGGTTGTTTTGTTGTAGCAAAAATGTGATTTATTTATTTATTTATTTATTTATTGGTGTTTAAGGTCACATATTTCTGCACAATGGCTAATCATGATCACGACAGTTTTATGGGTGGAGGAAGCCGGAGTACCCGGAGAGAACCACCAAGAAACGGCGAGCAACTGTCAGCTCCCCAACATACAAACTCCACACAAGCAGGGTTAGCACTGGTTGAAGACAGGTGCACCATCGACGTGCAGTACGGCTTAGCGCACAGCATCACCATGCCCCCACATGGGCAATGGGTGTGAAGTGTCTTGCCCAAGGACACAATGCGGTTGCCGCAGGTGGGATTCGAACCGAGGACCTCTCGGCTTGCAGCCTGCACCTCTACCTATTGCGCCACCGCACCCCAAAAACGTGATCTAAACTGGAATTACACGAAGGCTTTTAAGGTTAAATATAAATCTGTTTGTTTCCTATGAATTCAGACAATTTCTATGCTTCAATAGGTTGTTAAATATTGGTTTTTAGAGAGCTTTTAACGGTCCATTTCCAGGCAGCAAATGTCACTTAAATATTTCTGCTTGACTTCAGACTCAGGTTGGGAAAGTTGGGGATGGAATTTGGAAAAATAATCTTTAATCATGCACAAATGCCAATAGAAAAGGGTCCCATATTTCGTCCCTATAGACACCTGTAAGAATCCCTTAAGTCTTTTACATAATGATAAATCTAGTAAATTATAATAGCCAGGGTGTCTGACACATGGATTCTTTTCAAAGTCTGCAGGGGCCATTTATAACCTTTCACAATGCCATTTAGGTATAATGTTTCCCAATTATCAACCCTAAATTTCCCAATCTCAATCCCCACTCAAACAAACAAAATGTTAAAGCATAACTGGTGCCCTTAACTCACCCAGTTCAGGACACCAATTGCACATTTATTTATTTATTTATTGGTGTTTAAGGTCACATATTTCTGCACAATGGCTAACCATGACCGTGACAGTTTTATGGGTGGAGGAAGCCGGAGTAACCGGAGAGAACCACCGAGCAACGGGGAGCAACTGTCAGCTCCCCAACATACCAACTCCACACAAGCAGGGTTAGCATTGGTTGAAGACAGGTGCACCATCGACGTGCAGTACGCCTTAGTACACAGCATCACCGTGCCCCCACGTGGGCAATGTGAAGTGTCTTGCCCAAGAACACAACGTGGTTGCCGCAGGTGGGATTCGAACCGAGGACCTCTCGGCTTGCAGCCTGCACCTCTACCAACTGAGCCACCACACCCCCAATTGTACATTAAACTTAAATTTCTTGCCCAACGAAGTCACCTAATTCAATGGCAAATGACAAGTGTTATAGCCCCCATATTATATCGAGATTGATATACCGGTATCCTTAGTTGGTGGTTATACGAGATTGATATTTTTCTGCATTTTCTGACTGGTCGGACTCATTTGCACTGAGTGACCTTTGTTTACATCTTTGTTACACTAATATATTGTACAAAAAGCTGTTGATTGTTTAAGTAGGTCAAGGACCTTATTTACTTGAATTATGACAGAATAACCTAGAAACTGACAGAACTTTGTAGACATTTAATCTTCTAGGACATTCTATCTGGTTACTGTATAAAGGTTTGTCAACAGAATTCAGAAACTCATTTTTAGAAAGCCATTTCAGAAAGACTCACTTCAGTTGTTTCCACTGGAGATTATTATTGTTTCAGAACAGTGCATTTGTTATAGAAGCAGTGCTTCTTTGTGAATTTGGAAGATTGATTCCAAAACAGAATTCTGAAGAGAATCTATTCGTCTTGGAAAAGAGAATTTATACTTTCTGTGAAACAGAATAATATTATTTTGTGAAAAGCTAGGATTCTACTGGATTATTTGGAAATTACCTGTGGCGCCAATTCCTCTTGGATTTTTACTCCATTTGAATTTTGTGGAGCATTTTATTATAGTTTATTGGAGACTGATGACATTTCTAAGAGAAAATTTTATTACAAATCTATGGGATACTGTTTCTGAAGAGACATTCTTGGGATTTAATACTACCAGCTGGTAACTTTCTTCACAAGATTCTTCACCACTGGATTACTGGATTCTGTCAAACTGTATTTTGGACTAATTCAATAATTGATAAGTATCACCATTTTTATTTTCTGCAAACCAATTAGTGTAAAAGATCTTTGTATCGTTTTTTTTTTATATTAATTTTTTTTAATTAAATTTCAGAATAGTTAAATTCATAGTTATTGTTGGCGATTCTCAGATTTCTTTCTGTTTTCTGTTTCTTTCTGTCAATAATATTTCCACACCGTAACAACAAGTTCTTTTTTACTAGTATAAGAACAGTTTAATGGTGACTAGAGACTACATGAACATGAGTCCAAGTGACTGCTTGCAATAAAACTTACTTGTAGTATATAAAAGTTGCTTAGGTATTAGTCATAATGTACTCTACTCAATTTGAATGTAGAATTCCTTAGTCTTTGTATGTTTTTCCCTCTACAAAACAAATTCCCAATTAGAGCCCCCATGATGCAAATTTTCCCAATGGCATGGGCCCACAGCTTTCCCTAAGAGGGCAGAAGAATCCCTGTGATGACTGAATTTGTATAGCATTATGTTGTTCAAAAAGTCCAATTGCATGCTATTTTCTGTCATTTAAGCATTATATTCCCAATTTCTCATCACTTTTTGAAAAGTGCGAACCATTTTTTTTTAAGTAAACATAAGAAACCCTCAAAGCATCCAAAACAGGCAACCAATACTTGACAAGAAATCACTGCCTGGCTACAAGATAACCTACAGGTTGTATAGCAGTAAAATTTTTAGCCAACAGTACAGGACGTATAAAATTAATTTTCTTTTCATGTTGGGGAATTAATAGATGGTGACTGGAACAAACAAGTGGAAAGGTACCCATAACTAAACTCCGAGTTGGGAATGAGACCTATAATTAGACACCAAAGATCACTTGAAAAATGTCTGGTTACCAATCGTACAACAAGACATATAAGTATAACTCACCTCAACTTCAAAACCTAAGGTGAATGCTTTCACAAAATCTGCAGCCTTCTGAAGGGCACCAATATCTTTGGTCTCCTTGCATGTCTAAAAAAGACAAATAACTGATCAAAACATCATGGAAATCTATCCACAGGTCACAGGTATTCTATAATTCTTATCTTCTTTTATTCTTATATATGAAAACAACAGTCAAAATTTCTGCAATATTTCATAGTACCATAGACAGGAACCCAAAGTCAGTAAAGCATGTGAGACCACTAGAACATAGTGGGGTGAATATTCCATTCAATAGCTATTTCCAATTACTAAGACCAAAGCACAACAAGAGGCAATGCTGGAAATGAACAAAAAATTGATGGGTGCAGTTTGAAGCTCCTGTGAAATCAGAGACAGGAGTAAATTGCACCCATAAAATGTTAGTATATGAATTTCTGAGAGAATACTGTCACCAAACACCAGAAACCTTAACCCTTTGAGCTCAGTGGTATCTTCCATGCCAGTTCAAGAGCAGCAATTAGAAGAGTCCATATTCATTATTTGGGGTAGACCAATCAATATTTTCAACGTGCAGCCTCAGGGCTGTATGTTGAAAATATTGATTGGTCTACCCCACATTTACTGAACAGCCATCCTATTTAATGATGTTATGACATATCATGTTCATGTCCAGGAAAGCGGCCGCTTGGGTTCAAGGGGCTAAATGTATAAGGAATTGCCGAATTATGACAGTAACTTGCCAGTGGCCACAGAGTGCTGCTTTCTCAAAACAACACTCATTTACATGCCCTCGCAGTATATTAGTGCTCCAGCTCTACAATATTTTTCAACAAGTGCATTTTTTAGCTCCCAGAAAATAGAAAACATGGGTGCTGTCAGGAGCAATTGCACTCGCACCCGTCTCATTTCCAGGACTGAAGAGGTCCCAAGGGGTCTTAATCTCTCACCTGATAAAATTGTTTGAAGAGGGATATATCAGGGATATAAGGCTATTATATTCAGCATCTATATGTTAATATAGTTAAACTAATTAAGATAGAGAAGTGAGGGTGGGTGGGGGGGGGGGGGGGGGGGGAAGAGTCTGTTATGTACTCATATGTACATCTAACGAAAGGTTACAAGCTTTGTTATGAGTTGGCAGCTCACTTAAACAAATAGTAAATTCTACACTTGGTTCTGTGTTAAATTTCAAACCTCTCTGGAGATCAACAAAATCAGTCAAGCATAACACTTTGAACAAACATTAAGCTAGGGGTTATAGTAATGCTGAATCTCAAATATCAAACGATTCTGACTGGTGGATCTGAATTAGATTTTTCAAGAATATTCCTCATGCTGTACGAAGTTAAAATTCGAGCTCCCATTGGGAGACAATATATGAGCCAGTGATTTGAGCTGAACAAACTCAAATCTCACCACACTAAGGATCTCAATAATATGCAACAAAAGAATCTGACTTGTGAGTGTAAAAGAGATTTTTGAAGGAATAGTCCTTATATTGCATCAAGTTAAAGGTTGGGATCCCACAGGGGGTCCCAAATATGACCCAAGGGACTTGATTTGAAAAACTGAAATCTGAACTTAATATGGATGCTGCATATCAAATATCAAAAGATTCAGACTGGTGGATCTGAAGGAGATTTTTCAAGGAATCTCCCCATACTGCATTAAATTCAAATTTAAGTTGCCACAGGGAGCCAAATGAACCTAGGGAATTAATTTGAAAAAACTGGAATCTGACCTCACTGAGGATACTGCAAACCAAATATCAAATGATTCTAACAGGAAGATATAAAGAAGGTTTTTCAAAGAATTTTCCTAATATTGCACTAAGTTAAAATTTCGGCTCCTAACTGCTGCACAAATTTGACCCCTGGAACTTGAATTGATTAAAATTGAAACTAAACCTCCTAAGGATACTACATATCAAATATCAGAAGATTCTTACTAATAGATCTGAAGAAGATGATTTTATTTAATGAAATTTCTTATATTTATCTGAGTTAAAGTTCTGAGTTCCAATGGGGAGCCCAAATATGATTCCAGGATCTTCATTAGAACAAACCTGAATCTCGCATCACTTAAAGTGCTACATACCCAATACCAAAAGATTCTGACTGAAGAATCTGTAGAAGATTTTGTAAAGAATACTCTTCATATTACACTAAGTTAAAGTTTGGGCTCATATAGGGAGCCCATATATCACTCAAGTACTTAATTTGAACAAACTTCAAGCTGAACCCCCAAAGATGCAGTTTACAAAATATGGGCCACTGTAAAAAAAATTCCCTCTGGTGAAATCTTGATATACGTGTAGAAAGTCTCTACTAACAAGAACCGAAGAGAAAAAACTTCATATGCGAAAACAAGCATTAGCCAAAAATCGGGGTTTGGCAACTGGACTATCAGTGTTCTTTAGAAATCCAAGATAGCTACCAGTATCAATAGGCAGTCATTACCAAAATATATGATGTTATCAACTCATCAAAGTAAGTCACTCAGATAAATTTTAAGAAAAACTAGAGGTGTGACTGTCCAAGATGGGCCTGTCCATACCCCCGTCACCAAGATGATTCTGAGACAAAAAGGGGCACAAATCTGGCAAAAAAAAGTCCAATCGAAACTATAATCGTAGGTGCACAGGTTCCCATGGCAGTGAACATCCATACCAAGTTTCAAAGAAATAGACCCATAAACATCTGAGAAAATCTCCAGACAAAATTCAGGCATTCTAAGATGAAAGGGGGGGGGGGGGGGGTGGGTGGGTGGGGGGGGGGGGGGGGGGGGGGGGGTGGCGGTGGGTCTACACAATATTGGCAAAAAAGTCTGATCAAAGCTATAATTGAAGGTGCACACATTCTCATGGTAGTGAATATCCTTACCAAGTTTCAAAGATATTTACCCATAAACTAGGCCTGCAACGATGCATCGCAGTTTCAATGCATCATGATGCTCAGGCCATAGAGATTATTAATCGAAGAACGTTGAACTGGTTGATGAAAACACAAAGTTTCATTGTGATAGAAATATAATTTGTATTCATATTTGACTAAAAGTAAGATTAACATAAGAGGAAAAATAATGTACTGTGGGCAATTTACCTTTCTACTAAAAACACAGATCTTACAAGATCAGATCTTTTCCATGTTGTACTTGCATCATGATGTGTGTCGCATCATGAGCAAACAATCACGATGTGCATTGCATCGTGAACATCCAAATCGCTGCATCCCTATGGCATAAACATCTGAGAAATCTCCAGACAAAATTCAGACATTCCAAGATGAAAAGGGGCATAACTCTGGGCAAAAAAGTGCGATAAAAACTATAATTGCAGGTGCACAGGTTCCCACAGTAGTGAACATCTATACCAAGTTTCAAAGGAATAGATCCATATTAAAACATCCGAGAAATGCTCCGGACAAAATTCTAGGCAATTCAGGCATTCTAAGATGAAAAGGGGGCATAACTCTCACAAGAAAAATCTGATTGAAACTTTTATTACAGGTACACAGAATCACATGGTAGTGAAAATCCATACCAAGTTTCAAAGGAATTGCCACTTAAACATCTGAGAAACTCTTTGGACAAAATTCAGACATTCTAAGACGAAACAGGAAATAACTCCATAAAATAAATAAATAATAAAAAATCCAATCGAAACAATAATCACAGGTGCCCATTATAGTAAACATCAATACCAAGTTTCAAAGGAATCGACCCATAAACATTTGAGAAATTCTCCAGACAAAATTCTAGGCCTGCTTTTTCAAAGCAAAACGGGGCATATTTCTGGCAAAAATAACCTGATCGGAACTATAATCAGTGGTGCACAGGTTCCCATGGTGGTGAACACTTATACCAAGTTTCGAGGAAATTGGTCCATAAACGTCTGAGAAAATCTCCAGACAAAATTATGTCTATTGACGAACATGGTGTTTCCAGTAACTCCCCCACCCACCCCTGCAACTTGTTGAGGGGGCATAATTAAAGCATAAGTGTGGCCTTTATTCTGTGCTGAAGATATCCATGCTGAAGATATCCAAGATGGATGCTGTAACGGCCACTGTGAGCAGTGAACCATGATAATAATGAGATATTCTCATAAAGGTCTGAACCTGAACATGCACACAAAGTTTATGATGACCAGAAAAGAACTGCTGGCTGTAGCCTGTGCTGAACAAATTGTGAACAGTGTTCCGAAGAAATCAAAGATGGCAGCCATTAAAGATAGCCAATTACCAAAATATAATATTCTCATCTACTCAACATACTAAGTCACCAGGCCGAAATAAAAAAACAAGAGGCCCCAGGGGGCCTGAGGGCACTCACCTGACATGGTAGCCCAAATATCAACCCAGGGAATTGATTTGAACAAGTTGCATTTGTAAGAAAAGCTTATACCAAATATCCGAAGATTCTGACCAGTCGATCTAAAAAAAAGAAGATTTTTAAAAAATATTCCTCATATTGAACTAAGTAATAATTTGGGCTCCCTGTATATGAACCCAGGGACTTAGCTTTTACAAATTTATATCTCACCTCCCTAAGGAAACTGTATACCAAATATCAAAAGATTCTAACTGGTGGATGTGAAGAAGAAGATTTTTGAAGAATATTCCTCATATTGAACTACGTTATAATTCGGGCTTCCACGGGGAGCCCAAATATCAACCCAGGAACAAACTTGAATCTCACCCCCCCCCCCCCCCTCCCCACTCCCAAGGATACCGCATACCAAATATCGAAATGAAGAAGAAGATTTTTAAAGAAATTCCTCATATTGAACTAAGTTATAATTCAGGCTTCCACAGGGAGCCCAAACATGAACCAAGGGACTTAGCTTGAACAAATTTGAATCCCCCCCCCCCCCCCCCCCTCAAGTATGCTGCAGACCAAATATCAAAACATTAAGACTGCTGGATCTGAAGAAGATTTTTAAAGAATATTCCTCATACTGCACTGATTTAAACATTTGGGCTTCCACAGAGAGCCCAAATATGGACTCAGGGATTTGATTTCAATAAACCTGTGAAACAATCTTCTAAAGATGTTATATGTGAAATCTGAAAGCTTTTGGAGCAGTGGTTTGCGAGAAGAGTAGTCTTAAATGTTTTTCCAATTACCCACAGTGTCAAAAAATGCTGGCTGACTCAGCACTTTTTCAAAGTCCCGAAAAAGTACTCTATGATAAAACCAATAGCTTTTTGGACCATTCCATTCTGTTAGTCCTAAGTAAGCTTCACACCAAATACGAATTCTCAGTGCCATGTAGTTTTGGAGATCTGGGTGTTTTAAATTTTTAAAATATTTTTAGCTCCTGCAGTCAAGGTCCCCATGGGGCGACAAGAAAATTTTTTTGGCTTAAATTAATTACTTATGACCCAATAAGCCCTTATTTAGTTATATCAAACTTGATTCAAATCACCCTCTGGTTTGGAAAACAGAAATTTTGGGTGGTGCGAAAATTCTTGCCCCCTCCCATAATGACGGCAAATATAGCTCCTCGAACTTCTCTTGAACAAATCTGAGTCCACACCTCAAAAGGAAGCTGCACAACAAATATCAAGTCTCTGCTACTGCTGGTTCTTGAGAAGTAGATTTTTTAAGATTTAAGCACACTTTTGGGGCGTCGCCCTACCGAGGCAACTTGATTTGAACAAAATCAAAATGTGATGTCTTAACAAACAAGTATCTCAAATTTCACTTGAATTGGTTCAGCAGTTTTGGAGGAGAAGACGCAAACACTATGTTCATGGACGATGGACAGTGAGTGATCACTATGGCTTTCATTCAGGTGAGCTAAAAATGCTGCATGTGATCTGTAGTCTGGGCTGAAAAAAAACTATGAAGTCTTCTCGGATGGCCATTGTGGAATGTGGGAAGCTGATCATGACCGTAAAGCTCTCATCTGGGCATGAACCTGAAATGCATATGAAGTTTCATAATGATTGGAAAATAACTGCAGGCAATACCCCATGCTGAACAAATTGCAGACAGACTTACAAGACTCTTGGACTGACAGACATAGACTAACAGACATCTGCATGCAGCATGACAATAGCTCACAATGACTTCATCAATTCGAGGCAAAAAATCTTTGAAAGCTTTTCAAGAATTTATGTAAGAGTCTGCTAAACACAGTAAAGGAAAAGAGTAGAGTGATTTTTTTTGTTGCTGTTAGCCTATAATTAGTTTTATCTTATACATGTATTACTGTTATATCAAAATCGGACTGGTCTTGTTCAGATGGAGTACCACAATTTTTATATATACAATACATGTACCTTGATTTCTACATTTCTTGTTTTCAAGTTGAACCGTATTTGCAAAAACAAATGCTCAACGATTGGTGTGTAGATCTTCATCCAGTTTTCTTTCAGTGGTGTGTATCTGTTTGATGGCACAGGCACTTTCCTCATTTCTGATTTATCTCCCTATAAAAAAAATGCCAGACAGTTATACAGGTGGATGACACCGCAGTACATGCCTACTACATGGAAAGAACCACTAAGTAATGGCAAGTAACTGCCAAGATTCTCCTACTTACTATCAGGGCCCTACAGTTAAAACTAGAAGTCCTGTCACGAATAGTGCGCTTATCTAGGCTTAATTGCGAGTTGGAATTGTGCCCAATTGCCATATCGAATGGCATCCAAAGCACGGCAGGTTCTCCTGGTTACTCATGACAAACACATGCAATGTTTCTGCCAATGGACCTCCGGGTTACCCGGAGGTCCATTGGCTGAAACATTGCTTGTGCACAGGTCATATGTACAGAGTTTGATAGCTTTACTTGGGCCATAACGCGTACATTAACGCGCATATCAACGTGCTATTTGTGCGCATTTCATGACAGGACTTCTAGTTTTAACTGTATACCTTAGTACACAGTGCCACAATGATCCCATGTAGACAATGTGATAAAGTGTCTAGTCCAAGGATACAAAGCAGATGATGTAAACCAGAAAAAAACCATCTACCTTTTGATTTCGAATCCAATACCCTAACCAATGAGCCACAGCTCTCCCTAGGTAATATTCACATGGGTATGCATATTAACCCCCTGCACACTGTTGTCAAAATACCAAAGGTTTCAGCAGCAATTTTTTCCCACAATGCAACTGAGAATTTAATAAATTATATCTTGTTTGACAGAGCTCATTGAGCTCTGTCAAACAAGATATAATTTGTTATATTTTTATGCTGCATATGGGCAATATGGGGTCAATGACAGAAATTTTGAAATACTTCCAGAGTGCTGGGAGTTAACTGGTGGAGTACTAGAAGCCACTATTACAAATGTAGGGCTTAAAAAAAAATGAGTGCACAAGAGCAAAATACAACATTTTTCTTTCTTGTGTTTCATATTCAGTCAAATGCAAATTCTCGTATAAATTTGTTCCTTTACAAATTATTGGTGAGTGCCTGGAGGCACTCTCCAATACTTTGTTATAAGACAAATTTTGAATAACAAATACAGACAACAAAAAATAATCTAGCCCTCAACCAGTTAATGAGCAAAATACATGCAGAACAGCTATGATATAATACATTGTTGGAAAGGGTATCGCAGTTTATTTATTAGATATGATGTTCGTTCCCCGAATTCCCCATTTTCAATCTTCACAGATAGATGTATGACTTCAAACTCAGCTGATATGACACTGTCCATTCTCGGTTGATATGAACCAAGCTAGACTTGTCTCTCTTGATGTGCTACTAGGATGAACCAATTTGTTAACCTTTATTTGTCGAATGCACTCAGAAAAATTGGCATTACCAGGCATAAGCGGGTAGTTTGAAGACGAGTTTTTGTATGGTGAGGAATTAATATAGTCAAAAAGAGTCAAAAAGAAAGTATAACAGAAAAAACAAATGTGAAAAAAATAGCATAAAGGATGAAATATAATAGTTCTAATGTTGCATGTTTGTGGACAAGAAGACGTGCAAAGAGTTTTATGACATGTTGTTGTTGTCCACCCAACCGTATACAATTTAGCTATGGATTTCAAAATAGCATGTGCTACCCGAGAATGTCAAATTGAATGGGTGACCGACGATTTTATCTGTGTTATGTTGTGCTAGAAAGCCTGGGTTATCGAGAAAGCACGCTAATTTTTGTCTTCCGACATCTTAAAAAATGCCAGGGTTAACCAAAAATCAGAGGCTGCGTGCCACTGGTATGCATGAGGCTGGGATACCTCCAGATGAGTTCGCTGCAGAGTTAGGAGTCACTGTGGCCACTATTTACAGTCTCATTGGAAGGTATAGAACTACTAGATCTACTGCCAACCGACCACATTCAGGTTGACCAAGAGTTACGACCCCTGCACAAGCCCGACACATCAGGATGCCTCACTTGCGGGATCGCTTCCTTCCGGCGACATGGACAGCAGCAATTACTCCTGGCAGAACTAACAACAGAATCAGTGTGCAAACTGTCCGCAACAGACTCGCTGAACATGGCATCTGAAGTAGGCATCCATACCATGGACCAATCCTTACCCAATGTCATCATACCAACAGAATGGAATGGGTACGTCAGCGTGTTCTCTGGACCCCACAGCTTTGGAGCACAGTTCTTTTTATTGATGAATCACGATTTTGTGTATGGCAAGCTGATGGTAGGGCAAGATTGTATCGCTGACGAGGTGAACGGTTTTCTGATGCTTGCATGCAGGAATGTGACTGTTTCGGCTGGGGTAGTGTGATGGTTTGGGCAGGAATTTCCTTGCACCATCGAACGCAGTTGATCTTCATGGATAGTAGTCCGAATGGATAGCGATATAGGGATGAAATTCTTCGTGTTGTTGTTGTCCCATTGTTCAACGCTAATGTTGGTTTGCAGTTATTCCAGCAAGACGATGCCCGATGTCATGTGGTGCGTATCTGTCGTGACTTTCTTGTGAAGCAGAACATCAAACTTCTTCCCTGGCCCCCACTTTTGCCAGATTTGTCACCAATTGAGCATCTTTGGGATCAATTGGACTGCCAGGTACAACTTCATGATCTTCAGATGGTAGGTGAGTTACGTAATGTTCTTAGGCAGGAGTGGAACGCAATACCACAGGATGACATACAGAGATTTAACAGGTCCATGCGCCATTGATGTCATGCCATCGAAGAGGTAAATGGTGAACATACATACTATTGACAGCATGTGTAAACTTTTCATTTCACCCCATGTCTGATTTGCGATGTCCTGACATGACACTGGAAACAGTAAGAACATGAAATTATGCAAATTCATACAGCTAGACTCGAAATATGAATTTTCAATAATTTGTTTGGGATTCAAGTCAATAATACTTAAAAAATTGCTCCTCAAAGTTTATTATACTTTCTTTTTTGACTCCGTATATTTTTATGGCAATAAGTAAGGAATAGGTGGATAAAGAGAATAAAGAAGCACAAAATTCAATATAAACTAAGATTAAGACTTGGAAAGCTATAACATTCGGATAACTGAACTAGAAGATACTTCAGACTTTATGAAAAGAATAAGCAACAATAACACCAGGCCTGGCATTCTTAACAAGAGGTCCCAGGGGGCCTGAGGGCGCTCACCTGACATGGTAGTCTAAATATCAAACCAGGGACTTGACTTGAATAAGCTGCATACGCCCCTCCTAAGAAAACTAGATGAAACTAGATGAAGCACAATACACAGGATTTTTCATTCTATTTTCAGTTCCTGCACATTTTACGTCCCAAAATTGAGATAAACACATAAAAAACAAACTATTTTCAGCCTAAATTTCTTTCTTCTAAAAAACGCATAAAAAACAAAAAAACAAAAATTCCAGATTTTGGTCCCAAATTTTCTAAGACCCACAAAAAAAAAAAATTTCCGGATTTTGGTCCAAAATTTTCTAAGTCCCACCCGGACCCCAAATTTTCAGGGGAAAAAAAAAAAATTTTTTTTTTGTCTTAAAATTGACAGAAATGCATAAAAAACAAAAAAAAAATTTTTTCTGATTTTCGTCCAAAATTCGTCCCACCCAGACCCCAAATTTTCAGGGGAAAATTTTTTTTTTTTTTTGTCTTAAAATTGACAGAAACGCATACCCCCCACCCCCCCAAAAAAAATTCCGGATTTTGGTCCAAAAATTTTCTATGTCCCACCCGGACCCCAAATTTTCAGGGGGAAAAAAAAAAAAAATTTTTGTCTTAAAATTGACCAAAACGCAGAAAAAACAAAAAAAATTTTTTTTTCGGATTTCGGTCCAAAATTTTCTAAATCCCACCCGGACCCCAAATTTACAGGGGGAAAAAAAAAAAAAATTTTTTGTCTTAAAATTGACCAAAACGCAGAAAAAACAAAAAAAAATTTTTTTTCGGATTTTGGTCCAAAATCTTTTAAGTCCCACCCGGACCCCAAATTTTCAGGGGAAAAAAAAAAAAAATTTTTTTTGTCTTAAAATTAAATTTTGTTCTGATTTTCGTCCAAAATTCGTCCCACCCAGACCCCAAATTTTCAGGGGAAAATTTTTTTTTTTTTTTGTCTTAAAATTGACAGAAACAAAAAAAACCCCGGACCCCAAATTTTCAGGGGAAAAAAAAAAATTTTTTTTTGTCTTAAAATTGACAGAAATGCATAAAAAACAAAAAAAATTTTGTTCTGATTTTCGTCCAAAATTCGTCCCACCCAGACCCCAAATTTTCAGGGGAAAAATTATTTTTTTTTGTCTTAAAATTGACAGAAACGCATACCCCCCCCCCCCCTCCCCCCCCCCCCCCAAAAAAAAAATTCCGGATTTTGGTCCAAAAATTTTCCCACCCGAACCCAAAATTTTCAGGGAAAAAAAAAATTTTTTTTTTTGTCTTAAAATTGACCAAAACGCAGAAAAAAAAAAAAAAAAATTTTTTTCGGATTTTGGTCCAAAATTTTCTAAATCCCACCTGGATTCAGGGGAAAAAAAAAATTTTTTTTTTGTCTTAAAATTGACAGAAATGCATAAAAAACCAAAAAAAAATTTTTTGGATTTTGGTCCAACCCGGACCCCAAATTTTCAGAGGAAAAAAAATTTTTTTTTTTTTGTCTTAAAATTGACAGAAATGCATAAAAAACAACAAAAAATTTTTTTTTCGGATTTTCGTCCAAAATTTTCTAAGTCCCACCCGGACCCCAAATTTTCAGGGTAAAATTTTTTTTTTTTTTTGTCTTAAAATTGACAGAAATGCATAAAAAACCAAAAAAAAAAATTTCAGGATTTTTCCAAAATTTTCTAAGTCCCACCCGGACCCAAAATTTTTAGGGGAAAAAATTTTTTTTTTTTTTTTTTTTGTCTTAAAATTGACAGAAATGCATAAAAAACCAAAAAAAAAAATTTTCTAAGTCCCACTTGGACCCAAAATTTTCAGGGGAAATTTTTTTTTTTTTTTTGTCTTAAAATTGACCAAAACGCAGAAAAAACAAAAAAAATTTTTTTCGGATTTTGGTCCAAAATTTCTAAGTCCGCAACGGGACCCCAAATTTTCAGCCTAAATATGAACCTAGGGACTTGGCTTCAACAAACTTGAATCTCACCCCCCTAAGGATGCTGCATACCAAATATCAAAACATTCTTATTGCTAGATCTGAAGAAGAAGATTTTTAAAAAATACTCCTCATACTGCACTAATTTAAACATTTGGGCTCCCATAGAGAGCCCAAATATCGACCCAGGCAATTGATTTCAATAAACATGTCAAACAATCTTCCAAAGATGTTATATGTGAAATTTTAAAGCTTTTGGAGGAGTGCTTTGGGAGAAAAGTAGTCTTATATGTTTTTCCCATTACAGTAGAACCTGTCTTGAGAGACCGCCCTTTTTGCCATGTAAAAGTGGTCTCTCAAAACAGGTGCCCTCTCATGACAGGTCCATTATAAAGTGAAACAACCCAATGGTACAAGGTCACAGTGGTCTTTCAAGACAGGTGGTCTCTCACGACAGTGGTCTCTCAAGACAGGTTTTACTGTACCCAGTGTTAAAAAATGCTGACTCAGCACAAGTCCCCAAAAAGTACCCCATGATAAAACCGATGGCAATTTTTTTTTACCATTCCATTCTGTTGGTCCTAAGGAAGCTTCACAACAAATAAGAATTCTCAGTGCCGTGTAGTTTTGGAGATATGGGCGTTTCAATTTTTTTCTATTTTTAGCTCCTGCGGTCCCCATGGGGCGACGGGAAAATTTTTTTTTGCATAAATTAAGTACTTATGACCCAATAAGCCCTCATATCAAATTTGGTCAAAATTTGCCTCTCGGTTTGGAAAATAGAAATTTTGGGCGGGGCAAATATTCTTTCCCCTCCCATTACGACGCCAAGTATAGCCCCACAAACTTCTTTTGAACAAATCTGAGTCTACACCTCAAAAGGAAGCTGCACACCAAATATCAAGTCTCTGCTACTGCTGGTTCATGAGAAGAAGATTTTTAAAGATTTCAGCACACTTTTTGGGTGTGGCCCTACCCACAGGCGAGGCAACTTGATTTGAACAAAATCAAATTGCGATGTCATAACAAACTATTATCTCAAATATCAATTAAATTGGTTCAGCGGTTTGGGAGGAGAAGACACAAACACCATGTTCATGGACGACGGACGGTGAGTGATCACTATAGCTCTCCTGACTGAAAGTCAGGTGAGCTAAAAATGCAGGAGGGCTAAAAATCTCTCTCCTCACATAGCCTATGGGAGCGATTAGCTCTCCTCAAGCCTACAAAAGTTAAAAGTGGCAAAATGAAGTTGTACTATTAAATAATTCTGCCTTGTGGGCTTTGTACATTTTATTTGGTGCTGCTAACAAGGTAGTCTCTGTGAGACAGCTACACTGCCACTCCCACACCTCTGGGACTTGAAGGCCTGGAGGTGTGGGAGGAGCAGTGTGGCCATCTTGCAGAGATCACTAACATAGCAGAGATCTGAAAACCTGTGGGTTTTAGGAATAGGCTGTTGTGGTAATCATTATTTTCTAAGGCCAGGAGGACTATTTTTCGCTCTCCTCAATTTTTTTAAGATGAGCAGTGGGCGAGCGAATAAATCGCTCTCCTGAAAATGCCAGGCCTGTAACACTGACAATATTTCAGAAAACTGTAACAGATCAAAGAAATTTTGTAATTATTTATTTGGATTTAATGAATAAAGAAGTTATTACTTGGTTAGTTTCATATCGGTCAAGATATCAGTCTGAGGTAACATCTTATCAGCCTTCGACCTTCTGTCTCAGGCTGATATAAAGTTACCCTGGGCTGATATCTCTGCCAATATGAAACTAACAAAAAAATAACCTTTAAAAATCACTAAATCACTGACAGAACAGGCCTTTAAATTTCCCTACTTGCAACAGTAAACACTGTGCCCAAATAGTGGTACAGTTATGAGTGCCCGAAATATGCAGAGTTAAAAAAAACCCAACATTTTTCCAAGTTCTGCAGCGTTTAGGTCATAGTTGCCCAGAGGCATACAATATAGTTGGGGATTAACCCTACAGCTAATGAATGGCCATATCCTCCAGCATAATATGCAAATTCAGCATTTGAAAAAAAGATTATTTTTCAAAAGATTTCAACAATATCATCTGACCTCCCATTGGTACAAGCTCATCGAGCACATTCCAGTGAGGGGGTCACATGATATAGTTTTGTAGAAATATTTTGAAAAATTTGAATAAACAAGAGGCCCAAAGTGGCCTTGATCGCTCACCTGACAAAGTGGTTCAAAGAAGTATTTGGGGTCACATTCAGTTAGACATGGTTCATCAACTCTGCAAAGGAATGAAGTCATGAAGGCAAATTTTATGGAAAAACACTAAGGAATGGATTTGAACAAACCTGAACCTAACATGCACCCCCCTGCGACCCCACCCATAGAAAACCCTAATATTAAGCCGGGGACTCAAATTAAACAAATTTGAATCTCACCCCCTTATGGATGCTGCATACCAAATATCAAAATCTTCTGATTGGTGGATTGGAAGAAGAAGATTTTTAAAGAATATTCCTCATATTGCACAAATCTGAACATTTGGGCTCCCATAGAGAACCCAAATATGGACCCAGGGATTTGATTTCAACAAACATGTGAATGAATCTTCCAAAGATGTTATAATGTGAAATATAAAAGCCTTTGGAGCAGTGGTATTGGAGAAGATTCTTTAATGTTTTTCCCATTAATCACAGTGTTAAAAAATGATGACTCAGCATTTTTTCAAAGTCTTGGAAAAGTACCCTATGAAAAAAAACGATGGTAATTTTTTTTTGACCATTCCTTTCTGCTGTTCCTAAGGAAGCTTCACACACAAAAAAAAAAATTATCAGTGCCGTGTAGTTTTGGTGATATGGGTGTTTAAATTTTTTCTATTTTTAGCTCCTGCAGTTCCAATGGGGTGACGGGAAAAATGTTTTGGGCATAAATTAGGTACTTACGACCCAATAAGCCCTTATATCAAATTTGCTTCAAATTGGCCTCTTAGTTTGGAAAATAGAAATTTTGGTACAATTCGGGCTCCCACAGGAAGCCCAAATATGAACCCAGGGACTTGTCTTTAACAAACATATATCTCACCTCCCTAAGGATACTGTATATCAAAAGATTCTGACTGGTGGATGTGGAGAAGATTTTTGAAGAATATTCCTCATATTGAACTAAGTTATAATTCGGGCTCCCATAGGGAACCCAAATATGAACCCAGGGACTTGAATTGAACAATCTTGAATCTCACCACCCTAAAGATGCTGCATACAAAATATAAAAAAATTCTGACTGTTGAATCTGAAGAAGATTTTTAAAGGAAATTCCTCATATTGAACTAAGTTATAATTCGGACTCCCACAGGGAGCCCAAATATGAACCCATGGACTTGGCTTGAACAAACTTGAATTTCACCCTCCTAAGGATGCTGCATACCATATATCAAAAGATACTGATTGGTGGATCTGAAGAAGATTTTTAAAGAATATCCCTCATATTGCACTAATTTGAACATTTGGGCTCCCATAGAGAGCCCAAATATGGACCCAGGGAATTGATTTCAACAAATATGTGAATCAATCTTCCAATGATGTTATATGCGAAATATGAAAGCCTTTGGACCAGTGGTTTGAGAGAAGAAGATTCTTTAATGTTTTCCCCATTACCCACAGTGTTAAAAAATGCTGACTCAGCTCTTTTTCAAAGTCCCGAAAAAGTACCCTATGATAAAACCGATAGCAATTTTTTTTTACCATTCCATTCTGTTGGTCCTAAGGAAGCTCCTCACCAAATAAAAATTCTCAGTGCCGTGCAGTTTTGAAGATATGGGCGTTTTAAATTTTTTCTATTTTTAGCTCCTGCGGTTCCTATGGGGCGATGGGAAAATTTGTTTGGGCATAAATTAACTACTTATGTCCCAATAAAACCTCATATCAAATTTGGTTCAAATCAGCCTCTTGGTTTGGAAAATAGAAATTCTGGGCAGGGCATAAATTCCTGCCCATCCCATAACGATGGCAAATATATCCCCTAGAAATTCTCTTGAACAAATCTGAGTCTACACCTCAAAAGGAAGCTGCACACCTAATATCAAGTCTCTGCTACTGCTGGTTCATGAGAAGAAAATTTTTTTAAGATTTAGGCTCACTTTTTTGGGCGTGGCCCTACCAAGGGGCGGGTCAATTTGATTTGAATGAACTTGAATTGACATATGATAGGAAACATGCACACCAGATTTGGATCAATTTGGTTGAGTAGTTTATGAGAAGAAGTCGATAATGTAAAGTTGATGTTGGACGGAAAGTGATTAGTAAAGCTCCCCTTGAGCTTCGCTCAGGTGAGCTAATAATATTTAAAATAATAAATTTTGATATTGTCTGTGTTGGGTAAAGGGTTAACTGCCAAAAACAAAATAATGTAACCGATATTCTTAAAAGAGTTACATTTATAGCACCGTGCCTGAAAACCCAAAAGTACTATTTTTAGTAACATTGAAGTTGAACTTCGATCAATGAATCTAAAAATCAATACAGTTCTTCTGAAAACACAAAGCTACATGTACATATAAAATATGAGAAATGTCAGGTGAGAGGTGTGGGCTGTAGGGTGTGCTAATGGAATTATTGACAATTTATATGCTAAGTTCAAGACAGCCACTGGCAGCCATGTTTTTCCACGAAAATTTGGAAAAATTTGATAGCTCCCATCTAGATATTACCCAAAAAGGCATGTATTAAATTTGAAACTAATCCGACGAGAGATGTTGTCTGTAGGGTGTGCTACATGTAATAGAATTGTCAATGGAGAGAGGGACATATGTACATACAGATGGATGAGGGATCACAACCCATTCCCATAGCTCATAATTGATGTTGTCAAGCTGAGCTAAAAACTAAAAATTTTCAGTAGCATACAAATGCACTAGTACTCAATGAATGCAGGTTCTACCAAGCTTTCAAAAACATAATAGCTTGATTCTAATTCTTCCTAATAAAACTTTTGGAAGCCTGTAATTCAGTCTTGTATTATTTTGATTTATGTCTGACCAGTTTGAAAAAATACTGTATTTGTTGGTGGCCTGATGAACTTTTGGAGGCCTGCCAGTGCACTTTTCAATAATTTTCTTTGTATTGTGAAATGGTTATGGGATTTCCATAACTGGTTAACCATGTCTGGTAACCACTTCTAACTGATTAATCAAAGTTATCCAAAGAATTCCATTGGCATATGTCTCAGGTAGTTCAACTGAGGGCAAGACGAAACTAAATTTAGGACATTAGTAAATAAATCAAGTGTGGTCACCGTGTGATCCTGATGAGTAGCTTTTGGAACACACCAGCAAAAGAATGACACATGGCACTATAGAGCCGCAGATATAAGAAGAGACACGGTTAATCGATACAGGCAGGAAACCATGTACAGCTAAAACTAGAAGTCCTGTCACGAACAGTCCTGTCACGAACTGTGCGCTCATCTAGGCTTAAATGCACGTAGGAATTGCGCGCAATTGCCATTATCAAATGGCATCCAAAGCACGGCAGGTTCTCCTGGTTACTCATAGCAAACACAGGCAATGTTTCTGCCAATGGACCTCCGAGTCATCCGGGTGTCCATTGGCTGAAACATTGCTTGTGCACAAGCCATATGTGCAGAATTTGATAGCCTTACTATGGTCATAACATGTAGATTAACACGCAGATCGACGTGCTATTTGTGTGCATTTCATGACAGGACTTCTAGTTTTAACTGTAGAGGAATGTCATGATGTCACCATCACATTTGTAATTTAAATTTATGTAAGGCCTAAAAAAAAAATATGTTTGTTTCCGCTAACCTGACCGACCATATTTCAAACCGCCAAGTCTAAGCATTTTATTGAAATCGACCCAAAAAGTGAAGAAAAAAAATGGTGACATTTTTGCCACTTTCTAAATTGCGCCACATATATTGATCGTCAAAAAATTAAGATTTTATAAAAAAGAAACCCTATTTTGAAAGCCTATCGAGCCATGGAACTACTTCATAATATAATATTCAGCAGGCCTCTTATTCTGAATTGTACGTTCGCATACTTAAGTGATCATGGCACACGGTCAAGAAGTGTTAAAATTAGGACATAGAGATGAGACGATTAATCGGTTTAACATCAGCACTCGACCGATAAGCGCCCATCGATTCACCATCGGCACTTGATGGTTCAACATTGGCAACGCCGATTGTCTGAAACTCAGTGAAAGTGTTATGGATAATCTGTAATGAACTTTCTTCCCCTTCGTGGGGCAACCAGTGGCAATCGATCGATGCATCACTCGTCTTGTTACTGATATCAGGTAAGTGATGGTTTGTGAAAGAAAGGGCAGAATATTATATTAAAGATTTTGATTGTGTAAGTTGTAACTGTGTACCAGGTTGTTTTTTATCCATCATGTGAATACGGACACTCTTCACTGCCCAAACTGTACTGCTTTCTGCAAAATGTTGCAATTTTCTTTCAACCACGCTCATCGTCTCATTAAATATATAATGGCATTCTTTATTCCCATATTGGACAGATAATTCCTCCGAGATGAGATCGAAAAAAGGGTCGAGCGAGACCAGAGCTTGAAATTACAGGTACTCTCTCTGCACACCTCTTGCGTTTACCGAGCGCATGTGCAACAACCGTGGCGTCAATTCCGTATTTCCGCCAACGAGAAGTTTGTGATTTAGCGGGGAGGCATCGATATCAAAGATATCCCCAAGGAGGGTGGGCCTCCGGTAAACAATTGTGGTAGGTATGTTAAGAAACAAAATTTACTAAAAAATTTTAATTTCTTTTCAACCTACTCACAATTGTTTACAATTGGCTGAATAAACAATAGGAGGAGGTGAATCACATAACCAATGCCAACAAGAGTAGGAGAAAGAAAAGCAAAGAGGGCAGAGAACAATAGCAAAACCTGTAATGAAGATAGATAAAAGGCACCTGAAAAGAACAAGGCTGAGCGAAGCACAACCTCGATAAAAACAATTTTAACGAGGGTGCACAACAGCCTGAGCAGCAACGAGAGGCCTAAAGAATAAAGGTCCTCAAATTGCTGCTGAAGGTGGCGGAGATAAAAGGAGGAGAAGGTAGAAGCATTCCTCCAGTAAGCCGCATTCATAACATCCCGGAGTGAAACAGAATTGGAGAACGTCCAGGATGTAAAAATGGCATGAACCTCATGAGCATTAAACCAGTTCGAAACAAGATCCGACGCAGACAAGCGGGAATAAGCCAGCTTGATTGCAAGACAGATCCACCTGGAAATAGAATGGGAAGAGAAAGACTGCCTCTCAGGAATGAAAAACAGAAAGAATCTCTTCTGACCCCTCCTAATGAACTGAGTGAGAGTAATGTAAGTCTTGATCGCATGAACAGGACAAAGAAGAGGCCTCCAGCCATCGACAGCAGGGAGAGCCCGAATGCAGATTGGAGGAGGTACTGAATCAGGAAGTTGATTCTTAGCCAGAAAAGAGCAATCAGTAGTGAAGGTGACACTGTTAGCCTCATTTCGGAAGAAGGCAGAATCAACAGATAGCACATGAAGCTCACTGACTCGTTGAGCAGAAGCAAACGCTAGAAGAAAAGCCATCTTATAGGTGAGAAAATGCATATCGGTCTCAGATAAAGGCTCGAATGGCGCCCCCTCCAAACAGTGCAACACCCATGCCAAGTTCCACTTGGGTGTAAGACACAAAACTCAAGGCCTCTTCAAAGAAAAGTGCCGAATGAGTTTGGAGAGAAAAAGATTACGACCGATGCACCGCTTTCCCACATAAGAGAAAGTATCAGACAGCACAGACCGATAGCCTTTGATCGTAATAGGCTGGAGGCCCTTGGAGTCAAAAAGAAAAACCAGAAAATCCGCAATTTGAGCGATTGACGGATCACGGTAATTCACATCGTGATCTGCACACCAGCGGCAGAAAACCTTCCACTTGGCAGCATAAGTCATGCCAGTGGAATGTCGCCGCGATGCAGAAATGCACTCCACTGATCGTCGCGAAAAACCTCTACGTCGGAGACTGGACCTGATAAAAGACAGGCATGAAGGGACAGACTCGCCAGGCTGTTGTGATACTTCCTGGGACGACCCTGGGAAAGAAGATCGCGACGTAGAGGTAGACGAATCGGTCGATCGGCCAATAGAGACCGCAGCAGACTGATCCACACCCTCTGTGGAGATAGGGGTGCGATCAGAATGATCCTGCAACTGCAAGCACGAATCTTCGCTAATACCTGAGGAAGAATCGGTGCAGGAGGAAAGGCATAGCCGATCCAACCTGTCCAGTCCAGAGACAGAGCGCCTACTGCAAATACCAGAGGATCTGGACAAGGGGAGACAAAGGTCTCTACCTGATGATTCCAGCGAGTAGCGAAAAGGTTGATCTAAGGACGGCCCCACTGCTCGCAAATCGCCTGATACTCCGACCGATGTAGCATCCATTCGGTTGGAAGGACACTGTCGCGTCGGGAATGTGTCGAATGGACACCCAAGCGTTCACATCCCGCGCCAACAGAAGAAGATCCCCGAAGCAGCCGATACATGGGAATCGAATGTGTGCCTCCTTGATTCCGTATGTAGGCCACTACTGTCGAATTGTCCGAAAGAAGTAGGACAATATGGTCCTACAGATGAGGGATCCAAAGCCGAAAACTCAACAGAAGAGCAAGGAGCTTCTTCTGGTTGATATGAAGGCCCACCTGCTCGCTGTCCCACTCGCCGTGAGTAGACAGACCGAGAGGATCCAACGTCGCACCCCAGCCCCGATCGCTGGCATCCGCAGTAAGGATGCGATCGGCCAAAGGAAGATCCAATGGAACACCCTGTGTCAGCCAGGGAATATCGGCCCAAGGGTGGAGGTGACAAAGCAGAGACCAAGGAATAGTGAGTTCCAGGTCCAGCGGATCTACATTCGGACGCCAATGATCCAACAGGAAGTGTTGGAGAGGTCGGACAAACAAGTGACCGAGCGGAATGACATCCGTCACCGAACCGCAAAGGCCCAGCATCCGAAGGAAAGTCCTGGCTGAGACCGAGGAAGATTGAAGCAGGTTCCGAGTCAAGGCGGAAAGAATCGTCACCCGAGCCTGGGGGACCGGCACTACATTGTGAAGAGTGTCGAAATCCATCCCCAAATGACGGAATCGCTGAGAAGGAAGGAGATCCAACTTCTCGCGATTTACTCTGAAACCCAACGACGCTAGAAGGCAAAGAAACTGACGGACATCGAACTCCAGAACAGCAGCATCGTGGTGCAGTTGTAGGATGTCGTGTAGGTAGGCTAACGAAGTCACAGCCGACTGAGTGCGGTGGAAAGCAAGCACATGTGACATCAGTCGGGTGAAGGCCCAAGGAGCCAGGTTCAAACCGAACAGGAGAGCTCTGAATTGATAAACTCGATCCCGAAACGAGAACCGAAGGTATTTCCGTGACGCCAGATGAATTGGAACATGGAAGTAGGCATCCTTCAGGTCGATACTGGCAGCAAAATTGCCCTGATGAACTGAACGTCGAACCGACCGGAAAGTCTCCATACCGAAACGAGGAGCTATTATGTACTCGTTCAGGATACTCAGATCGATGACAGGACGATATTGGCCATTTTTCTTCGGCACCAAAAAAAGTCTCGAGTAAAACCCCGGTGAAAGGGTGTTCCTGACCACCTCGATAGCCCCTTTGGAGAGGAGATTGTCGATTTCCTGCACCAAAAGGCCCCGATGCAGAGAATCGGAAGGGACCTGACTCAGGAGGGTCGCCCGAGATAAACTAGGGTGGCGACGGAAGGACAGTCGCAGACCGGAATGAATGACGTCGAGAACCCAAGGAGCCGACGTTATCTCTGTCCAACGGTCGTAAAACAGTGACAGCCTTCCCCCGACTGGAGGCGAATCGAGGTGAGAACCTTCACTTGCGGCCTCGATGAGGCCCCCGAGAGGAGAAACCACCTCGGGAAGTGACAGAGTCCTGAAACTTTCCTGCCTGAGGCTGTCAGCGAGTCTGGCCATGTCGGCGCTTCTTATGTGCAGAAGGAGCAGGTGGAGCCAAAGGCGTAGCCGACGAGGCAGGCGCAGCAGCACGCTTGGCGGGCCTGGAACGACCACCACCCGCAGCAGCAGGTTGGTCAAGCTATCGCAGCAAAAGCTGGTACTTCGAATGACGAAGAACTTCGCCACGAACAGCTTCGACGGAACCATGGAACAACTGAGGTCCCACCAAAGATGCAGACCTCAGAACAGCACGTTGCTCAGAAGGAAGGGATGAAGAAGAATCCAACACCGCATCCCGGCGTGCCAGCTCCAAATTAGCCGTGTTACAGGTGTGAGCATGTGTCAAGTTCATAACAGCCTGTGACAAAACACGAAAAGGCGCCTGAGCGTCATCAAACTCCCCTGGTGGAAAATATTCAGCCAGGGCAGCGACGACATGGTCTGCGAGAGATAACATACCCAGCATCTCTTGGGACAGGCCCACCATAGATTCAACTACCGACATCGGGAGAACTGCCGACTCAGGCTTAGTTAACCCAAGGGAAGAAGAATCCTCATCCACAGTAGTCATCCCTTGGAAGACTGGTGGACGGACGGAATCGTAAACACGAAACCGCGATGGAGGCAGAAAGGCATCAGCTCTAGAAAAGGAACCCTTGAGGGCCTTAGAACGCATTTTGGCGTCTAAGCCCTGGAAGGACTCAACAACCTGAGCCGATTGCAGAGGACGCAAAGCCCCGGAGCTAGAAGGCTCAACAGGGTTACGGCGCTCCACAGTGGACCGTGGCTGGACGGTCACAGAAGGCTGGTCGGAAGGTTGAACGTCCGGCAATAAGCCAAAGATGAAATCCAAAGCCTGCCCCAAGACAGACGAGGGGGGCCCATCACCTTCAAGATACTTGTCATCCTCCATAGCAGAGGAGACGTAGCCCAACTCGGGCTGACCAGCAGAAACCTCCTGTGAATACTGTGCAGTATCCAAGGGGCCAGGCGAGACATCTCGGCGACCTACCAAAGGAGGTTGTGCCTCAGGAGGCACAGGGAGGCCAACTTGAGGGTTGCCAGAAAGCAACTGGGTGAACGCCAAAACGGCCTGACACAGGTAACCCTGAGAATCCGTCGCAGCAGCATCACCCGACGGAGTGTCCTCCCAGTGGACCCTTCTGATAGAAGAACCCAAATTCTCAGAAGAGACTGACGTCGAACGTCGATCGGCAGACAGAATAGGGATACGGTGAGAAGACACCGGAGGATAGTCCCAATTGTGACGCCCAGGGGCCATCACTGACCTCTGCGAAACAGAAGGTCCTGCCTGCAAATCCTCTAAAGAGACCGACGGCGCACGTCGATCGGTAGCTGGACCTTGGACACGGTGAGAAGACACCGGAGGATTGTCCCAAGAATGACAGGAACCTGTAATTGGCCTCTGCGCGGCAGACGGCCCCAACTGCCCATCCTCTGAGACTGACGGCAAGCATCGATCGACACCCAGACTCGGAACACAGTGAGGAATCACCGGAGGAAGGTTCCGAGAGTGACAGCTAACAGGGGCTGTCACTGACCGCCGTCGAACAGCAGGCCCTAGATGCCAACGTCCCAACACCATCCTGCTAGGCGGCACACTAGCAGGGGAAGGAGGAACAATAAACGATTCACTCGAGGGGCGAGGAATCGCTGCCGAAGCGACCGACCGGCTCAACCGACTAGGAGCAAACCTAGCCAGTTGAGACGGAGCAGACAGCAAACCCGCACAGCCCCGCCGCGAGGCTAGGGGAGGCTGAGAGCACACAGACACACCAGCAGATACAGCCTCGGTCTCCCGAGACTGTGGACCATCCCCAGAGGAGATGGAAGAGCCACCATCAGACAGAACAGGATCTGGAGTAACAACTTCCTCAGCAACAGTCGACAGTGTAGGAGGCAGATCGGAGAGGGTCACCGAGCTGACCTCGGAGAAGCTCTCTACGAAAACAGATGCCTCAAGAGTGACATCAGAAGACAAAGAGACCACGGTCTCCCCATCAGGTATCACTGAACTAGCACCGTCAACAGTTGCAGAGGAACTCGCCACAGAAGACAGATCAGAATCCTGTGTGACAGAGTCACCACGTGCACCAGCAGAAATGTCTGCTACGGCACGGCTACCCTTACCCCGAGAACGAGGGGTTCTAGCTCTTGACAGAACCACCTTGTTAACAGAAGCCCAGAATTTAGAGGACCAAACCCCACAAATACCACATGATTGGGCCTGAGTGCAATTGTTGTAAGCAAGTGACACATGTGGAATGAGAGTCGTCCACTTGCTTCACTTGCAAGCAAGAGGTACAAAGAATAGTCTTTGGCATTATATTAATGAAAATAATGTAATCAAGCTTCCCGCCGACGGAAAACAGTACAAAGGTCATGTTCACACGTGGGGGAAAAACAAGATGAAGTGTGAAGAAACAAGCAATAATGATAAAAATTAACATGAATCAATAATTTTGATAGCTTGACAAAAGGATACAATCCACTTGCACACTAATAATGTAGAAAACACATTTAATAAGTTGTTCACGAAGAAAAAACAGCAAAGTAGCACGAGTCACAAAAATTTCCGACCATGTACAAATGGCGGAAATAAAAGGAATTGACGTCACGGTTGTTGCGCATGTGCTTGGTAAACACAAGAGGTGTGAAGAGAGAGTACCTGTAATTTCGAGCGCTGGTCTTGCTTGACCCTTTTTTCGATCTTTTTCGTGTTTTTGCACTCTCGTACTTTTCCAACTCGTTTGGAAAAGTTTCTAAAAGCTTGAGTTAGTTCCGAAGTAGGGCTTGCACTTATGTTACAGCCAATTGTAAACAATTGTGAGTAGGTTGAAAAGAAACACGCTCGTGTTCTTTGTTCTCTGATTTTATTTTCAGCTGCATTTTGAATGTAAACCGCAACTGTGTTGATGTAAACTGCATCAAAAGTTCAGAACACAATTTACCGTGACGATGCACGTGATGAGTTCTCGACTCAGTTGTTACATGTAGCTGTTTATTTTAAATCGAAAATATACTGCACTGATGGTGCTTCATTGACATAAAATTAACCCTTTGATGTCTGTTATTTAACTTATTTAAGTGAGTATTAAAAAAAGTGCATTATCTTCTGGGTTGATGGGGATTAATGGCACGTAAATTAAGTTCAGATTACTGTAAATCAGCCAGCTTCTGCAGTAAGCTTGAATAATAAAGAAACCATCTGACATCGGCATTAGCCGATTGTTGCCAAAATAAACGGCATTCGTCTGATGGGGCTTTTATCGGCTCATCTCTATTACCACACCTCAGCACTTGAAATAAATTGCCTTTCTAAGTGATTGTGGTAATTGACTGGTTGAGTAACATCATATTTGTCTTGGCTAAGAAAGCACAAATGACTTGCTTTTGTTTATTTGAAGACAATAAAGTTCCCTGCTTTGTTATTGTGTGAAACACTTTTGAGCACACTATTTTGAAGGCATGATGTTATCGTGACGTTAGCGTGTGCGAACTGCTCATAACTTTAAAATACAAGTGGTCAATTTACAGGGAATCCCTTGACATTTCCCAAGGAAACTAAGTCTTAAATAGCAGGCATGCCACTGGTCCAAATGTATAATGTGATTAACTACGCATGCTTACTGGAATACAGTGCATGTGTCTTGTTTCAAATTTGAGGTAAACAATATTTAATCACTTGCGTAATAATGTTCACTGTTGAGTTAAAATACTTGAACAGTTGATGAAGTAAAGTAACACATAAACGTTTCGTGGTCTACAAAGGCAGACAGGACGGTAAAATGAGAAAAGATCCAAATTTAAACTAACATTAATCCATACTGGTGAATTAAAATCACTCCTTGTAAACCGTGACATTATTTATTTATTGCTGTGTAAGGTCACATACTTATGCACAATGGCTAATCATTACCGTGATAGTTTTATGGATGGAGGAAGCCGGAGTGCCCAGAGAGAACCACTGGGAACCGTGACATTAAAACAAGTTGAAATTTATATACCGCCTTACTGGGATAAAACCAACTTTTCCAGGTACCGATTATGATTTAATTTGCTAGTATTGGTGACGGTAATGACAATTTTACTGATTATAGTCGGTATACCTTAAAACCACACAGCACTACAATGAGGCCTATTTTATGTTGAAAAAGTTAAAAATTGAGTTAAGGGAACTGCATTCTGGCAAATTAAATTATAAAAATAAAAAGGTTTTCCAACCTAACAACCCTTTTTTTTTAGCCTGTTAGCGGAACAAATATATAATAATTTTTTACGCCTAATTCAACAATTACTAACGTACTATGCATAGCATTTTTATTTATCTTAATTCCGCTGCCTAAATTGGACATGCAGCACCCTAAGATCAAAGACTCTGACCACACTGTCAGTCCTGGAAATGAGATGAGTGCGAGTACAATTGCTCCCATCAACACCCATGTTTTCTATTTTAAGGAGCTAAAAAATTATAAATTTAAAGTAATTTGTATATTTTTTATACTTACCAATGGCCCAGACTAGCTGGTGCAAACTCAAAGTTATCAAGGGACAAACACAAATTTTGAACCCCCAATCCCCAAAATTTGCTTGCAAAACTGAAAATTAAAAGTCCTATCTGCTCCTCCATACATTTACTTTCGGCAAATGTGCAGCCATCAGGAAGTGACTGGAATTGGTGCCAACACCATTCTTTGTCGAAGAGAGTACTACATAATAATTCAGGGGGGAGGTATGAGTGCCCACTCATGGGAGGGCCATCTCCGTCTGGGCCATTGGTAAGTATAAAAAATATACAAATTACTTTAAATTTATAATATTTTTATACTATAACCCAATGGCCCAGAATAGCTGAATCATAAAAAGGCAGAGGGCCTAGGGCATCAGAATTAGTAGACCAACATAGTTCCAAGCCTGTAATCCAATGTGAGAGGAAATTAAATAAAAAGGAATTACATGTATGTCTCTCTATACAGTAATAGAAAAGACATATCATAAATAAGGAACCCAATTCAAGTAATTCCGTATTCTTAGCATGAAGACTTTGCTAATTTGGAAGTAACGAGTTCCCAAATTTTAAGGCTAGTCCGGACTCACCCCCAAAAATTAGGATGGCATATTTGAGAATAAGAGGATATCCCCCACAAACATTCGCCATATACAATAAACCACAAGCTATATCCAGGATTTAATTATTATTTTTTTATTGGTGTTTATTGCACAATGGCTAATCATGACTGTGACATGACTGTGACAGTTTTACAGGCGGAGGAAGCCGGAGTACCAGGAGAGAACCACCGAGCAACGGCGAGCAACTGTCAGCTCCACAACTCCACACAAGCAGGGTTAGCATTGGTTGAAGACAAGTGCACTATCGACGTGCAGTACGCCTTAGTACACAACGCCACCGTGCCCCCACGCGGGCAATGGAGATGAAGTGTCTTGTCCAAGGACACAACGAGGCTGCTGCAGGTGGGATTTGTACCAAGGACCTCTCGGCTTGCAGTCTGCACCTCTACCTACTGAGCCACAGTGCTCCCCAGGATTTAATTACAGACAAAACAGCTTCACTCATAGTTACATACTTATAAAACCGGAGGAGAGGTAAAAAATCCCCCCCTCCCCACTTTTTGAAGAAATCTTCTTCAAAAAGAAAGTGGTACCAAATAACAATATAACTATTCGTCGAACAGGCACCCAGGTATTAATTATTATTAATAAATTGGTGCCTAACGCCACTTCAGAAGCTAAGGCTATAGCGGTGATCCCGGTAATTAATATCGCCCGCTTGTAATGTATACCGGAGTCGGTATACGCAGATAGGTCAAAAACCAGTGATATAATATATATAGCATACACTTGTCCAATAGAATCACAATGGACGATCTCTGGAGAGTAAACACACTTCCGAGGTACCCCACAAGCGACCCCATTCAGGTGTACAATAAATTCCAGTAATAACACTCCTTGACGTGTACTATCTGATATCTATGATTCTAGAAATGTGCGAATATATGAGTGTAAGACAAGGTGTATTCGCTTGGGTACCGACATGAATAGAAACCTGGATCTAGAAATGGAATGAGCTATGATTAACAGACTCTACATGGACTGCCCCCGAAATAATTCATTTTTTCTAAGGTCCATAACGTACAATAATGCATCTGCCTAATAATTCATTTATTATGCACGTGAGTATTGAAATCCCACATGTAATCAACTGAATACCAGTTAACTGACTAGACAGTCTCCCAGGTACCCAAAGACTAGCAATTTATTGATGATGAATTATGTGCTCGTATATGACATATAGACGAACAACCAACGGAAACCAACCAACTAAGAAGTGGATGTGCCCATGACGTCGCCATAGAACACGACCCAGCCGCCAATGGAGAAATCGTGAAATGCATGCATGTATTTAAAATCATATGAGGCTTACTGGTAATCGCCTCTTAACACATTGGCGGGGAGGGGTGGGGGGGATTCGAAATCATATCGAACCCCCCTCACCCGCATTACTTTAATCATTCTTGTGTTCATCATCAAATAACATAGGAACCGCAAGGCTCCCTCACATCTAACCGACTCCATAATGCCACTTAGGGCGGAGAAGGACGCGAAAAATAAATACTTCCCCTGATAAAGAAGGTCCTCTCGTGGAGGAAGCTTCCGGGGAACGTCCCATAACAAACACTTGAGAAGATTGATCCAAGGTTTCTGTGATGACAGAGGTGCTACTAGCAGGATTTCGCAATGAGACTGTTTGAACTTAACAGAATCTACTGAATCAATGGAGTTGGAGGATACGCATATCCTCTCATTCCTTCCCATGAGATCGACAGAGCATCTACTGTGTATGCTCGATGATCTGGGCATGGCGACATGAACGCCGGTAACTGATTGTTCCGGTGTGTCGCAAACAGATCTATCATGGGATGATCCCACTAGTAGCAAATCTGCCTGAATATTCGCTTGTTGAGAGTCCACTCCGATGGCAACAGGCGACCTTTCCGAGAGAGCGAGTCTGCTAGTACATTCAGACGACCCGGTATATGACGTACAGAAAGATGAACATGATGATACATGATGTATAGGAGAATCCTCATATCCCATAATGGAATTGAATGAATGCCACCTTGGTTCCTGATGTAAGCTACTACTGTCGAATTGTCCGAAAAAATGTAAACATGGAAGTTCGCTATAATGTGAATCCAATGTTGAAGAGCTAGCCATATAGACATCATCTCTTTGATGTTCATGTGTTCTCTAGGAGCCGAGGGTTCCAAAGACCCTGACACTTCAAGTCTGAGGGACCTACGGTCGCGCAGCCGTCCCAATCCGTCTGACTCGCATTCGTCATAATCCTGAAAGCCGGATCCGGCAGTTGCAGCGGAACTCCCTGAGTTAACCACTGAAGATCTGCCCAAATCAGGACCCTTTGTTTACTAGGTCCATTAAAACAATACTGGTTTCGAGCAAATGTGTCTTCACACTCCAGTTCTGAGTAAAGCCTATCTGGAGGGGACGCATAAGTAGACAGCCCATTGGGATAAGATCTGCAGCCGCTCCGCACAACCTCATCAGTCGCATGAATTCCCTCGCTGTTAATGTGTCTGAGTGTAGACAAAATTGAGCATAACAACTGACTAATTTCACTCTGGGTAATGGCAGACGAACCAGATTGTTGTGAGTCTCGAAGCTCATCCCCAAGTGTATGAACGACTTGGACAGAGCTAGATCCGACTTTTTCTCGTTTATGATGAAACCAAGACATCGGAGTAATAGAAACAGACTCTGAACATCGATCTGAAGAATAAATCTATTGCCATATCTCTGCAGAATGTCGTCCAAGTAAGCCGACGTTACCTCATATGCATGAGCTCAGAAGTATGACATTATTGAGTTCATTATTCGAGTGAATGCCCAGGGAGACAGGTTCAGACCAAAGCACATTGCTCTAAACTGATAAACCTTCCCTTGTACGGCGAACCGAAGGTACTTTCTGAATGCCGGATGTACCAGGACATGAAAGTACGCATCCTATAAATCTATGCTTGCCACATAGTCGTTCACTCGAATGCTCGCTCTTACTGACTGAATGGTCTCCATATAGAATTTTGGAGCCATGATAAGCTTGTTATCCAGCTAAAGTCTATTTCCGGTCAGAACGAGTCGTCTGGTTTCAGTACAAAGAACAAGTGACTGTAAAAACCCTGAGAATCTTAATTCTCGACGACCTCTATCGTTTCCTAATAAGAGAGACTGTACCTCCACTAGGAGAGACTCTCTTTTGAAAGGATCCAACGGAAGATTTGTCCAACGTGGATATCCTGTTAGTGGGGGTTCCGCTCGGAATGATAGCCATAGGCCGTCCGAGACTACACTTTTCACCCACTGATCTTCCCGGACTGCTATCCAGTTTCTCGTGAAGGTTGATTCCCTTCGGCCAACTGGCAAGCAATACAGGTCTTGAACATCACCTGTATAACCTGAGAGGCTTACAGGAGGAGAAACTACCTCCTCCCAGCGAAAAACCTTGTCCCGTCGGCCTAGGGGCGTCTGACCGATAGTCCCAATCAGACTTACGTCCCTTTCCCGAGTCGCTATATTGACGATCTCCAGAGTAATTGTAAGAAGGTTTCTAGTACCCTTGTGAGGAGTTCCCTTTTGATGTTTAGATCTGGAACGTCCTCCTTACCCTTGTCTGCTGAAGCGGGTTGTTGAGACGCCGATTTCAGTAGCAGAGCACTTGACGCTTTCTTAGCAGTCTGTTCATAGTCTAACGAAAGCTTGTTGTCAAAAATAATAAGTCTGGAGACCGGAGCGACCCAGAGAGAGCTTTTCACCTTGTCATCTGCAGTTAAAACTAGAAGTCCTGTCATGAACTGTGCGCTTATCTAGGCTTAATTGAGCGCAATTGCCATATCGAATGGCATCCAAAGCACGGCAGGTTCTCCTGGTTATTCATCGCAAACACAGGCAATGTTTCTGCCAATGGACCTCCTGGTTAGACGGAGGTCCATTGGCTGAAACATTGCTTGTGCACAGGCCATATGTACAGAATTTGAAAGCCTTACTATGGTCATAACGCGTAGATTAATGCTATTTGTGCGCATTTCATGACAGGACTTCTAGTTTCAACTGTATAAGTGTTGACAACGCAAGGGCAACATCACGTCTGATTAACTCCTGATAGCCATTGTTAGGACGGAGTTATTCGTGGTATACAAATTGCCCTGGAAAGAACTCTAAGAGAGGTACAAACATCCTCAAATTCCTTCCCGTTGAGGCGCTGCGCCATAGCTCTGGTAAGGTGATCTGTGTGTAAGACATTGTCTCCAAATTCACTCTATTTGATGAAATAACCGTTTAATTGTGTCTGAGCAAATAGTGAATGATGCAGGCAAGGATACATCTAGATCTCCAAATGCAGAAGAGCTCTCTGAACATTTTCTCCAACCGTTTTAAATGAACATGGTCCAAGAAATTAAATTTTTCTACCAAAATTTGTTTCTTTTTATACCTACCATACCAAAATAAGTGCTGCTTTAGCTCCATGTTACATTAAGACCAGGAAAAATATAGAATTTTGACGTCCCTGTGTCCAAAGACCCAGGGAAAGTAAAAGTTGAAAATTCAAAAATTTTAGCCGAACCGAGACCACTGGGGCCAATTGTGCCGGTACACAAAACCGGGGTCCTCCTATGTACAGCATTCGAAGAATCTCCCTTGTCAATCTGGATTGTTTATCCTTTATTTTGAATTGACATATATATGTGTGAAAACCGGGGAGGTATTCAATTTTGAAATTTTGACCCTCGATATTTTAAAATTGATCGGGAGGGTCATACTTTATTTTGGTATGGTACAGTTAAAACTAGAAGTCCTGTCACGAATAGTGCGCTTATGTAGGCTTAATAGCGCGTTGGAATTGCGCGCAATTGCCATATTGAATGGCATCCAAACCACAGCAGGTTCTCCTGGTTACTCATAGCAAACACATGCAATGTTTCTGCCAATGGACCTCCGGGTTACCCGGAGGTCCATTGGCTGAAACATTGCTTGTGCACAGGCCATATGTACAGAATTTGATAGCTTTACTTGGGCCATAACGCGCATATTAACGCGCATATCAACATGCTATTTGTGTGCATTTCATGACAGGACTTCTAGTTTTAACTGTAGGTATAAAAAGAAACAAATTTTGGTAGAAAAATTTAATTTCTTTCCATACCACCATACCAAAATAAGTGCTATATAGATAATAGGAGGTGGAGTGCACAGAGATATGTCAAAGTGTAATCCGAATGTGAATAGGCTGTTGAAGTTGGAGAATTGCTATTCAACGAACCTTGAGTTCTGCAAGAGTGGTTCGGTCTCAACATGACATTGTAGTGAAGCTTAACATATATACAATGAAAACAAATAACGCAGAACATATGTGCACTATCGACAATAGTAGCCCCAAGACACAAAACAGAGAGGCCACTAACACACGAAAAACGACCAGAACGACTGGGTCGACCTTAGAAAGGTAAACCACCCAGCCCCTAGATAGTTTATACTCCATACCCTAGTCTACTAAACTTTGAGCATCAGTAGACAGACTATTTGGCGTGTGGTATAATACCCACAATAGGGCTACACAGATGTTATCCTGTCCCATCAACAGAAGCTTTACTCTCCTGCAATAAAGCGAATCTACCCCTTGATGGGAGTCGTCCTGTTAGTCAATGTCCATCAAAAGGATAATTCAATAGAAAATAACCATTCAAGCAAACTGTTAAGGAGTAGCTCAATAGATAATAAGTGAAAAATTAAGTTCTTGTAGAATCTATTATAGTAAACATAACCCCAAAACCTAAACTGGTATATGGTTACCTTCGCCAAACAGCAAGGCCGTAAAACATTCATCCCTTGGTGGTATAAGCCACTCAGACTGAAAACAAACCTGGCGAATGCTAGAGAAAGCTTGTCTCACATACCATGATAACACCTGAAGAGACAACACAGGACAGAATAACACATAATGAAAGTGTCAATGACACTGTAGCTCAACTTGTCAAGACAAAGACATGTACATGTATAGTATGTGACACAGCAATGACAAACATCTAGGTAATGACCTGATAACAAAGGTACATATAAAGTATTGTAACGGTCTGTACATAAATACTGACCGTTGCCTGTAACAAATGTTTAGGTAAAGTATTGTAAAGGTGGGTGACAGTCAGATGCTAAACTAGAAAAGAAATCTTTGAGTCCCAGAGTGGGTCTGACTGAACCCCAAAATATTTGTTCTCATAGCACAGTGATAACAAAGGCACCCCAAAACACACTCATTCCTGTCCCAAGGTGAAAACAAAGGTACCCAAGAAGTTTCGTGAAGATCAGTTCACAAATATGAGCTGTGTAGAAGTTGTGACAAAAAACTGATTGGACCTAATTTCGGTACAAAATGACCACTGGCAGCCATCTTGAATTTTGGACCGCACCCAGAAACATTTGTTCACGTCCCAAGGTGATAACAAAGGTACCCAAGAAGTTTTGTGGAGATCGGTTCATAAATACAGCCTCTAGCCCGAGCCGTATTGACATGTGCACGTGCAGTGTATAAGTAGCACTGAATAAATCAAAGTTCATCTAATTTGCATAATTTCTGCACGAGAAAAAAACCCGTACTATTTGTGATGTATTCCATGTTACTAAACATTCATACAAAAATTTATTCAAATCAGAACTTTCATACAGAAGTTCTGTACAAAAGACTGATTGCACTAATTTTGGTACAAAATGGCTGCTGGTGGCCATCTTGAATTTCGGACCACACCCAAAAACACCCGTTCTCATCCCACGGTGATAACAAAGGTACCCAAGAAGTTTTGTAAAGATCGGTTCATAAATACGGCCTCTAGCCTGAGCCGTATAGAAGTTATGTACAAAAAACTGTTTAGACCTAATTTCGGTACAAAATGGCCACTGGCAGCCATCTTGAATTTTGGACCGCACCCAGAAACACTCGTTCTCGTTCCAAGGTGATAACAAAGGTACCCAAGACGTTTCGTGAAGATCGGTTCATAAATACAGACTCTAGCCCGAGCCGTATTGACATGTGTACTTACAGTGTATAAGTAGCACTGAAAAAATCAAAGTTCATCTAATTTGCATAATTTCTGCATGAGAAAAAAAACCCGTATTATATGTGATGTATCCCATGGTACTAAACATTCACACAAAAAATTATTCAAATCAGAGCTTTCATATGGAAGTCCCGTGCAAAAATCTGATTGCACCAAATTTTGTACAAAATGGCTGCCATCGGCCATCTTGAATTTCGGACCGGACCCAAAAACACTTGTTCTCGTCCCACGGTGATAACAAAGGTAACCAAGGAGTTTCGTAAAGATCGGTTCATAAATACGGCCTCTAGCCCGAGCCGTATTGGCATTTGCACTTACAGTGCTGAAAGTACAGCAAAAAACATCAAAGTTAGTCTAATTTGCATAATTTACGCACGAGAAAAAACCCCGTATTATATGTGATGTATCCCATGGTACTAAACATACATACAAAAAATTATTCAAATCAGAGCTTTCATATGGAAGTTCTGTACAAAAAACAGATTTCTGCATCGTTGGTACAAAATGGTGGCTGGCAACCATCTTGAATTTCGGACCGCACCCCAAAACACTCGTTCTCGTCCCATGGTCATAACAAAGGTACCCAAGAAGTTTCGTAAAGATCGGTTCATAAATACGGCCTCTAGCCCGAGCCGTATTGGCATTTGCACTTACAGTGCTGAAAGTACAGCAAAAAACATCAAAGTTAGTCTAATTTGCATAATTTACGCACGAGAAAAAAACCCGTATTATATGTGATGTATCCCATGGTACTAAACATACATACAAAAAATTATTCAAATCAGAGCTTTCATATGGAAGTTCTGTACAAAAAACAGATTTCTGCATCGTTGGTACAAAATGGTGGCTGGCAGCCATCTTGAATTTCGGACCGCACCCCAAAACACTCGTTCTCGTACCATGGTCATAACAAAGGTACCCAAGAAGTTTCGTAAAGATCGGTTCATAAATACGGCCTCTAGCCCGAGCCGTATCCAATTGTTGACGGACAGACAGCCAGACGGACGACGGGCCATGGCATAAGCTCAAATTTGGCTTAGCCAAAGTTGAGCTAAAAAACTAATGAGGCAGACAGTGGTATCTATAACTGATTAGGTACAATAATGGATTGAGCAGCGCTCAAGGGACCCAATGCATGAATGTTCCCAGACTGAGAGGATAAATCCCTAAGATAAAAATTGGAGAAAGTAGAAGAGTTCCTCCAATAGGATGCTTTCATGAGATCAGAAATAGAAACCGAGTTAGCATACGCTCAAGAGGTAGCCAGAGCCCTAACCTCATGAGCGGATATATTGTAGGATAACCTATCCGTTGAAGTAAGACGCTCATTAGACAAACGGATAGCTGTCTGAATCCAGCGTGGAACAGAGTGTGGAGAGATCTCCTTTCTTCCTGGAATGAGAGAAAGAAAGAATCTCTTCCTACCTTTCCTTATATAACGGGTCCTATGAATGTACATCCTTATTGCTCTAACTGGACATACATGTAAAGTAGGTCTTCATCCAGGATGGTTAACTTCTGGTGGAAGTCCTTGAATGCAGACTGGTAACGGAACTGTATTAGACAGCTGATTCTTAGCCAGAAAGGAGGTGTTGGTAGTGAACATGACTGAATTCCCAATACTTCTAAATAACAAAGGATCGACAGAAAGAGCATGAAGTTCACTTACACGTCTAACAGAAGCAAAGGCAAGAAGGAAAGCCGTCTTGTACGTGAGGAATTTAATATCAACATCAATCAAAGGTTCAAACGGTGCCCCCCATCCCGCCATACAGAGCAAAACCCAAGCCAAATTCCATTTAGGTTTTACTCTTAAAGTTCGAGGTCTCTTAAGAGAGAAATGTTTAATCAATTTTGAGAGGAATGGATCCGTTCCAAGACGAGAACGTCCCACGTACAAAAAGGTTTCTGATAGCATGGCCCTATAACCCTTAATGGTAATGGGTTGAAGACCTTTCGTGTCGAATAAAAATACCAGGAAATCTGCAATCTGAGCAATACTTGGACGTTTATAGTTGACATTGTTAGCCTGACACCATCTGGTAAAAACTGACCACTTTGCATTATAAGCTAGTCCGGTAGATCGACGTCTTGAAGCAGAAATGCAGTCCACTGCTCTGGAACAAAAACCTCTACGCCTGAGGCTGGACCTGATAAAAGACAGGCGTGAAGGTGCAATAGACTGGCGTTGTGATGATACTTCCTGGGTTGCCCTTGTGTCAATAGATCCTGTCGCAAGGGGAGATGCACCGGAATGTCTAGCAAAAGTGGTTGAAGAAGATTGACCCGAGATCGTTGAGGAAACAGAGGGGGAATCAGGATGATTCTGCAGTGTGAAGACTTGATCTTGTTTAGTACACACTGCACTACTGGTGTCGGAGGAAAGCATAGCCGGAAAGGCATAGCCGTCTATCCCGTTCCAATCCATCGATAGAGCATCGACTGTGTAGGCAAGAGGATCCGGACATCGTGAGATGAATGTATCTATCTGTTTGTTCAGCCGTGTCGCGATTAAATCGATCTGGGGTGTTCCCAATTTCTGACATATCAATTGGAACACCCTCTAATTCAGCATCCATTTGGATGGAATGATCATGCCTTTGCGGGATAGAGAGTCGGCCAACACATTGAGGCAGCCTGGAATGTGTCTCACTAGCAGTTGTTTTTGTTCTTGTTGTGCTAAGTGAAACAGGTCTCTGGGAAGTTCGTACATGGGGATGGAATGGGTTCCGCCTTGATTCCATCTGTACGCTACTACCGTCGAATTGTCCGATAAGATCAGAAGATAATGGTTCGACCGGAGATGAGACCATCGCCTCAGGCTCAGAAGAATTGCTAACATCTCCTTCTGATTGATATGCAAGGCTGCTTGAGTCTCTGACCATGTGCCTTGCGCTTGTAGGTTTAGAGGATCCAGAGTCACTCCCCAACTGAGATCGCTGGCATCTGTAGTCATAATACGATCCGGATTCGGAGAATCCAGAATTCCATGTGTCAACCAATTCAGATCCGTCCACTTGTGCGCATGACAAGTTATCGACTCGTCCAGGGGAATCAAATCGTCTAGGGAGTCGACATTCGGTATCCATCGTTGGAGCAGGAAAAGCTGTAACAGTCTTGTGTATAGCCTGCCCAACGGAATTAGATCTGAGGCAGCGACGCAAAGGCCTATGAGCCTTAGAAATTCTCTGGCGGTGACTTGAGTCGCTTTGGAGAAGTAGAGAGCGAAGGCAAGTAGAATCTTTGCTCTTGCCAACGGGACCTTGACGAGATTCTGTGATGTGCCGAATTCCATGCCTAGGTGAGTGAATTGTCGACACGGTACAAGGTCTGACTTCTCAAAGTTTGGCCGGAGGCCTAGCGACTGTAGAAGGTGCGTGTGTTGACGAACATCGTTCTCCAGACGAATGAATTCTGAGTGTCTCTGGAGAATGTCGTCTAGATAAGCCGAAGTTGTAACTGATGAATGCTCACAGTGGAACATCATCACTCGATTCATCAGACGTGTGAATGCCCAAGGAGCTAGATTGAGACCAAACGGCATTGCTTTGAATTGGTAGCTGATGCTGCGGAACGAGAATCTGAGGAACTTCCGTGACGCCTGGTGTATGGGAATGTGAAAATAAGCATCCTTCAGATCTATACTGGCTGAGAAGTCGTTCTCATGAATCGAGTTCCTTACGGACCTGAACGTCTCCATCGAGAATTTTGGAGCTTTGATGGAAAGGTTCAGAATGCTCAGGTCGATAACAGGTCTGAGTTGTCCGTTTTTCTTCAGCACTAGAAAGAGTCTGCTGTAAAACCCTGGAGACTCTTTGCTGAATACGACCTCGATCGCTTCTTTTTCCAACAGGGATGCTATTTCTGAATCCAATAAAGCAGCCCAAGACGGGTCTGTTGGAAGATTGGTGGGTACTGGATTGCACGTCAATGGAGGGTGATTTGTGAATGAAATGAACAGGCCGGACTGAACGACTTGTAGAATCCATAGGTCGTCCGTAATTTTCTGCCATTGTTCCCAAAAAAGTGCAATCCTTCCTCCCACTGGAAGCGATATGAGGTGAAAATGGTCACTTTCTACCTCTTGGAGGCCTTCTGGAGGAGAAACCCCTTCCTCCACCGCGGGCACCCCGTCTATTATTCTTTCTGACTGGAGATCTACGCTGAGATCGATCAGGATAGCATTGCCATCGAGATAAGGATCGAGAAGAACCTCTGCTGCGGTTAGATCCTCTAGAAGAGCCCAGCTGGGATAGCAATAGCTGGTTCTGAGAATGTTTGAGGACACCTTGACGTACATCTTCAATCTGGCCATGGAATAATTGAGTGCCAGATAGTGGAGCAGAGCGTAACTGACGGCGTTGTTGTTCTGAGAGTGACCTATTAGTGTCCAGAATTTGGTCATGGCATAACAACTCGAGAATGTCAACATTAACGGAATGAGCATGAATAATATTCATCAAACTTCTTGACAGCAATCTCAGGAGAGCCGTAGTGTCATCTAAACTCTGCACCTCAGACATCCTAGAGACTAGGGCAGCAACCAAATGATCAGATAATGACAGCATACCGATCATCACCTGGGATAATGACAGCATATTATGGATCAATGTCTGTGGAAGAGTTCGTGGAACCGATAGACGTAAGGAGGATACACCCGGATCCACCAGAAGAGGCTTCTGAGCAATACCCTCGTTGGAAACATCGTACATCTTGTATCTTTTTGGGATAAGATACGCATCAGACCTGGTAAAGAATGCATTTTTATTCGACTTGTCAGGATGTTTAGCGTCAAGTGAAAGGAACGCATCATTAATCTGAGTAAATTGACCAGGCCTAGGCGTTGCTGTAGCCGTATGATCGACAGCCGAGCGTTTGTCCACTGATGAAATAGGCTTATGTGAGCCACTAGGATTGTCTTTGGGGACAGCCTCCGGAAGACGAGAGAAAATGAAATGCAAGAAATCTCTAAAGTAAGACATTTGATTGGAAAAAACGTAATCACCATCTTCATCATCAAAAAATTCATCCATGGAAATGTAATAATAAGTTCCGGATGTACGGTGTGTACCCGGGGATCGATGATCCGCCATGCCATTGGTCTGTTCACGCCTATACCTAAGCGTAGGGGACAGAGTGTCCCGTCTTCTAGATAGGGCTGTCGCGACTATCATTTTTTGTAATCGAGTAATCGTGACCAGTAATCGATGGTTAATCGATTAATAGTCGCTTCCCATGATTTTTTAGCAATTCATTCTTCTGTTCGTAAAACTCTGAAAATGACAATGGCACCAGTGTGTTCAGACGAAGTGGGGTTGTGGGAACAACAAATCGGTCCCGACTGAAGCTACATGTAGTCCAATCTTGGACCCACAGTCCGTAATATAATTTTTGGGGTTGGTACGTCCTGTAGGACGTACCAACCCCAAAAATAATATTACTGACTGCGGGTCCAAGTTTGAACTAGATTGAAGCCGATGAATTAAAATGAATTTACCAAAGAACGTTCCTGCATATGTTTCCTTTCTGCAATAAGTTTCTCGAAATTTTTAACATTGAGATCTATGCATTCCCTTGTCAGTTGTTAAAACTGGATCTTAGTCTGAAGTTCCGAACTTTGAGAAGTGATCTGACGTTCTGACTTTCGTCATAATTTTGTCACTTCCGTGCTTTGGGTTTTCCAATGGGTGCATTCGTGTGTACAAGACTGGAGAAATTCAGAAGAATCTATTCTTCTCGAGTAACTGTGAGTGTTCTTTCTTACACAGTCAGTCACAGTCGTACAGTCTTCCGGATATGAATGTTATCTATGGTTAGATATTTAAAGTTATTCACCTTCATTGATCATTCACCTCACAAAACAATGCAATTTAGCCCTGACGTGTAGTAGACGTGTACCACCTTGAAAATGAACGATGATCGACTAAAAACAAAAAACGTCGACTACTTCAACAGTCGACGGTTAGTCGACTAATCGAATAATCACGACAGCCCTACTTCTAGAGCGTTTCTGTGGCAAGAACGCTTGAGAGAGATCAGATATGGCCACAGCCAATTGAGCGTATGAGTCATTGCTACTCCTAGCGGAATGACTAGTAGGCGTGATAGACCTATGTCGTCTACTTGGGCGGCTATGCCCCTGATCCCGACGGGACCGACTGCAATAGTCTCCTGCATCTCTGCTTGAAAAAGAAGTCTGCCCAGCAGACTGATGTGACTCGCGACCGGAATGTCGTATGCCTTGGACCGAAGAGTCCCTGGCATGATGGTCCGCAGGCGAAGATAGAGATGCATGATGTCCAGTATCCCTGGAGTGTGGAACATCAAGGATACGAGTTGGAGAACGAGCCGTGGAGTGCGAAGGACCTTGTTCACCGGAAAGTGAATGTGCGCTCTGATGAAAGTCAACTGATGCTGACGGGTTATCAGCATCAGGAGTGGTCGATGATTGTGCCAAATCCAACAACCGCACAGGAAGGTCTAAACCGGCTGCAGGTAAAACAGCTTGCAACTCACCTGGAATAGAAGATCCTGGAACGAGACGAGTATGATTATCATGTGAAGATGAATGTGCAGAATCATGAGGTGACAATACAGGAGCTGGAGGAGACTCCACTGACTCACGAGGTGGCGTAGCCACCAATTTCTTGGCAGTGGAAGAATGTTTAGAATTCTTCCGATTAATAGACCTTACTTGTCTCCAGAGATCACGGGGCCAATTACCACATAATCCACAAAGATGACTCGAATTGCAGCCGGAACACCACGCACAAGTGGAATGGTCATCGTCGACATGCTTAGGATGCTGACACGCCACACCCGGCACCACAGCAGGCATAATAAAATTCAAGTCATCTGTAAATATATGAAAATATAAGAAAAAAAGGGTAAGTACCAATAATAATATGATGTTCACAACCTTTTACCAAAATATCAAAGTATTCAAAAACACTAAGAAGAATCCTTGGAAAAACATTATTGATCCTGAATTATATGCCTAAGGATAGTTTAAACATAATAATATAAACTATATTACCCTAAAAAAATATTATAGAGCACCAAATAAAAAATTTTTGTGTTTCTTTTTTTGAGCTTTCAAAGGAATATTGGTAAGAGCAATGTCCTACTGTACCAAGTTTGACAAAAAACAACAAGGGTCACCACAAATATATCATCTTACCTGTCAAACTACTTCCCCGATGATTAATTATATTTATTTATTTATTTATTGGTGTTTAAGGTCACATACTTATGCACAATGGCTAATCGTGACCGTGACAGTTTTACGGGTGGAGGAAGCCGCAGTACCCGGAGAGAACCACCGAGCAATGACGAGCAGCTGTCAGCTCTCCAACATCGTAACTCTGAACTCTGCACCGCAGCACAGGCAGGGTTAGATTGGTTGAAGACATGCGCACCATCGACGTGCAGTACGCCTCAGTACACAGCGTCATCGTGCCCCCATGTAGGCAATCGGGGTGAAGTGTCTTGCCTAAGGACACAACGCGGTTGCCGCAGGTGGGATTGGAACCGAGGACCTCTCGGCTTGCAGTCTGCACCTCTACCAACTGAGCCACCGTGCCCCCCCTCCCCCCCCTCCCCCCCCCCCCCCCCCCCCCCCCGATGATTAATAACCTTAAATATAGGGAAATGTTGTCATATACGAAACAAATGAATTGATATTGAAAGAACTCAACTGAAACGTAAACAATGCAAAAAAGCAAAGAAAAAATTGATGCTACAGAAGACAGGTGAGAAGGAGAAGATAAGAACGGTAATATATAAATATATATAACGTTAATACATGTGTAAGGTGACCTAATAAAACCTACATACCCGCAGAAATCCCAAAACAGGCAGAGCGTAAGTGTAAATTGTGTCAAACTATAAGTAGGCCAAAAATAAAACCTAGGCAAAGCCCAGGTCTAGAGTCAGAAAAAATCTGCTATAAGATGCTCTCGACCAGATAGTATCGGAAAAGAATAAATGACGCCAACCTAATTCATGATCAGATATGGTGGAACATTGTTTTCTGAAACTATCAACTCGAAAAGCCGCTAACAACTCAAGGAAGGGATGCGGCAGGGATAAGGATCAAAAAGATCCCTCTATAACACCGATATATGAGAATTTGAGAGTCCACCACGACACCAAATCAGGAAAACACAACACAGGAAACTCGAAAATAGGAGAGTTTGTGATAGACAATACGTCATGATTTTGACAAATATTTTTGAATGAAAGTGTCAGTGACACTGTAGCTCAACTTGTCAAGACATGTACATGTATAGTATGTGACACAACAATGACAAACATCTAGGTAATGACCTGATAACAAAGGTACATATAAAGTATTGTAACAGTCTGTACATAAATTTTGACCGTAGCCTGTAACAAATGTATAGGTAAAATATTGTAAAGGTGGATGACAGTCAGATGCTAAACTAGAAAAGAAATCTTTGAGTCCCAGAGTGGGTCGGACTGAACCCCAAAATATTTGTTCTCATAGCACAGTGATAACAAAGGCACCCCGAAATACACTCATTCCTCTCCCAAGGTGAAAACAAAGGTACCCAAGAAGTTTCGTGACGATCAGTTCATAAATACGAGCTGTATAAAGTTGTGACAAAAAACTGATTGGACCTAATTTCGGTACAAAATGGACACTGGCAGCCATCTTGAATTTTGGACCACAGTCAGAAACACTCCTTCTCGTCCCAAGGTGATAACAAAGGTACCCAAGAAGTTTCGTGAAGATCGGTTGATAAATACAGCCTCTAGCCCGAGCCGTATTGACATGTGCACTTACAGTGTATAAGTAGCACTAAATAAATCAAAATTCATCTAATTTGCATAATTTCTGCTCGAGAAAAAAACCTGTACTGTATGTGATGTATTCCATTTTACTAAACATTCATACAAAAATTTATTCAAATCAGAACTTTCATACAGAAGTTCTGTACAAAAAACTGATTGCACTAATTTTGATACAAAATGGCTGCTGGTGGCATCTTGAATTTCGGACCACACCCCAAAACACCCGTTCTCATCCCACGGTGATAACAAAGGTACCCAAGAAGTTTTGTAAAGATCGGTTCATAAATATGGCCTCTAGCCCGAGCCGTATAGAAGTTGTGTACAAAATACTGATTGCACTAATTTTGGTGCAAAATGGCCACTGGCAGCCATCTTGAATGTTGGACCGCACTCAGAAACACTCGTTCTCATCCCAAGGTGATAACAGAGGTACCCAAGAAGTTTCGTGAAGATCGGTTAATAAATACAGCCTCTAGCCCAAGCCGTATTAACATGTGTACTTACTGTGTGTAAGTAGCACTGAAAAAATCAAAGTTCATCTAATTTGCATAATTTCTGCACGAGGAAAAAACCGTATTATATGTGATGTATCCCATGGTACTAAACATTCACACACAAAAATTTTCAAATCGGAGCTTTCATGTGGAAGTTCTGTGCAAAAATCTGATTGCACCTAATTTTGTACAAAATGGCTGCCATCGGCCATCTTGAATTTTGGACCGCACCCAAAAACACTCGTTCTCGTTCCACGGTGATAACAAAGGTACCCAAGAAGTTTCGTAAAGATCGGTTCATAAATGCGGCCTCTCGCCCGAGCCGTATTGGCATTTGCACTGACAGCGCTGAAAGTAACACTAAATAAATCAAAGTTAGTCTAATTTGCATAATTTGAGCACGAGAAAAAAACTTGTATGATATGTGATGTATCTCATGGTACTAAACATTCATACAAAATAATATTCAAATCAGAGCTTTAATATGGAAGTTCTGTACAAAAAACAGATTTCTGCATCGTCGGCACAAAATGGCGGCTGGCAGCCATCTTGAATTTCGGACCGCACCCAAAAACACTCGTTCTCGTCCCACAGTCATAACAAAGGTACCCAAGAAGTTTTGTAAAGATCGGTTCAGAAATAAGATCTCTAGCCCGAGCCGTATCCAATTGTTGACGTACAGACAGACGGACGACTGGCCATGACAAAAGCTCAAATTTAGCTTCGCCAAAGTTGAGCTAAAAATCACTTCCCAGCGCAATAGCGTCTCCAGACTTTCAGCTTCATTAGTGCACTTCCTAAAAACGATGTAACAGATGTCGTTTCCCTTCCAGAATAGCATACAGTTAAAACAAGAAGTCCTGTCATGACATGTGCACAAATAGCATGTTGATCTGCACGTTAATCTAAGCGTTATGACCACAGTAAGGCTATCAAATTCTGTACATACATTGTATGACCTGTGCACAAGCAATGTTTCAACCAATGGACCTCCGGATAACCTTGAGGTCCATTGGAAGAAACATTGCCTGTGTTTGCTATGAGTAACCAGGAGAACCTTTCGTGTTTTGGATTCCTACACGCAATTAAGCCTAGATAAGCGCACAGTTCGTGACAGGACTTCTAGTTTTAACTGTAGGCAGCTATAAACTCTGAAAAATCTTCAGAGGCAATTCTCCCTGATTCTATTTGCATGAGGAAAAATGGAGAATGAACAACCCGGATTGACAAGGGAGATTATTCGAATGCTGTACATAGGAGAACCCCGGTTTTGTGTGCCGGCACAATTGGCCCCGGTGATCTAGGTTTGGCTAAAATTTTTGAATTTTCAACTTTTCCTTTCCCTGGGTCTTTGGACACAGGGACGTCAAAATTCTATATTTTTCCTGGTCTTAATGTAACATGGAGCTAAAGCAGCACTTATTTTGGTATGGTGGTATGGAAAGAAACAGTATGTTATGGAAGATGTAGTTAAGAAATGGCCTTTTTTCCTCGCAGTCGAGAGGTGAATATGGTGCCGTCTACATGGCTGAAGGCCAGCGACACCTGCCTAGAGTGAACCGGAAAAGAAAGAACTTCTTCCTTTTCCGTATATAGTCTGCGTTCCTACGATGCCAGTGGTTTCCCTCTTGTTGTCGCAGCATTCTGATTCGTCGGAACAAATTCAGGGTAGTATTGATGGATGAAATCCATCGCAACCCTGTGAGGTTCCAAAAGGGAAGGGTAATCCTCTTCCTTATCCCTTTCACCATCCGAGAGAATCAGTTGCGAATCTCGGTCCATTGCATCTGCGTGAACAGACGACTGGACCGACCCAGAACCGCCCCACAGCTCAGGTTCTGAGTCTGAAGGAGGCTGCACCTGCACTTGCTGGGAAGCTGGATCAGCTATGCAATCTGCGACAGCAAGTCCATCATCGAGGCCTGTGGAGCAGGCGTCTTCCATTTCTTAGCCGCTTGCTGCTCCTGGGACGGTGTGTCGGAGATGGATCTCTTCTCCGAACGTCCCGGTTGATCGAGGCCTTGTCTCCCTAGCTACCGGATGGTCCGACTTCATAGGCGAAGAGTGGTTCCTTCTTTGTGCAGGGGAACCACCCTTCGCCTGTGAAGTCGAACCATCCAGTAGCGAGGTTCCTTCTTCGTGCAGCAGGCTGGATATCCGAAATCGGGTAGTTAGGATGCGGTCGTGGGTGCTTTAATAACGTAGCGGAGGAAGCCGTGACCCGGGCTGCAGACTAAACAGGGCATCCCGAGAGGAGGGCAGACATATGCTCTGGCTTGTGCAAGTTTCTCATAACATCTGGCCCCAAATATTGCTAGGTTAGAGAGGGGACTCTCTGCTCGCGGTCTATTGGACCTTGCCGAGTATTAGAACTTGCTGACTTCCTCCCTATATCTGTCGTCACTGGGTGAGCTATTTATATTTAAGTGCTCGCTCTACCCACATCTATACTTCCTTTGACTGCAACAGACTTACCCGGCATCACAGCACCCACGGACGGAGTACCACTTCACCGATTGAGCTAGCTACTTGCAAGAGATTAAAAACATTAACAAAAGGGCCTAACTCTTGCAATCATGAGCACTGCAGCTAGCTCTATATGCTCAACAGAGCACAGCGACGGTAGCACACTTGGATGGGTGACAGAATATCATCACCATGTTCATGTTCCATTAAAATAGAAACTGACAAAATGAATTATAATGCGGTGAGAGGCCTGGCACTCAGAACCTCACCACCAACAACATACCTCGACACCCGACTCCAACATCAGTCATCCCAGTGAACACAAGAATGACAAGAGTCTGCTGGAGTGCATCGACTAAAGTCAATATCAGTCCTCCAAACTCCACAACAAAATATATAATAAAGATACATGAATAATAGCAATCAAAATTAAATTCAAAATATTTTTTGGAAAATTTTTTTTTGAAAAAACGCTCAAGTTCCCAAATGGAACATTAAGAGCCCAAAGGCCTCCCGATAGAGCCTAAGTGTGGACAAAACCCAAATTTTTTTAGCTACACTACCAGAATAATAATCCATGTATCCTACAGTAATAGAATATAACAAGAGCAATGCTAACGCATGTGCTGATGCCCCCAAAGGTAGCAAAGTCGGACTTGCATGTAAATAAATAACTTCTGAATGTTTGAAGAGAATTGGTTCATCCAAACAACTCTGAATGAATGGAATTAAAAAAACACTATGATTCTTGTGTCATCCATATTTATATGAATATATCGATATGCAGTAGGTTAAAATGACATGCAAACCTGCCCTGCAAACACTGAAAAGAACTTCTTCCTTTTCCGTATATAGTCTGCGTTCCTACGATGCCAGTGGTTTCCCTCTTGTCGCAGCATTCTGATTCGTCGGAACAAATTCAGGGTAGTATTGATGGATGAAATCCATCGCAACCCTGTGCGGTTCCAAAAGGGAAGGGTAATCCTCTTCCTTATCCCTTTCACCATCCGAGAGAATCAGTTGCGAATCTCGGTCCATTACATCTGCGTGAACAGACGACTGGACCGACCCAGAACCGCCCCACAGCTCAGGTTCTGAGTCTGAAGGAGGCTGCACCTGCACTTGCTGGGAAGCTGGATCAGCTATGCAATCTGCGACAGCAAGTCCATCATCGAGGCCTGTGGAGCAGGCGTCTTCCATTTCTTAGCCGCTTGCTGCTCCTGGGACGGTGTGTCGGAGATGGATCTCTTCTCCGAACGTCCCGGTTGATCGAGGCCTTGTCTCCCTAGCCACCGGATGGTCCGACTTCATAGGCGAAGAGTGGTTCCTTCTTTGTGCAGGGGAACCACCCTTCGCCTGTGAAGTCGAACCATCCAGTAGCGAGGTTCCTTCTTCGTGCAGCAGGCTGGATATCCGAAATCGGGTAGTTAGGATGCGGTCGTGGGTGCTTTAATAACGTAGCGGAGGAAGCCGTGACCCGGGCTGCAGACTAAACAGGGCATCCCGAGAGGAGGGCAGACATGCTCTGGCTTGTGCAAGTTTCTCATAACATCTGGCCCCAAATATTGCTAGGTTAGAGAGAGGACTCTCTGCTCGCGGTCTATTAGACCTTGCCGAGTACTAGAACTTGCTGACTTCCTCCCTATATCTGTCGTCACTGGGTGAGCTATTTATATTTAAGTGCTCGCTCTACCCACATCTATACTTCCTTCGACTGCAACAGACTTACCCGGCATCACAGCACCCACGGACGGAGTACCACTTCACCGATTGAGCTAGCTACTTGCAAGAGATTAAAAACATTAACAAAAGGGCCTAACTCTTGCAATCATGAGCACTGCAGCTAGCTCTATATGCTCAACAGAGCACAGCGACGGTAGCACACTTGGATGGGTGACAGAATATCATCACCATGTTCATGTTCCATTAAAATAGAAACTGACAAAATGAATTATAATGCGGTGAGAGGCCTGGCACTCAGAACCTCACCACCAACAACATACCTCGACACCCGACTCCAACATCAGTCATCCCAGTGAACACAAGAATGACAAGAGTCTGCTGGAGTGCATCGACTAAAGTCAATATCAGTCCTCCAAACTCCACAACAAAATATATAATAAAGATACATGAATAATAGCAATCAAAATTAAATTCAAAATATTTTTTGGAAAATTTTTTTTTGAAAAAACGCTCAAGTTCCCAAATGGAACATTAAGAGCCCAAAGGCCTCCCGATAGAGCCTAAGTGTGGACAAAACCCAAATTTTTTTAGCTACACTACCAGAATAATAATCCATGTATCCTACAGTAATAGAATATAACAAGAGCAATGCTAACGCATGTGCTGATGCCCCCGAAGGTAGCAAAGTCGGACTTGCATGTAAATAAATAACTTCTGAATGTTTGAAGAGAATTGGTTCATCCAAACAACTCTGAATGAACGGAATTAAAAAAACACTATGATTCTTGTGTCATCCATATTTATATGAATATATCGATATGCAGTAGGTTAAAATGACATGCAAACCTGCCCTGCAAACACTGGGCAGTACAGAAATAGTGGACTAGAAAAAATTGGGATAGTGGACTAAAAAAGAAATTGGGCAGCACTTCCCCTATAAGACACGGGCCAGTAAGAATAAAGCTGAAATTGGCATCCATGTTTATATGGTTATATCGATATGCAGTACCGGTAGGTTAAAATGACATGCAACCACCCCACCAAGCACTGGGCAGCACAGAAATAGTGGACTAAAAAAAATTGGGCAGCACTTCCCCTATAGGCACTGGCCAGTAAGAATAAAGCTGAAATTGGCATCCATATTTATATGGTTATATTGATATGTAGTTTAAAATGACATGCAACCTCCCCTGCAAGCACTGGGCAGAACAGAAATAGTGGACTAAAAAAAATTGGGCAGCACTTCCCCTATAGGCACAGTAAGAATAAAGCTGAATTTGGGAAATTTGTGATTTTTTAATTCAAAAAGAGGCATAACTCTTGCAAGAATGGTCGGAGTGAACCTCCAAATCGAACTTGACATTAGTAATAAGCAAATACAATTTGAAATCGATTGGTGCGGTGATATAATTTTAAATGGTCTGGAACCAAAATCACTATAATTCTTGTCATCCATATTTATATGGATATACATGTATTGATATGTAGGGGTTAAAATGTCATGCAACCTCCCCTGCAAGCACTGGGCCGCAGTAAAATAATGAACTAAAAAAAAAATTGGGCAGCACTTTGCCCTATAGGCTATGGTACAATTTACCTGAGTCAGAAACAGAGAAAAAAAAACAGACAGGGGCCATAACTCTACCAAACATGAATGGACGAAACGCTAGGAATGAAGGCATCCGTTCCCCCAAGCTGCCCTGTCACCATACCAAGGAACATTAAAATCCAACAACTGATGCTCGAGTTATAATACAAAATGTTCGTACGGACGGACGGAGACCTCGACTATACATGTATACCCCCTCAAAACTTTTTCGGGGGCATAAAAAACTACCTATATATGAGGACGTTGTCAATGAAAACAATGTCAATGTAAACAAGTCATCAGGCACACAAATGAGGCCCAAAGTCAGAAACCAATTTAAATACTACCAGAAGCAAAGCTAGATCTTCATACAAAGAAAAAACGATACATCGGATAGAAGATGCAAGACTAAACGACCTAACACCCCTAGGGTGAGGACGTAACCATGGGGAAAAACAGAATAATATTCTGTAATGCATGTTAAACTTCCAAGAAATTTAATAACAAATTTCAATAAAAAATAGCCAAAAAGCTTAAGAAATTAACCGGAAGTGTTAGGGAATGAATACTTAACAAACAGTGGAATAATCATTAACAAAAATGATAATGCCAGGCGTATGTCCCGAAATTGGGAAACATAAAATAATTTTATAATTATTATAAAGTTACAGACCTGAACATCTAAAACCACCACTGAACACTTCCATCATCCAATAACAGCCTTGGATCCAATAATTCTTGCACTGATTTGTGCCTGGCATCCTCAAAAAAGGAGATTTTAAAGCACAGATGTCAGTTCATTGTTGCTGACGTTAGGGCCAAATGAAGAATGGCGTTCCTGATGGCCGCGCATGCACAGAGAGTAAATGTATGGAGGACCAGATAGGACTTTTAATTTTTGTTTTTGCAAGCAAATTTTGGGGATTGGGGGGTTCAAAATTTGTGTTTGCCCCTTGATAACTTTGAGTTTGCACCAGCTAGTCTGGGCCATTGGGTTACAGTATAAAAATATGCAATCGTTGAAAAATATTGTGCAGCACTAATATACTGTGAGGGCATATAAATGTGTATTGTTTTGAGAAAGCAGCACTCTGCAGCCAGTGGCAAGTTACTGTCATAATCCAGCAATTCCTTATACATGTAGTCCCTTGAGCCCGATCGTCCGCTTTTCTGGCCAGGAACATGATACATGTACATCATAGCATCATTACATGTGAAGGAAATGGCTATTCATTAAATTGTGGAGAAGAGCAATCAATAGTTTCAATGTGTAGGCCCGAGGCTGCACGTTGAAAATATTGATTGCTCTACCCCAAATAATAATAATAATAATTTTAAAGCCTAGAATCCACACACGGTGCTCAATGGCTGTACAATAATTGCATACATACACGCACATACGTACATTCTCTCACAGATACATTGATACATCGATCACTATCATCATTTACTGGTGCCCAATGCGACATCAGCAACAGAGGCTATACCGTGGCGATAAGCGACAAAACTTAAAAGAAAAAGGGCATTGAATTAAAACAAAATAAAAAACAAAACAAACTACAACTTTACCAAAACAAGTATGTGAGTGTAACTTGACGAGTAACAAGGCAATCCTCACTGACTGTCACACCCGCACACCTGGTAATTTCAGTTTATGACCAAAATTAAAAGACCACTGAAGGAAATGCCTTTCGAAAAAAGTAGGTTTTAGTAACAGACTTGAATGATTCAAGTGATTTACTATTTTTTATGTCGATTGGAAGAGAATTCCAAAGCCTTGGGCCAGCAACCGCAAAGGCCCTATCACCAGCACTAGTAAATTTAGATACGGGCTGAACCAGATTGAGTTGACCTGATGACCTAAGAGTCCTTGGTGGTTTGTGGATGGTAAGCAGATCGGACAGGTAGGATGGTGCAGATCCCGAGATACACTTAAACACCAAAAGGACAATTTTAAATTGAATTCTTTGCTTAACAGGTATCCAGTGTAACTCAGAGAGTACTGGTGTTATGGCAGCACTTTTGAGTTCTAGTTATGACCCGTGCAGCACAATTTTGGATGTGTTATAGCTTTTCAAGAATATATGATTTAGAGCCAATCAGAAGAGAGTTGCAGTAGTTGAGGTGACTGGTAACAAAGGCGTGGACAAGCTGTTGTGACGTCTGCGTATCAATGAAGGATCAAATTTTGCTAATATTTCTAAGATGAAAAAATGCACTGCGAGAGACATGTTTGATATGTTCATCAGCTGCCAAATTTTCATCAATGAAATAACCTAAGTGTCGAACACAGCTACTGGGTTTTATCGCAGAACCTCCAATATTGAGGGACAGTTTGGATATTTTTGAAAGTTGATGAGGTAGACCTATATATATTACTTCTGTCTTGTCATCGTTCAATTTAAGAAAGTTTTTAGTCATCTATGCCCTGATGTCTGAAATATAAAGTTCAATCTTACTGCATGCTTCAGGCTCAAAGACGTGAGTGAAACTAATATACAGTTGTGTGTCATCTGCGTAAAAATGAACGTCAAGGCCATGGCTTCGGATAATGTCAACGAGAGGTAAGACATAGTCACAGTGTACAGTAGGGGACCAAACACCGATCCTTGATAAATATGTACTCTTCTAACTGCAGCCATTGACTTGGCATAGAAGATACCACTAGACTTCAAAGGGTTAAGGTAACCTGGTTTCTGGTGTTTAGTGACAGTATTCCTTTGAAAATTCATATACTAATATTTTATGGGTGCAATTTACTCTGGTGTCTGAATTCACGGGAGCTTAAAACTGTACCCGTCAATTTTGTTCATTTCCAGCACTGCACTGTAATTAAGGTAAATTGGCACTCTCGCCATCTCATGGTAGAATGCGATAGTACACAGTTCTCCTCAATAACAGGTCCTGTGTCCACTGATCCAGATAGTTTTTTTATACAGCATCACACACCTCATACATCAACCATCCTTCCGAGAAAAGACTGCTATATCTGTATGACAATCAGTCATCAAACTTCTTATGATGAATAGTCAATCAGAGTGACAATTCAACAGTACAATGTGTGAAAGATTCCTGTTCACCAGAGTCATTTCATGCCAAACCTGTTCGCATTGGGTCATTTAGCCCAAATTCTTAAATCATCCAATTAAGATAACAGTCTCTCCTTGTTAGGTTACTTACATGTACCACCATTGGTCTATCTTGGCCCTCAGCCCAGGTATACCTCAGGTAGTAAGTAGTCTTACATAGAAAAGGGTGTAAGTGTTGGAGAGGTTCCAATAAGTATTGAGAGGACTTTGCCTACCTACTAGTATGACAGGGAGAGGGGCTTCATGCCATTCCACACTGTGGGATGTCAAGACTGGAAGCTGGAGACAATGAACTACTATACATGTATGCCTTATGATCATGAACGGTCCTATACATGTAGACCTATTAGCAATTCCACCCCCACCCACCACCACCACCAGCTTTCAGGAGTTCCAATTTAAAAGTTTGGATATGGATAACACCCCACCCTACTCCCACCCCCACACACACATTCACAGAAAACAATGCATCTGTGTATCATCAAAAGTTCTGATTTGATCACAGTACCTGTATTACTACCAAAGTGACAGGTGGCAATATGACCAAACAGGCACTAAAATGACCAGTAACCGAAATTAACATGTGGCAAATTGACTTAGGGCAGATGTAACCAGGAGAAGCAATTGACAAAGTAACATCCTCATCTGATAATCCGGAATAAATTTATCAAGTTATTCTCAGTTGAAGTGATTATAATTTACGGAAAAAATCTCCCCCCCCCCCCCCCCCCCAATTATCTCAACTGTTTTTTTAGGCTCTTAACCCTTTACCCAATGAATCGGTCACATCCGTCCGCGTAATATACAAATTCAGTAGTTGAAAAAATATTATTTTAAAAAAAATTTCAACAAAACCATATCATGTGACCTCCATTGGAATGAGCTCGCCGAGCTTGTTCCAGCAAGGGGTCACATGATATGGTTTTGCTGAATTTTTTTGAAAAACTGATATTTAAAATAATAAATTTTGATATCGTCTACGTTGGGTAAAGGGTTAAGATTGACCAGGCTGCCAAAACATCGCCACAACAAAGACATAGAATGCATACATGTTACATATCCTGTAACAGCATTGATGATTTTCTTCTATGCGATTATTTCAACTCCACTTCAGTTGGTATATTTTATATGTGGCGACGGTTAAACTGACCGATTATTGATCGGTTAACCATTTCAGCCCAAGTAATGTGTTTCTATTTACTAGGGCTGTCACAATTAATCGATAGTCGATCGGTCACGTCGAAATCGATTAGTATTTTTGTTATTGACGAATCGCTAAATTTTACTCTTCCTTTAATAATTACAAAAAAACTGGAGGAAAAAACTATAGTTGCTAAAGGTGAAAGGTTAAGAACGTCGACGTTAAACCTCATGAAGCCATTAGAAGCATTTGTCTTTCATTTAAGTACATCAAAGCTTTGATGTTCTCAACTTTTGAACCGTCAGTGTAATAATCAAGACCGGTTGGCAGTTGCAAACTTGTGAAGTTCGCAACTGACGAACGGTCTTGATTATTACACTGACGTTTCAAAAGTTCAGAACATCAAAGCTTTGATTGTACCCAGTAAAAGACGATCGTCTTTGTTGTTTACTTGAGGCTGGTCAGCCAACTTGAACTTCATTTGTAATGACTTCAAAGAGAGGGGGGGGGGGGGGGGGGTCATCTATGTACGATTATTTGCGACGATTAATTGATTCCAACATTAAAAAATTGTGACAGCCCTACTATTTACATTCAGTGATTGGAAAAATGACTAAGATGAAGCAGCTCAATATGTTAATACAATTCAAGTTATTCCGTTTCATACCATCAGCTTCTCTCCGCTGATAGGTGGAAAGCAAGGTCTCTTTGAAACGATTTCTTGACTTGTGTCCATGGGTCTCTCAGTTTCAGCCTCAGGTCTGTCCTCGTTTTCTCCTTCTTTCTCGTGCTGCCGTTTTCGCGACTTCCTTTTTACTTTTTGAAACTCATTCTGTTCATCAACAGACTCTAATGACACAGCTGCATTTGCCATTTTCAAAACTTCCAAGTCAATATTTCAAAACTTCCAGTCGAACACAATATTACAACTCGTCTGCACGTGTTTTTGTTTTGATTGTGCAACACACGTGGTTTTATTTGATTTTGGTAGCAAGGGAGACAATCTGAAAAACAATTCTGTGTAAACTCAGAACGAATTCTTTCTTTTCATGTTCCTAAATACATTTCTGAGTAAATAATTAAAAAATCTCTTAATCTTTGGTTCGGTAATTAATTAAGCGAATACTAGATATGTCTTTCTAAAGGCAAATGCTTGTCTCAGGATGACTCGCGCGAGAAAATGTTCAGAAATGCTTCTCTGACAAGGACCAAGGCGGAATAGAACAAAAGCAAAATATGATCATCGAACCGGAACACTCTCATTAGAATCCGGAAATGGGGAACAACGATTCGCGCAGAATGGGGTGCTTTTCATACAAAAAGCGGATCCGGGAAAGGCTGTTACCAGGTATATGTAATGAACGAAAACGCCCGTGGGGGTATTCGAGGGATAATTTGAAAATCACTTAGACTGCAGGTTGCAAGGGTATCTGGACGATTCGTCGTGATTGGAGATTCGTCGTATCGACGAATCGTCCAAATTACGATCACGACGAATAGTCTTTTGGGTTTTCGACGAAACATCCAAGGCATGGATCTGTGACACTGAATTATTTTTCAAATTTTAGTCCGGTTGATTTCAATGTACTTTGATGTGGGATCTTTTGAAGTAACATCAATATTTTTCAGACCAGAAGTAAAAAAAAAAATGAATAGAATAGAAACAAGACTTTTTGGCATTTAATATCAGACTTGTGTGACAAAGGGTGGAAATATATAGGTTTTATGTACGTTTCTTGTCTCAAAAATATAATTTATGACACCTCCTTGAGGCGTGATAAGGGGATTTCGCTTATTAATTTACATTGTGTTCATGTGCTATTCTTCTGATTTATTTCAAAATATAAAATAAATAAAAATTAAATATTAAATCTTGTTATTTGTTGTCACAACCAGCTCAAATTAGCGTTAAAGATTCAAAGTCGGAATCTTCGACGAATCGTCCAAACAACCACGGAAATTACCGACGAATCGTCCATTGGACGATTCGTCGGCAATTTCCGTTCACGACGAATCGTCCAGATTCTACGACGAATGTGCAATCACGACGAATCGACCAGTATTCGTTGCAAGCACTGATCTCGATACAACTGGATTTCTGGGACGCTCATTGCTCACATATGCAAAAGTTTCTCAACATTTTTTAATTCTTATTGACAAAAAAACAAGAGCCGAGATTGCAAAGTTGATAAATATAACTAGTCAGGCTGACCGGAAACGACACGCTCATCGTAACTACTTGCTCGTCATCGAAGGAGAGAGTCACAGCGTTGATTGACTTGACATCTTACTTAATACTTAATGTTACTTAATGTTGCTCCTGACAGTAGGCAATTGCCTCTATTGTGAGCTCCTTGTCCTCAGTTGCGCTGGGTGGAAGATAGTATAGCTGTGTACTCTGGTTTGCGTTCCTTGAGTGACAGTTGATCTCAGCGATAATAGGTTTCTCTCTCCTTCTGTATGTATATTATGTGTTAGTTTATAGGCTTCGACGAAGTCACCACTATCTCTTTTGAATGCAAGAGTAGGAAGATCAAGGCGTTTAAGTCGGTCCCCATATGTCAGATTCTCCATGCCTGGTATCTGTTTGGTAGCTCTTTTTTGTACCCTTTCTATCGGTTGAACTTGATGCACTGTTTGATGTGCCATACTGACTGAGCATATTCTAAAGGGCTGTAAACCATCGCTGTATAGATTGGCTTAAATATATTTTCGGCAATTGGGTTTTTGTAAGATCTTCTTATAATTCCGAATATGCTATTGGTTTTGTTGATTTTGTTACTTATGTACTTCTCAAATTTCAATTTGTCATTTACCTCAGCTCCTATATCCTTTTCCAACTTAGTGACATGTATATCTCTTTTCTTTTCATCTCCTATCATAGTGTATTTGCTGTCCCACTTACCTCCAATCGTCATCGATTTACATTTGTCGGGATGGAACTTCAACAACAATTTTCCCGACCATTCCGCCAGTTTATCTATATCCTCTTGCAGCATTTGTCTATCATTTTCATTGTGTGTGGCTCTATAGATCTTTGTACCATCTCCATACAGCAATATCTCCGAATTGGTGGTTTGCGGCAAGTCATTTATGTATATGACAAACAGCAGGGTTCCCAGAACACTACCTTGAGGAATACCACTGGTCACTGCCCTCTTACTTGATTCTGTTTTATTAATTATCACCTATTGTTATCTGTTTTTCAAGAAGTCCTCTATTCAGTCAACTGTTTTATGTTTAATTGCATATTAATCTTTTCTAGAAGTCGATTGTGTGGCACTGTGTCGAAGGCTTTCTTGAAATCAAAGTAAGTGGCATCTATACACGTCGGGCCCGACTTTTGATCGAAGATCTCTGTCCATGAGTCGATGGTGTAAAGAGGTTGGAGTGCTGTTGATCTCCCATTCACGAAACCATACTGTTTATCACCCAAAAGTCCATTTCTCTCGAGGTGTCTCATGATGTGGTCCCTTACTTGCTGTTCCACCAATTTACAAACTATGCATGTTATCCTGTGCTTCTTAAATAATGCCGAGATCTTTACCATCTACCATTCGTCTGGGGTCGCAGTGGCTCAGTTGGTAGAGGTGCAGGCTGCAAGCCGAGAGGTCCTCGGTTCGAATCCCACATGCGGCAACCGCGTTGTGCAAGACACTTCACCCCACTGCCCACGTGGGGGCACGGTGACGCTGTGTACTAAGGCGTACTGCACGTCGATGGTGCACCTGTCTTCAACCAATCCTAACCCTGCTTGTGTGGAATTAGTATGTTGGGGAGCTGACAGTTGCTCGCCGATGATCGGTGGTTCTCTCCGGGTACTCCGGCTTCCTCCACCCGTAAAACTGTCGTGGTCATGATTAGCCATTGTGCAGAAATATGTGACCTTAAGCACCAATAAATAAATAAATAAATAAATACCATTCGTCTGGTAGTTTCCCATGAATAAGTGAGTTGTATATCTCTGTGAGGGGTTTCGCAATTTGTTCAACCATTTCTTTAAGTAGCCGGGAGTGTATATTGTCAGGTCCAGGGGATTTATCTATTTTTAAATTTTGTAATTTCTTCAGAACCTCTTCTTCATATATTTTGAGATTTGGGTATGTGTTTAATATCCGTTGATCGTTTATACAGTAGGTGTTTCGCCTTCGGGTTCATTTGTGAAAACACTTGTGAGAAAAACCCACAAGTACCTCTGCCTTCTCCTTGTCCGTCTTAGCAAGTTCTGAAGTTGTGTCTCCTGGGATTTTCTGGTCTTGTATTTTGTCCTTAGTGGAGCATTTTGACTTCACATACTTCCAGAGTGCTTTGGATTTTGTTTTTGCTTCGATAAGCCTTCTTTAGTCTCAGGATCTGTTGGACATTGGTTTTGTTGTGTGTGAGGGATTTTTCATTTTCTTACTTGATATCATTTCGTTCACCTCTGTGAGAGACGTCTTTATTATCTCCCATTGTTTATTGATATCTTTGGCCATTCTAATTTTTCCACAGTATTCATATTACTCAGTTTGCTCTCATTTGACTGAAGTTAGGTTTGTGATGCATAATTTGCTCTCTTTGAGGAATATCATTAACAGTGTTGCGATTTAATTCTGTTATAATTATGCAGTGATCGCCCTTTCCAAGTGGACTGGGATAAGTGACATCGTTGATTACATTTTCCCCATTGGTGATGATTACCAGGACCAGGAGGCTGGGTTGATTTCCACCACGACTTCAGGTATACTGTCACATGTTGGAATAAATATGCATCTTGAATAGCTTTTAGAAATTGGGCTTCTTCCGATTCTGGGTTAATTTTTGTTTTGTTTTCATATTTATCCAATCTATGTCTCCAAAGTTTATATCACCAACAATTAGAAGGCGACCTTTAGCTCTTTTGTGTAATTCACCTATAACTGAAGAGTTAAAAGATTCTTATTATTGCTTACATCACTGTTAGGACTTCTGTGTGGGCAACTAAACAATAGACGCTCATGCTTCTCTAACTCGATTTCAATGTTGATCATCTCATCAAAGTCCCCATCGGTAGAATATACTGTGGCCCTGAGTTCACTTTTTATATATAGGGCAGTTCCCCTACATTTCGTTTTCCCCAGGTTAACTGCAAACAATTCGTAACCATCAAGTGCTATCCAAGCTTCAGTTATGTATTTATGTATTGGTGTTTAAGGTCACAAACTTATGCACAATGGCTAATCGTGACCGCCACGGTGACCGTTTTACGGGTGGAGGAAGCCGTCATCGTCAATTAATTTATGTCTACTTTTTTGGTTTAATTTCTGTAGTGGCAACGATTGACGGTTGATGTTATACGACGATATCCTTAAATTCATCCAGTTTGATAGGTAAGCAATCTACATAGTTTGATAGGTAGGCTATCTACATTTCGATCCCTGAGTTCCAATATGTTCTATGTGCCGGTAGGCATACAGAACACATTGGAACTCTGGGGACGATTTGTATGCAGTAGTTTGAGGTTAAAACTATTTACCGTACATTTTCTCTTCTCCTATTTTACTCTGCTTTTGGGGCTTTAGCCTCTACTATTTTCCTGTCCCAGTGAGGGCCCCTGACTCGGTATAACCACTGCTCGTATGCTTCTGCTTCGCTGGATTTAGCATAATTCAACTTGATGATTTTTTGCTTGTTCTCTTTCTATCCTAGTTAAATCTCGTGTTATAGATAGTTGTTTAAGCTTTTCAGACGCCCTTTTTAGCTTCCCCAGGTTTCTCAAAACTTCGGCTCCATCTTGTTTGCTGTGGAATGTCACCCTCGACGATCTGCTCTTGTCTATCGACTTTTTCCCAAATCTGATTGTTTTCAATATTTTGAAGTTGGTCTCTAATCCACAAATTTGCACACCTTTCTTCTATTTCTCTCCCTATTCTTATGTTTTTGTGAACTTTTTCTTTGCATGTCGGACAAAACCACATTGAGCATGTTTCACTGACTGCTTCATAACCTGTCTTAGTCATTCCAGTGCATTTTATACAGTAAAGTAAACTATAGTACTGACATTACATTGATTTGTGAGTTATAGTAAAGTAAACTACAGTTCTGACATTCCATTGTTTTTCCTGTTATAGCGAAAACGGCTCCGCACGAAAACGGCACAAGGCGAAACAGCACCATGCATGGCGAAAACGGCACCAATTGCGAAAACGGCAACAGTTCGGATGGAGAAAACGGCACCAGTATTTAATTCATTTCATTCTGTCATTTTTTGCTTTATTTTTAAACTGGGAATTTAAGCTTGAGGATGCATTATAGATTCTTTAATAAATTTGGTTGAAAAGTGGGAAATTAAAATTATAGGAGCATATCTGCCCCCCCCCCTCCCCCGCCGCTTCCCGCCACTCTTTTAAATGAAGTTCTTGTTGTTTAGCAGTGGTTTCTAAGCATTAACCCTTTACCCAACGTAACGGCCAAAACCGGCCAGCGATTTTCTCAAAAATCGCCAATTAATTTTCAAAATATTTTAATTTTTTGTCTCAAAAACATAGGTTATGACCCCTCGTTGGAACGAGCTCGTCGAGCTCGTTCCAACGAGGGGTCATAACCTATGTTTTTGAGACAAAAAATGAAAAAAATTAGTTATTCAAGAATTTTTTTTGGAAGTGTCGTCTGCTTTTCATGTTAGGTAAAGGGTTAAAAGCAAGAACGCCCGTCTCCATCCCTCAAAAAAGTAAAATACAAGAGAAGATCAGCAGGAAAGATAAGTTACTTTGTAGAAAATTAAACTGAAATTATTTGATTTTTTTAAACACATTTCATTTAATATACTGAGTCAAAAAGAAAGTATAATAAACTTTGAGGAACACTTCTTTTAGTATTATCGACTTTAATCCCAAACAAATTATTGTAAATTCATATTTCGAGCCCAGCTGTATGAATTTGAATAATTTCATGTTCTTACTGTTGCCAGCGTCACGTCAGGGCGTCGCAATTCAGGCATGGGGTGAAATGCAAAGTTCACACATCCAGTCAATAGCGTGTATGTCCACAGTTTGCCTTTTTGAGGGCAAGACATCGACGGCGCATGGACCTGGTAAGTCTCTGGACGTCACTCGGTGGTATTGCGTTCCACTCCTGCCTTAAAATTAGAACATTACGTAAGTCGACTAACGTCTGAAGATCATGAAGTCGTACCCGACTGTCCAATTGATCCGAAACATGGTCGATTGGCGACAAATCTGGCGAAAGTGTGGGCCGGGGAAGAAGTTTGATGCACTGCTCCTCACGAAAGTCACGACAGATACGCGCCACGTGACATCGGGCATTGTCTTGCTGGAATAACTGCAATCCGGCGTTGCCGTTGAACAACGGGACGACAACAGCGTTAAGAATTTCGTCCCTATATCACTGTCCATTCAGATTACCATCGATGAGAAGATCAACTGCGTTCGATGGTGCAAGGAAGTTCCCGCCCAAACCATTACACTACCCCCACCGAAACGGTCGCATTCCCGCATCAGAAAACCGTTCTCCTCGTAGGCGATACACTCTTGCCCTAGCATCAGCGCGCCGTAGAAAAAATCGTGATTCATCACTAAAAAGAACTGGGCTCCAACGCTGACGTACCCATTCCATTCTGACGGTACGATGACGTTGGATAAGAATTGGTCCGTGGTATGGACGCCTACTTCGGATGCCGTGTTCAGCGAGTCTGTTGCGGATAGTTTGTGCATTGATTCTATTGTTTGTTTTACCTGGAGTTTGCTGCTGTCCTTGTCGCCGGGAGGAAGCGATCCCTCAAGTGAGACGTCCTAATGTGTCAATCTTGTGCAGGGGTCGTAACTCTTGGTCGAACTGAACGCGGTCGGTCGGCAGTAGATGCAGTGAGTCTATACCTTCCAATGAGTCGGTAAATAGTGGCCACAGTGACTCCGAACTCGGCAGCGAGCTCATCTGGAGGTATCCAGGCCACGTGCATACCAATGGAACGCAACCTCTGATTTTCGGTTAACCTTGGCATTTTTTAAAATGTCTGAAGACAAAAACTAGCGTGTTTTCTCAATAAACCAGGCTCTCTAGCACAACACAACACAAAAAAACCTGGTCACCCATTCAGTTTGCCATTCTCGGGTAGCACGTGCTATTTTGAAATCCGTAGCAAAATTGTATACGGTTGGGCGGAGAACAACATGTCATTAAACTCATTGCAGGACTCTTGTCCACAAACATGCAACATTAGAACTATTTTATTTCATCCTTTTTGCTATTTGTTTCTGTTATACTTTCTTTTTTGACTCAGTATATAATAAATTACCAGATAAGTCTGTAACATTAATTGTTATATATATTTGTCTCCAATAATATCGCGTAATTATTCATTGAAAAGGCTCCACTACAGCTTTTTCGACGAATAAACACAAAATTATTACATGTTTTTATATTACATTTAATATAATTTAATAAACGGGTATTATCATGTGTTCCCAAACATTGGCAAGCCACTCCCCGTGTTGATAATGCAAAGATAATCAACCAATGCAATAACTGATAAACTGAGTATAATGCGGGGGCCGCGGCTTGTTTTCATTCTAATAAGAGGGGCCAATAAATAGCAACCAATGACATAACTGCAGTCTGCATATTATTAAGACCAGGAAGATATGAGAACAAAACGTTGTTTTTCATCATGAGATAACAGCTAATAATAAAAAAATACTCTTCTGACGTCATTTTGTTGTATGAGGCGTAGATTATTATTCACTTATCCACACGAATCTGTGCAATTTATAGAGACAGAATTTTCATCTTTTATTTAAAAAACAAACTCAGCTAATGAAATTGGTGTCATTGTTTCTGCCTTATTGGAACAAGTAATGTATAGTCTATATATGCTGTCCTTTGTTTAAAATATCGATTTATTGAAATATACTGTTGGGTTTCTGCCAATATTTTTCAATTTTTTGTTTCATAACATGTTACCCCAAATTCAAGGCGGTAAAAGCTGTGTCCAAAATAGAAAACCCTGAAATACAGTCCTTGATTTGTCTCGGTTAAATGTATTTCAACTTTTTCAGCTGGAGGAATGTTTTTGCTTTTATGTTCTGTAAAGTTGCGTTGAGCTTTGAAAATCAACAATATCTCTTGAAAGTGGAATTTTCAGTAATTTGGGTACATCTAAAGCCCTAAAAAGGATGTACCCAAAATAAAACAATCCAAAGGCCCGGAGAAAAACTCATTCAATTAACAGGAGGGAAATTTGATTACTCGAACCTGCCTAATAACTACGGAAGCGTTGAGGCGCCAGTTGAGTATTATTTCTATCTTGCACGTGCAAGTTAGCTATCTTGCACCTGCAAGTTACTATCTTGCACGTGCAGGTTAGCTATCGTGCACGTGCAAGTTACTATCTTGCACGTGCAGGTTAGCTATCTTGCACGTGCAGGATAGCTATCTTGCACCTGCAAGTTACTATCTTGCACGTGCAGGTTAGCTATCTTGCACGTGCAGGTTAGCTATCTTGCACGTGCAGGATAGCAATCTTGCACGTACAAGTTAGCTATCTTGCACATGCAGGTTAGCTATCTTGCACGTGCAAGTTACTATCTTGCACATGCAGGTTAGCTATCTCGCACGTGCAAGTTACTATCTTGCACGTGCAGGTTAGCTATCTTGCACCTGCAAGTAACTATCTTGCACGTGCAGGGTAGCTATCTTGCACCTGCAGATTAGCTATCTTGCACCTGCAGGTTAGCTATCTTGCACCTGCAACTTACTATCTTGCACATGCAGGTTAGTTCTCTTGCACCTGAAAGTCTATACTATATTTTAGAATGTCTGTATGTCTGTCTCTCTCTCTGTCTGTCTCTCTGTCTGTCTGTCTGTCTGTCTGTCCGCTATAGAACTGAATATGGGGCTATCCAGAGTGCCTAAAATGGGTCTACTAGGGGTACTTTTTATGGCGGAGGTCCTCGTTAGGTTTAAAAAAGTGTGCGAGGTGGGGGTGGGGGCCGGGAGGGGCACCGAAAGTTATGACCAAATATTTTTTCACCGATATAGGTTTTCAAGGGGGTCTACTTGGGGTAACTTTTTTACCAGGAATCTAATGGTGGGGGTTTAAAAAGTGACAGGATCGAAGGCCCCCGCCTGGAGGGTGGGCCCCGAGTGTGCCGCCCGTAGGGCGGTCTGGTCCGAAAAATACGCGGCCCCTATTTTTGTTTTTTTGGGGGTACTTTTTATGGCGGAGGTCCTCGTCAGGTTTAAAAATGTGCGCGGGGTGGGGTGGAGGTAGGGAGGGGCAAAAGTTAGACCAAATTTTTTTTCACCGATATAGGTCTTCAAAGGCGTCTATTTGGGGTAACATTTTATCAGGAATCTAATGGTGGTGTTTAAAAAAGTGGTGGGGGAGGGTGGGGCAAAATTGATGGATTTCACCGATATAGGTCCTCAAAGGGGTCTACCAGGGGTAACATTTTACCAGGAATCTAATCGTGGGGGTTTAAAAAGTGACGGGATTGAAGGGGTCGAGTGTGCCGCCCGTAGGGAGGGCTGGGTCGAAAAATACGCGGCCCCTATTTTTTGTTTTTTGGGGGGTACTTTTCATATGACCCCTAAATTTTCCCGTGCAATGCAGGGTAACCCTGCTAGTTATTCATTGCAATTGTAATCATTTTTACTCTTTATGCCTGACGTTTCCCTTTCACACCCCCAACATAAAGCATCCACACCTAGCCTGCGATGCAATCGATGCGAAACGTACATATCCAGGCGGCTAGACATGGCCAATGAGCCTATAGTGGTTGTCTCAGCGACAGGAATTTCCGTAGTCCGGGAGGGAGTCCGGCAAATCCGAACCTAAGTCCAGCACATTGGGGCTAGGTTGGACCCTTATATACTACTTTTGATGAACTCGCCTTCAAATATGACTATAATGATGTTCATCAAATCTAACTAACTTCCACTGCAAGATAGGTAACCTGCACGTGCAAGATAGTAACTTGCAGGTGCAAGATAGCTAACCTGCACGTGCAAGATAGTTAACTTGCAGGTGCCAGATAGCTATCCTGCACGTGCAAGATAGCTAATCTGCACGTGCAAGATAGTAACTTGCAGGTGCAAGATAGCTAACCTGCACGTGCAAGATAGCTAACTTGCAGGTGCAAGATAGCTATCCGGCACGTGCAAGATAGCTAACCTGCACGTGCAAGATAGTAACTTGCAGGTGCAAGATAGCTAACCTGCACGTGCAAGATAGTAACTTGCAGGTGCAAGATAGCTAACCTGTACGTGCAAAATAGCTAAGCTGCACGTGCAAGATAGTAACTTGCAGGTGCAAGATAGCTAAGCTGCACGTGCAAGATAGTAACTTGCAGGTGCAAGATAGTAACTTGCAGGTGCAAGATAGCTAACCTGCACGTGCAAGATAGTAACTTGCAGGTGCAAGATAGCTAACCTGCACGTGCAAGATAGTAACTTGCAGGTGCAAGATAGCTAACTTGCACGTGCAAGATAGAAATAATACTCAACTGGCGCCTCAACGCTTCCGTAAATAACATAGTGGATAAGCGGAAAATACAGAAACCGGAATTTGGAACCCTGATCGATCAAAGATTTCGAGCGTGGAATTTCAAATCGACCGCTACTTTACCATTTTTTATTCGTATAACTGACCTCTGAGCTACTGACATTGTAAGTACAGTATATTGCTCGCAATCAGAAATTATCACAATAGTGAGTTTTATTAGGCAAAATCCAGGTTCCATCCTCGAAAAAACACGCAAATTTGGCAAAAAAAAATTGCCCTTCGAACGCCAGCTATCGCACCATGTTGCTTGTATCAAATGACCACGAAGTGTCCATCGGGAGGTGCATAGTTCCTCCACGCATAGTCATATAGCTAAAGGTTGACTGATTTCTAAATTAACAAATACACCGATTGCTTTGATATCACCCTTGCCCCAATAACTGTCCACCTAGTTGCCTATAATAGTATTCCAACTTGCAAATATTCTACCCGCCTAGTTGTGATTTCTCGTCTCGGTAAACCAAACATGGGGCGAAGTGGCATTTCATTTGACACCAAGACCACAAACTAAATGGTTTAAAGAAAATCGTAATAATCAGGAATGTTAGCTCTTTCCTTCCCCCGAATTCGACGAAAACAATATTAGTATTGAAAGCGTTGTTACCTTATCTATCTTTCTCTCACCAGCAAGCTGCTTTAACCAATCAGATTGCGATAAAAACACTCAAGACTAAACCATATCAGGTTACCTCGTTTTAGACCATACCATATGAGACCATATGGGATGAGTATTGGCTACCATTTTGATTTTCTCTTAAATACCCTTACCTCGTATTTGAGTAAAACTAACCCAATCGTATTAAATGATGAAGAGTGAGAGACCATTCCACATGCATCCAAGCAAGGCCAAGGTTTACCAATGAACCCCGCAGTTTCTCAAGAGGATGCCAAAATCGCGTGCAGCAATGTGTATATTAACCTATCTCACGTCGACACCACAATACCCTCTGACCATAGCTTTGATCACAAGGACCGCGCAGAAAGACTGTTTTCGAGGCGAAAAGATGGGAAAATAGACCCGTATGGTGCTCTTTCTCGAGGTACGAAGAGTGTAAGATCTGAACATGAATGCAACCACGCAAAGGTTCTCCCACACAAACGCCTCAAATTTATGGTAGAAAAATGACTGACTCCATTGACATCTACGATCTGCCAGCCCGAGCACATCATATAGCATTTTTAACAAAATATTAAGGGCGTGCATCCAGAGAGACTCTTACCACTGGCCTGAAATACTAACATGGAAGCATTTAGGTATGCAACTATTTGAATTTGCCACCATTTTCCCATAGGATAATGTTACAGTGATTGCCAGGAAAAGAGAGCGATCGCTCTCACTCGCCATCACTCTCGTAAACGTTTCACTGGGGGAGCAATTAATCACTCGCCTTCATGATGTGCGTGGAAATTATGTCTCAACATCAAGTTATATTTTGCGTTTCAATCACCCGTTTCCTGTCTCAACTGGGAGATGATACTTAGAAAACATCTCTCATCACTAAAATCTTTCATTTTTTGCCTGAAAAAATTGCTTAGGACACCTCATTGGAATGACCTCAATGAGCCCGTTCCAATGAAGGTCATAATCTATATTCTCAGAGCATAAATTTAAAAATAACAAAATTTGTATGGCAGGTGCGTGTGTAGTGCTGGCCAGTTTGGACTGTCATGTTAGGTAAGGAGTTAAAATCACTCTTCTGAATTTTTCACTCTCTCAAAATCAAAATGAGGAGAGTGATTATTCACTCACCTGCATTCTCTTCCCGGCAGTCACCGATGTTACCAAAATAATGTAGTCTCCATTTATTGTCCACCTGAAAACAAACCCCGTCGTGTAGATCAGCCCAAGGGCTGCAAGTTGAATGAATAGCTGATCAACCCAACACATCACATTTGCACCAGTGCATTTGTACAGTATATGTGTTAATGTAATGATTCCACCGTGGATTCAGGGTTGAAAGTGTAAAATAGTTACATGCCGAAATTCTTCCATGTTAGAATTTCAGTCAAAGGTAAAAAAACCTTTCTAGGTGCACGCCCCTAAAGCGACTGTTTGGTGGCGGGGGTAAACGAACAAATAACATTTACAGCAAACAAACCCAGAACTTGTCGAGCTGCACAGAGAATGGCAGATTCAGAGTAACTACAGTAAAAATATCAAGACGAATTATTTTCTCTGCACATTTACAATTAAGTATTGGGTCTTGCATTTTCCTGGTTTTTCAACCCAGTTTGAAAGGGCGAAACTCGATTCAGAGGTGCCGCTAAAACACTGTGTCACTTCAAGTTTGTTGGCTTTCGACCTTTCTTCTCCCCGATCAACTCTATTCTACTTTGTTGTCTCGAAAGGCTCGAGCCAAGAAGCCATGGAACAGTCCCTCGACGAGGGACTCCTCGAACGACATTTGCAACTAACCATCGAGGAACAGCTCGTTGAACGACTCAATGCGTTCAAGCAAATAAGTAATCGAGGAGCTGCACCCAGTGAATGACTCCTCTACTGACTCTTCTACTCAGCCTGGTTAAGTGAGCATTAAGTGATCACTGGGCGTCCTGCAATCACTGATCACAGATGGCCAAGGACCTAATGATCAGTGATCCTTAATGACCTTCCACTCCACCAAACATCAACGACTGACCTGTCGAACGACACTGAGCTTGGGGAGGATAGGGCTTCTGGATGACGGGGAAGGACAACTATGTCACTCTTGGTCGGGATGATCGGGACTTGTAGATCAATGGCTTGAGTAGAGGATGCTACGGCTTCTACAATAGGGCCCGCGGGTTACTGATGGGGTGAGGGTGGGTGCCGAGTGGAGCAGGTTAGAGCCTCTTGGCCAAGCTCTCTGGGGCAGACCAACGTATCACATCGGGAATGCCAGCCACTGGGTTAAGTGAAGGAGGCTGTGGTTTATTAGGTAGGGTCACCATCCTATACCTCACCTAGGTTCCAGAACTTGTGATTGCCTGTTGCGATCACCATTGATTGCTAGTAGCGATCAATAGTGGTTATTGGAACCTAGATGAGCCGAAGAGTTCGAGCAGTTGCTCGAAGCTGCTAGAATAGTCGTTCGAGGAGTCAGTCCTGGGGAGCAGCTCCCTTATTACTAATTTGCTCGATCGCATCGAGTCGTTCGAGTAGCTGCTCCTCTATGGCCCATTTGTAAGAGTCGTACGAGGAGTCCCTCCTCGAAGGACTGCTCCTTAGCTCGGGCACTTTGAGTCGACAAGGTAGGACAGAGTCGATCAGAGAGAAGAAGGGTTGAAAGCCTACAATCGGACATAAACTGTTCCAAATGATATGCTTGTCTGCTCTACTGAAGTACTCCCATCGAATGGAACATAGCCTACATTATGTGATCTACCCGTCTAGTACTCTCCCACACGAGTGGAGGCAGCCTAGAGAACGATGAAATGGGGCGGAAACCCTTGGAAGTCTTCAATACATAGTATCCCTAGAACGCACTCCGCCCATAAGGAGGCCACTGGGCACCATAGCACCCACGTGCCACCTTTAGCAACCATGGTCAGAGCAGGCGCTGTGGGGTACGGGACAAGTCGCCGTCGGGACAACTCGCCGTCGGACGGCGAGTTGTTCCGATTTTTACGGCGAGTTGTCCCGTTTTTTTTGTTTTTCAAAAAATGTAATTCATTCTTAATTTATTCTACTGAAATACTGTTAATTTTATCATTTACTTACCTGTAGAGTATTTTTACAAATAAATCCAACCTCCGTGAATTAAAAAAAAAACAGGTGAGTTTCAAGTTTCTTTCCTAACTGTAAACTGTGAATCTCTTTCTCTCTCTCTCGGCCACATCTGTGTGTGTGTGATTGTCATAGTAAACGGTAATTAATTATGTAATAAACTAAAATTATTTTTTCTATTGTTCTTTGCAGCTTGGCACCGACGTCTCAACACCCTTGGAACGAGATTGAGCTTTTACAAGCTGGTACCAGCCCTGCAGATAGAAGCTGAGAATGTGGAATTGAGGGTGCAAGCATCGGATTTGGAAACTGCCGTCCGATCAAAATATACGAAGATGGCCCAAAAGATACAGAAATATTGGGATGCCTATATGTCAGATCCACCTTCATTGTCTACTGCAGCCTTTTTAAAGAAATGTTTAGCTGTCCATATAAAGTAGTTCTCCCATAATGGATATCAAACATACATTTGTACTTCAATCTTTATATATTTTTGTATAAATTATATCTTTTGTGAATTATAGTAATTTTCAAATAATATAGAATTCTATAAATTTATTTTATATCTGTGAATTCGCATGAAAATGGGCTTTTCGGACCATTTTCATGTGAATTCACAGATATAAAATAATTTCCAACGAACAGGTGCATGCTGCACCCCTTTGTCTAAGCACAATCTGTAAAAGAGTAAATTTGCTTGAAAATGTATTAATTAATTAATTATTGTCATTGATTTCAACGAATCGTCCGTCACTCTGATTAATCTTGTTATGTTAGTAACTATTATTTTATATGTTATATTATTATATGATATATTGAACCTGTCCTGTTATGTACGTCATGAGCATTAATAATGATAATTTAATCCTATGCCGCGTGTCACTTATCAATTACTACTCCACGGCGACTTGTCCTGACGGCGACTCTTCCCACCTCGGGTACGGCGAGTTGTCCCGACGGCGAGTTGCCTGTGCATACACACTGAGACTACATGTTACCATGGTAATGATCCCATAAAATGGCCGCTCATGCGGACTACCATGACTCCCCTACCCACAATGCTTTGACTTGCACGCAATGTCTATCTTTTAATGGGTTAGCAAGAACAAAGAAAAACAGTTTGATTGAATCGCAGTTCAATCCTATTACGCAACTGAGGATCGTCTGCGGACACAACTAGACGCACTGTTATTGAGGCGAGGGTGATGTCAAAGAAATCGGTATATTTGTAAATTTAACAGTCAGACAATGTTTAGCTATATGACTATGTGTGGGGGAGGTGGGTGGGGCGGGTGTACCTGCCTACCGATGGACACTTGGTGGTCATTTGATAAATGCAAAATGGTGTACACAGGCGTATGAAGAGCAAGTTTTTTTTTTTTTGTCAAATTTGCGGGTTTTTTTCGAAGATCGAACATGGTTTTTGTTTGATAAAACTCACTATCACGATAATTTCTGGTCGCAGGCAATGTGGGACGACAACAATATACTGTACTTACAATGACAGTAGCCAAGAGCTCTGTAATACGACAAAAAATGGTAAAGTAGCGGTCGATTTGAAATTCCACGCTCGGAAACTTCGATCGATCAAAATAATCTCAGCCTCATGGGTTCCAACTTCCGGTTTCTGTTTTTTCCGCTTATCCACTGGGAATAACAGTGGACACCTTTATTAATTCTGGAGAAAAAAATCCCAGCAGTCATTGTTATTTGGCAGTGAGGAATAGTGGGAAAATGGCATCACTATTATCATTTCCAGTTAAACATACTCACCATCACTAATGACACTATTAGACAATCAGCCATCTCTATTAACCCTTTACCCAACGTAACGGCCAAAACCGGCCAGCGCTATTCTCAAAAATCGCCAATTAATTTTCATTAATTTTTTCATTTTTTGTCTCAAAAACATAGGTTATGACCCCTCATTGGAACGAGCTCGTTGAGCTCGTTCCAATGAGGGGTCATAACCTATGTTTTTGAGACAAAAAATGAAAAAAATTAGTTATTCGAGAATTTTTTTTGCATGTGTCGTCTGCTTTTCATGTTAGGTAAAGGGTTAATATTATCAAGCAGGTAAGAGCAAATGTACCCAAAATGATATTGATTTCAGTAGCAAGATGTAACCTGTACTGGACACTCAGGACAGCAGTATCCAGGCCTGGCATTCTCTAGGAGTGCAGGGGTGCTGCACGCCTACTGCAAGCCTAGAAAAAATTGAGGAGGGCAACTTTTTGCCTCCTTTGATTTTCTGAAATGCCAGACCTGTTTGGGACTGCCCTTAAAATCTATTATCATTTCATCTCCTAAGTTCCAGTGTGTTCTCTGTGCCTACTAGCACAGAGAAGACATTGGAACCCAGGGGGCGATTTGTCAACGTTGCATTGATTCACATTAATTCATGACCCATTCTGTGTCACATTTCGATACATTTTGAGTGTAGAAGACAGTCACATAAGAATTGATTGCAACATTTTGAATATTATGAGATGTGTGTGCCAGTTTTGTCCCCTATGTAACTGAATGTAGTACAATTTTTCAGTCACAATATTAATACCTTGAAATGAATATAACCAGAATAACATACAAGTTTTTGCATTGAAAATTTCAGGTGCAATTGCACTCCCAAGCAATCTGAGGAGGGCTACTGTTTTGCACTCCTTCATTTTCTAGATTGCCAGGCCTGAATATCACCCAGCAGTCTTGAGATAACAGGCACAAAATTGTTCTGTGCTGGTACCTGTCATAATGATTGGCACAAAAAATGTTAGTTGGCCTGGTTATATTAATATATTCTAGTGTGATAAAACTGAGCATTTTTATCAAATCTTATTTAACAGGGCTAACAGAGTTATGTCAAACCAGACATGTTAACCTCCCAAAAAATTATTTCAAGGAAATTGAGGTTTATTTTCAGTGAAATGGCATAGATTTCAGGGAAAAGTTGGTGTGACAGAAACTGTTGTGTGCAACAAGTCGATTACCACTAAATCACCCTCAATGAGAGGATTTCTCTCCATAGGAGATACTATAAAACTATTAATGCAGCTCATTGGGGGCGCAGTGGCTCAGTTGGTAGAGGTGCAGGCTGCAAGCCGAGAGGTCCTCGGTTCGAATCCCACCTGCGGCAACCGCGTTGTGTCCTTGGGCAAGACACTTCACCCTGATTGCCTACATGGGGGCACGATGACGCTGTGTACTGCGGCATACTGCACGTCGATGGTGCGCATGTCTTCAACCAATCTAACCCTGCCTGTGCTGCGGTGCAGAGTTCAGAGTTACGGTGTTGGGGAGCTGACAGCTGCTCGTCGTTGCTCGGTGGTTCTCTCCGGGTACTCCGGCTTCCTCCACCCATAAAACTGTCACGGTCATGATTAGCCATTGTGCATAAGTATGTGACCTTAAACACCAATAAATAAATAAATAAATAATGCAGCTCATTACCAAAAATAAATATGGTCAAAATATATAAGTATAAATTTTCATTTTGGAGTTCTACTACTGCTCATCTCAACTGTTTCTGTATCCTGAATGTTATAATGGCTTATTCAAACTGTATTCCATTCATAAACATAGGAATAGAAATCACAACAGTAATCAAGTTTCTGCCCCCACCCCCACCTCCCCCCCCCCAGGAAAAAAAAAATAGAATAAAAAATTACGGAAAATAAGATTAAAAATATTTAGTTTCAAGTACAACACGTCAAACTCTAAAAAAAAATTGTTTCCTTGCACTTCTACAATCAATCAATTCATGACTAGCAATAATCTCAAGAAAAATAATTTATTAAAAATGAGGCATAATTCACTTGCACAAATGTTCAGAAATTTCAGTTGTTCAGCTTCAAAAAAAATTCTTGCAGTTTTCCTACAATCACTACAGGATGTGGAGATCAGACATGAGTTGAAAGAAATAAAAGTTAAAGAAAATTCTCAGGAGTATAAAAAAGATTATTCAACAGAGGGGAGTCAAACAAAATATAACAGATTTAATGCTAATACTGGGTGAAGTATTATTGTACCAAAAAGTGTTGTATGGGACATTTGTGGAGGGGTGGGTTATGAATCAAGACTTTTGGAAGGGAAGATGCTTGCATTATCCAGTATTTTATTTTTTTTCTATCCAGAAACAAGCTTAGCGATTCATTTTTGTTGGCAAGAATACATAGTGAAGAAAAGTTTAGATTTTTCAACTGATCAAAATTGGGAAAGAAAAAAACAAGTTTTCTGGAAATTGGTCTAAAATATCACTTTTCCTATTATTTCTGAAATTTCCGTGAATACTGGGCAAATCTGTTTTAAAATATTGAAGTTTGATATATAAGCTCTTAGAAAAACATCATATAACTACAGAAAGTTTCATTTGAAAAATCTCTCTATTTGTCAGCTTATTGAAGAATCGACCTTAGCATTTAACCTATTATATCTTGTTTGACAGAGCTCAAGGAGCTCTGTCCAAGAAAGTTATAATAGATTAAATGTATTCCAAATAAACATACATGTATGTTTATTAATTTGGGGGAATTTTTCCATCCTGTATCAGTGCATGTACCTTGGGCCTGAATGCTTATTAAAATTGTCCTTCCAACAGGGAGAAGATCTTCAGATTGATAAATCTTCACTAGAGTGTGTGATAGTCTGTTGTTTAGTACAGTGCATTCATTGTTGTATTCATGATGCCATTTAGTTTTCTTTAACCCTTTACCTAACATAAAAAGCAGACGACACTTGCAAAAAAAATTCTTGAATAACTAAGTTTTTTCATTTTTTGTCTCAAAAACATAGGTTATGACCACTCATTGGAACGAGATCGACGAGCTCGTTCCAATGAGGGGTCATAACCTATGTTTTTGAGACAAAAAATGAAAAAATGATGAAAATTAATTGGCGATTTTTTATAATAGCGCTGGCCGGTTTTGGCCGTTACGTTGGGTAAAGGGTTAATAAAACTAACTGCAATACTGGAAAATAACTTTGCTTTTTGATAAGATTAACTAGCTGTACTCCCTCATTCCTCAATGGATTTCCACCCTGTACTATTATTTGGGTCTGTACTTTTATTTATTTTTGATAAATGTTCCACCCCGTACCTTTATTCCCACCTGTACTTTTATTTGGAACACAAGAGGAGAGTGCTAAATTTTTTCCCATCCTCAAGATGTGTTCACACATTTTTGTCTTCTTACAATTTATGCGAGAGTGCCTTTTGGCACTCTTCCATAAATTGTAACAATGCAAATCGATTGAGATGAAGTAGTTGTTTTCCCATGATAATAATAAGGAAATCCACAAAATATCAAATCTTCAACTTCAGGTACTTTCAGTTCAGAATAAAGCCTGAATAGGGGCTTGCTGCACTCTACCAGTTAACCAACTTCACTTGTGTCTGATAGATTTTTAGACTTTTGCTTTGAGAGGCAATATATATTTCAATTCCATGGAATACATGTATATGAATACTTGTTAATGATAAAAAGCAGTTTCCAAGACTTTTTACATAGCTGAGCGTTGAGTTAGCCATTTCCAAACCACGTGAACGGTCAGTCAGTTAGAGTAATTTTTAAAATTTTGAACACTGCTAGCAAGACCACCAAAATCCTGTATCATGTGATAACAGCGTCCTACATGGACAGTTTAAGACAAGGAACTTACCAAAAGTGAAACTAGGCTCTCAAGGGGTTAAACTCTAACAAATCTTTAAATATGAGGCTTGATTGTAACTATGGAAAATGTATTGGTTACATACAGCAGGGTACAAGAATTCTCGTAAATTAGGACAGATTTTGAGGCCTATAATAGAAGTGTAAAGTGGAATATAATCACAGAGCAAAAAATCCAGTAAAATTATATAAAAGTACAGGGCGCAATAAAAGTACAGTGTGTAAACTCCTGATTCATACAGACAATCCAAAAAATAAGCAGACTGTCATCTGCAAAATGAGGTTCCCAGAGAGTGAATTTAGTGATGCAACCCTACACAGCAGGGTAGCTTCACTAAATTTTCCCTCTGTGAACCTCAATCTGATTCAGGGACTCGAAACTAAAAAGAAAGAGGTACCCAGAGGATAAATTGGCCCACTGTATGGGATAGCATCATCAAATTCACCCTCTCTGGACCTCATTCTGCAAACATCAGCCTGCTTATTTTCAGGCCTGCATACAGAGATACTTTTGAGCGCAGTGTTTTGCCCGTAAAAGCACTGTATTAGAAAATTAGATACTGATCTAAAGGGAAAAGACATTCACCTCCAGACTACTAATATGAAATATACTTGACTACAGGTACCGGCATAGAATCTTGCAACAAATAAAATGTTGATAGAAAGTACATTGTTGACACTTTGATACATCAGTTCACCATAAAATGATGCATTCACTTGGAGCTGGTGCTATTTCCAATAAACAAACAGATCCAAATCATACAGGGTGGAAAATCCGAAAAAAAATTGATAAAATTGATAAATAATACACTTATGTGAGGCTTGAAAAATAACATTCATTCAGATGACATTCCCAGATCATATCTGAGTATTCCTGGGATTGAATCATATTTTTCCACATATTTGTACTTGTACTGAGTTAAACATTGTCATAGAAAACCTTATTAACTGAAATGACCCACCATACTTTCTAGATAAAAACTGTTCACCTCACCAGCATGAAAGCTTACATCACCAGACACCTTCATTAACATATTTTCAAAACTTTCAAATTGTATGTATTTTTTTGTGACACAATATATCAAATTTTTATGCCTTAGCCAATATACAACATAAAGAAAGAATCATTGATGTTGGTTTTGATGATGTTGGGCCTCACCATGATGAGAATGAGTGCCTAGAAAAGATATTTTTTTAAAGTGAATTTATTAAATATTTAAATTGTTAAAAACAAAACTGTAGCTCTCGGGAAGTATATTATTTATTCTATAGAATGCAATTGAAATACATCACAAACTGGATGTCAAAATATTATTGTAATAATGACGTAACGTTTCTGAATTTACTATTGGTGCTTATTTGGAACAAGAACTCATGGGGTCGCATCATAAAAGTTGCCATACAACCCTGCACCTTGTTGCAAACTTGCAGCCACCTCTAAATAAGGAACATGAGTATTGCCTCATTGTATACTTGATTTTATATGTCTGAATTGAAGAACAATGTTATGCTTGTAATTGAATTATATGTGAATATGCATTTAATTAAATAAATGAAAAATCAGTGTGGTTATAAAAAATTAAAATCCCTATATCAAAATAATGTGTTCCCAATTTAACTCAGTCCATTTGAAATGATTGTCTGTTCTATATAGTGCACTAGAGTTGATTTGCTAATCACATTGCCGGTACCAATCTTCGCTCCTCACAATGATCCGTCTGTGATGAAAAAGCTGTCTCCTGCATTCAACTTTAAGTCACTGTTATGAGTGCACACACAGTTCATTCACCCCTAGCCTTTGTGTATTTCTCCAACTGAATTCTGTATGTCCTGGGTTAATATTAATGAGTTAGTCTCCAGTCATTCGACTTTGGTTCTTTGAAGAGCAAGAGAGTCACATAATCTCTCTCCGTGTTACACAACACTGCCCCTAGGGATGTTTTTAGTCTGACCAATGCCATACAAGCTGGTCCATCTAACATGACTTTTGATTGAGCCACTAGAATGTACGACTTACATTGAGTCAGTGTTACTGCAATTTTTGCTCACAGCGGTCTCTCCGACCCAGCCACATGGTGCATGCCTTTATACTTCATATGGCTAAGATAACCTAAGTGAATATTCTGATTATTAGAATCTCGCCACCTTCAGAAGGTTAAATTTATTGCTTAGCACAAAACGTCTGTTCCTCCCTAGTAACTCATGCTTTCAAAAATTTTTTTCAGAACTCACTCCACTCCATTTCACACTCTGGATTTCTTTACGTGCTTGCACCCGCTCTAGCTAGCAACTCTTCTGCTAGCATCTTCACTGCTTTGTTTTCAACAGCCTCTCTCACACAACAATCTGCTGTCCTGTCTGTTCAATGTTTTATGACTCTCTCCACTTAACTTTCTTTCTCACACACACATTTTCTCATTAATCCCGTATATATTTCATGCATTAGCATTTACTTCACTGTCCAGCCAGCATCAATTAAATGTTTCACACTCATAACATATGGGGAAACTATATGTTCAGTATCCTAAAACAATAAGTGGCTGTGTTGTGTCGAAACACCCTTACACGACGAAGTAAATTTTCTTACACTCCAGTACTCATATAAATATTTTACCCCTGTCGCACGGCAAAACTACCTAACACATAACACACATGAAACTAGTGCTTTCATTCCAAAGCAACCTACTCAATCCCTAACACTGGAATGAAAAATCCCTTTTTTTCTCAGTGTGCTATTTGATGATTTTCCTCATATTGTTTCTGTTTGCATTCCCCTTAAGAACTTCTTAGCTACCCTCCATGCAGTGAAGACTGCAAATATAGTACAGCTACCTGCTGTGGACTGATCACTTTCCACATGTGTGCATTATTCCCACGGATGCAATAATATTAGACTCCCAAAACACTCATTATAGGAATCATCATCAAAAATTTAAATAATGAAACATCGGGTACAACCTGGTGCTTCATCAATTAAAATTTTGCTTCTGATGATTATTATTACCTGGTTAACGAATGCATGGACATCACTGCCAGTCCACCATGACTGTACTGTAAGCAGCCTGTTAAGGTCAATGATAGGACAGAATTTGCATGTTTGACAGGCACAGGGCTCAAAATAAGCGGTGTTGCATCGCTTTTTGCTATGCAAAACTTGCAAAAAGCTACACAATGTTAAATTATGTATAGCATTTTGCGATACAAGATAATCAACTGCAGCCTATTAGGCTGCATTTGATTATCTCGTATCACAAAATGTAAATGAAAATTTGCAAACAAATTTGAAAACTAGTTCACTGATGCTTTACTTCTGATTGTGGAACATTCCAGACATAACTCAGATTAACTCTCCATCAAGCATCATTAACAACTTCTTATGTAAGATGAGTTCTGTTGGTTTAAATACTTCCTGTTTTTACAACATTTTGCATAAAATGTCCATTAAAAATAACTACAAGCCCATCAAATTAAAAATCCCACCTTCCATTTTGAGAACTCAATTAAACAGCCAAGACTCCATTTATAACAGTATACAAGTCCATCCAACCCTTAAAGGCAGTTCAGTTAAAAAAACATAGTAAATGTTTCATGTGTTGCAGATCATTTGGAAATGCCCAGAAATGGATGAAACTATTCTATCTACGTAGAAGAATTCAATATAAAACATCATAACATAACTCTGGTACACAAAAATAGCTATGTAATTTTTACAAAATGCTATTCATTTTTTGGAAATGCGTAGCATTTTGCTATGCAAAGAAAAAAGTTATTTTGAGCACTGGTCAGGCACCAGATTTGTTTTATAGTGGAGCTAGTAAGTTCTGTCCAAGAAGATATATTTAACAGAAGTCTGAATTTGTCATTAGAAAACAAAAAATTAAGAAAATTCTTGTCCTATAATTTTGAGGTGAGTGACTATTGAAAATAAAGAGAGTTGCAAATTCCCACCTTGAAAAATCTTGTAAAACTAAGGGTTTCTCAAGGATGTATTCAGACTCGAATGGAAATATACCAAATCTCTATTAGCCCTTTGAACCCTGGTGGTATCTTCCATTCCAGTTCAATAGCAGCAATCAGAAGAGTCCATATTCATTATTTGGGGGTAAATCAATTAATATTTTCAACGCACAGTCGTCTAGCTGCAGGTTGAAAATATTAATTGGTTTGCCCCACACATTCACTCCGCAGTAATCCTTCTCTATGAAATTATGTTTCTGGGCTGGGAAAATGGCCTCTCGATTTCAAAGGGTTAGCTATTATTAAGGGTCAGGAAAACCTTCCAGAATCTTCATTTTATACCACATGGTCACCTTGTGAGTCCAGCAGCTTATCAGTGATTTTTAGTTGAGTGAGAGGCAGTGAAGGCTTGAGGAGAAACCAGTTCTAAGGTGGCAAACACTAAAACTCTTTTCCCAGCATACATGGTATCAAAATTTGTTATTTTAATTATTTTTGTTCAAATTCCTCAAAAAATCTCAACAAAACCATATCATGTGACCTCCTCATTGAGCATGCATATGCAGCTGATTCGTTAAGTAAAGGGTTAAATATAGGGCAGTGTGATATTCTCATATAAAGCTCTCACAAGCTGTTTCCTGTGCATACATTTGACTTTTATCAATTTAGCCATTCAGCAAGATTTACCCTCCTTGAATTCATCATGGACCTTCTTCCTAAACACCCATGCTGTAGCTACTATTACTATGAGACAGAAAATATGTACCCTTGATCTTGAAGACTAAGAGTTGTCGATTTTAGCTTTTATCCAAAGAAAAACAAATATTTTAAAATATGACTTATCTGCATTGGCATTTACCATTGCATTACCAATTGCCAAGGTCAGTTTCCAGAATGTGATGCGTTTTTTGTTGTTCTACATGGTGTACCAGCCATTTTTTTATATGGAATGTGGAAATGGAGTACCAGTATTTTTTAGTTTGGAAGCCACTTTTCACGACTCTCTTCAAAGAGATGGCTCTGCAATAAAGACTTCATTATCTTTAGAGATGTGTTTCATATTTAGTTCTTCATTTACCAAACATGCAAAACAAATTCTTGAACAGGTAAAAATTTCTGTTTTATGCCTAAAAATATTGTTTGACCCATCCCCTGCCAGTGCCATAAAAGTAGTTGAAATACCACAGATTCGCTTTTAGAGCACTGAACTCTGCAAAATTTCTTGGGCAGGGGTAGACAGGGGGGGGGGGGGGGGGGGGGGTTGGGGGGTGCTGGCCTTACCTAGTACTCTCCAGTCATTACCACATCACCCACTTTCCTTCAGGGGTGCTGGTCCTACCTAGTGCTCTCCAGTCATTACCCCACTGTCCACTTCCGTTCAGGGAAATGGAAGGAGGGGTAATGACTGGAGGGTCCTAGTTAGGACTCAGGGAGGCCTCCGAACCTCCCTGGATGGCCTTGTTTGGCCCCTGCAAAAACTGGCTAGGGCACTGCCTATTACAAAATCCTGACTACACACCTGTTCCCCACCACCCTCGATGGAACAAGCTTCTGCTAAAACTTAAATGAACAACAAAATTTGAATGACATTCTCTGTGAATGGCACTTGCCAGTTAGGGCTGTTAACTTAGGTAAATCGTGAAAAGCAAATGGTAGCATTGGCTCAATTTGTTACGATTTATTGGAGAACTTCTAAAAGCATGTCTATGCAAACTGGATAAATAAAAAACTTCACAACAATTATAGTATGTGACAGCTGAATTACAGCTAAAATAATCATGGAGTGGACGTTCACTCAGTATCTCCAAAAGTTTGCGAGAAAGCATAAAAAGAACAAGTAATATTTTAGGCAATGGATGCCTAGATTCAACATGGTGGTCCATTGACTGAAATCTTCCTTATATTTTATTATTTTAAAATCTTTTACCTCCAAAACATAGATTGCATAATCACTAACTGGAGTGAGCTATTTGCGCTGATTCCAATCAGGTCATCAGCTGTGTTTTTTAATAATCAGAATAGAAATTTTTTAGTTATTTTAAAATGTTTTTCAAATGTCATCTAGCTCTGATAGTTGAAGGGGTAATGCTTAGGTGCAAATACATTTCATTGATGTTTTGGGGTTATTCCTCTTTGACTTTCTTTAGGCCTAAAAAAGTTAAAAATCTGTTTCTGAGGCTCTCCCACATGGTCCTTTTGGTTGCCTTTTGCTCTTTTTGATAACCATTGCAAAAAAAAAAGAAAATTAAATGGTTTATGTCTGATATTTTATCCAAGTTAATAAAATTGATAAATTTATCCTTGACTGCAAGAAGGCTTTGCATTGTCCCAGCATTGCAAAGCCTTCTTGCACTCTAGGGATGAACTACAACACCACCTTTGCTATTCTGTAGATTATGGGGCCTAATACATAAAACAAACCAATAATATGAACTTTTGCTAGCAAAGAAATAATTACAAAAATAAAAAATAAAATAAAAAAACTGTCCACCCACATGAATTTTTACAAAAAATAGCCTGAGAAACAGAAGGTCTACTCTATGGGTTGTTGTTATACAAGACTATATCAGGCACAAATAATTTTCTTATGCTTCTGATTAAGTTTACTCTGAATTTGAGGAACAGTTTTGTTTCAAAGAAATACAGTGGAGCCCACTTAATTGGATATCTCTTAATTGGATATTCCTGTTAATTGAATATAATTTCCCAGCACAAAACCATTTACTATATGTCCAGTACAAATTTGACCTGTTAATTGAATATAGGTTATAGAGTAAACTCCAGTTAATTGAATAAAAAATCTTGTAACATGTCAAGAAATTACCCTGACTCTCCCCAGTTTTCCTTTGTTAGACCTATTTGGCCTCAGTACATCCAATAGAGGCATTTAATCTATTATATCTTGTTTGACAGAGCTCATGGAGCTCTGTCAAACAAGATATAATAGAATAAATGCTAAGTTTATCTCTAGAATACAGGAAAGTGACACAATCCCTGTTAATTGAATACTCCTGTTAATTGAATAATTTTCATTTGCAAATTGGCTATTCAATTAACAGGGTTTCACTGTATATGCAACAAGATTACGCACTTGATTTATTTCCAGATGATATTGTTTCACTTTAGAGAGGGTTACCAGTGCATGTTACTTTTTCATATTTAATATATGGCAATCAGTGATGAGGAATCTGTGGGTGATATCATTTGAAATATAAATTAAAGGACAGGACCATGAGAAGATCACAGCTGGCAAAATTTATTTATTGTGCTTTATTGCTACCACGTGCAGAGTGTAAATGTTGATATACATATTTGTCAATTCATTTTATAAAAAAAAATTAACTCTCAGAGCTCAATAACTTTTATAACATTCCAATTTGTGATTCATATGTTCATGTATTTTGCAGTAAGTGGAAATTAAGAGAAAATTATTTGCATCACATCCAGAGTGCCCACAACATAGCTAGAATATTTGGAATTGGAAAGTAGGTATCGGCTTGATAAATTATAATCCCCACTTCTGGGAAAGTTTGTGAATGATCGTCTGAGTAATACCGACTTTATAGAAATCCCACTCACTCCCTTAACCCTCTTGGGTAGATATTTTTCAAATGATGGCCTTCAGAATTTGAAGTTGTGACTGAACCTCCATAATTATCAGAAAACCTTTTGTTTTTCGGTCTGAAAATATAAAACATTCTGTTGCATTTTAGTCAAAAAGGCCAAAGTTCTCCAAAACTCTTCCAATTTGCAATCTTGAACTTCCAACATGTTATGATTGGAGGTTCCCAGTTTCCAGCATTTGGAATCTGGGGTGCATGTGACATTTTTTTCAGCTTATAAGAATTCAAATTGCTTACATGGACAACTCAACTTTTTTTCAGCATTAAAAATTTGTACCACTGAAACAAATACCATTTTAACCCTTTACCTAACGAATTGGCCACATCCGGCCACATAATTTTCAAATTAGGCAGTTGAAAAAAATTTATGTTTTCAAATTTTTTTTACTAAAACCATATCATGTGACCCCTCTTTGGAACGAGCTCACCGAGCTCGTTCCAATGAGGGGACACACAATGTGATTTTGTTGAATTGTTTTGAAAGAATTTTAAAAACCCAATAATTAAAAAAAAAAAATTTTGACATCCTCTGTGTTGGATAAAGGGTTAAAGACTTTTCAAAATTTACTGTTTTAATTATTGTTTCTCAAAATTTTTCAAAAAATTTCAGCAAAGCCTTATCATGTGACCCCCACCCCCACCCCCCCCCCCCCCCCCCCCCCCCCACCCCCCTCCCCTCATTGGAATGAGCTTGACGACAAGATATGGGTTTGTTAAAATTTTTTGAAAAATATATCCTTTTCTACTGCAAAATTTGTAAATTACGCGAACAGATGTGACCGATTCATTAGGTTAAAGGTTAATTAAATAATCCTGTTTAATTGAATATAACTGCTGAACACCAAACCATTTATTATACCTTCAGTTCACATATAACCTGATAACTGGTTGGGGGCTAGATTATTTTTGGTGGTCTGAACTTGTACATCAAAATTTGTTTTATTACATATTATTGGAGAGTGCTGTTGGCACTCTCCGATAATTTGTAATGAAACAAATTTATATAAACAAAATATTATTTGCATTTGACTGAATATGGAACATGAGTGAAAAAAATGTTGGTTTTTGCTCTGGTACCCTCATATTTTGAAAGCCCTGTCAGTGGCTTCTAGCACTCAGCCAGTTAATTGCTTAACCAGTAGGCTATACAGTAAACTCCTGTTAACTGAATAAGAAATCTTGTAATATATCGAAGAATTCATTTATCGGTCACTGAATTCTGTCTACTTATCGACCTATCTAGTATAAGTGCATTGAATATAGACATGTATTCTATCTTATTTAACAGAGTGGGGGCGTGGTGGATCTGGTTACGGCATTGAACTTCAAATGGTTTACGGTTCGATCTCTGCTAGGGGTAACTGCATTGTGTCCTTGGGCAAGGCACTTCATCCTGATTGCCTGCGTGGGGGGCATGGTGACATTGCATACTAAGCTGTACTGCACGTCAATGGTGCTCCTGTTTTCAACCAATGTTAATCCTGCTTGTGTGGAGTTAGTACATTGGGGTGTCAGGTAGTTGCTCACCGTTACTTGGTGTTTGTCTCCGGGTATTCTGGCTTCCTCCACCTGTACAAATGTCCGACATGAGATGACCCTGGCTGTCGAAAGTGTCATTAAACCCCAATAAATAAATACATAAAACCAAATAGGCTATAGAGTAACCACCTGTTAACTGAATAAGAAATCTTGTTATATATCAAAGAATTTGTTTGACAATCACTGAATTCTTTCTACTGATAGACCTATCTAGTATAAGTGCATTCAATATAGATATGTATTCTATTATATCTTGTTTGACAGAGTTTGGCGAGCTCTGTCAAATAAGGTAAAATAGAATAAATGTTCAGGTTTTCATTAGATTATATTTATTTATTTATTTATTTTTTTATTTATTTATTTATTGGCGTTTAACAACAGCCAGGGTCACCTCGTGTCAGACATTAGATTATAGGAAAATGACCAAATTTCTGTTAATTAGATACTCCTGTCATTTGACTATTTTTCACTGGCAAAGTGCATTTTCAATTGAACCTTTACCCAACACACAGGAGTAGTAAGTAAGCTCGGATCTTGCCCATTCTCCCAGTGCAGGATCCATAGGATTTGATGACTTCAATTTAATATTTTTTTTAATTTTAATTTTTAAAAAAAATTTCAATTTTTTTAAAATTGTTTTTTTTAAGCTTTTTATATTTGTTTTTTAATTGATGTTTTATCCCTACATGCGCTTGCATGTGACATCAGTCCCCTGGTAATATGATGCATGATGGGTATTAACATAATCAAACGAGTTTCAATTTCAATTTCCAGTTGAATTTATGATTTTATAATTTCAAACATGGCTTCCCCCAACTAACAAAGAATGGAGACTCCCTCCAATCCCCCAAAATCCCCCTCCACCCATCTAATAACAGTCTTTTGTGATTTTAAAGCCTATTTTTTTAATTTAACTTCCAAGTTTAATTTTTGCTTTTATAAGTTCATACATGGCTTCCCTCAACTAGCAAAGAATAGAGCCTCCCTCCATTCCCCCAAAATCCCCCCTCACTCCATCTAAATAAATCTTTTGTGATTTTAAAGGCTGTTTTAAAATTTAATTATCAAGTTTAATTATTTCTTTATCTTTCACATCCGCCCACATAATTTAAAAATTAAGAAGTTGAAAAGGGTATACCAGTATTTTAATTTTTTTTTCTCAATAAAACCATATTATGTGACTCCCCCCCCCCCCCCCCCTCCCTCCCCCATTGGAACGAGCTTGTGCGGGTGGCACACGATATGGACAAAAGATGCGTAATGCACTTACAAAAAGGGCAGAGGCGGGACGCAGGACCAATGCTCGCCTCCCTTAAAGTGGTCAACCACTTTTAGGGATGGAGTGGAGGATGTTCAGGAACCATGGGGGTTACCATTTCCATAACGGTTAGACTGTCCATAGCGGTTATTGGGGTGCTGGTCAAAAAGCATCTTCTGTGTACCTGCTTAAAAGAAGAAGGCAGAATTAGTTTTCATTAGAATACTTAAAATGTAAAAAGATAAAAGTAGCACATTTTGTTTAATTTATGGTTTAATCTTTAGCTGAGTCGGTGAAGGCAGCCCTTTCTGGTAGAAGGCCACAGTTAAGCTGTTAATCTGCCTATTAGTTCACCTTCTCGTTTCCTATTTGTCCTCAAGCATGTTTAGTTTTTAAACCTGATGTAATCTTAGTTGAATCGGTGACGGCAGCCCTTTCTGGTAAAAGGCCACAGTTAAGCTGTTAATCTGCCTGTTAGCTCACCTTCTCGTTCCCTAGTTTTACTCGAGCAGTTTTAGTTTTAAACAGTCTTGGAACGTGATCTAATTTTAGTTGAGTCGGTGAAGGCAACCCTTTCTGGTAGAAGGCCACAGTTAAGCTGTTAATCTGCCTGTTAACTCACCTACTCGTTCCCTATTTATTATTAAGCGTGTTTAGTTTTTTACAATATTTAATCGTGATTAGGGCTGAAACGGTTGTCCCATTTTCGTAACCGGCTAACCGAGAGCTATAACCGGATAATATCCGATTATCCGTGGCCATTGTTTCACCGAATATGGGATCAAAACTATAGAAATTGGAAAGCAGAATTCTCAAACTATTCCGTAGTGTGTATACAAAAGAACGTTGTCGAGTACTCGACAACGTTCGTTTGTATACACACTACAGAATAGTTTCTACGATTATTCATTACTCACAGAAACTGTCGATCATTAACAAAGTTTTGAATGCCAAAGTCAAATTATTTCTCAATATACACAACGCGGCTTTCATATGTAATCTATCACAAAGAAGAAGAGGCAGATTTACTACATTTTAAACGTGGAATGATGATCACTATCGATATTTCGGATAACCGGTTGACGATTTTTCTAATTGGTTAGGTAGCTAACTGGTTTCAAACCGATTATCCGGTTAACCATTTCAGTACTAATCATGATGTAATTTTAGTTGAGTCGGTGAAGGCAGCCCTTTCTGGTAGAAGGCGACAGTTAAGCTGTTAATCTGCCTGTTAGTTCACCTTCTTGTTCTCTAGTTTTTTCGAGCGGTCTTAGTTTTGATTGGAATTTTTGGACTTTTGTCGGCTTTCGCAAATGGCTCCAAGTTCGAGATCAGATCACTGTCAGCTAGCTGGTCATGATTTTTCACAGCCAGGGTGGCTAGGCGGTCTTTGATGGTGGGGATATCGGCCCTGTCATGGAGTGTTTTGATGGGTGTGTCCCATGGGGCACGGAGGGCGACTCTAAGCACGTGATTTTGGACCTTCTGGAGTTTTCCCATATTAGTTTGGTTGAGGTCAGTTAGGATGATTGCCCCGTATTCGAGTACTGGGTGCACAAAGGTTTTGTATAGCTTGAGTAGGGTGGACTGGTTGGCTCCCCATGAGGTTCCCTTTAGCATTTTCAATAAGTTAATGCGTTTGGTGGCTTTTTTTTCGCCATGTTGTCGGTGTGTTTGTTGAAGGACAGTTTTTGATCAATGGTGATGCCCAGGAATTTCGCCTCTTTGCATTCTGGGAGGGTGTTATCCATTAGTTTTAGGTCAAAATCATGTTTATTTGTCTTGCGAGTCAAGGTGATTCGGTGGGTTTTATTGGCGTTTAGCTTAATTCTCCATTTGGCACACCATTGTTCTAGGTTGTCGAGAGCGTGTTGCAGGGGTTTTTGGAGCAGATTGGCCATATTATTAGAGTCCCAGAGGCCCTTATCATCCACGAATTGGGAGACTTGAACACAATCCTCAGAGAAATTAAGGTCGTTTACATGGAAGATGTAAAGGAGGGGGCTTAGAACAGATCCTTGGGGGGGGGGGGTGCCTGCTTCAAGGGGGACACTATCAGACATTTCATTGTTCACTCTGACTTTAATTTCGCGATCATTTAAGAAAGAGGATAGTAATCTGAGCAATTTCATGGGGAGTCTCATTTTTGATAATTTGTAGCGCATTCCATTGTGCCAAACAGAGTCAAATGCTTTTTCGACGTCTAGCAGGACTGCCACGCCTATTTGCTGATTATTGATAGCGGTTTTCATTTGGGTGACTAGTCGGTAGACATGCTCAATGCCTTCTTTGCGGTTTCTATAGGCTCTTTGCCATTTATTGAAAAAATTGTTGTCTTCAAGGTGCCCTCTGAACCGATTGGTAAGGATTCATTCGAATGTCTTACCAATGCAGCTGAGGAGGCTGATTGGGCGGTAGCTGGCTGGATCGGAGGGGTCCTTGTCAGGTTTTGGTATCATGACACCAATGGCTTTTTTCCAACATTTGGGAAAATAGCCATGGGTGAGGCATGCGTTGAACAGTTTGTTTAGTTTTTCGACTAGGGAATTTGGGCTTTGTTTAAGAATTTTGTAACTCACTTCGTCTTCGCCGGGTGAGGATGAATTTTTGCATTTTTTAATGACGTTGATGATTTCGTCATTGGTGATGGGGGTGACAAGGTCATCGTCATCCCCATCTTCTGGCTCGTTATCAAATTTGGGGTCACGGTAGATTTCAGGGTGTTCATTGATGAAGTCGTCAATTGCGTTTATGACGGCATCATCATTGCCCGCGCCTTGATACGGGCGATGTGTTTTTCTTAGGAGGTCGGCAAAAGTGTCGGCCTTGTCTTTGTCGGTGCGTGTAAAGAAACCGTCTTCCCTTTTAAGAGGTTTGGCAGCGGCTTTGCCACCCTTGTTCTTTTGCCCAGTTAGGATTTTGAAAGAGTCCCAGAATTTTTTAGCATCTTGGACCCCATTTAGATTGGCTGTTACCTTTTCCCAGTTGGCTTGTTTTTCAGCTTTGAGGGCTTCCTTGACTTCGCCATGAAGGCGGGGGGGTGTTTGTGAGTTTGACATCAATGATGTAGCAGTAGAGGTTCCAATTAATTTTTCTAAAATTTCTGCGGAGAGTGTGGGGGGGGGGGGGGGGGGGGGGTACCTAAGTGGGCCATTTTCTAGCTGCAGTGAGGCATGGACCGGGAGGTGATCACTGCCTAAGTCATCATCGCCGACCCAGTGGTCATCGATGTGTTTTATCAGAGAGTCACTGGCAATAATTAGATTGAGGATATCAGATGAAAATAGTGGGTTGTTACTGATATAGGTTGCTGAGTTGTCGTTCATAACCACATAGAGGTTATGTTTTTTTGTTATTTCGAGGAGGGCTTCACCGTTGGGGCTGGTTTTGTTGCAGCCAAAGTACAGGTGTTTGGCATTGAAGTCGCCAAGGAAAATGCAGTGTTTGTATTTCCTCGTAAAGAAATCAAATACAGTGTCAGAAACAATTTTGCTTGGGTCATTATAATAACAAACAATAGCAATTTTTTTATTGTCGACTGTGATTTCAGTTGCAATCACCTCCGTATCGAGGTGATTTGTTTTTCCGGTTTTAGTTTTGATGTTCTGCTTTATTAGATGAGCAGTTCCGCCACCTTTAGTGATTTGTCGGTCTCTTCTAATATTTTTGCTGGGTTGAAGCCAACTTTCGCAGATGCAGACAATGTCTGTGCCTTCGAAGTATTGGTATCGTAACTTTTACCTTCCATGTGCTGTTGCCAGTAGCTTTGGACGTAAATCGCTCCCATTTGCAGCTTTGGACACCCTTAGTGAGGGCTTCAGCGGGAGTATCAGGGAGAACCCTTGTAACAACAACAATGTAGGGCATTACTTTTGATTTTTGAGTGGGAGGAGCCAGGTTACCAACTTTCTTCCTAGCGTCTCTTATTTGTTCTAGGCCGCCGGCATTCCTTTTGACCGCCGCGAAGAAGCTCATTTCCATTAGGGGTGTGGGACTGGGTACGCTAGGAGCACACTGTTCCTTGTCAGCGGTTGTTTGTTTAGTTCTATCGATTGTTGGTTTGTCAATAGCTACTGGGATCTGACTGCAGGAGATCACTTTGGGCTGGTGGTTTCTCTGCTTTTTTGTCCTTCTAGAGGTCATAACAGAGAAACCTTCCGCATCTGTAGTCTCCTGCAGCTCAGAATCGGAGTCGGTGTCCTCATGGTTTATTTTTCTTTTGTGAGGTGTTTTCCCCCCGCCAAGGGAGTTATTAGTTGATGAAGGTCTCCTATCTGGTAGACTATTCTCGTTTAGACTCTCCAGGCTGTTGCCAGAACTGCCAGAATTGAAAAGCTCCGACAGTGGCTTGTCGGGATTGAAGGTCTTGGCATTGAGCGGGTCCATCGGATCCTTCAGAGAAAGGCTTCTATTAATTGTTTTTTTTCCCAACAGTACTAGCGACCTCTGCATAGGATTTTGGGCTTCTGCACTCCTCAGCTTGCTGGGGTTGCTGAGTTGCTGGACTCTTTATCTGAACTGCTCTGATCTATGGTGCCCTGGTCATTTGAAATTGGTTCTACATCACTACTTTCCTTGTCTGAAAGTGGTGAGTGGAGTGGGTGGATATCCACCATCACCTGGATCTCCCTGGGAGGAGAGCCAGGGGTGAGTGGAATGACTTCTGAGGCAGTGTCAGGCATATAGGACGTGCTCGGCTCGTCAGGCCTGGCTGCTGTGACTGAGGCATGAGTGAGCCTAGCTATATGCTCATCCTTTGCCTTGATGTCTTCCCTGAGACCTGCCAACTGTGCATTGAGACTGTTGACAGTTTGGGTCAAACTAGCTATCTGTGCCACCAAACTAAACTCCCCCATAGCTTGACTATTACTATCATTACATCCACTCACCTTGCCAGAAGAAACTCTCCTTGCTGCTCTCTCCCTTTCTCTCCTGGGCTTTCTTTCATCTTTTTTCTCTTCTCTCTTTCTATCCTTGATGATGGCTGATGTAGGATTGTAGGATTTCCATGGTTCTTGGTTCTTAGTTCTTTTTTCAGAATCGAGTGTGCAAAATAAGCATTAAGTGACAGGTGTTATTAAGTTAGCTCTTTTTCACTGAAATATGATGATAATCACTTTTTCAGTGCAGTTATTTTGTCTTAAATAATACTTATTTGCTACGATGATGAGCACTGACGGGACCGAATGCTGTGGCAATGAATGATGGTGGTGTAGGATTGTCTATCGTTACTCAGGACCATCTACATAAATGTATAAAGTATAAATGGTAGGATGTCTTGAGAGACTGCCCCTTTGAAGGCTGAAACCATGACAAAAACTTTTTACCTGTTCTGGAACTGGAAAATCCATTGTGGTTATACTAATATAATTAAAAGTATTAAAAGCTCTTAATTGGGTTTCAATTGCTATTCAGTTACATAAATCGTTAAAGATTGAGATGTTTTTATAAGACCCCTGTGAAAAGATTAGAATTATTGCTGAATAAACAATTTCTTACATACCTGAAATGTGACAGATAGGATTGTAAAAATAAATTTGTGTTGAAAATCCTCAATGAAGATTTTCAACACTAATTTATTTTTATAATTTTTATAACAGTCCATTTCAATTTGTTACAAAAACTTCATAAAAAAAGAACCACAAAAATCCATTCTTCTCCATTTAAATCTGAATTTTGTGGTTGGTTATTCACTGACTTTAGAAAACCTGTTATGAGAGACCACCTGTCTAGAGAGACCACTTTTGTGTGGCCCAAAGTGCGGTCATTGCGTGTACACTCCACACGAAAAAATTATCCAAAAATCGACTGAGTGTGTTATGTGTAATTACATAATGTCAGACGTCCACTCACTAATCAGTGTTGATTGGACTGTATTGGGAAAAGATTCACCAATTAACATATTAATTTCTGTTCACTAAATCTTTTTTTTGTACCTGATACATTTTGTTTGGGAATTTTGTATATCAAATAAAATCTTTAAAGGTAAAAATCGGTTCGGTAAATCCCGTTATTTTGTGTGATAAATTTAACCCAAAATATGCGAATTTCGCCGATCATGTGTAACAGTGTGGCTCTTCTGTCAATTGGATCTACATTGCATGAAATATTCTGAAGTCATTGGAGACAGGTGAACAAACTCAGGGGGGAATCCAAATCATATATCAGCGAATATTTTATTTTAATATGAAAACAAGTCGAAAATCTCATGAATTAAAGAACAGATTTTTTCAACTCCTATATTAAACCGCAGTACAGAGTTCTGGAAATGAAAGATATGTCATTTGTATCTGAATATTTTATTAAATGTAGGTTTTAGAAATTTACGGACTGAAAAATATAATTGCTAATCAGAGACAGTCTCTGAAAGATTTTTCTCGCGAAACATTAATTGGTTATGTAATCCTTCTCACGTGACCGCACTAAAACAGCTTTTCATACCCGGTCGTTTATACACAAATGACGGGGTATTAACAAGGGTAACAGGACAAAACCCCCTCAAGACAAAACCCCCTCGGCCAAAACCCCCTCATTTTTTGAATTGGTAGCCAAAACCCCCTCAGGAAAAAAAACCCTCAAGACAAAACCCCCTCGGCCAAAACCCCCTCAAACCCTCTGAAGGCAAAACCTCCTACCTCAAGACAAAACCCCCCAGTTTGAATGTTCATGGTATTACAATGCAAGGGGGTGCACGCACTAACAATATATGTGAGGGTTGGAACAATGGTTTCAAAAAGCTAGTTGGAAATGCACATCCAACCATTTGGAGAACAATTGACAGATTGAAAAAAGATCAGATGTTGGTCTCAACAGCACTCTTGAGAAGTGAAAGAGGTGCGCTTCCATCACAGCGCCAGAGGAAAAGCACCAAAAAACTTCAAGAGAAACTTCAAAAACTATGTGTACGAAGAAATAATGGAATGCTAGGTGTTAGGGACTTTCTGAAACAAATTGGTTATTGTATTCGATTTTAAAACAATCCACTCTATCTTGGTTACCAGTAAAAGGGTAAAAGGGCAATGATATTACATGTACCGCCCCTATTCTATTCATTTATTTTAGTGCTAAAAGTATTTTTCTATTTTGTCAATAGAATTATACAAATGTGTGTGCGACTGAAACAAGCTCCTTGAGCTTGTTCCAGTAACAACCACATTTGTATAATTTTATCTACAAAATTGAAATTCTTAATATTTTTATACTGTACCAATGACCCAGACACAGCTGGTGCTAACTCTCAAAATTCTAGGGCCAAACACAAATTTTGCCCCCCAATCCCCAAAATTTGCATCTAAAACCAAAAGAAATCATGTCCTGAAGGTCCTCCATACTTTGCCCTCACTGCGCATGCGCAGTGTCAAGGACGTCCCGAAATTGACGTCAATTATCATTCTTTGTTTGGCCCTTCATCAGTTCACATCTGACTGATATTTGTGCTTGTAAATCTCAGTTTAAATGATGCCAGACACATAAATATTAGAGAAATGGTGGATATAAAGTGCATATAGAAGGAGGAGAAGAAAAATGAGTGACAGAAAATATTCAGGGCTGTAACTTAAAATATTTTTATACTGTACCAATGACCCAGACATAGCTGGTGCTAACTCTTAAAATATAGGGCCAAACACAAATTTTGCCCCCCAATCCCCAAAATTTGCATCTAAAACCAAAGAAAACATGTCCTGAATGGCCCTCCACACTTCACTCTACTGCGCATTACGCAGTGTCAAGGACGTTCCGAAATTGGCGCCATTAATCATTCTTAGTTTGGCCCTTCATCAGTTAACATCTGACTGATCTTTGTGCTTGTAAATCTCAGTTTAAATGATGCCAGACACATAAATATTAGTGAAATGGTGATTCTAAGGAGGATATAGAAGGCGGAGAGGAAAAATGTGTGACAGAAAGTTATCAGGGCTGTAACTTAAAATTTTTTAATCAAATTATGTTAAGTTACCTATTTTCGAGGCAGCAGCCATTTTGTTGTCATTCTTGTTATCAAGTTACACTGATTGTTCAGTGTTTTCCTCTCTCCCTTTCCTTTAAGTCCCCTCTTGCTATTCTCCCATGCTTTTGGCATATTTTCTGTAATTTTATTACTAAAATTTCTTGGGAGTTTTAGCTGAATAACAGAATGAATTCTGTTCTTTTCCCCATGTTTATGTCTTCACCTATGGGTGGTAAGGCGTTGTGTTCTGCATCTACCATCTGATGTTCTGCAGTTTCTTCCCTGGAAGTCTCTGTTTTGCATCAGATAGTGTATTATTGGTAACTGATTTCGGGCCTGGGTGCCTGGAGTCTTATTTTAGTGTTTTTACACTTATTGTTTACATTTTCAACAGCCCTCTATGTGAGGGGGGATTTCTTGAAAATAATATCTTGATGTTAATTTAATCATAACTAGATACATTATTATTGTTCGTAAGTGTTGCATAAATTGTTTAAAATATTTTTAAAATTTTTGTCCACACTTAGGCTTGGGATCATTGGGGCTCAACATTACTTTTCAGAAACTTGGGCTGTTCTGAAAAAATATTTTTTCAAAATATTTTGATTTCAATTATTTTTTCTATGTTAATGGATCATATTATTATGTATTTTGATTGTCAGGGGTTGGTGCGAGTACTAGGACTTTGTTTTCTTTTCACATTGAAAGGATTTTGGTCAATTGTAATAAGAGGAAATCTTCCTCTGACTTTTATAATCATTCTATATGTAGTCAGTGTACTCGCACTAACTCCTGTTCTGTATGTGATGATTTCGATGACAACATGGGAAGCGTGTGTCACGGTATGTTAGTGGGGAATTGGACATTCCGGTCCTTTCCCCACAGGGTCACTCTACTTTATCAATTTCTATTTCAGACGATCAAGATTAGGGTGATGTATCCGTGATGTCTTCCAACAGTGTGCCTCCGTCGTCACAATTAATGAAGGGCTAGCGGAAAAGTGCTCATGTAAATACGCCAATTGCCTAAGAGGACCCTAGTAGGTTCGACGGCCTTTGACGTCCGCTAGCTCGCCCGGTGTAGCATCCATTTATCGAATGGTTCGGCAGCCGGGTTCGTCCGTTGCGGTCTAGAAGGAGTTTTGGGGTGATGCGAGCACTATAAATCAACCAAATGCACACCCAGTGACGGCGGATTAGAGGGAGAACGGAGGAAGCCTTTTAGTCTGGTTCCTAGCTCGTTCAGGTCCATCCGGACGGCGAGCGAGAGAGGCCCCTCTCTCGTACAACAACATCTGGCCCCAGATGTTGTGGTACAAAATGTTTCGCATTCGGAGCATACGTCCGCCGCTCGGGACGCTCCGACATATAGTCAGTCTGGAGAGACTGTCAATAAGGCTTCCTCATTCTCATGGTAGCGCACATGACCGCTCTTGGCTACGTGACCTCGGATATCCAGTCAGCTTCGCCAATCAGAGAATCATCGGCGACCAGGTCACACCATCCGGTAGCCAGGGACACGAGGCCTGCAGACTCCGGACGTTCGCATAAGAAAGTGTGCGGGAGTCAACGTACACGGAGCTTCCGGCGGCAATGCATCGTAAGACCGCTACTGCACAGGCCTCGGGGACGGACGTGCTATCCCAAATAGCACAGCTGATCGCAGCATCCCAGCAACAACTGAATCTGTCGCATAATGTATTATCCGACGATGCTGGGTCGGGACGCTCCGCAGAAGCAGGTACGGACGTCCGAAAATTTCATCCGGTCTGACGGGATACCGAAAGGGATTCGGAGGATTTCGAGCTTTCCCTTTCGGAACAACATATGCTGTTGTGTATGTCATCTGACTTGATCTTCTACAGGTTCTTTCGTCGGACCAGAATGCTGCGATGCCGGATAAGAAACTGATAGCGTCGGTGGACTTAGAAATTTTTGGTTCGGTTCAGGGACATCGTCCCTCAGTTCCGACATAGTCCAATAATGTCACACAAACTTTCGAATTATTGAACGACGCTATATATATTATTATATGCTTGCTATTCCCAAGAATTTCTGGTTTCTTGTTCGCAAAGTTACGGAGATGTCTTCAAAGTGTGCCTTTGTCGTCATAGTTAATGAAGAGCTAGCGGCAATAAGTGCTCATGGAATATGTCTATCGCCTAAGAGGTCCTTTGTAGGATCGACGGAGTGACATTCGCTAGCTCACCCGGTGTAGCGTACATTCATCGAATGGTTCGGCTGCCGGGTTCGTCCGTTGCGGTCTAGGAAGGAGATTTGGGTGATGCGAGCACTATAATAACTTTAGTACTCACCCAGTGACGACGGATTGAGGACAGATCGGAGGAAGCCTGTTAGTCCGGTTCCTGGCTCGTCCAGGTCCGTCCGGGCTGTGAGCGAGAGAGGTTCCTCTCTCGTCCAACAACATAGGGGACCGCATGTTGTGGTTCAGATATTTTGCATTCGGAGCATATGTCCGCCGCTTGGGACGCTCCGTTATATTGACAGTCCGAGAGACTGTCGATAATGCTTCCTCATCCTCACAGCAGCGCACACGACCGCACATTGGCTACGTGACCTCGAGTATCCGACCAGTTTCGTCATTCAGTGATTCCACGGCGAACAGGTCACGCCATCCGGTAGCCAAGGGACACGAGGCCTATACACTCCGTTCGCTCGCATAATAGTAGTATGCACGGGGTAACGATCACGGAGCTTCCAGCGGCAATGCATCGTAAGACTGCTTCTCCACAGGCCTCAGTGACGGACGTGCTATCCAAGTTAGCACAGTTTTTCACAGCATCCCAGCAATCGACAGTTTCTCGGTCGGATTAGGAATTATCTGACGATGCTGGGTCGGTGCGGTCCGCGGTTGCATCAGGTTCGGACGACCGAACGCTTTATAGGGTCCGACAGGATGGCAAAAGGGATTCGGGCGATTTTGAGTTTTCCCTTTCGGAACATCGGAAGCTGCCATACATTTCTTCCGGCATTATCTTCCAGTGGTTGTTCCTTTGGACTACATTGCTGCGATGTTGGATAAGAGACTTATAGCATCATTGGACACAGAATTTTGGATCGGTTCAGGGACATTGTCCCTGACTTACCGACACAGTCCAATAATGTCATTAGAACATGTGTATTATTTATCGACGCTATATATATATATATAAGCCTGCTACCAAGCATGATAGTTTAGTTTCTTGTCCACAATGCTCAATTCTGCCTTTTATCGTTTATAGGAATAATTTATTTTGGCAGAACAGGGCATACCGAGAGTTCATATGCGTCTAGACGGCATGGTTGAAGTCTGGAAATTATCATTTTCGCCGTCTATGTCTTTTCCAACCACAATGTTGGAAACGACAAAAATGTCTAATAGACTTAACTTAGACGCTTTATCATACGTAATCCACCTTACTGAGGCATTATCATTACGTCTTCAAGAGAAAGAATTCCGGGATATGATCCTCAATGTGATTTCTTTTGAGGGCAATAGTTTGTTCACGTATAACTCCGCCCTTCAGTGGTTACCTGGAGTTGGTTAGACGTGATGCAGCCCTAGCTACATCCACGCGTGTGGATAGTAAGGTGAAGAACTCTCTCAGAGTCGCTTCGGTCTCGGAGAAGCTTCTCTTCGACGGCAACTTTTCAGCAATCCATGAATTGCTCGATTTACACGTTCTCTTGTCTATCTAGTGTAGCAAGAGATTCAGACTGGGGCAATCATTCGGTGGTTGACTCAGAGAGTGCCACTGCAGTTGCCGGATCCGAGTTTTATAATTATGACGATTGCCAGTCAAACAGGTTGGGATACAATATTGATCCCAATGGATTCGAAGTGCCAGGGTCTTTGGGTTCCGCAGTCTCTAGGCAAGCACTTATCTTCCACGGAATAATGTTTTTTAGGCTTGCTTTATGTCATTGGATGAACATTATTCAGAAACGCATGTCCAAATCCTGTCCGATAATACGACAGTAGTGGCGTATCTCCGGAACCAGGGAGGCACTCATTCGTTTCCGTTATTCAATTTAATGGAAAGAATCCTTCTGTTTATTATAGTACACCAAGTTCTGCTTCGGTCCGTCATATTCCGGGTCGTCTGATTGTATTACCGGACTCCCTTTCACTTATGGGTCGCTTGTTGCCGTCAGAATGGACTCTCAACAAACAAGTATTCAATCAGATTTGCTATCAATGGGAGCGCCCAATGATAATTTCTTTTCGACACAACTTGCTAATCAATTGCAGACGTATGTGTTTACATGTCCGGATCTCTGAGCTTATGTTGTTAACGCTCTATTGATCTAATAGGACGGATTGATAGGATATGCGTATCCTCCTGCGCTGTTGTTTCAGCAAGTATTGCTAAGATAAACAACCACAATACATTTCTGTTGATAGCATCTCTGTCTTCACAGAGACCATGGGTAAATTTACTCAGATGTCTACTGTGGGACTTAACGCGAAAGCTTCCTCCATGAGAGGATCTTTTTTCGCTGGGCAAAATCGTGTCATCTTCATCACAACCCGCAAGGTCTCAACCTCCACGTATTCCATTGGGTGGTCCTTATTGCATTGTAAGCATTGTACTGGACGAGCTTTGGACGCGATTTCTTACTGTAGGACAACCTCTTCTTCGCTATACTATGCGGCTAAAGTGGAGGCTCTTCCGTCGTTGGTGTAGGGATCACTATGTTGATATTGTTGATCCCTCCATACTAGTTATTGCAACTTTCTAGTATACTTGTTTGACAAGATCTACTGCAGCCTGTTACTATTAAGGTTATAGGTTTATGTTATCTCATACCTATGCACTCTATGATAGTTTACAATTGAGTCTTATGTCTCTTTATCTAAGTCAGTTAGTAACTTTTCGATAAATAGACTTAGAATCATTAGATTAAATTTCTATACGGAATTTAACTTCGGTTCTTATTTAGCTAAGTAATCATTTGAGCCTCTGGAAACAGTAGTTTTCAAATTCTCACCTTTTAGACAGTAATTCTGTTGGCTTCTCTTTTCTGAAGAGTCAGTGAGCTTCATGCACTATCGGGGGATGATTCTCACTTTCGTAGTTTCGGAATCACTACTTCCTTTTCTATTTAGGTTGGATTTTTGCATAAGAGTCAGGCTCCTAATAAATATCCGGTACCTATTGTTATTAAGGTCCTTCCGTCTTCGTACGGGCATAGGCCTTTACTCTGTCCGGTTAGAGTTTACGTATTTATAAACAGATATCTGTTTATTACTACAGGCGTAAGCTTCTTCTGTCTTTGATGCCTAATAGAAGGTCGTTACGCTCCATTCTATTGCTAATGGATTTAATTAACTATCGATACTGCTTATGGTATATCATTGACTCAGCAGTTGTGCTTAAGATTTCGGCTCATGAAGTAAGAGTTCTTCTACATCTTGGGCTTACATTAATAATGTCGCTATTATAGATTTTTGAAGGCTGCTCATTCCGCTCAGCCATCCATATTCATGAATTTTTATCTCAGAAATATCGAGTCCATTTCTGGAGGCCTCTATTGTTAGGTCTATTATCTACTGCTCAGAATGTCATTCACTTAACAGTTGCTACTATAGCTAGGTAGGCTGTCTGTTTCGGCAGTGACTCCGTTCTGCTGCCCTCTTCGCTCTGGGCTATTTGACCCAGGGCAAGAAAAAGGGGGGGGGGGGGGGGAGGGTGTTCCCTTGGGTCATTGTTTTACTATGAAAACAAGGGGATACCTCCTCCGGAGTTAGTAATTCTGAGCTGTTATTGGGATGGTTTTTTAGTGAGAAGTTTATGTTTTAAAAATTCATTCAGGTCTTAGTTTTTGAAGTATAGCTTTTGAATATAGCACGTGTCAACAGACATTATTATACAATCCTCAGACACTTTTAAGGAGTATAAAGAGTCTCTATTCTCTAGACTTACTTTTTTTATTGGCTTACTTTAAAAATTATTAGTATAAGGATTATACTAGATATTAATAGAGTACATGGATGTATGATGCTCAATTTTGGAAGGTATTGTATCTTCTAATTTATAATAAATAAGAAAGATGCATGTAAGGCCTAATACTTCTTTTTCCCTAGAGGGGATGACTCTATTTTATATAATTGAGCGTATTCCAACTTGCTCTATGTCCTTGGCCCTCCAGCCTTTTTCCTATTCAGCTATGTCTGGGTCATTGGTACAGTATAAAAATGTTAAAAAATTTATAGTAATTTATATATTTTTTATACTTACCAATGACCCAGACGGGGATGGCCCTCCCAGGAGTTGGGAACTCATACCTCCCCACTGAGTACATAGCGCTTACCAGGCACTGGTTATAGAATGATTAATGGCATCAATTTCGGAACGTCCTTGACACCGCGCATGCGCAGTAGAGGTGAAGTGTGGAGGGCCATTCAGGACATGTTTTCTTTGGTTTTAGATGCAAATTTTGGGGATTGGGGGGCAAAATTTGTGTTTGGCCCTATATTTTAAGAGTTAGCACCAGCTATGTCTGGGTCATTGGTAAGTATAAAAAATATATAAATTACTATAAATTTTTTAACTTTTTAATGAAATTATGTTAAGTTGCCTATTTTCGAGGCATGGGCCTGTTGTTGTCATTCTTGCTATGAAGTTTCACTGCTTATTCAGTGTTTCCTCTCTCCTTGTCCTTTAAATCCCCCCTTGCTATTCTCCCATGCTTTTGGCATATTTTTGAGTAATATTATTACTAAAATTTCTTGGGAGATTTAGCTGGGTAACAGAATGAATTCTGTTCTTTTCCCCATCTTTACGTTCTCACCCATGGGTGTTTAGGCGTAGTGTTCGGCATCTACCATCTGATGTTCTGCAGATTCTTCCCTGGAAGTCTCTGTTTTGCATCAGATAGTGTATTATTGGTAACTGATTTCGGGCCAGGATTATTAGTGCCTGGAGTCATGTTTTCTGGTGTTTATACACTTCTTGTTTACATTGGCAACAGTCTCTGTTGAGGGGGACTTTTTGTCTTTGTACTAGTTTAATTCATTACAAGATACATTATTATTATTCGTAAGTGTTGCATTAATTGTTTAAAATATTTTTAAAATTTTTTGTCCACACTTAGGCTTGGGATCCATTGGGGCTCAATGTTACTTTTCAGAAACTTGGGCTTTGCTGAAAAAATATTTTTTCAAAAATTATTTTTGATTTCAATTATTTTTTCTATGTTAATGGATCATGTTATTATGTATCTTTGTTTGCAGGGGTTCGTGCGAGTACTAGCACTTATTGTTTTCTTTTCACAATGAAAGGATATTGTTCAAATTGTAATGAGAGGAAATCTTCCTCTGACTTTCATGATCATTGTATAAATTGTAGTCAGTGTACTCGCACTAACTCCTGTTCAGTATGTGAATTTTGGGATGACAAACATTGGAAACGTGTGTCACGGTATGTTGTTAGCGGGGAAAGGGCTATGCCGGTCCTTTCTCTGCAGGGTCACTCTAGTTTATCAGTTTCTATTTCAGAGGAACAAGAACAGGGTGATGTTTCCGTGATATCTTCCAAAGGTGCGCCTCCGTCGTCACAATCAAATGAAGAGCTAGCGACAAAAGTGCTCATGGAGATACGCCAATTGCCTAAGAGGTCCCTAGTAGGATCGACGGCGTTGACGTCCGCTAGCTCGCCCGGTGTTGCGTCCATTCATCGAATAGTTCGGCAGCCGGGTTCGTCCGTTGCGGTCCAGGAAGGAGATTTGGTTGTTGCGAGCACTATAAATATTCAAGGTGCTCACCCAGTGACGGCGGATAAGAGGAGAGAACGGAGGAAGCCTAGTAGTCCGGTTCCTAGCTCGTCCAGGTCCATCCGGGCTGCGAGCGAGAGAGGCCCCTCTCTCGTACAACAACATCTGGGACCAGATGTTGTGGTACAAAATGTTTCGCAAGCAGAGCATACATCCGCCGATCGGGACGCTTCGTTGTATAGACAGTCCGGAGAGACTGTACAAAAGGCTTCCTCATCCTCTCAGCAGCGCACACGACCGCACCTTGGCTACGTGACCGCAGATATCCAGCCAGCTTCGCCGATCAGGGATTCCACGGCGACCAGGTCACGCCATCCGGTAGCCAGGGACAAGAGGCCTGTAGACTCCGGACGTTCGCATAAGAGAAGTATGCAGGAGTCAGTTTACACGGAGCTTCCGGCGGCTAAGCAGCATAAGACCGCTACTCCGCAGGCCTCGGTGACGGACATGCTAGCCCAGATAGCACAAATTATTGCAGCATCCCAGCAACCGACAGAATCGGTATCGGATCAAGAATTATCCGACGACGCTGGGTCGGTACGCTCCGCCGAAGCATCGGGTGCGGACGACCGAGAGCATCATGAGGTCCGACAGGATGGCGAAAGGGATACCGAGGACTTGGAGCTATCCCTTTCGGAGCAACATAAAGCTGCCGTAGATTTCATCCGGCACTTCCTTCCACAAGTTGTTCCGTCAGGCCAGACTGCTGCGATGCCGGATAAGAGACTGATAGCGTCATTGGGCACTGAATTTTTTGAGCGGTTCAGAGACATCGTCCCTGAGTTTCCGACACAGTCCAATAATGTCACAAGAACATTCGAATTATTGAATGACGCTATCTATAAGCTTGCTTCCAAACAGGCAAAGCTGGTTTCTTGTCCGCTAATGCTCTTAACCTGCCTTTCATCAATTCAAGGAATAAATTCGATACGGCAGGACAGGGAATACCGAGAGTTCCTCTGCGTCTAGATGACGAAGCGGAAGACTTGGAATTGTCATTACCGTCGTCTATGTCTATTCCAACCGCGACGTTGGAAATGACAATATCGTCTAACAGAGCAAGCTTAGACGCTTTATCATACGCAGACCACCTTACAAAGGTGTTATCATTGCGTCTTCAAGGGAAAGAATTCCAGGATATACAATCCTCATTAAGACTTCTTTCAAGGGCAGTAGCTTATTCCACGTATAACTCCGCCCTTTCAGTGGCAAACCCGGAGTTGGTTAGACGTGACGCAGCCCTAGCTACATCCACACGTGTGGATAGTAAGGTGAAGAACTCTCTCAGAGTCGCTTCGGTCTCCGGAGAGCTTCTCTTCGACGGCAAGCTTTCAGCAATCTAAGAAAGCTTCGGATTCTCTGCTTTTTAAATCCACTTCCAAAAAGTCGGATATAGCAGAGAAGAGTAAGACAGGTACTTCTGGGACAAATACGCCCAAGAGAAGTTCCTATAGAGGTTCTTATACGTCCTCTAGGTCTTATTCTAGAGACCGTCAAGGCAGCGACTCACGTACGGGACGTTCTTCGGGCCGAGACAACCGGTCTGACATCCCGAGGTCGACGGGACGAGGTGCGGGTCGTGGAGGACGTGGTTTCTCCTTCCGCAGGCCTCGCAGGCCCAGGAGGTGATGGTTTGAACCTCTATCGTGTTCCGGTTGGCGGAAGGTTATCAAGTTTTACAGACGAGTGGGCGTCGATTACGGACGACCCCTGGGTCAGAGGGGTAATTTCGGAAGGACTAAGAATATCCTTCAAATAAAAGCCTCCAGTAACTCGAAGTCCAAAATGGACTCAGCTTCCGTCAAATCCACAGAAAAGAGACGCTCTTTTATCGGAAGTACAGTCTCTTTTGATGAAGAACGTGGTAGAGGTCGTAGAAGACCAGGAATCACCGGGTTTCTACAGCCATCTGTTTCTGGTTCCGAAACCAGACGGCTCGTTCCGTCCAGTCATAGATCTGAGCTGGATAAACAAGCTGATCGTTGCTCCGAAGTTCTATATGGAGACGATTCGATCGGTCAGAGCAAGTATTCGGGTCAACAATTATGCTACAAGCATAGATCTCAAAGATGCATACTTTCACGTCATGGTACATCCGACATTCAGAAAGTATCTACGCTTCGCAGTCCTAGGAGTTGTATATCAATTCCGGGCGATGTGCTTCGGATTGAACCTAGCGCCCTGGGCTTTCACTCGAATAATGAACTCGGTAATGATACATTTCCGAGCTCATTCGTCTGCGGTAACGTCGGCCTACCAGGACGACATTCTTCAGAGGTACGGCAACGAGTTAATGCTTCAGAACGATGTGCAGAATCTGCTTCTATTGCTCCGACGTCTCGGTTTTGTTATAAACGAGGAGAAGTCGGATCTGGTGCCGTCCAAGTCATTCACTCATCTGGGAATGAGCTTCGAGACGCACAACAATCTCGTTTGTCTGCCGTTAACCAGAGCGAAGTTAATCAGTTGTTACGCTTGCTATTGTCTTCACGCAGACAAAGTCACAGCGAGGGAGTTCATGAGACTGATAGGTCTGTGCGGAGCCGCTGCAGATCTCATTCCGATGGGGCGGTTACGCACTCGTACTCTCCAAATTTTCTTGACTCAGAATTGGAGTGTGAAGATTCATTCGCTCGATTCAGACGTTCTCTTGTCAGATCAAGTGAAACAAGAGATTCAGACTTGGGCAAAAATTCAGTGGTTGACTCAGGGAGTTCCGCTGCAGTTGCCGGATCCGGGTTTTACGATTATGACGGATGCCAGTCAAACAGGTTGGGGTGCAACATTGATCCCAACGCATTCGAAGTGCCAGGGTCTTTGGGATCTGCAGTTTCTAAGCAAGCACATAAACATCAAGGAAATGATGTCGATTTGGCTTGCATTACGTCATTGGATGAACATTATTCAGAAAGCTCACGTCCAAATCCTGTCCGACAATACGACAGTAGTAGCATATAATCGGAACCAGGGAGGCACTCATTCCATTCCGTTATTCAATTTAACGGAAAGAATCCTTCTGTTTGCTCTAGAACACCAAGTTCTACTTTCGGTCCGTCATATACCGGGTCGTCTGAATGTACTAGCAGACTCCCTTTCACGGAAGGGTCGCTTGTTGCCGTCAGAGTGGACTCTCAACAAACAGGTATTCAATCAGATTTGCTACCAATGGGAACAGCCAATGATAGACTTATTTGCGACACATCTCAACAATCAGTTGCAGACGTATGTGTCACCATGTCCGGATCCACGAGCATATGCAGTAGACGCTCTATCGATCTCGTGGGACGGAATGATAGGATATGCGTATCCTCCAGCACCGTTAATACAGCAAGTATTGCTAAAGATAAAACAATCTCAATGCAGGATTCTGTTGGTAGCATCTCTGTCTCCACAGAGACCGTGGATAAATCTACTCAGATGTCTGCTGTGGGACTTACCGCGAAAGCTTCCTCCACGGGAGGATCTTCTTTCTTAGGGGAAATCGCGTCAACTTCATCACAACCCGCAAGCTCTCAACCTTCACGTATTTCCGTTGTGCGGTCCTTCTTGCATGGCAAGCATTTTACAGGACGAGCAGTGAACGCGATTTCTAACTTAGGAGGACCTCCTCTTCGCTAAATTATGCGGCTAAGTGGAAGGTCTTTCGTCGTTGGTGTAGGGATCATTCTGTTGATATTTTTGATCCCTCCATACCAGACATTGCAAACTTTCTAGTATACTTGTTTGACGAGATCAAACTGCAGCCTGTTACTATTAAAGGTTATAGGTCTATGTTATCTGATACCTATGCACACCATGATAGTTTACAAATTGGATCTAATGTCTCTTTATCTAAGTTAGTTAGAAACTTCTCGATAAATACACCCAGAACTCTTAGATTAATTCCTAAATGGAATTTAGCTTGGGTTCTTCTTAAACTGAAAGAAAAGCCATTTGAGCCTCTTGGGACAGTAGATTTCAAATTCTTATCTTATAAGACAGCTTTTCTCTTAGCTTTCTCTTCTGCTAGAAGAGTCAGTGAGCTTCATGCACTATCGGTGGACGATTCTCACTATCGTAGTGTCGGGAACACTATTACCTTTACTACTAATGTTGGATTTTTAGCTAAGAATCAGGCTCCTAATAAATATCCGGAACCTATTGTTATTAAGGCTCTTCCGTCTTCAGACGGGCGTAGGCCTTTACTCTGTCCTGTTAGAGCTTTACGTATTAATAAACAAAGATCTCCGTTTATCAGAAAGGGACGAAAATGCTTCTTTCTGTCTCTGATGCCTAATAGAAAGGACAATTCGGTCCATTCTATTGCTAGATGGATTCAATTAACTATCCGTACTGCTTATGATAATCTATCTTCTACTCAGCAGTCTGTGCTTAAGATTTCGGCTCATGAAGTAAGCGCTCTTTCTACATCTTGGGCTTACGCAAATAGTGTTGCTATTACAGATTTAATGAAGGCTGCTTATTGGTCTCAGCCATCCACATTCACAAATTTTTATCTCAGAAATATTGAGTCCATTTCTGGAGACCTGCATTGTTTAGGTCCGTTATCTGTTGCTCAGAATGTCGTCCACTAAACAGTTGCAACTATAGTTATGCAGGCTTTCTGTTCCGGCAGTGACTCCGTCCTGCTGCCCTCTTCGCTCTGGGCTATTTGACCCAGGGCGAGGGGAAGGTGGGGGGGGGGGGGGAGGGTGTTCTCTTAGGTCACCTGCTTTATAGTGAAAAGCAAGGGGATTCCTCCTCCGGAGTCAGTAATTCTGAGTCGTTACCGGGATGGTTTTAAAGTGTAATATTAATGTTAAAAATTCATTCATGTCATATTTTTAAAGTGTAGCTCGGTGTGAAGCATTTGTATATGTCAAGTGTCAAACGGGCATTAATATACAATCCTCGGACACTTTTAAAAGAATATAAAGAGTCTCAATTCTCTGGACTAACTTTATTTATTGGCTTACTTTAAAAATAATTAGTATAAGGGGTTATACTGGATGTTAATAGAGAACATGAATGTTATTATACTCAATTATGGAGGGTATTGTATCTTTCTAATTTATCATAAAATAAGAAAGATACATGTAAAGCCTAATACTCCTTTTCTCCTTGAGGGGTTGACTCTATTTATATAGTTGAGCTTATTGGATTTTCCTCTATGTCCTAGGCCCTCCAGCCTTTTTACTATTCAGCTATGTCTGGGTCATTGGTACAGTATAAAAATGTTAAAAAATTTATAGTAATTTATATATTTTTTATACTTACCAATGACCCAGACGGGGATGGCCCTCCCAGGAGTTGGGAACTCATACCTCCCCGCTGAATACATAGTGCTGACCAGGCACTGCTTGTAAGAATGATAATTGGCGCCAATTTCGGGACGTCCTTGACACTGCGCATGCGCAGTGAGGGCAAAGTATGGAGGACCTTCAGGACATGATTTCTTTTGGTTTTAGATGCAAATTTTGGGGATTGGGGGGCAAAATTTGTGTTTGGCCCTAGAATTTTAAGAGTTAGCACCAGCTATGTCTGGGTCATTGGTAAGTATAAAAAATATATAAATTACTATAAATTTTTCAACTTTTTCTATGATTTATTTTAGTGCTAAAAGTATTTTTATATTTTGTCAATAGAATGATACAAATGTGTGTGCGACTTAAACAAGCTCCTTGAGCTTGTTCCAGTAACAACCACATTTGTATAATTTTATCTACAAAATTGAAATTCTTAATTTTTTCTATGATTTATTTTAGTGCTAAAAGTATTTTTCTATTTTGTCAATAGAATTATACAAATGTGTGTGCGACTGAAATATGCCATGTGCTCTTTTGTTACTAGATTTGTTTTACAAAAGTGCTTAAAATGTGCTAAAATATACTCTGTCCTCAGTGTTGTGTAAATAATTTTTCACGTTTGAAATATATGAATAAAAAAAATTAAAACTTGCCAAGAGTTAGTTGTTTCTCATTCACAAAACCAACATTTATGTCAGATGGGGAAGTGTCCGATAGGAAAATGTCACATAGGGTATGTATGCCTCCTTGGAAGAATATCCACCCCTCCATGGGGTAATGTCTGCATGTCGTTTTTCTGAGTGAGGGGGTTTTGTCCATTGTTTCAGTTAAGGTGAGGGGGTTTTGTCTTAAGGGTGTTTTGTCCGAGGGGGTTTTGACTGAGGGGGTTTTGACATGAGGGGGTTTTGTCCTAGATTCATTAACAAGTGCGGTTTTGTATGCAATGTACACGTAATGGTCACTCAAGACAGGTTCTACTGTATGTGGAAATTAATAGAAAATTATTTGCATCATATCCAGAGTGCCCACAACATAGCTACAATATTTGGAATTGGAAAGTAGGTATCGGCTTGATAAATTATAATCCCCACTTCTGGGAAAGTTTGTGAATGATGGGCTGAGAAATACCGACTTTATAGAAATCTCACTCACTCCCTTATCCCTCTTGGGTAGATATTTTCCAAATGGTGGCCTTAGGAATTTGAAGTTGTGACTGAACCTCCATAATTATCAGAAAACCTTTTATTTTTCGGTCTGAAAATATAAAACATTCTGTTGCATTTTAGTCAGAAAGGCCAAAGTTCTCCAAAACTCTTCCAATCTGCAATCTTGAACTTCCAACATGTTATGATTGGAGGTTCCCAGTTTCCAGCATTTGGAATCTGGGATGCATGTGGCATTTTTTTCAGGTTATAAGAATTCAAATCGCTTACATGGACAACTCAACATTTTTTCAACATTAAAAATTTGTACCACTGAAACAAATACCATTTTAACCCTTTACCTATTGAATTGACCGCATCTGCCCACATAATTTTCAAATTAGGCAGTTGAAAAAAATTTATGTTTTCAAAATTTTTTGACAAAAACCATATCATGTAACCCCTCATTGGAATGAGTTCATCGAGTTGTTCCAATGAGGGGACACATGATGTGATTTTGTTGAATTGTTTTGAAAGAATTTTAAAAACGCAATAATTAAAAAAAATTTTTTTGACATCCTCTGTGTTGGATAAAGGGTTAAAGACTTTTCAAAATTTACTATTTTAATTATTGTTTCTCAAAATTTTTCAAAAAATTTCAGCAAAGCCTTCTGTGTTGGATAAAGGGTTAAAGACTTTTCAAAATTTACTATTTTAATTATTGTTTCTCAAAATTTTTCAAAAAATTTCAGCAAAGCCTTATCATGTGACCCCCCTCATTGGAATGAGCTTGATGACATGATATGGGTTTGCTAAAATTTTTTGAAAAATATATTCTTTTCTACTGCAAAATTTGTAAATTACGTGGGCAGATGTGACCGATTCATTAGGTTAAAGATTAATTAAATAATCCTGTTTAATTGAATATAACTGCTGAACACCAAACCATTTATTATACCTTCAATTCACATATAACCTGATAATTGCTTACACAAGTAGGCTATAGAGTAAACTCCTGTTAACTGAATAAGAAATCTTGTAATATATCAAAGAATTTGTTTAACAGTCACTGAATTCTGTCTACTTATCGACCTATCTAGTATAAGTGCATTGAATATAGACATCTATTCTATTATATCTTATTTAACAGAGTGGGGGCGTGATGGATCTGGTTACGGCATTGAACTTCAAATGGTTTACGGTTCAATCTCTGCTAGGGGTAACTGCATTGTGTCCTTGGGCAAGGCACTTCATCCTGATTGCCTGCGTGGGGGGCGTGGTGGCATTGCATACTAAGCTGTACTGCATGTCGATGGTGCACCTGTTTTCAACCAATGTTAACCCTCCTTGTGTGGAGTTAGTACGTTGGGGAGTCAGGTAGTTGCTCGCCATTGCTCGTTGGTTGTCTCCGGGTACTCTGACTTCCTCCACCTGTACAAATGTCTGACACGAGATGACCCTGGCTGTCCAAAGTGTCTTTAAACACCAATAAATAAATACATATAACCCAATAGGCTATAGAGTAATCACCTGTTAACTAAATAAGAAATCTTGTAATATATCAAAGAATTTGTTTAACAATCACTGAATTCCCTCTACTGATAGACCTATCTAGTATTAGTGCATTCAATATAGATATGTATTCTATTATATCTTATTTGACAGAGTTTGGCGAGCTCTGTCAAATAAGGTAAAATAGAATAAATGTTCAGTTTTTCATTAGATTATATTTATTTATTTATTTGTTTTTTTATTTATTTATTTATTGGGGTTCAACAACAGCCACGGTCACCTTGTGTCGGACATTAGATTATAGGATAATGACCAAATTTCTGTTAATTGGATACTCATGTCATTTGACTATTTTTCACTGGCAAAGTGCCTTTTCAATTGAACCTTTACCCAATACACAGGAGTAGTAAGTAAACTTGGATCTTTCTCATTCTCCCATTGCAGGATCCATAGGATTTGATGACTTCAATTTAATATTTTTTTAATTTTAATTTTCAAAGAAAAATTTCAATTTTTTTAAAATTGTTTTTTTTAAGCTTTTTATATTTGTTTTTTAATTGATGTTTTAATGATGGGTACTCACATGATCAAGATGGTGAATCCCTACATTTGCTTGCATGTGACATCAGTCCTCTGGTAATATGATGCATGGTGGGTATTAACATAATCAAACCAGTTTCAGTTTCAATTTCAAGTTGAATTTATGATTTTATAATTTTAAACATGGCTTCCCCCAACAAAGAATGGAGAATCCCTCCAATCCCTCCACCCATCTAAATAAGAGTCTTTTGTGATTTTAAAGCCTATTTTTTTAATTTAACTTTCAAGTTTAATTTTTGTTTTTATAATTTCATACATGGCTTCCCCCAACTAACAAAGAATGGAGCCTCCCTCCATTCCCCCACCACCCCCCCCCCCCCCCCCCCACTCCATCTAAATAAGTCTTTTGTGATTTTAAAGGCTGTTTTAAAATTGAATTATCAAGTTTAATTATTTCTTTATCTTTCATATCCGCCCACATAATTTAAAAATCAAGAAGTTGAAAAGGGTATACCGGTATTTTAATTTTTTTTTAATAAAACCATATTAAAACCATATTATGTGACTCTTGGAATGAGCTTGTGTGGGTGGCACATGATATGGATTTATTGATATTTTTTTTAACCCTTTACCCAACGTAACGGCCAAAACAGGCCAGCGCTATTCTCAAACTTCGCCAATTAATTTTCAATATATTTTTCATTTTTGTCTCAAAAACATAGGTTATGACCCCTTGGCGGAACAAGCTCTTGGAGCTTGTTCCAACGAGGAGTCATAACCTATGTTTTGGGGACAAAAATGAAAAAAATTAGTTATTCAAGAATTTTTTTTTCCAAGGTTTGTCTGCTTTTCATGTTAGGTAAAGGGTTAACAAAGAGGAGACCTGCTTATATCCATCTCAGTAGGGATGTAAAAGTAGTTGAGGCTATTTAATCCGCTGGATGCTTGTGAGTGTGGTACCTTTTATTTGAGCCTTGCTGTAAAGCAAAGTTAAATATACATAGAGAAAAACATTAAGTACCCCAAATAAAAAGACCAATATAATTTCATTGTGACAATCAATGATAATGTCAACAGTGTAGTCCAGTCAATCAAGTCAAATTATAACCCAACTCCCAAGAAACTGCTGTACAAATGTTTGTATTGTTTTGGGCCAGGAATTAGCATGCAAGATAACATATGAAAAATCCTCATCAATCCCAAGATGAGAAAATGGTTATTTTGGAGGAAAACATTGAAAAATTCAATAAAATCAGTGAAAAATTGGAATTCAATTCAATACTCATTAAAAGAGTTCCAACTACAATCATTTCTATGGTACTTAGATCAAAATAACCAGTGACCATCCACCTATACCGAAGTCATTACTACAGATGAAAAGATGTAACTGTACCACAGGCTGTGATATGTCAAGGTGCAGTTGCAAAACCCCCCAGACTCACTTGTTCAAATGCATGTGGGAAATGCCAGGAAAATAATAACTGCTGCAATGTCAGTGCAGATAATCTGGAAATCTGATTTCACACAGCAGCAGAACCATTTATCAGATCTCCAGATTATCTGCATTGACACTGTAGAAGTTATTAATTTATTTTTATTATTTATATATGACATTAATATATAACAGTAGTTTTTAAAACATTTTTACCCCTGAAATCACATTTTAGCTCTACTTTACAATGTCAAGTATGAGCTATTAGGATAGGTTGCGATCCATCATCCATCCATATGTCTGTCCATCCATCTGTCAGTCCATCCATACAAATGTTTCTTTGTCCGTCTACAATTCCTTTGGCACATTCTACAGGTCACAACTCTCACCCAATCAGTTCCAAATGTCATACGTGGTCTTAGGGCAATCTCTAGATGAGAGCTATCAAATTTTCTGAATTTTGATGAAAAACATGACTGACAGCGGCCATCTTAGATTGGCATATAAATTGTCAACAATTCCATTGGCGCACCCTACAGGCCACATCTTTCGCCCATTCTTTTTCAAATTTCATATGTAGCTTTGGTGTGATGCCTAGGTGGGAGCTATCAAATTTGTCTGAAATTTGTTACAAATATGGTTGCCAGCAGGCATATTTGATTTGGCACATAAATTGTCAAAAATTCCATTGGCACACCCCACATGCCGCATCTCTCACCCGACCAGTTCCAAATTTCATATGTAACTTTTGGGTAATATCAAGATTGGAGCTATTTTTCTGAATTTTGACATATAACTTGTCAGCAATTCCATTGGTACACCCTAAAGGCCACATCTCTCATCTGATCTTTGTTAAATTCCATATGTAGCTTTGATGTGATATCGAGATGGGAGCTATCAAATTTCTCCACATTTCCTTGAAAAACATGGCCGCCAGTTTCATCTTGGATTTGGCACATAAATTGTCTACAATTCGATTTGTACATCCTACAGGTCGCATCCCGCATGGTCACCCGATCTTTTTCAGATTTCATATGTAGCTCTGGTGTAATGTTTTTTTCTGGAGAAACTTGATAAAATGTACCCGAAGAGAAGCACTGAGCAACGGTGAGCAGCTGCCAGCTCCCCAACATCGTAACTCTGCACTGCAGCATAGGCAGAGTTAGATTGGTTGAAGACATGCGCACCATCGACATGCAGTACGCCTTGGTACATGGCATCATTGTGCCCCCGTGTGGACAATTGGGGTTAAGTGCCTTGCCCAAGGACACAACGTGGGAATCGGAATCGATCGCTCAGACAGTCACCCATCCGAGGATTAACCGGGCTCGACGTTGCTTAACTTCAGTGATCTGACAAGAATCAGTTACCCCCTTCTTGGATAAGTTGAGCTGCAGTGTCGTTGACACTTTCATCTTGCTATCATTTATTTGGTGTTTGGGAGGTATTTACCAATTTAGTATATTCAATGACAGTGTTGTGCTTGGACCTCTTTGAATGAGTATATAGTGATGATAATCCAATTTTCGTACATTTTATTTACTTTTTAACAATTTTCACCCCAAAATTTTTTCTTGTGTTCAGTAATTGGGATTTCAAGTATAATATTGTACACGGTTATTTTGATCTAAGTACAACAGAAATGATTATTGTTTGAACTCATTTAATGAGTTTGAGCAAATTCCAATTTTCACTGATTTTATTGAATTGTTCAATGTTTTGCACCCCAAAATAACCATTTTCCTGTCTTGAGATTAATGGGGGATTTTTCATATGTTATTTTGTGTACTAATTCCGGCCCCAAAACAACAAAAACATTTGTATAGCAATTTCTTGGCGGTTGGGGTATAATTTGAATATTTTTAGTTCAACTTGACAAAGTCAAGATAAGCTATTGCCATCACTCGTGCAGAAGTCTGTGAGTGTCTCAGACTGTGAGTTTGTTCACATTTTCTTTGGCACAGGCTGCACCCTGTAGTTCTGGTCTGATCATCATGAAATTTCATATGCAGGTTCGCGGTCATGTCTAGATGAGAATGTCCCATTTTGGTCATGATCGGTAAACTGTGATGGCTACAAGAGCCCAATACCCAAAAACTTTTAGCACAATCTGCAGGTCGTATTTATGAAGGGATTTCATCATAACTTGGTAGGATGACTCTGTATAATGTCTAGATGAGAAGATCCCCTTTTAGTCAAATCAGTCAACAGTGATGGCTGCGAGACCCAAAACCTGAAAACCTTTAGCGCAGTCTATAGATCATCGTATCTAAGAAGAGATTTCATTGTAATTTAGTAGGATGACTTCATATAATGTCTAGAAGAGATCGTCCCCCTACCGAGAACAGAAATTAACATATTCCCAATTATCACAATTCTTGTCTTATGTCATAATCCTTTTATAAACAATTGAACATTATCTTTTTCATCAAACACTAAACACGGTCAAGTTAAGCTACAGTGTCATTGACACTTTCGTTATTTCTCACGAAGAAATAAGTCATCAAAAACATAATTCCCATTGTGGGATTTTGATTTTGAGTATGTTGTTATTGAGACGTACAGTGGAGCCCACTTAATTGGATATCTCTTAACTGAATAACCCTGTTAATTGAATATAATTTCCAAACACAAAACCATTTACCATACCTCCAGTACAAATTTGACCTGTTAATTGAATATAGGTTGTAGAGTAAACTCCTGTTAATTGAATAAAAAATCTTGTAACCTGTCGAGAAATTACCCTAATTCTCCCCCGTTTCTCTTTGCTTAAAGACCTATTTGGCCTCAGTACATCCAATAGAGGCATTTAATCTATTATATCTTGTTTGACAGAGCTCATGGAGCTCTGTCAAACAAGATATAATAGAATAAATGCTAAGTTTATCTCCTGAATACAGGAAAGTGACACAGTCCCTGTTATTTGAATACTTCATTTAATTGAATAATCTTCATTGGCAAAGTGGCTATTCAATTAACAGGGTTCCACTGTATATGCTTCATTCAAAAGCAAAATTGTTTGTATAGCAATTTCTTGTGGGTTAAGTATCAGATTGACTGGACTTGTGATAAACCCATACTTATAATTATTTGTCGATATGGGGCCACTACTCTGAACAAAATGTAGCGCCACAACACAGTACAATATGCACTTGCTTCTTAACTCCCATGATTTTTTCCAAATGCATTATGATCATGCTTTACAATTTTGCTATTAAAGACAGAGTTTACAAATCATTCACCATTACCTTGCACCAAGGAGGTTATCTGAGGTGCAGAGATGGCAAATCATTGGCCTCCATTCGACAGGAATGTCCTTCAAGGCAATTGGACAACAAACAGGGTACCATTTTTTCGTCATTAGCAGACTCATCAGAAAATATACTCAGCTCATGATATGAACGACCTTACACATTCAGGATGCCCTTCCATGATATCACAATGATAAGACAGATCACTGATGTGGCTGGTAAGACATTTTCCATTTGCATCAAGCACAGTCCTGAACCTTCAATGGCTACCACATCACCGTTTGAGCACCAAAACACTAAAGAATCATTTGAAGATGGCTGGATTGGCTTCACGAAGGGTCATCAGACGTCCTCTGTTGACAAATGACCATAAAAAAGGGCGATTGGTCTGGTATTTATGAAGAAGGGCATGGAATTTGAGGTTATGGCAGAGAATCCACTGGTCTGATGAAAGCTAGTTCCTGCTTCATGTTGAGGATGGTTGAGTGAGAGTCTGGAGGCAAAGAAATACAGCTTATACCCCTAGGAGCATTCTTACGATGGTGGATCAGGGATGTTGTGGGGATGCTTCTCACATGACTGTAAGTGATCAGTGATGGTGTTGGGATGCTTCTCACATGACTGTAAGTTGGACCTGGTAACCATGTAGTGCAATCTGACAGATGAATGCTACATCTAGGAAGCGCTGGATCCTGTTGTTGTTCCTCATTTTGACAATCACCCTCTTGCGACTAGACCAGAGTTCATGAATGACATCACCAGACCTTATCTGTCCCATGCAGTGACAGCCATTCTCCATAATAATGTGACTAGGATTATATGGCCAGCTATGAGTCCCGATTTAAACCTTGCGGAGCATATTTGGGACATCTTAGGTTGTTGTATACAAGCATGGGACCCTCCTGTACAGAACTTGAGGGAATTGGAAGCAGCTTTACAGAGGAATGGTAGCAGTTACCCATATTTCAGTTTCAAGGCCTTGTTAGGGATATGAGGCGAAGCATGCGTTACTGACTCTTACATGCTTGGAGACATGCTACATGTGCTATGTGACAAACATCGTCATCTGTTGGCATTTAATAAACTATCCAGCTCCATAGTTACATGACATATTGCATTTCGTTAAAATTACCCCATTTGTTCGTCATGCTATACCGGAAATCATGTCTGAATGAATTTGCCACTTTAGGTATTAACAAATGATTGTTCTTTGATGGTTGTCTCTTTTACTGCAGTTATACTATTTTGGAATTTCTCTAATAGCATGTGTTTATTTCCCGGCAGCCAAAGCCATAGGGGGTGCTTAACTTTTTCTTCTTTGTATAGTTACCAGTAAAAGTGCATAGTTAAATAGTTACCTGTAATCGACAGGCCAACAGGACTTATTCTTCAGTGAATCTTCCAGCTAAGCTAATGGCCACAATTTGTTTGTGGTAAGATGTTTTGGATGAACACAACATAAGCTTTTATCTGAATAGCATTTAATCAAGGTCGACCTGTAATATCCTTGGTCATTTTGTTGATTAAATTTATTTTTAATGATGTGAAATTTTGTGACACACTGATGGAAAGGGTTCTCAATATAATATATTCCCAGTAATAGCAAAGGCACGCAAAGTTGGTCTCCAACCAGAATAGGTAATGTCATTGGAGCAGCTTGGTCAGTGTCACTTATGTATATTATTGACTTAATTTTGGAATACCTACATTAGGCCCCACAAAACAGATCTTCTGTTTCTCTAGCTGTTTTTGGAAAAATTGCAGGGTGGTTTTTTATTTTATATTTTATTATTATTTCTTTGTCATCAAAAGTTCATGTTCTTGGTTGGTTTTAGGCCCCATAATCTAATAATCTCATGGGCGGTGGCATATTTCGTCACTTGAGTGCAAGAAGGCTTTGCAATGCTGAAGCATTGCAAAGCCTTATTGCACTGAAGGGACAAATTTATCAATTTTATTAACTTGGGTAAAATATCAGACATAAACCAATTGATTTTGATTTTTTTAAGTTTGCATTAGTTATAAAAAGAGTGCATGAGGCAGTTGAAAGACCCACGGGGTAGGGGCAGAGGTGGGGGGGCATTGTCCTGAGAAACAGATTTTTAACTTTTTTAGGCCTTATGTCATGTTATTAACACTTAACCTAACAAAATGGCTGCATCCCCTTCATAATTTAGAAATGGAGCAGTTAAAAAAAAGTTAAAAAAGATATGGTTTAGTTGAAATAAAAATATATTTCAACTAAACCATATCATGTGACCCACTCATTTATTTGAGCTCATTTGGCTTGTTCAAATGAGGTTTCACATGATATGGTTTGGTTGATTTTGTTTTAACCCTTTACCCAACGTAACGGCCAAAACCGGCCAGCGCTATTCTCAAAAATCGCCAATTAATTTTCAAAATATTTTCATTTTTTGTCTCAAAAACATAGGTTATGACCACTCGTTGGAACGAGCTCAACGAGCTCGTTCCAACGAGGGGTCATAACCTATGTTTTTGAGACAAAAAATGAAAAAAATTAGTTACTCAAGAATTTTTTTTGCAAGTGTTGTCTGCTTTTCATGTTAGGTAAAGGGTTAAACAGCAAGAAAAAAAAAAATAATTAAAATAACAAATTTTAGTTTAGTAATGGGTTAAGTTTAAATCATGTTGTGAAATTATGTATTGCTTCTGGACAATTTGAGATCTTTGTTACCTCTTAAGTCTACATACAGCCACAAATAGCATTTTTTTTATTATTATATGCTAGCCTGTGAATTATTGCAAATTATCTTAAAGATATTTCTCGATATCCATCGACTCGATGGATATCGAGGAATATCCCTCAGTAGCTTCCTAAATGCCATCACACTATGCTGCATCACGTCACCTTGAAGGAACGGTCAGCTGATCTTTGTTATTATTTTGAAATGTACGCATTTGGGGTCAAATTGGGCTGAATATTGTGCGATAAAATGTCTTGTGGCATATAATAAAAAAGAAAATCTACTCTAAAATAGTCAATATTTGGAGTGTGGACCTGAAAGTTTTTTACCAAGAGGTAAGTTACATGAATTCGATATGGCCAAGAGACCATGTCGTGCATGCGCTCATGACAAATGAAAGTGTCAGTGATACTGTAGCTTAACTTAACTGTGTGTAGTATTTGATGAAAAGGATAATGTTCAGTGTGTATGAAAGGATTATGAAATAAGACAAGAATTGTGATAATTGGAAATATGTTAATTTCTATTCCCTGTATTCTATGTTTTCAATAAAATAATTTGAGGTTTCGACTGTACTAAAGAATTGAGTGGTGGGTTAATGTGGCCCTCACAGTTAATGTATGTGGCCCTCACAGTTCAAGTATGTCAACCAATGTTACCAAGTTACAGCGAAATTATTCCAAAACAAGTCATCCTATCAAGTTACAATGAAATCCCTTCATAAATACGGCCTGTAGATTGTGCTAAAGGTTTTCGGACTTTGGGCCTGTGTAGCGATCATGGTTGATCGATCGCAACCAAATGGGGACGTCCTCATCTAGACATCTTACAGAGTTATCCTACCAAGTTACAATGAAATCCCTCCATATTAAATATGACCTGTAGATTGTGCTAAAAGTGTTTGGGTTTCAGGCTTGGGCAGCCATTACGGTTGACAGATCATGACCAAAAGGGGACATTCTCATCTAGATATTATACAAAGTCACCTACCAAGTTACCATGAAATCCCTTCATAAATATGACCTGTAGACTGTGCTAAATGTAGTTGGGCTTTGAGCTCGGGCAGCCCTCATAGTTGACCGATCACAACCAAAAGGGGATGTCCTTATCTAGACATAATACAGAGTCATCCTACCAAGTTACAATGAAATCCCTTCATAAATACGGCCTGTAGATTGTGCTAAAGGTTTTCGGACTTCGGGCCTGTGTAGCGATCATGGTTGATCGATCGCAACCAAATGGGGACGTCCTCATCTAGACATCATACAGAGTCATCCTACCAAGTTACAATGAAATCCCTCCATATTAAATATGACCTGTAGATTGTGCTAAAAGTTTTTGGGTTTCGGGCTTGGGCAGCCATTACGGTTGACAGATCATGACCAAAAGGGGACATTCTCATCTAGATATTATACAGAGTCATCCTACCAAGTTACCATGAAATCCCTTCATAAATATGACCTGTAGACTGTGCTAAATGTAGTTGGGCTTTGGGCTCGGGCATCCCTCATAGTTAACCGATCACAACCAAAAGGGGATGTCCTTATCTAGACATAATACAGAGTCTACCATGTTACACTGAAATCCCTTCATAAATACGGCCTGTAGATTGTGCTAAAGGTTTTTGGGACGTCGGGCCTATGTAACGATCATGGTTGATTGATCGCAACCAAATGGGGACGTCCTCATCTAGACATCATACAGAGTCATCCTACCAAGTTACAATGAAATCCCTCCATATTAAATATGACCTGTAGATTGTGCTAAAAGTTTTTGGGTTTCGGGCTTGGGCAGCCATTACGGTTGACAGATCATGACCAAAAGGGGACATTCTCATCTAGATATTATACAGAGTCATCCTACCAAGTTACCATGAAACCCCTTCATAAATATGACCTGTAGACTGTGCTAAATGTAGTTGGGCTTTGGGCTCGGGCAGCCCTCATAGTTGACCGATCACAACCAAAAGGGGATGTCCTTATCTAGACATAATACAGAGTCATCCTACCAAGTTACAATGAAATCCCTTCATAAATGCGGCCTGTTGTCTGTGCTAAAGGTTTTGGGCTTGGGCAGCCATCATGGCTGAATGATCGCGATCAAAAGGGGACGTTCTCATCTAGACATTATCTGGAGTTATCCTCCCAAGTTACGATGAAATCCCTTAAAAAATTTGACCTGTAGACTGTGCTAAAGGTTTTGGGGCTTCGGGTCCCTGTAGCCGTCACATTTGACCAATTGCGACCAAAAGGGGACGTTCTCATCTAGATATTATATGAAGTCATCCTACCAAGTTACAATGAAATCCTTCCACAAATACGACCTGTAGACTGTGCAAAAGGTTTTGGGGTTTTGGGCTTGGGCAGTTGTCACGTTTGATAGATCGCGACCAAATGGGGAAGTTCTCATCTAGACATCATACAGAGTCATCCTACCAAGTTACAATGAAAGCCCTCCATATTAAATATGACCTGCAGACTGTGCTAAAAGTTTTTGGGTTTCGGGCTTGGCACGCCGTCACAGTTGACAGATCATGACCAAAATGGGATGTTATCATCTAGGTATTATACAGAGGCAGCATACCAAGTTACAATGAAATCCCTTCATAAATATGACCTGTAGACTGTGCTAAAGGTTTTTGGGTTTTGGGCTCGGGCAGACATCACGGTTAACCGATCACAACCAAAAGGGGGTCGTTCTCATCTAGTCATGACCCTAAACCAGCATATGAAATTTCGGATGATCGGATAAGAACTACGGGGTGTAGCCTGTGCTAAAGGAAAATGTGCACAGACTCACAAACTCACAGACTAACAGACTCACAGATTAACAGACCTCTGCATGCGTGATGGCAATAGCTTATCTTGACTTTGTCAAGTTAAGCTAATAATATTTTCAGGTCCTGGTCCACACGATGAATTTTTTCAGTAGCTTCATAAATGATGTTACACTTCAGCTCATGAAGTCATCTTGAACATCGCTTTAAAGGAACGATCAGCAGCTTTTTGTTATTGTCTTGAAACTGTTTGCAGTCGAAATGTCACGTAGCATACAACAAAATGAATATCTGTGCTGTTTTAGTGAATATCAGGAATTATCTCATTCATGTGGACCTGAAAGTTTTATTTTTCACGAGCACTTTCTTATTTTTTTTCACTCGCGAAGCACTCATTAAAAATAAAACTTTCAGGTCCACACGAATGAGATCATTCCCGATATTCACTAAAAGAGCGTAGATGTCCTATTTTTATTGCTCTGAAAAAGTTGTCCAAGTGTATTCTTTGTTGAGAACTCTTCTGGTAATATGCTTTCATCTTGACAGTGTTTTTACTTCCTTGTTGGCTGCCTGTACGGGCAGTCAATAATGATGTAGAAACACTGTTAAGTCATCAGCAGCTGTGTGCATGTATATATGGTAGTTATTAACGTAAAATTAATCTGAAGATTTAAGGGTTAAAAAATCAGGAATATGATTTACCAGATTATTAACTGAAAGAACACTAAGCCATATCAAATTTATGTAACTTATCTCTTGGTAAATGACAGTTACATAATTTTGTGCCCTGCATGAAAGAAAATTAATGAAAATTTAAGTTGATAAAATCATATATATTGATCTCTTGTTGTAGAACTCAAAATGTTGAATTTATCAGAACAGTGGGTCGCACTTAACTGGTTGAGGACTAAATTATATTTCAAAGGTGATTTGTAACGTGAGTATTTTTTGTCAAAGATACTATGCCACCAGCATTTGATGCCTTAGTTTAGCAAGATTTTGTTCATAAGTAAATGTTTTATTGCAATTTTATTGGAGAGTGCCTGCTGGCATTCTCCCATAAATTGTAACAAAACAGGGGTATATAAAACTTTCTTGCCACTGCTCAGCAAACAAAAATGTTACTTCATGTGGAGTAATGCCACTACAGTGCCTTTAAGCACTTTTCAAGTGAGCCATGATAGTGGCTTCTAGCCCTCAAACAGTTAATTGGGTATCAGGAGCATAGTGGCTCATTGGTCAGAAGACTGAACTTCAAATTGAAAAGTTATCAGTTTGGTCCTGATTCATGTCATCTGTGTTGTGTCTTTGAGAAAGACTCTTTAAGTCTCAATTGCTGGCTTGGGAGTGTGGTGGCACAGCTAGTGCAATGAGCCTTACAACACGTCGGTGGTACCAGTGACTTCAACTAATGTTAAGTTTGCCAGTAAGCTGGAGAGTTTGGCAGTTAGTCTCCACTGCTTAGTTGTTCTCTCCGGGTACTCCTACTTTCTCCACTCATAAAACAACATGACATGTTGTGATCCTGATTGTTGAGAGTGCACTGAGCCTTACAACACATCGGTGGTACACGTGCCTTCAACCAATGTTATGTTTGCTTGTTAGTAAGCTGGAGAGTCTGGCAGATAGTCTCCATTGCTTAGTTGTTATCTCTGGGTACTCCTACTTTCTCCACTCTTGACATGTTGTGATCCTGATTGTTGAGAGTGCACTGAGCCTTACAACACATCGGTGGTACACGTGCCTTCAAATGATGTTACGTTTGCTTGTTAGTAAGCTGGAGAGTCTGGGAGATAGTCTCCACTGCTTAGTTGTTATCTCCGGATACTCCTACTTTCTCCACTCATAAAACAGCATGACATGTTGTGAGCCTGATTGTTGAGAGTGAACTGAGCCTTACAACACATCGGTGGTACCCGTGCCTTCAAATGATGTTATGTTTGCTTGTTAGTAAGCTGGAGAGTCTGGCAGATAGTCTCCACTGCTTAGTTGTTATCTCCGGGTACTCCTACTTTCTCCACTCATGACATGTTGTGAGCCTGATTGTTGAGAGTGAACTGAGCCTTACAACACATCGGTGGTACCCGTGCCTTCAAATGATGTTACGTTTGCTTGTTAGTAAGCTGGAGAGTCTGGGAGATAGTCTCCACTGCTTAGTTGTTCTCTCCAGGTACTCCTACTTTCTCCACCCATAAAACAGCATGACATGTTGTGAGCCTGATTGTTGAGAGTGCACTGAGCCTTACAACACGTTGGTGGTACACATGCCTTCAACCGATATTACATGTAAGTTTGCGTGTTAGTTATTTATTTATTTATTTATTGGTGTTTAAGGTCACATATTTCTGCACAATGGCTAACCATGACCATGACAGTTTTACGGGTGGAGGAAGCCAGAGTACTTGGAGAGAACCACCGAGCAAAGGTGAGCAACTGTCAGCTCCCCAACATACCAACTCCACACAAGCAGGGTTAGCATTGGTTGAAGACAGGTGCACTATCAACGTGCAGTACGCCTTAGTACACATCATCACCATGCCCCCTTGCTTGTTAGTAAGCTGGAGAGTCTGGCAGATAGTCTCCACTGCTTAGTTGTTGTCTCCAGGTACTCCTACTTTCTCCACCCATAAAACAACATGACATGTTGTGATCCTGATTTTTGAGAGTGCACTGAGCCTTACAACACGTTGGTGGTACACATGCCTTCAACCAATGTTATGTTTGCTTGCCAGTAAGCTGGAGAGTCTGGCAGATAGTCTCCACTGCTTAGTTGTTCTCTCCGGGTACTCCTACTTTCTCCACCCATAAAACAACATGACATGTTGTGATCCTGATTGTTGAGAGTGATATTGAAAACAAACAAAAAATAAATTGAAAAGCTATTAGGCCCCACAAGTTGATCTTCTGTTTCTTAGGCCATTTTCTGTAAAACTGCATGTGGGCGGACAGTTTTTTATTTTATATTTTATTTTTATAATCATTTCTTTGCCATCAAAAGTTCATGTTCTTAGTTTGTTTTAGGACTCATAATCTACAGAATAGCATGGGTGGTGGTGTATTTTGTCTCTTGAGTGCAAGGAGGCTTTGCAATTCTAAAGCATTGCAAAGCCTTGTTGCACTTAAGGGACAAATTTATCAATTTTATTAACTTGGGTAAAAATCAGACATAAACCATTTAATTATTATTTTTTTAAAGTTTGCATTGGTTATAAAAAGAGAGCATGTGGGTCAAAAGGATCATGAGGGAGGGCCTCAGAAACAGATTTTTAACTTTTTTAGACCTTAATTGAAAATAGAATATGTTTTCATTTTTGTAATTCACGAAAAAAAAAACTTTCCAAAGTACACTTAGATGAGGTTAAATGTTTTAGGAGAATATTACTAGCTGGTTTGGGCCGTTACGTTGGGTGAAGAGTTGTTACAGATATGATTTACACTAAGGCTGTACAATGCACTGGGTTATTTATTTATTTATTGGTGTTTAGGGTCACATATTTCTGCATAATGGCTAATCATGACCGCAACAGTTTTATGGGGGGAGAAAGCCGGAGTACCCAGAGAGTTAAAAGGTTCACCTCTCCAACATACTAACTCCACACATACAGGGTTAGCATTGTTTGAAGAGAGGTGCAATTTGCTTTAGTACACAACGCCACCATGCCTCCGCATGGGCAATGGGTTGAAGTGTCCTGCCGAAGGCCGCAGGTGGGATTCGAACCAAGGACCTCTCAGCTTGCAGCACCTGCACCTTTACCTACTGAGCCACCACACCCTCACTGGATTAGTTGTTCAGTTAATAATGAAATTTTTTTTGCAACTACAATGTGTTACTAACCCTGTGCAATGCACAGTATTAGTCACACCTTCTGGTTATAAAGAAATTAGTAACGGCCTTATCACACCCTGCATGAAATTGTACACTCACTGAGGCTGTAAAAATTCATAGGGTTAGTTGGCTATATGTTACATAGCGTGCAGGATTCAAGGAACTACTGAAAATATAATACTGGAACGTGGAATTTTTTCTTAAAGTGAATTCCAAAAATGAAAATGTATTCTATTTTCAATTAACAACTTGTTTAAAAGTGTCAAATTTAGAGCTGTAGGTTTTTAAATTTCTTGTTCGGTTTCGGTTTTGGTATTTCAGGTGGAATAAAACCTTGGTTCGGTTCGGTTTTCGGTTTGTTCATGGGGCCAAATAAAATTCAATAAAACTCATTCTTATGTCCGGAGTCATAACTGGATGGCAGTGAAATTGAGTGAAACTCAATGAATGCCCAAAATAAGCTATAATACACGAAGAATCAGGAAGGCCAATATAATAATTACCTAAATATACAGAACTTTTATTTTGCTTGGCCCTTTTTCGAGGTCTGACACCTACACGCAACTTGAGGGAAGCTACAAACACAACTAAACTGAAATGTTGGAAATTCACAGAATGTAGCCTTCCCAGAGTAGTGAGAGCACCCAGACACTGCTATTGGCAGTGTCTGGGTACTCTCACTACTCTGGGATGGCTACATTCTGTGAATTTCTGCAGCAAGAGAGTATTTAATAAAAAACGAAAAACCTTAGATTACGGGATGTCGACGGTTTCGGTTTTTAAAAAAAACTAAAAACCTCGGTTCGGTTTCGGTTAACCTACAGCTCTAGTCAAATTCGATATATTGCTTCATAGAATAATCCTGTTAATTGCATATAATTTTTCAAATGTCAAATCATTTCCCATATCTTTAATACACATTTGATTTGTTAATTGCATATATATGCATGCTATAAGCAGCGTCAGCCGAGTGGGCGACTAGGATGAAGAAGTTGCCTTGTCATTCTCTCAAGACAGGCATTGTGCCAATTAGAATTTATTAAAATTAACCACCGTTTCAAAAGAATAAAAAATGTGAAGGAGACAGTTCATACATAAAAAGTCAAAATTGGGAGACAACTGTAATATTTTGTCATTTACCTTAGAAATAAATTAACTCAAATTGTTAATAATGCTTAAATAACGAAGGTTATCGAAAACGTTTTTAACTACGCTTTTCAATTAAATTCAGTTAGGTCATTCAGAAACCATGAATGACCCAGCTTCTTATGTGAACTTGAAAGTTGTTTTAAATACTTGAAATATATTTTTTTAAAACAATATACCTTCTCTAAAAGAGAAGAACACTCTCAGAATGGGTAATCCTAAATTCAAAATCCACTGCATTGAGGCAAATACAATATCAACGTCAAGGTAACCATAGTCATCACTGGTAGGGAAGGAGTTAGGGCATTCAGAAACCATGAAAGACACAGTTTTTCTGTGGTGGAGTGGGGTTTGGAATTTTTTTCTCCACAATTTGTCATGTTAGCTATTGTTGTGTCCTCTATGTACATCTATTTTGACACGATGTCATATATGTTTTATGTTTTTTTCTGACTTCTCCCTCATGTCCACTGACTTCTCCCTCCTGGCCCCTGACTTCTCCCGAAAGTCTCTGGAGGAACAAGTCACTTCTCCCTAAAATCAGCTGCCAGGCTGATCCCTGGCTATAAGAATAAATTGTTTATTAAATGTAAATTAATGTGATCTATACAGGTTTCATACCTCTGGAAAATCAAACATTTTTGGAAAAGGTCCCGAAAAGTGCTTGAAAAATATTTGTTGGTCTCTTTTGGTCATAAAATGTGCTTATAAATTGCAGCAAATATATATTTTTTGATTGAAATCAGAGATGATGTGAATAATTCTAATAATTAAAAATCTTGGATTGTGCTTGAAAAATCCTCAAAGGTACTCAAAAAGTTCTGGAATATTGCTCTCAGATGTGTATGAACCTTGCTGTTTAATATGTATATGTGTATATTTTTAACCCTTTACCTAACATGAAAAGCAGATGACACTTGCAAACCAAATTCTTGGAACAACTAATTTTTTCTATTTTTTTGTCTCAAAAATATAGGTTATGACCCCTCATTGGAACAAGCTCAATGAGCTCATTCCAATAAGGGGTCATAACCTATGTTTTTGAGACAAAAAATGAAAAAATAATGAAAATTAACTGACGATTTTTTAGAATAGCGCTGGCCGGTTTTGGCCGTTATGTTGGGTAAAGGGTTAAATAGAAGCAATAACCCCTAGAAAATTACTCTTATAATAATTTTCACTTTGTTGATAATTCCAACCCTTGACATCATTTCTTGGAAAACTCTCAGGGAGAGCTTCCCAAAAAATGATGTAAAGTGTTGAAATTATCGCTGAGTGATCAAAATTTTCTTGTGGTTATCCTACAACTTATTTCTGCTGGTACAGTATATATGACCCAAGTACCTTTTGGAGCCATTCGTGGAGTCTTATTACTCATTTAGCTGAGTAATTTCTTTTTATAGGTATTAGGCCCATGTCCCCCACCCCCATGCCCCAAACCCACCAGTTCCTAGGGCTGTTCTAGATTATCCAGTCTCTGGGGGAAATGAAAAATAAATTTAACCCACCTACCCCAGTTTGAAAAAAGAGTTGGATGAAAATCTAGAAATTTTTTTATTGCTGCCAAAGGCCCCACAAAGTTCATCTTCTGGAGGGCTCTTTGAAGTCGTGAAAAATGACTTTCAAGTTAGCTGACCGATCTCAAGTAAACAACGAAGATGATCCTCTTTTAGGTACATTCAAAGCTTTGATGTTCTGAACTTTTGAACCATCAGTGTAATAATCAAGACTGGTCGTCAGTTGCGAACTTCGCAAGTTCGCAACTGCAGACTGGTCTTGATTATTACACTGATGGTTTAAAAGTTCAGACCATCAAAGCTTTGATGCACCTGAAAGACAAATACTTCTAACAGGTTCTTGAGGTTTAATGTCTACGTTCTTGACCTTTTACCTTTAGCAACAATAGTTTTTTCATCCACTTTTTTTTTTAATTATTAAACGGGGTAAAATTGAGCGATTTGTCGACAACGAAAAATACTAATTGATTTTGGCGTAACCAATCAACAATCAATTAATCGTGACAGCGCTAATCTTCTGTTTCTCGTGCCATTTTTTGTAAAATTGTATGCAGGCAGGCGATTTTGTTTTTTTATTTTTCATTTTTGTAATTATTTTTTTGCCATCAAAAGTTTATGCTCTTGATTTGTTTTATGTTTTAGGCTTCATAATCTACAGAATAGCAGAGGTGATGGTGTATATTTCTTCCGTCCCTTGAGTGCAAGAAGGCTTTGCAATGCAAAAGCATTGCAAAGCCTTGTTGCACCCAAGAAACATGTTTATCAATTTTATTAACTTGGGTAAACTATCAGACATAAACAATTTAATTTTTATTTTTTTAAGTTTGCATTGGTTTTAAAAAGAGAGCATGTGGGAGAGCCTGAGAAACAGATTTTTTAACTCTTTTAGGCCTAATATTCAGTTTTTTTTAAAGGCAGTTATTCAGATGTTACTCCTTTACCAACGAAACAGCCATATACTTTCACTTTTTACGCAAAACATTACATAGCATATGAACCTTATGACCATCAATGAAACAAAGTTATTGAGCATTTCTCTAAACCCCGCCCCCCCCCCCCCCCCCCTCCACCTCTGCAGTCTGAATTTTTCATTTTTTCTCTCAACTTGCTTCTGTATTTTAAATTTTTAAATAACACATACAATGCATATTGACAATACTTGGAGAGATATTCTTTTATGAAAATGTTTTTGAGTTCAGAGAAAATATGATGGCCTGTGTATTCCCACTTACACTTCCCTACCTCTGACATCCCCTGTTTGTCATGAATATTCAGTATATGGGCTATGTACAATATATATAAGAATGTTTTGGGGAAAAATAATTTTTATGACTTAGAGATGCCCAGATGGTGGGAAAGGGGAATTGTTAAGGTGTGTAATAACAATTATGGTAACAATGAAATCTGAGAATCAACAACAATAATTCAAATTTAACTATTCTAAAATTTAATACCAAAAATAATTTGAAATGAAAATGGTACAGATAATGTACACTATTTGGTTAACATAAACATAAAAATAGAATTACTTATCAGTTAGTCCAAAATAAAGTTCAGCAGAATCCAGTAATCCAGTGATGAAGAAACTTTCCAGCTTATTGTAATGTTCAACAATGTGTCTGCAGAAACAGTATCCAATAAACTGCAATGAAATGTTCACTCAAAAATTCAGCAGTCTCCGATAAATTCCAAAAGAGAACTCAACAAAATTCAAATGGAATTAATATCAAACAAGTATTTGCTCCTCAGGTAGTTTGAAAATTATCCAGTTGATTCCTGGTTTTTCACAAGAATAAATTGTGGTTCTCACAAGAAGAATAAATTCTCTTCAACACTTTGAATACGCCTTTCCAACACGAAATTATGCTCAGATCACAAAATAATTTTCCATAGAATATATATTAAACTCAGCTGCCATCTATAGTAATGCACTGTCTTGTAATAATAATCTCCAATGTTCAATGAAAGCTGAATGTATAACCAAGTTAGTTCTCAATGCTGTGTGAGATGAACAGGCCTGAAAATAAGCAGTCTGACATTTGCAGAATGAGATCCCCAGAGGGTGAATTTGATGATGCTATCCCACAGAGTGGGCCAATTTATCCTCTGGGTACTTCTTTCTATTTAGTTTTCAGACCTTGATTCAGATTGAGGTTCACAGAGGATAAATTTAGTGATGCTAGCATCACTAAATTCACCCTCTGGGGGACCTTATTTTGCAGATGACAGTCTGCTTATTTTCTGGCTTGGAGGTGAATGAGTGTCAGAAGTCTGTTGACAGAGGTTATTATATAGTCTTCAAATAGAAAGTACAAGAATGAGAAATTTCTTCCATGTTCTTTTATTCTACCAGTTGCTGATTGGTTGAATTAAATCACTTCATTAAGTCTCTAGATGATTCTATCTTATTTAAAGTAAACAAGTGTGACCCAAATAAACAATCAGAGAACTAAAATAGATTCTGTGTAACAGTGTCTGTAAACATGTTGATCTGTACATTCAAAGGCCTCTCTAACTATTCCAATTAAAATTAATTTTAGAAAGCATAAACTTGTCTATAATTATTAACCAGAGACATATCAATTCTGATATCATACATAATAGGGGCATATAACAGAAATATACACAGCCAACAATATTTCTCCACCCCCTCCCCTACACCCCCCCCCCCCCAAAAAAAAAAAAAAAAATTCTTGACAGAAAACCTCCCAGAGTGCCATCATTAGACAGTATGGGTACTGTGTATGCATGGAGCCTATGAAGTGCTTCAGTCTGATTCTTGCAAGTACATGTTAATTTATAATTGTTATTATTTTAAGTGAATTCTAGGGAGCGCGGTGGCTCAGTCGGTAGAGGTGCAGGCTGCAAGCCGAGAGGTCCTCGGTTCGAATCCCACCTGCGGCAACCGCGTTGTGTCCTTGGGCAAGACACTTCATCTCCATTGCCCGCGTGGGGGCACGATGATGCCGTGTACTAAGGCGTACTGCACATCGATGGTACGCATGTCTTCAACCAATCTAACCCTGTCTGTGCTGCAGTGCGGAGTTACGATGTTGGGGAGCTGGCAGCTGCTCGTCGTTGCTCGGTGGTTCTCTCCGGGTACTCCAGTTTCCTCCACCCGTAAAACTGTCATGGTCATGATTAGCCATTGTGCATAAATATGTGACCTTAAACATCAATAAATATAAATAAGTGAATTCTATCAGAACTGAAAGAATTTTCATGACTCGCATTCCCAGTTGGGGGAAGATTTGAGGCCACAGTATTTTCCTCCACCACAAAAGTCATTTTAGTTTTTACATCAAAATATCTCCTGGGTGTCACCAGAATGCTTTATACAAGCTTTGGGCAATCTGAAAAAGGAATGTTTTGAGAAAAAGAATTTTCATGACCCAGATGCCCAAGTGCAGGAGTTGGGGTAGCCAGATATGCTGGCCAGGATATCTCTCCCACCCAAACCACATAAGTCTTTTCTCAAAATATCTCCCCGAGTGACATCAATATACCAGTCCTATAAATACTAGCAAGTTACATTGTAAAAAAGAACTTGAGAAAAACAAATTTCATTACTCAGAAAATGCCCAGGTGGGCATAGGAATGTCAGCTGCAATATCTTTCCCCTCTTCACCCACTCTAATACATTTTTCTCAAAAGAATATCTCACTGAGTGTTACCAATTTGTGTCATATGAGCTTTTTACTACCCATAAATATTGTTTCAACCAAACCAAAATAGGTTTTTATTGTGTTTGAAGCAATTAAGGAGAAAAATATTTCTCCCCAGTCTGCCTGTACCCATCGCCAACCTTCACCTTCAATTTCTCATTGTGCCCCTGTCGATTTTTGACATCACAAACAGCTGTGTAATCAAGAAAATGGATTGCTGAGAAAAGAAAATGGATTTCTGAAAAAGAAAAAGAATTCAGGAAGAGTGGGATGTGGTGGTTAACAGTATGTGGAAACTATCTTCTGATGGGTATGGATATAATCGGAAGGGGGATAAATTGATACACTTATCTTGACAAAATTAATACCCCAGTGCCCAGGGGTAACATATGCAGAGAGGGGAAATTAAGCTAGATTATCTTTTCCGTGTGGTTCATTTTTTGTCCAGAAAACATAGTTTATGATGCCTCATTGAAACGATCCTGACAAGCCTGGTCCAATGAGGGGTCATAAGCTAAGATTTTGAGGCAAAAATTGAACAAAAACATAAATAAACTTTGGTTGATGATTTTTACCTGTGTCGCCAATGGCAGAGCAGGTCTAGTAACCGCTCGACTCCGTCCGTCCGCCAGTCCATCCATCAGTCCATCCAAAACACTTCTTCCATCAAAGTTTTCTTGGCTTCTATGAAAGGGAATGATTTTATATTTGGTCTGCTGCTTCATAATGATGAGTTGTATCGTGTATCTAATTTTCAGATCTGCCATGCAGACACTTCTTGTTTGCCGATACTTTGAAAATTGATCATCTCTGTAATCAATTGCATCTCTGTAATCGACGCAGGTCCAGACCTGGTATTGGTCTTTTCTTGTTGTGAAAGGCTCTGGAACCAATACATGTATGTACTATAAAACGTTTATAATTGTATTTTCCAGAATTAGTGTATTAACCCTTAATTACCCAGTGTAATGACCAAAACCGGCCAGCACTATTCACAAAAATCAGCAATTAATTTTCATTATTTTTTTTCATTTTTTGTCTCAAAAACATAGGTTATGACCCCTCTTTGGAACGAGCTCAACGAGCTTGTTCCAATGATGGGTCAGAACCTATATTTTTGAGATAAAAAATAACAAAAATTAGTTATTCAAGAATTTTGTTTGCAAGTGTCGTCTGCTTTTCATGTTAGGTAAAGGGTTAAAAGACATTTCAATTTTCCAACAGGTAAAATTTCCATCTCTTTTAAAATGCAAATGTTTCATTTCAGTTATTTATTGTCATTGGTATAAAATACGATTCTAGAAAATTAATTTTGTAAAAGTTTTCTAGTATAGGCTACGTTTTAGATGTTAGGTTAGGTAAAATGTTAAATTACTCATTATGTGATAAAAAGAATCTCAAATTTAGGCCATGCAAAGTTGATCTTCTGTTTCTCAGGCCATTATTTGTGAAATTGCATGCGGGCGAGAGGTTTTTTATTTTACTTTTTATTTCAGTAATTACTTGTTTGCCATCAAAAGTTCAGGTTTTTGGTTCAAGTTTTAGGCCTCATAATCTACAGAATAGTATGGGTGGTGGTGGTGGTGTATTTCATCCCTTGATAGCAAGAAAGCTTTGCAATGCTTTAGCATTGCAAAGCCTTCTTGCACTCAAGGGACAAATTCATCATTTTTTTTAACTTGGGTAAAATATCAGACATAGACCATTTAATTTTAATTTTTTTTTAAGTTTAGATTGGTTATAAAAAGAGAGCATGTGGCAGCCAAAAGGACCATGCGGGAGGGTCTGAGAAACAGATTTTTTATTTTTTTAGGCCTTATCACGATTCGTTATTAAATTTCTGATCCTCGTTCACTAAAATCGTTCTAAGCCTCAGTAAACCTTGGTTCAAGTAAATTTTAGTCAACTTGATTCAGAAATTGCACATCAAACCATGGCTCATTAGAGGTCCTCTTTCTATATTTGTATTAACCCTTTACCTAACGTAACGGTCAAAACCGGCCAGCACTATTCTCAAAATCGCCAATTAATTTTCATTATTTTTTCATTTGTTGTCTCGAAAACATAAGTTATGACCCCTCGTTGGAACGAGCTCATTGAGCTCGTTCCAATGAGGGGTCATAAGCTATGTTTTTGAGACAAAAAATGAAAAAAATTAGTTATTCAAGAATTTTTTTTTTTGCAAGTGTTGTCTGCTTTTCATGTTAGGTAAAGGGCTAAATCTTGTTTACAGAGCTCTATTACAAGAATTTTTGTCCTTTAGGCCTAAAAATGTTAAAAATCTGTTTCACCGCATGATTCCTTTTGGCTGCCCCATGCTCTCTTTTTTAACCAATGCAAACTTAACAAAATAAAAATTGAATGGTTTATGTCTGATATTTTACCCAAGTAAACAAAGTTGATAAATTTGTCCCTTGAATGCAATAAGGCTTTCAACTCTTTAGCATTGCAAAGCTTTCTCACACTCATTAGGGAAAAAATACACCACCACCTATGCTATTCTGTAGATTATGAGGCCTAAAACGTAAAACAAACCAAGAACATGAACTTTTTTGATGGTAAAGAAATAATTACAAAAATAAAAAATGAAATAAAAAATCTGCCATCCAAATGGAAGTTTACACCAGATAGCCTGAGAAACAGAAGATCTACTTTGTGAGGCCTTAACAGGCCAAATAATTGTACTGAAGGTATTGTAAGTGGTTTGTTATTTGAACATTATATGGAAATTAACAGGGTAATACTGAATAAGAAATATCCAATTAAGTAGCCTCCACTGTAGCATACAGGGGAACTGAGTGAATTGAATAGCCACTGGTAAATATTCACCTCACAAGAGTATTCAATGAACAGAATTTGTGGAAGTTTTCTCTCATTTTGGTGATAGATTAAATATTTATTCATGGAACTCTGTCAAATAAGATATGTTACATTATTTATTGGATATGATTTTCTTTCCCAGAATTACCGTTTATTAAGCTCGACAAATATGACTTCAAACGTGGCTGATAAATGTAGATCCCAGCCAATATGAACCAAGCTAGAGTTGCCCCTTTAGTGCATTATTGGTGCAACCAGTTTGTTTACAATGAAATTATTCACTGCTATCCGTCGAACAAAATCAGGAAAATATTGGCATTACCAGGCATAATGGAACAGTTTGAAGTTGAGATTTTGTATGGTGAGGAATTAATGATGGTGTAGCAGTCGAGGTATAAAGGCCATTTACCAACTAGCCTGGTTAGTCCAGATCTCTTAGTGTCTCTTAGTGCTAGAGGTTGATGCTTCGAACCCCCCACTTATCTCTCCTCCTGTTTCATTTGAGGGTCCTCCGATCCTCAGCAGAAGGTGGCACTGCGGGTGTTTCAGCCGCTCAGAAGGGGAGAGTAGTGTAGTGGTCGAGGTATAAAGGCCATTTACCAACCAGCTTGGTTGGTCCGGATCTCTTTGTCTCATGGTATATTGGTCACTTGTGTGCTAGAGCTCGACGGTTCGAACTCTGGCTCCGCACTTATCTCTCCTCCTGTTATATCTGGGGTCTCATCCGGTCCTCAGCAGTAGGTGGCATTGTGGGTGTTTTTACCACTCTGAGGGAGGAACCTGGGTGAGATTCATGCCGTGAATCTCAAAAGAAGGAGTTGTAAAAAAAATCGATGCAAACTAAGACTGAGGGTCATAAGCATAGATTCATCAAAGTGGGGGCAGAGGTAGGTCAGCTATCTGAATGTTACAGCATCCCTGGCGATAGTTGAACAAGGAAAAGAGGAAGCTTTGGACTGTATGAAAACAATGAGAAACAATAACACTGTCAGAAAATTGTAATAGACCTGAAAAAAATTTGTAATTATTTCTTTAATAAATAAAACTTCAGTCTCAAACGGATATAAAGTTACTGAGGGCTGATTTCTTGGCCAATATGAAACTAACCAAGTTTATTGTTAGAAGTATTGAGCGTGAGGTGGCTCAGTGGTAGCCTGTTGGACTTCTATGGTAGAGGTCCTGAGTTCGATCCCTGTTTGGGACGACCCGTGTTGTATCCTTGGGCAAGGCACTTAATCCCGGTTGCCTACATGGGGGCATGATGATGCCGTGTACTAAGGCATACTGCACGTCGATGGTGCACATTTCTTCAATCGCTATAACCCTGCTTGAGCTGAGCTTGAACAGAGTTAGAATGTTGAGGAACTGACAGTTGCCCGTTGATGCTCGGTGGTTCTCTCCGGGTTCTCCAGCTTCGTTCACCCGTAAAACTGTCACAGTCATGATTAGCCATTGTGGATAAGTATGTGACCTTAAACACCAATAAACAAATAAATAATATTAGAAGTATTGCTGCTAGAGTGGGCTGTTAACTTCCAACACATCAATGTCAAAATATTGAAATTTCAAACTCAAATTAATCCCAAAATGCAACAAGGAATTTAACCAATGAGCTCTGTCAAACTAGGCTGAATTGATTAAATTCCCGGTTGCATTTTGGGAAGAACCTGCAGTTTGAAATTCTGATATTTTGACATCAAAGTGTGGAAGGTTAAACTTGGGAAATAGAGGAGTGTCAGAATATATTTTTGATAAGGTCTATGAAAGTTAAGAATCTGTTTCACAGGCCCTCCCAAATAGTCATTTTGGCTGCCAGATGCTCTTGTTTTATAACCAATGCAAAAAATAAATAAATAAATAAATAAATAAATAAATAAATAAATAAATAAATAAATAAAATAGAAATTGTTTATGTGATATTTTACCCAAGTTAATAAAATTGATAAATTTGTTCCTTGAGTGCTTTGGCATTGCAAAGCCTTCTTGCAGTCAAGGGACAAAATACACCACCACCCTTGCTATTCTGTAGGTTATGAGGCCTAAAACATAAAACAAACCAAGAGTATGAACTTTTCATGGCAAAGAAATAATTACAAAGATAAAAAATAAAATAAAAAAATTCCCGTCCGCATGCTGTTTTACAAAAAAAAAAAAATGGCCTGAAAAACAAAAGATCTACTTTATGGGGCCTAAATTACAGCACAGTGGAATCCTATTAATTGAATGGCCACATTGCCAGTGCAAATTATTCAATTAACAGCGATTTGTTCACTTTCCTGTATTCTGGAAATAAACTGATCGTTTATTTTTTATTACATCTTATTTGAAAGAGCTCATTGAATTCAGTCAAAGAAGATATTAATACATAGAATGCCTGAAATGGATGTACTTAGGCCAAATAGGTTTTTAAACAATGGGAAATTGGAGATTGTCAGGGTAATATCTGGACATATTTCAATATTTTTATTCAATTACTCAACAACCTATATGCATTAACAGGTACTGAAGATATGGTAAATGGTACTGTGTTTGGAAGTTATATTAAGTTAACAGGGTTATTCTTTCAAGTGATATCCAAATCCATTGTTTTTTTTTATTAAATTAACAGAAAGGTCCTCTCTTATCCACATGCAATTAACAGGTCAAATTTATACCAAAGAAGTAGTAAATAGTTTGGTGGTTTCAAGAAATATGCAATTAACAGGGTTATTCAATTAAGGAATATCCAATCAACTGGGCTCCACTGCAGAAGTCAAGATCAGTCAATAGCCCACAGGCATCTGTTAATCAAGTTTATTTCCCCACATAAATTGTTTGCCAGTTATTATGCTACCTGTCCTAGCATACCAGAACAATTAACTGCCCCAACAACATCTATTGATTGCATTTTTATTGCCATGGGAATGGAGGTGAAAATTCTATCTTCATCTGTCTACCTTTTATGATCAAATGTATTTCTTTCTCGTATAAGAACACTGGTGCATCTGTAATTCAAGGATTTTATGCACAATTTAACGTCAACAATGTATCGCTGATTGAAATTTCAAATATTCATGTTTTGTACTCAGTGTATAAGTATCTTCATGCATGAATGATCTGATATTCTGTTCGCATATTCAGACATCTTTATATGCTCTTATTTATTTTTACCTATAAGTAAAACGGGTCACTGAAGAGTATTTTTATGTTTTTGTATTCATGGAAGCCTTGAAAGATTAAGACATGAGTTTTCCAAAGGACACTGGTTAGTATGTTTCTATATCAATATGCTGTTAATTTGTGTGGAATTTTATTCAACATTCAGTGGCTCAGATACAGCATTAACTCCCCCTTGGCTGTTAGCTGGTATTAGTATTCTTGCCCAGGACATCAGTTGGTTTGTCACTTGTATACAGTACGGGCTGTGTGAACTGATCACTTTCCACAAGTGGACAATATTTCCACAGATGCAATAATATTAGATTAAAATCACTAATTATAGGAATAATCATCAAAAATTTAATTAATGAAGCACCCTGTGCTTCATTAATTAAAATTTTGCTGATGATGATTTTTATTTCCTGGTAAATGCATGTGTGGACATATCACTGCTAAACCGTGGAATATGACCAGTCTATGGCAGCTGTTCTGTCTATCAAAATAATAAATTTGTACTCAAATTATAGTTTTATGAGTAAATAATACCTACCTGACATTACATTAAAATTCCCCTTTTGGACCCTCATTTTTTAACTCGTCCTCTATAATTCGAGAGTATTTTTTTGATATATTATCTCCCTAGGATAAAACTCCTGGATGAAAGAAACCCCAGTCCAATCAGTTTCGTATTAAGGCATCTTAAATCGCCTGAAACTAAACCCTTATTCCGGAGGTTGGGTGAGTTACCTGTAATGTCAGGCAGGTATTATTTACTCATAAAACTCTAATTTGAGTACAATTTACTATTTTCATTTCGTAAATAACTTACCTGACATTACATTAGAATTCTGCTTCAAAAGCAATGTTCAAGTGGTGGGAATTATGTGTGTAGTAACAAAATATATTCAAAAGTTTATATTTTTTATATTTGATCTTCATGTAATTGAAATCACTTCAGTGAATATTTTCACTGAAAACAAGAAATAGCATTTGTAACACTTGAAAATTATATCTAGTCTCCTCTCAGGAACTTGCCAAAAGAAACTTCTGAATTACTTATATCCACTGAATAATCATGAACTTATAAAGTCAGAATTAACCATCCTGAGGTAATGTTTGATAAAAGTGGTCTCTCTGGGCCAGTCTGCTGCTTCCAGAACTCTTGTCAACAGAAACTCCCTTAGAAAGAGCCCATAAAGGACCTACACTTCTTGTTGAATGAGCAGTGACATTTCCTATAGAAAGATCTTTCAAGCTGTAACAAAACTGAATAGTTTTAACCAATCACTTTGAAATCGTTCGACTGGATGCTGAACGGTGTGAAAGGGTACTTATCAGAAACAATGGAATCTCATCAGATAATTCAGTTTTCCTGAAAATTTTGGTTCTTTCTCAGTCCTGGAAATGAACAAAATTGACGGGTGCAGTTTTGAGCTCCCGTGAAATCAGAGACGAGAGTAATTTGCATCTGTAAAATGTTTTTATATGAATTTTCGAGGGAATACTGTCACCAAACACCAGAGACCTTAATCCTTTGAACCTGAGCGGCTGCTTTTCCAGCCAGGAGCATAATGTCATTAAATAGGATGGCTGTTCAGTAAATGTTTGGGGTAGATCTATCAGTATTTTCAACGTGCAGCCCTGAGGCTGCACGTTGAAAATATTGATTGGTCTACCCCAAATAATGAATATGGACTCTTCTAATTTCTGTCATTGAACTGCATGGCAGACACCACTAGTGTTAAAAGGGTTAAATGTATAAGGAATTGCTGAATTATGACAGTAACTTGCCACAGGCCACAGAGTGTTGCTTTCTCAAAACAACACACATTTATATGCCCTCACAGTATATTAGTGCTCCACAATATTTTTCAACGAGTGCATTTTTTAGCTCCCGTAAAATAAAAATCACAGGTGCTGACGGGAGCAATTGCACTCGCACCCGTCTCATTTCCAGGACTACTTTCTATATAATGCATGATCATGATCTAAAATGACAGACAAATCCCAATTAACAGTCAATTTCTTACAAGGCGGATGACTATTAAAAACTTCTCTCAAAAAGCTTGATGATAGCAGGGTGTGGGCCAATAGAAAACCCAACAAGCGTAGGAAGGAAAGATGATAACATAGAACAGTAGCCATTTATAGTTTTGTATGACAATCTTTTGACAAAAAGGTAAGGTGAGAAAAGGTGGCACAGTCATTTAACTCTTAGAAGCCAGGCAATCAGAATGAATTTATTGAACATGACATTCTATGAAAAACTTACAGTGAAGCAGGTGCTTCTAGTCAAGTGTCCTCTGTCTATTCAGGCAGAATACACATGACTAGAAGCAGCTGCTCAGTGTTTAATTCTCCCCCAGCCCAAAGATAGCTGAACCGCCACAGCCAGATTACCTGCTGTATTACATCACAGGTAAGAAAACTCGACTCCCGGCTTCTAAGAGTTAAAGATGCAAGATAGGGATCAACTTTTTGTTCACCACACCAGCTACTGAAGAGTTTAAATTTACATAGGTAGTCTTTTTGCATTCCCTTTCTCCATGATGCTGCCAGTAATTTGGAAGTGTTTTCTGAAAAGCCTGTTGAAGAGAACTTTCTATTGACAATAGCCAAGCAGTCAGATTTAGCGACTGAGGATCTGGGTGACAAATTTTGCCCAAGCTCTGGGACAGTAGATTGGCCGAGTCTGGAAGAGAGATAGGATTTACAATCAACAATTTCAGTAGCTGAGGATACCATGTTTGTCTTGGCCATCAGGGAGCTGTAACAATGATCTTGCATGGAAATTACTGCAGATGACTCAGAACTTTCGAAATTAACTGAAGAGGTGGAAACGCATAGGCAAACATGTTCTGCCAGGGAATTGACAAAGCATCGACTGCAAATGCTTGCTGATGAGTCCATGAATAGAACAGGGGTGTCTTCTTGTTCTGCATTATAAAAATAAATATATCAATGTTTAAGTCCCCAGACGGTGAATATTTTCAACATCATTGATGTTTTCAACGACCACTCTGTCTGATGTATTTGTTGTCAACTTAATAAATCAGTTGGGCAATTCTTTTGCCAGCAATGTACACTGCCTTCAAATGAATGTTGTTGGTCAGAGCCATCTGCTATAAATCCCTTGTCAACTGATTTAGGGTGAGAGATTTTGTTCCCCCCTGGTTGTTGTTGTACTGAGCTACTGCAATATTTTCAGAGCAAACAAGTACATTGTGATTTTGAAAGTGTGGTAAAAAAAAGTTTTAGAAGTACTGCTTGCCTCTCCAGACAGTTTAGATGTTGGAGTTTTTGAATAGGGGTCCATTGACCTTGTATAGACATGTGATCCAGGTGTCCTCCCCACCCCCAGGACCCACTTGCATTGGTGGTTATAGTTTTCTGAAACTGAAGAGGTTGCAAAGATCTTCCCCTTAGAATGTTTTGATCCAGTAACCACCAATGCAAGTGAGATCTGAGCATATGAGTAACCATAATCAGGCAAGATATATCCATTCTGGAGGGGCTCCACTTGTGCAGTAGATGTGTTTGAATCGGGCACATGTTTAGACGTCCGTTGGATATTAGCTCCAGACAGGATGCTATCATGCCAAGAAGAATCAGATAGTCTTTGGCAGAGTTGTGTTGATTTAATAGATTGTTCACAGCTTGTCTCAATTTCCCTATTCTCTCTTGACTTGGATAAACCAAACCCTCTGTCAGATTTAAATGGGCCCCTAAATAATTTAGAGTTGGCTTGGTATTACGTTCGATTTTTGTTGATTGATGATGAAACCCAGATTTACCAACAGTTTGCTATTTGTGTTGCGATCGTACAACAAACATGCACAATGTTGGTTTACAGCTAACCAATCGTTGAGATACATCGAAACTCGAATACTGTGGCTGCATAGAAATGCTGCAACAACTGAAATTACCTTGGTAAAGGGGCGTGGGTCACCCGTGGGACTGAAACAGAGACCACGAAATTGAAAAATCGTTCCTTAGAAACAAAATGAAAGATATTTTCGGTGATATTTGAAGATCTTTATGTGAAATAAGCATCCTTGAGATCTAAAGTGAGGCCATAATCATCTTTGCAAACTAACCCCAGTACTCTTTTCAGTGTGTCCATCTGAAAATGAGTTTTCCTGAGATATCTGTTGAATGGTTTCAAATTGATCACCGGATGCAGATCGCCAGTCTTTTTCGTTACTAGAAATAACGTACTGTAAAAACAGGGTATGACCCCTCTTTGGAATGAGCTCGTTGAGCTCATTCCAGTGAGGGGTCATAACCTATGTTTTTGAGACAAAAAATGAAAGAAAATAGTTATTCAAGAATTTTGTTTGCAAGTGTCATCAGCTTTTCATGTTAGGTAAAGGGTTAAAAGAGAAGCTATTTCCTCTTTCAGAATATTTCGCTATGAAAGAGCGACTCTTGTACATTTTATTCCCAGAAAAGGGGGTTTGGTTATGAATTCGAGTTTGTAGCCCTCCTGAATCACATCCAATACCCACTGATCGTTTTTTATACGTTTCCATTCTTTCAAAAAATGTGACAGGCGACCTCCAACAGGTATCTCTGGATGTTTTACTGGAATAATTACCAAGTTATTTATGGAACTGTCGTCTAAATCTGCCTTGGCCATGTCTTGACAGACTGTCTGATTTGGTGTGTCGTCGGCTGTAGTTGACCTGTCATTTGCCTCCTGGTATCTTTGGAATTCGAAAATGATTCCATGTTGAATGAGAATTGTCTAAAGCGTTCGACTCTGGCATAGAAAACTTATGAAATGCTGGGTGCTTTGGATCACTGCCTGTGTCCGCTGGAAGAGCTGAAAATTTTCATTTAAAGTCCTTCTTTTTCAGACTAGGGAGGAGATCGTCGAATTGTTTTTTCTTATCTTTCCTGTCTTTTAAAGCCACTTCTAAATCAGGACCGAAATCCCCTTCTCCAGATAAAGGTGGTAAATTAGTAAATTCAGATGAATCTGTCATCTCATAAAGACCAGAGTCTGTGAGACTTACACAACGATGAACAATGTGATGAAAAGCTGCCGACCTTCATGCTTGATCAAGACCTTTGGTTGTCATGATGAAAATATCTTTGATTTGATGAATATTTATTTATTGGTGTTTAAGATCATATACTTATACGCAATGGCTAATCATGACCATGACAGTTTTATGGGTGGAGGAAGCCGGAGTACCCAGAGAGAACCACCGAGCAATGACGAGCAGCTGCCAGCTCCCCAACATCGTAACTCCTGATTTGATGAATAGCTCTATCTTTATTAAACTCACTAGAATCTAAAAATTCCAATAAATTGCTCAGACTTTGTTCAATATAAAGCTGAATCACTATGTCTAATCGTGCAGCCTGTTGTCCTTTATAGGAAATCTTTTCAATCATTTTGAATGGTTGAGAAAAAAGAGATTTACTCTTCTTGGCTTTTCTGAAAGAAGCTTTGGGACCATGCTGTTTTATTAGAAAACTTTCTATAAGTGCATCCAAAGAAGGAACGTCCAGGTATTTATCAGTCTTCTCATCAACCGGGAAAAGGTAAAGAGTGTTTTCATGAAATGCAGTTAGGAAATTTGGAGAAGTACAGCGGTAACTGTTGTTTAAAATGTTCTTTAGAGAATCATCAATATGAATCCCCACCTTCTAAGATGGTTCGTTAAAAGTAGCTTGGTCTATTGGCTCGAATATTTCACAAATTTCATCATATTCTGAATGGAAATAACGATGCCCACTGGTGTTTTTGAGATTGTGTACTTTCCACAAACTGTAGGTGCAATCCCAGGTTTTTTCAGATGGGTATATTCCTAATGTAAGGTCCCACAAAGTGGATCATTTGTTTCTGAGGCCATTTTTTGTAAAGTTGCATGTGGGCATGCATTTTTTATTTTATTTTTTTTATTTTTGTAATTATTTCTTTACCAACAAAAGTTCATGTTGTTGGTTTGTTTTATGTTTTAGGCCTCTCAATCTACACAATAGCCATGGGTGATGGTGGATTTTGTCCCTTGAGTGCACTCAAGGGACAAATTTATCAATTTTATTAACATGGATAAAATATATTTATTTTTTTAAGTTTGCTTTGGTTATAAAAGAGAGCATGTAAATGCCAAAAGGACCAAGTGGGAGGGCCTGAGAAACAAATTTTGAACTTTTTTAGGCCTAACTGTGTCTCTTTAATCTTTATCACTCATTTCTGATGGTCAGTTTTGTAAAAACAAAATTAAATCTTTTCATGGCTGAAAATACAGAAACCATGATTGGATTGTATGGAAGATTAACGAACTGCTTGGTGACTGAGAAGTTAATTTGAAATGAACATCTGCATTCTGCCTGCAACAGTGAGTTGTGGTCAGGTGTTTTCGGCACTTTTTCATTTCTAACCACCACTTTGGGTAAAAGAAATGCTTTTAACCACCTCCAAATCCCCCACTGTCACATTTAATACCATAGACCCCATTGAATGTAGTCTTGAAGCACCTATTGTTTGTTTTGTTTGATTATTGATGTTAAGAAACTCTTTCAACACCAGGGAAACACCTATTGTCCGGCACTCAAAGATTTCCAGGCAGAACCCTGAAACATATACTCAAGTCGTTCATTATAATCACGGCTTCATAGTCATGGGTGTTGATTGTATTGGAAAAGTTGAGAATATTGAAGTTAAGAAATTATTGACAAATAGATTGACCCAGTTTATACAAAAAATATTTACATGTAGATAAAAAGACTCTGTATTATATCAATATTTGTGACAAGAGTTAACTATTGTTCTGAACAGAAATAAAAACCAGCACCACACAAGAAATCCATACCAAGGAGAGCAAAAGACTTATCACCAAATCAGGTACAATCTTTGAACTTTCATTAGTTTTTAACCCTTAGGGGACTAACTCTGACTTTGATATATGTGATGGCCCCAGAACAGGTGCTTCAACTCTTAACCTCTAGCACTTTGAAAACAGAATTTTCTCCAAACACTCTGCTTTTCTTTACAATGGCATTGCGGTGGTTCGAACCCATGCCAAGAGTTTGCTTCTGCACCAACTGCCTAGCGAAACTATACTGAACCACGCAAACCACTCAGCCACCGACAGACCCCAAAAGGGAATGCTCATTAACCAAGTATGTACGAGGGCAGTACAGAACACACGGAATACTCAATTATTTAATTATTCATCAGCTAGTTGCATCTAAGTACTTAATTCTATGAACCGCACCTCAGAAGAAATCAGCGACACTTGTCTTTTTCAAAACTCTGTTTTTTGCTTGTTTAACTATGAATTTGACCAATTATATCTTGTTTGACAGAGCTCACTGAGCTCTGTCAAACAAAATATTTATGATTAGATATTAAACTGCATTATGCAAAATATTTACTGCTGAAAATTCAGCCTTTTTGACATCAGTGTGCAGAGGGTTAACCCACTTAGTATTGTCAATAATTTTTTGTCAAATCTAGTCATGGCTGCTGCAAAGCAGCCATGATTTGATTTGATGAAAAATTCATCTAAATTTGGAATCATTGGTGAAAAAATCTATTCAATTTACTATGCCCAAATTATACTTGGTCAAAGGTCAAGGTCACAGTGACCTTGAACATAGTAAATTGTAAAAGAGAAATCATGTCCTGGGCAAAAATGGCCGCCAGGAGTATGCAAGGAGTTGATCCTCTGAATACTGATGTTGACTTATCTAAATTTTATGTTGCAATTTTTCTATTTATTAAGGTTTAATGACACATTAACAGCCAAAATCATATTGTGTCAGTGACAGTTTTATGAGTAGAGGAAGCTGGAGAGAACCACCAGACAATGACGAGCAGCTGCCAGCTCCCCAACATCTTAACTTCGCACTACAACACAGGCAGGGTTAGATTGGTTGAAGACATGAGCACCATCGTCATGTGCAGTACGCTTTAGTACACGGCGTCATCATGCCCCCATGTGGACAATTGGGGTTAAGTGACTTGCCCAAGGACACAATGCAGGAGTCTGAATCGATCGGTCAGACCGTCACCCATATAAGGACTAACCGGGCTCGACGTTGCTTAGCTTCGGTGATCAAATTTTTTCCAATGAACGCTGTCAGATAAGAGACTTTTGGTTAACTTCCTAATTGCATTATGGGAAAAATTTATGTCTTGAAATTTGGATATTTTAAAATGAGTGTACAGCGGGTTAAAATGAAATCAAACATAAGTTCTTGAATGATAATAAACCCTTTACATAACAACAGCATTTAACCAGTGTTATTAACAAAAAGTAAAACACAGTCTAATTCTCTTGCTTTTTAAATTTTGGCTCCAAAACATAGTTTATGCCCCCCCCCCCCCCCCTGTGCAGTTTGTCTATACTGATCATAATCATGCCCCCCCCCCCCCCCCCCCCCCCCCCCCCACACACACACACACACACACACACACACACTCAATTGGAACAATTTTAGTGAGGGGTTACAAGCTATGTGTTTGAGGTAGAGAATGAACGTTTTTAGCTATTCAAATTTTCTTTTGCAAGTGCCTTTAGTTGTGTTTAAAACGGTTAAACTATTCTGACAGTGATGTCTTGTCTTGGCAGCATATTTTAACAGCCAAGATTACCACAAAATAGGGAAGCCTTTAGATTTGCTTTTATTAGCTTGGTGTAATGTTGCATAATTATCCAGTTCTTCAAGGGTTGGGCAATTTATTGGTTGAGTTTTTCCCAGAGTGGATGGGCTTCACCTTTCTCGTTACCCCAATAACTACAACAAATATCAATGAATTTGGTCAATATTTCGTATGTGAGACTTATTTAACATTGTCTTGAACAATTTTGAAAACCTGTGCTGTTTGGCCATACTGAGCAGAGTGATGACCCTTAATTAGTTAATGTTTGCCTGTTTTCAGCCCATAAGCATAGTAACTAATGAACAAAATCAATAGATTTGGTAAGTATTGGTATGTGAGACTTTCTGAACGATGTGTTGAATGAATTAAAAAACTGGTACAGAACAGCCATACTAAGCAAGTTATGGCCTTTAATAAGTTAATTTTTGCCTACTTTCAGCTTGTTAGCATGATAACTTGAACAAATATCAATGTATTCGCACAATATTTGATACGTGAGACTTTCTTAATGTCTTGAACAAGTTTGAAAGCCTGTGCAGTTTGTCTATACTGATCATAATCATGGCCCTTCATTAGTTAATCTTTACAATGTCTTAAATGAGTTCGAAAACTAGTACCATTTTGGCAATACTTATGAGTTATGGTCCTTATTCAGATATTTTTTGCCTGTTTTCAGCTCATTAGCACAATAACTTGAACAAATATCAATGGATTCAGTCAGTATTTGGTGTATGAGACTTTTTTTTAACAGTGTCTTGAATGAGTTCAAAAACTGGTATGGTTTGGCCATAGTGAGCAGAGTGTTATGGCTCTTAATTAATTTTTGCCTGTTTTCAGCATAAAGTGACAAGTGTTTGAAATTTTTTGAAAATTCTTTAAAAATGTGTCCTGCGAAGTCATGCGTTATTTCACTCCCAGGGCTGTGTGAACCGTGATATCACTATTTTTTCTTTACCAAATACTTTGATGCCTGCATCATGGCAGCTAAGACTGGACCTTATGATAAAATCAAGAAAATGGTGAATATAGGTCTGAGAAGGTAAGAGTTAATTTAGAATTCATGAACATGTTTAACTCTTAACCCGCTCAGTATTTTCAAAATATTTTCCATCAAATCTTGTCATGGCTGCTGTGAAGCAGCCATGACTAGATTTGATGAAAAATTCAACTAAATTTAACTGAAAAAATCAATGTTAAAAAATTCCATCCAATTTACAGAGGAGAAATTTGATGAAATGTGCCCAAATTATAGTTGTTTTAGTGACAGGAATACTCCTCAAAGAGTTAACTAAGGTGAGAAAACATTCTGGATTTGATTTTAAGGCCTGGGGCACTGCCACATTAACTGCTAGAACGCTACATTATTTTTGAAAGGTGATTTGTAACATAGTATTTTTTTCAAAGATACCATGCTGCCAGCAAGAGGAGCCCCTGTTTAACCCTTTACCTAACATGAAAAGCAGACGACACTTGCAAACAAGATTCTTGAATAATTAATTTTTTGTCGCAAAAACATAGGTTATGACTCCTCATTGGAACAAGCTCGGCAAGCTCGTTTCAAAGAAGAGTTATAACCTACGTTATTGAGACAAAAAATGAAAATATAATGAAAATTAATTGGCGATTTTTAGAATAGCGCTGGCTGGTTTTGGCCATTACGTTGGGTAAAGGGTTAACAAGATATTCTTCACAAATAATTGTTTTATTACAATTTATTGGAGAATGCCAATAGATGGTAATAAAACAATTTTATATAACATTTTTTTTCTACTGCTGAGCTAACAACAAGCTGACTTAAACCATGTAAAGCCACTATAGAGCCATAGATAGAGCCATGATAGTGGCTTTTAACACTCAACTAGTTAACCCTTTACCCAACATAATGGACAAAACCATCCAGTGCTTTTTCTCAAAAATTGCGAATTAATTTTCATTATTTTTTCATTTTTGTGCCTCAAAAACATAGGTTATGACCCCTCATTGGAATGAGCTTGTTGGTCTCTTTCCAATGAGGGGTAATAACCTATGTTTTTGAGACAAAAAATGAAAAAAATTAGTTCAAGAATTTTTTTTGCAAGTGTCGTTTGCTTAAATTCATGTTAGGTAAAGGGTTAAACAAAATGGTCTGTGTTGGTTGTTTTTATAGTGTTTTATCTTAAGCAACGTCAAGTCCGGTTAGTCCTCGGATGGGTGACCGTCTGAGCGATCGATTCGGACTCCTGCGTTGTGTCCTTGGGCAAAGCACTTAACCCCGTGTGTTCACATGGGGGCGCGATGACACCGTGTACTAAGGCGTACTGCACGTCGATGGTGCGCATGTCTTCAACCAATCTAACCCCGTCTGTGCTGCAGTGGGGAGTTACGATGTTGGGAAGCTGGCAGCTTCTCGTCATTACTCGGTGATTCTCTCTGGGTACTCCGACTTCCTCCACACGTAAAACTGTCACCGACAAGATATGGCCTTGGCTGTTAATGTGTCGTTAAACCCTAATAAAATTTTTTTTTAAAAAATAGTGTTTTATCACCACTGGATACCAAACAATTTGGAAAATAAAACACTAACCAAAGAATTAAACCATTGCGAAATTGCAAAAGAGTAAAAAAAAAAAACCCATGATTTCACAACAAATGGCTCTGTTTGACTGGTAGAGTGCAACATTATTTTTTAAAGGTGATTTGTAACATGAGTATTTTTTTAACGGGACCACGCCACCAGCATGGGGCGCCTTAGTTCAGAAAGATAATTGTTTCAATTTATTGGAGAGTCTCAGCAGGCAATTTTGTACAATTTTATATAAACATTTTTAGCTTAACTTGACAAAGTCAAGATAAGCTATTGCCAGCATGCGTGTGGAAGTCTGTGAATCTCTTCACATTTTCTTTAGCACAGGCTACACCCTGTAGTTCTTGTTCGATCATCACTAAATTTCATATGCAGGTTCGAGGTCATGTTTAGATGAGAACGTCCCATTTTGGTTGCGCTCGGTCAATTGTCATGCCTGCACAGGTCCCAAAACCTTTAGCACAGTCTTCAGGTCGTATTTATGAAGGAATTTCATTGTAACCTGGTAGGATGACTCTGTATAATGTCTAGATGAGAGCATGCTATTTTGGTCAGGTTTGGTCACCGTGATGGCCACACAGGAATGTGACCTAGATTTGTTCATCACAGTGTACAGTTCATGTTTATGAAGCAATTTCATTGTAACTTGATAGGATAGTTCAGTATGATGCCAAGATGTGACTGTCCTATTTAGGTCATGATCGGTCAGGCATTACCACCGATTGGGCACGTGACCTAGATTCCTTTTCCACTGTCTACAGGTTGTTTTTATGAAGGGATTTCTTTGTAACTTGGTACGATAACTCGATATGGTATCCAGATGAGACTGTCCTATTTTGGTCCCGATCAGTCAACCATGTCCGCCGGACCGGCATGTTACCTAAATTCCTTTAGCCAAGTCCGTGAGTCATATTTATGAAGGAATTTCCCCACGGGAACCCCATGAAGTGAAGCAGTGCCTGTTCACTGCGGTAAACAGGCTCTGTTTTACTGGTAAAATAGGACCCAGTCACCAATGCTTGGGAGGTGCACACCCTCTCTAAAATTCTCAACATGGCTTATGAACGCTCACCCCTGGGCTTGAGTTGATACTCATGTTATGGTCATGCTTAGCCATTGTGCAAAAATATGTGACCTTAAACACCAATAAATGAATAAATAAATGAAGGAATTTCATTGTAACTTGGTAGGATGACTCGTTTTGGAATGATTTTACTGTAACTTGGTAACTTTGGTTCACATACGTTAACTGTGACCACATCAACCCAGGCCTCAATTCTTTAGTACAGTCTACACCTCAAATTATTCTTGTTGAAAACGTAGCATATAGCGTACAGAACTTAACATATTCTCAATTATCAGAATTCTTGTCTTATTTCATAATCCTTTCATAAACATTGAACATTATCCTTTTCATCAAACACTACACACATTCAAGTTATGGTAAACTGCAGTGTCATTGACACTTTTATTCTTGCTATGGCCTCGCAAACAACACGCTAATGCATGCAGTGTAAAGCTGGTAAAATGGCTTTTAGCACTTTTCAAGAGAGCCATGACAGTGGCTTCTAGCACTCAGACAGTTAAACTAAAGACAGAATATATATTCAAATGCTAATCCACTACTAAGCCAGTAACATACACACCTAAAAACTGGCCAGGCTGAGTCAATGATGTGACCCATTATGACATGAGATTGTCCTTTTGTACTTTTACTGTTGCTGCAACAATGTTTCACATGAATAACATATTATTCGTTCATTGTAAAACATTCAGACAGGTCTAGGCTTTTTCATGCTGGCCTTATTTAGATGCTGTTCAGATGAGAGTTGATGTATGTGTCCAAGACTACTTCAGACCACTTGGAAAATTCACATTTTTACCAATGTGTTAGCCGGAGACAGGGAGTATGACTTAGAAAAAACATCTGCCAACAGGCCGATCCATTTGCATGAATCCGTTTTGCATAACCACCTGCTGAAAAGAACGAAATGAGCATTCTCGGAAACTTTTGTGCCATGTTAATATAGCCAACAACAAATATAGACTCTGCCAGTAGACATTTCATTGAATTGATATGGGGTATAGAGATAAAAGGATTAAAATGTCTTGTCAATTCCCTTGAACTTTCCTTTGAAATGCAAGTAACTTAGTAAGGGCTAATTTTTGAGTGGGGTAAATGGCAGACCTTGCATTTTGAAATGATATCTGGGCCTACCAAAAAGCTTGGTAGAATGGACTTTAGGGGCCTACTTGAGTGTTTTCAGGGCCAATTTCCATTAAACTTACATTTTTTCTCTGGTACTACTGTAGGCCTCAGGAAAATGTTTTGGGGGCTGATCTTAGGACCTTTCTGCCTCAGATGGAGCAAAATACAAGGCCTGGAATGGTTGAAACTCCTTGAAAGTGTATGAATTTCATTTATAAAAATACCTGGAAACCTTATTTCTGTGATATCATCAAGGTGTTAACTCATGCTCATAATATTTTTAACGTAACATAATATAATTTATCTACTATTTACGTAAAAACGTAATCACAAAGTGCAATATTAGTAGTGATACAGCCAGGTGCTTCATTAATTAAAATTTTGCTGATGATTGTTTTTATTTCCTGGTAAATGCATGAGAGGTCATCACTGTCCATGTGTGGATTAGGGCTGAAACAGTTGGCTCATTTTCGTAACCGACTAACCGAGAGCTATAACTGGATAATATCCAGTTATCCGTGGCCATTATTTCACCGAATATGGGATCAAAACTATAAGAATTGGAAAGCAGTATTCTCAAACTATTCCGTAGCGTGTATACAAACGAACGTTGTCGAGTACTCGACAATGTTTGTTTGTATACACACTACCGAATAGTTTCTGCGATTACTCAATACTCACGGAAACTACTGATCATTAACGAAGTCTTGAATGCCAAAATCGATTATTTCTTGATATATACAACACAGCTTCGAGGTATAATCTATCACAAAGGAGAAGCGGCAGATTTACTACATTTTAAACGTGGAATGATGATCACGATCGATATTTCGGATAACCAGTTGATGGTTTTTTCCAATCGGTTAGGTAGCTAACTGGTTTCAAACCGATTATCCGGTTAACCATTTCAGTACTAGTGTGGATTACTGCCAGTACACAGCTACTGTACTGTATCATTATTGCAGTAATGATAACAGTCACATGATGTCGTGAGAAACGAACAGTGCCAGGCAGACTACTTCAGCAGCAATGGTAATTACAAGACATTACCTCCAAAAACTTGTAATGCTGCCTCAAACGATGTATCAAGTTTGCCCCAACATACATTTCATGTTGCAAGAACATACTTAATCCAATTCAGAAACAATCCACCATGGAAAACTTCAAAACAAAAAATATGTAGGCAAATAGCAAAAAACAGGAAAGTGACAGCGAGAAATGTAACATCTATTGCTTTGGTTTGCATGCTACTACAAATTATGAATGAAATAACATCATCTATTAAAAACGATCTTTGCACACTATAAAAGCATAATTCTCCAGTTGTTTTTTGAAAATCACCCACTATCCCATGAATGACCTTATGCACTGAATTGAATTTGGTTCCAAAATATTGCACGTCAGAAAAAGCATACTTGGGCTGAGTTTGATTACTTTTTATCACCACATTCAGTTTCATTCATTCTGGAGAAATTTTTATATGTGTCGTTGATTTGAGTGAATTGAAAATGGAGACCATTATTTTGATCAGTTGAGTACAGCTTTTTGGATGTAAACAACTATTTTGGAGAGGTCATGGTTATGGCTTTTGATGACTGTTTGGTAGATAAAAGTGTCATGTGCTCATTTTGCTTGTACAGAATCTTTTAGCGCAACTCAACTTGTTTTCAGGGAGGTATAATAGCTACTCATTGCACATGTGCCCCCAATATGTGTCTCATCACAATTATTTATTTATTTATTTATTGATGTTTAAGGTCACATATTTATGCACAATGGCTAATCATGACCGTGACAGTTTTACGGGTGGAGAAGCCGGAGTACCCGGAGAGAACCACCGAGCAACGACGAGCAGCTGCCAGCTCCCCAACATCGTAACTCCGCACTGCAGCACAGACAGGGTTAGATTGGTTGAAGACATGCGTACCATCGACGTGCAGTACGCCTTAGTACACGGCGTCATCGTGCCCCCACGCGGGCAATGGGGATGAAGTGTCTTGCCCAAGGACACAACGCGGTTGCCGCAGGTGGGTCTCATCACAATAAAAGATACTGTATATGCACAATGTGCACATAACACATATTTATTACATGCCTGTTCTATGAAATCCTCATCTACAGCAACACTAAACCATGCGGAAAATGATATCGTTAACAGACTATTTTTATAAAGAACTAAAATTTCACTGGAAATTTCTACAAATTGTGCACCGCAATTACAATTTGAATTGATAGCGATTTCTAAAATCGTTCCCGGAGTTCCAATCTGTTCTATTTGTCAGGAAGCAACTAGAATACATTGGAACTCAGGAGATGAAATAGTAACATTGGGTTCCCTTGTAAACTTGGCTGGCGATAAAATTCAATTTTCAATTAAATTCAATTCTTTATTTAACGGTATGTAAAATATAATAATAAATACATTTACAGAATAATATTGTGATACAAAAACATACCGTTGGGGGACAGCATAGCCAGATTGGCTGTCTTCCTGCTGTCCCCTGAGGAAAATAATATAATTAGAGCAACATCATATCAGACGGAGTATACAGCCGGGAAGAGAGAAATACAGATCATTTTGGAGTAAATTTTGTATTGTGCATTGTTGCGTCATTGCATGGGCAATGTGTTCTTTTTGTTGATAGTTGTCAAATAAATTGCTGAGTGTCCTTCTAATAATTGTTTTTATAGATGTGAAGGCATGTAATAAACACAGAACAACATGCATGTGTGAATGTGTTCTTTTTGTTGATTGTTGTCAAATAAATTGCTGAATGTCCTTCTAATAATTGTTTTTATAGACGTGAAGGCATGTAATAAACACAGAACAACATGCATGTGTGAATGTGTTCTTTTTGTTGATAGTTCGTCCCCTGAGTTCCAAAGTGTTCTATGTGCCAGTAGGCACATAGAACACATTGGAACTCAGGGAACAAGTTGTCAAATGAATTGCTGAGTGTCCTTCTAATAATTGTTTTTATAGATATGAAGGCATGTAATAAACACAGAACAACATCGTTAATCGATATGGCACTTGTGCCATCGCCGAAGGATAAAACTCGAGGCCTGCGGCCTCTTGTCGTATCCTACTGCACTGGCACTCATGCCATATCGATGAACCCATTCACACACGCGTGTCATTCTGTGTATATACCATATATGCATGTCTATTTGGTTTTCATCCTCCATGTTGGCTGATCTGTTTCCCTTCATGTTTGTCCACTGGAAACATGAGGACCAGAAAGCAATTTTATTAGAGTTCATTGAACACCGAATAAAATACCAAGTCATTCATAAATTGCAAATTTGCTTGCTGGGTGTTCCTGATTCTATGGACCGGCAAGTAAGAATAAAAGTACATGTCCTCCCAATTTCATGCGCATCTAAAGATATTTCAAACCATGAAATTAGAGTTTATTACCCAACTACAAATTGTGCTCAATAATAAAATCTCCTATTAACCCTTTACCCAACGCAGATGATATCAAAATTTATTATTTTAAATATCATTTTTTTAATTTTTTAGAAAAATTTGGACAAAACCATATCATGTGACCCCTCTGAGAACGAGCTCGATGAGCTCATTCCAAAGAGGGGTCACATGATATGGTTTTGTTACTAAATATTAATTAAATACTTGAAAGTGGGGGGTAGGGGAGTTCTGTATTCCGGAAGGTAACAGCAAACTTTTTAGTGTAGGGGAGACATGTGAGGGAGTTAATAGAGAACTATTCAGTGAAGATCTCAGACTTAGAACTGGGCAAACACCAGGGTAAAAAAATTGTCAGAGAAAAAGTCATGGTGGATTGTAAACTGAATTGGCCAGAGGTGGTCAAAGCAAAGAGGTCTTTGGATGGCCTACGTGATAAAGAGAAGCCAGGTTTTGAAGAGTACCTTGGTGGTGCCATTGGTGGACCACTGTTGTTCAAGATGAGGTCGCGGTCACTGGATCGTAGGAGAAAAACTGGGAAAGACAATGAAAAGCAGAAAATGAGTGCCAAATATGTAATTTAGGCGTAGTGGAGACCCAGAAACACTTTCTATTAGAATGTCCAAAATACAGTGGAACCCTGTTAATTGAATAGCCACTTTGCCAATGAAAATTATTCAGTTAACAGGAGTATTCAGTTAACAGGGATTGTCACTTTCCTGTATTCTAGAGATAAACTTAGCATTTATTCTATTGTATCTTGTTTGACAGAGCTCCATGAGCTCTGTCAAACAAGATATAATAGATTAAATGCCTGTATTGGATGTACTGAGGCCAAATAGGCCTATAATCAAAGGAAAACTGGGGAGAGTAAGGGTAATTTCTCGACAGGTTACAAGATTTTTTATTCAATTAACAGGAGTTTACTCTATAACCTATATTCAATTAACAGGTCAAATTTGTACTGGAGGTATGGTAAATGATTATGTGTTGGGAAAATTATATTCAATTAACAGGGATACAATTAAGAGATATCCAATTAAGTGGGCTCCACTGTACCAGTCTAACAGAATTAGAGGATAATATTAGCCTCCTGCAGCATTTAGATTCTATATTGCACAGCACTGGATATTAAGTTCATAACTGAATATTTTAATTTACTTTTCATTCAATTATTAATTTCTTATTCGTTTGTTCATCGTTATTTGTGTATTTATATGATAAGTAATTAATAAATTATGAATTAATATTGTTCATTTGTTGTCATTTTCCTACTCACCCAGCCCTCTCAATTTACAGTTAAATTCTCAACAGAACAAACCACAAATTTGAAGAAAACTATAGTCAGCATTTCTTTGATCGAGAAAAGTTTCACACTCCTACCAGAACAGTAGCATCTGGTAGACAGGAATACCCAAAACATTCAGATAACCAGAATTTCAGGGCCTAATCCAGAAGTTTAAAAAGTTAGTTTGTCAAGTGCAGCAAAGTGGCTTATTTTAGGGTTGGGGGACTGGTCTGCTCAATAAAATTGCAAAAGTTGACAACTGTGTAATTTTGTTAGTGGTATAGAAGTTTTCTTAAAATCACTCCTCTTATGCAATTGCATTTTATTGTTTTAGACAAATTCTGTCCAGTTTTGTTGAGAAAGTAAAATCTGTCCCATGAGAGCATGATGTGCCAACTGCAAGGTCTTAGTATTGGAGTTGGCACCTTTTGTGCTTTTAAGGGACAGAATTAACAAGGTACACTGATGTCCAAATATCAAAATTTCAACTCACGAATTTTTGCTATAATGCAACTGGGACTTTAATCTAATTTGATCATGTTTGACAAAGCTCACTGAGCTCTGTCAAACAAGATTGCATTTGATAAATTCCTAGTTGCATTATGGGAAACATTCATTACTTGAAATTTCAGTATTTTTTGACATCAGTGTGCAGCAGAGGATTAAGAGAAAACATTTTTTTTAAAAACAGAGGCCTTTTTCAATTATGAAAACTCTGTTAGTCAGTCTAAAAATGTTTCAACATGTTGATTAGGTTCTCAATTTCATCACTTATCTTTACTTCGGTGACACTAGAGCATTTAACCCTTTACCTAACATGAAAAGCAGAATACACTTGCAAAAAAAATTCTTGAATAACTAATTTTTTTCATTTTTTTGTCTCAAAAATGTAGGTTATGACCCCTCATTGGAACGAGCTTGACGGGCTCATTCCAATGAGGGTTCATAACCTATGTTTTTGAGACAAAAAATTAAACAAATAATGGAAATTAATTGGTGATTTTTGAGAATAGCACTGGCCGGTTTTGGCCGTTAATTGGGTAAAGGGTTAACTCAATCATATCTTGTTTGACAGATCTCTCAGAGCTCTGTCTTACAAGATAAAGTTCATTATATGCAGGGGTGTAGTTAGGATTTCATATTTGGGGGAGGGGGGGGGGGCATAATTGTTTTACGGATGCCAGGTCGATATATGCCACAGGCATATCCAAAGGCTGTAGGCCTGAGGTGGGGGTAGGTGTGACCCTCCCATTGGTGGGGTTTTGGGGGCTCCCCAACCCCTCACCAGTGGGAGGGCCATACCCACCCCACCTCAGGCCTACAGTACCCCGTTCCATTGGTGGGGGTTTGGGGGGAGGCTTCCCTTGGGAAAGTTTGAAAATTCAGTACCTGAGAGTCCATGCCCTCCCCGCTCCCCTCCCGGCTCTGCCACTGGTTATATGTGAACATCAGGAATTTTTTTATACACTTCACAAGGATTTACTCTCCTCTGTAATTCTTTGCATTTAGTAGGTCAAATTTACACTACAGGTATGGTACATGTTTTGAAGGGGCGTGGTGGCTCAGTTGATAGAGATGCAGGCTGCAAGCAGAGCGGTCCTCGGTACGAATCCCACCTGCGGCAACCACGTTGTGTCCTTGGGTAAGACCCTTCACCCCATTGCCCATGTGCGGGTACGATGGCGTTGTATACTAAGGCGTACTGCACATCGATGGTGCACTTGTCTTCAACCAATGCTAACCCTGCCTGTGTGGAGTTAGTATGTTGGGGAGCTGACAGTTGCTTGCCATTGTTCTGTGGTTCTCTCTGGGTACTCTGACTTCCGCCATTCGTAAAACTGTCATGGTCATGATTAGCCATTGTGCAGATATATGTGACCTTAAACACCAATAAATAAATAAATAAATAAATAAATGTTTTGAATTTTACAATAATATTAAAAAAGTTTAAAAATCAGTTTTCAGGCTCTCCCACACAGTCATTTTGGCAAGCACATGCTCAATTTTTATTACTAATGCAAACTTAAAAAATAAAAATTAATTGGTTTATGCTGATAATTTTTTTTGGCCATTACATTGAATTAAAATGGATAAAATACACCACTGCCCATGTTTTTCTGTACATGATGAGGCCTAAAATGTAAAAGAAACCAATTATATGATCCTCTGAGGATAAAGGAATAATAATTTCAAAAATAAAAAAATTAAATTAAAAAAAAACAAAACAAAATGGCTTGAAAAACAAAAAATCTGCTTTATGTGGCCTTATTGTATTAATCAGTTTGTAGTTGCTTAAAAGGTACTGTATTTTGGTCTGCACACAGATAAAACTTAAAGAATGACTGCAGGGAAAATTGTTAATGATGAAAACATGTGCATTGCCAGTCCATCTTTAGGCATGTTAATGACAGAGGTGACATATGACATTGGTCAACTTGAAGTAATAAACTGTAACTTACAGCCATTACTGACAGGTAAGTTTACCAGGAAGAAAACTGAGAAGGATATTATTTGACATGCGTGAAGAGGTTGAACAACAGTGGCAAACATATTTACTCCTGAAATACATGTTTAGATTTTGACTTTATGGTTATATTTTCTACCTTAGATTTTATTAAAATCTGTTAATAACCAGTAGGAAATTTGAGTATGATGTGATGGACTGATATTGTCTATGAAAGGTATATATTTTTTAATTATATAACTACATTATTGTAATTTAAAATCTCATAGTAATTTATGAAATGCTTCCATATAAAAGTTGCTTGGAAACAATATGCTCATTCGGTATGCAGCAAATAATATCTATTTTAACTGAGGCAGGACTGATTTAAACAAATTTACTGGCTGCAGTATTTTGGATTTTCAACTGTAGAGTGCTAAGTTATCTTTTGTTATCAAAATTTGTTCACATATTTTTGCCTTGCAACAGTTTATCGGAGAGTGCCAGCAGGCACTCTCCCATAAATTGTAACTACGCAAACCCACACAGACGATTTAATTTCACTTCAAAGATAATATGAAGCACGTCCACAGATTATGATGCCATTAAGTTGAGGTACCTGCACTGAAGAATAAAGTCCAGATATGAGAAGTCAGTACTCTGCACCATCTCAGAAACCCACCTGATGGTACAGTAGAACCTGTCTTGAGAGACCGCCCTTTGGGCCACACAAAAGTGGTTTCTCAAGACAGGTGGTCTCTCATAACAGGTTTCAGGTTTTCTTTAGTCAGTGAATAACCAACCTTAAAATTCAGAAATGGAGAAGAATGGATTTTTGTAATTACTTTGTAGTTGTTCTTTTTTATGAAGTTTTTGTAACAAACTGAAATGGACTGTTATAAAAATTGTAAAAATAAATTAGTGTTGAAAATCTTCATTGATTTCATCTATTTTTATAATTTTTATAACAGTCCATTTCAGTTTGTTACAAAAAGATTTTCAACCCAAATTTATTTTTATTCCTATCTGTCACATTTCAGGTATGTATGAAATTGTTTATTCAGCAATAAACCTAATCTTTTCACAGGGGTCATATAAAAACATCAAAATCTTTAATGAGTTAGCAATTGAATCCCAATTAAGAGCTTTTAATACATTTAATTATGTTAGTATAACCACAATGGATTTTCCAATTCCAGAACAGGTAAAAAGTTTTTGTCATGGTTTCAGTCTTCAAAGGGGCGGTCTCTCAAGACAGGTCTATTATGGCATAAAAATACAAGTTGGTACCAGGTCACAGTGGTCTCTCAAGACAGGTGGTCCCTCAAGAAAGGTGGTCTCCCATAGCAGGTCCATTATAGAGTAAAACCAATCGGTGCCTGGTAGATGTGGTCTCTCAAAACAGGTGGTCTCTTAAGACAGTGGTATCTCAAGACAGGTTTTACTGTATTCATGGTTCTAAGTTGAGGCACCTGCACTTAAGAATAAAGTCCAGATATGGGAATCCAGTACTTTACCAGTTAACACTTTTTCACCTGTAGTTTTTAAGATGAAATACATGTAGGTTATTACCACCATGTGGGTTTCTGAGATGGTGTATTGAAGTTGAGACCTCGTCTCTGGGCTTATATCAACAAGTCTATTAGGATGAGTAGTGTTCAACTGATGATCGGAACCAGCCACCACAATGGATTGATTGTGAGCAATCGGGTGACAATGGCAACGGCTCCTGGGAACATCGGTTCAACCGATTGTTACCAAGCATTCCGTGATGATTCATTAACCACCTTTTATTATCTTCTACAATTAATTGTTCAATTGTTGATGTAAAATGAAGTCAATGATACCATTCATTAATGTTGAGAAGCAACCACAATGTGTATTCTCAATCTCTCTAGATGCCCTTTTATGGGATAATCAAGTTAAATGACATATAAAGCTTACAATTGAGCATACTTGCGACGATTGCCATTTCATACCGGAAAAGTGAAGGTTGCACTCCATTGACTCAGGTTGCAGTAAAATTACCAGTGGTAATTTTACTGCAACCCCAGTTAACGCAGTTTAACACTGTGAAAAATGTTCAGTTTAATGTAGTTCTTTCGAGCCTCGACTTGTCCAGTTATGCACATATTACAATCGGAATCGGCTTCAGAATCGGCCGATTGTGAGCACAAATAACCGGTAATCAGTCAGCAACCATTTTTGGTAATTGGTTGAACACTAAGGACGAGTCAATATATGACCAAGAGGCGAGGTTGAGACTTCAATACACCATCTCAGAAACCCACTTGATGGTAATAGCAAATTTATCTTACAATAGACTGTCCTTTCCTGACTGGTTCGCACATATTTTGATAATCATTCAGCGTCTATGAGTTGATTTTTTATGAATGATTGAAGATCATGATGTCATGGTATTGTTTTCTTGTGCTATTCATGACATAATTCATATTCATGGTTCTAAGTTGAGGTACCTGCTCTTAACTCTTAGAAGCTGGCGAACCTTAATGAATTTATTGAACATGACATTCCGCAAAAAACTTACAGTAAAGCAGGTGCTTTTAGTAAAGTGTCGTCTGCCTGTTCAGACAGACGACACTTGACTAGAAGCACCTGCTCAGTGTTTAATTCTCCCCCAGCCCAAAGATAGCCGAACCGTCACAGCCACATTACCTGTCGTATTACATCACAGGCAAGAAAACTTGACTCTCGGCTTCTAAGAGTTAGGAATAAAGCCCAGATATGGGAATCCAGTACTTTACCAGTTAACACTTTATCACCTGTAGTTCAATACACCATCTTGGAAACCCACTTGATGGTAATAACAAATTTATCTTACAATATTCTGCCCTTTCCTGACTGGTTCGAAACATATTTTGACAATCATTCAGCATCTATGAATTGATTTTTTATTAATGAATGAAGATCATGATGTCATGGTATTGCTTTCTTGTGCTGTTCATGACGTAATTCCTATTCATGGTTCCACTTATACTTTTTAAAAAAAAAATTTTTATTATGGTTTAATGACACATTAACTGCCAGGGTCATATCATGTCGGTGACAGTTTTACGGGTGGAGGAAGCCGGAGTACCCGGAGAGAACCACCGAGCAACGACGAGCAGCTGTCAGCTCTCCAACATCATAACTCTGAACTCTGCACTGTGGCACAGGCAGGGTTAGATTGGTTGAAGACATGCGCACTTTCGACGTGCATTATGCCTTAGTACACAGCATCATTGTGCCCCGATGTAGGCACTCAAGGTTAAGTGCCTTGCCCAAGGACACAATGCAGGAGCGTGAATCAGTCACTGAAATGGTCACCTATCCAACTACTAACTGCACTTGATGTTGCTTAACTTCGGTGATCTGACAAGAACCGGTTACCGCGTCGCCACCGTGCCTCTTCCACTTGTAGTATAATCACTGAAGTTTCTTGTAGTTTTTTAGCTGTGTTTTTCTTTGTTTTATTTTCAGGTTTACTGCATGGTAGGCCTATATAAAAATATCATTATGCCCCAAAAAAATGATCTAGTCTAATTTACTTCGTTGAGCTGTTGATTTATTTATCATTTACTTACTGTTATCAAAAAACATTGACATGTGTAATAACTTGATGCCAATAAGTGTAGGTAAAAAACATTCTCTTTCTGAATCAAATGATTCCACGTGTAGTTGCTACCCTCAAAACAGATTTGCATTTTATCTGGATGTTTTTTCTTGTATTGGGGGAAAAATGTTCTTGTTGTAAGATAAAAAACTTCCCTGTTAGACGTACAACAATTTCAGAAAATAAGCGAGTTGTCAACTTTCAGATTGACAAGTATTAATTTTAATGTATGACATATCATTTCAGACAATGAATACAGTTAAAAAAAAATAATGCCCAAGTTGATGTTGAGACATTTAGTTTTCTTCCAGAAAAAGGGCTACACATTGTATCAGAGTGCCCTAGAGGGAGGGAGGGGACTGGGGGGGGGGGGGGGAGGGTTTAATCACATTCCCTTTTCACAAGTTTAACACTTAAAAAATTACCTAATGATTTTTTAAGGTGATACAATAAATTTTTTTGTCGACTTATTACGAGCTGAAAAAAAGATGAAGAAACCATTTGAGAACTTTGATCTGTTTTTCTTCTGTTTATAATTTCTATACTAGATATTGGTTTTTGACCCTTTGAACCTGAAAGGCTGCTTTACCAGGCCGGAATCGTGATACAACCTGATCTCTTAAAGTAGATAGTTGCTCAATAAATATGTGTGTGGAAGACTTATCAAGATTTTCAACGTGCAGCCACAAGGCTGCACGTTGAAAATCTTGATTGGTCTTCCCCCAAGTAACGAATATCGACCCTACCAGCTGATGTATCTGAACTGGCATGGAATATTGCATCTGGGTCCAAATGGTTAACCCTTTACCCATCCATTTGTCTGTCCGTCCATCCACCTGTGCATCCATCCATCCGCAGCGATATCTCAGCGGGGATTGAATGTATTTCAATGAAATTAGGCATGAGGGATCCTTGTGACAAGCTGCTCCTGCATATTTTATAAAAAAGTTGCCCTCATATTTTTCACCAGAGTTATGGCCCTTATTTTGTCAATTGTTCATGATATTTTGGTCCTTACTTTGTATTTAATTCTTTTATGCTTTACCCAGCACTGCAGTGGGGGTATAATTGCTTTCAGCAATAGCCCTTTTTGAATAATCCTCTTACTTGAATACAACATTCAAACACAAAACCATTTGCCATACCGTCAGTACATATTTGACCTGTTAACCCTTTACCTAACATGAAAGACAGATGACACTTGCAAATAAAATTCTTAAATAACTAATTTTTTCCATTCTTTGTGTCAAAAACATAGCTTATGACCCCTCATTGGAACAAGCTCATTGAGCTCGTTCCAATGAGGAGTCATAAGCTATGTTTTTGAGACAGAAAATGAAGAAAATAATGAAAATTGAATGGTGATTTTTGTGAATAGTACTGGCCGGTTTTGGCTGTTACATTGGGTAAAGGGTTAATTGAATAAAGGTTGAAGAATAAACTCCTGCTAATTGAATAAAAAATATTGTATTATACTGTTGCAATTTAATAGAGAAGACCTGTAGCTATTCTCTATTAACCCTTTAGCTCAACGCAGGCAATTTCAAAATTTATTATTTTAAATATCATTTTTTAAATGTTTTCAAAAAATTTCAACAAAACCATATCATGTGACCCCTCTTTGGAACGAGCTCAACGAGCTCGTTCCAAAGAGGGGTCACATGATATAGTTTTGTTGAAATTTTTTCGAAAAATAATATTTTTTCAGCTGCTGAATTTGCATATTACGTGGGCGAATGCGGGCAATTCGTTGGGTAAAGGGTTAAACAGCAACAGCCTTAATATCTATGAGAATAACGTGTTTTATAGGAGATAAGTTGGTGCTCCCGCATTGTGTCCTTGGGCAAGGCACTTAACCCCGATTGCCTACATGGGGGCATGATGACGCTGTGTACTAAGGCGTACTGCACGTCGATGGTGCGCATGTCTTCAACCAATCTAACCCTGCCTGTGCCGTGTTGCAGAGTTAAGAGTTCCGATGTTGGGGAGCTGACAGCAGCTCGTCATTGCTCGGTGGTTCTCTCCGGGATTTCCGGCTTCCTCCACCCGTAAAACTGTCACCGACATGATGTGATCCTGGCTGCTAATGTGTCATTAAACCCTAATAAATAAATAGGAGATAAGTCAATGTACGTCATGCCGTAGTTCATAAATATTTTCATATATTCATATTATCATAAATAAAGTATCACAGTATTTATTTTCAATATTATTTTTTTACATTATATACATTTTGTAAGCTTTATTGTATATCATTCTGTTAATATATCATTGAAATATAAAAATAATAATTGTTCATTTTATTCTACATCTGTATGACAAATGAGAAATTACAGTCTGATGTGGTCTTGTCCATTTTCTCCAGAGAGAAGTTATTAAAACCACTGAACCCTCACTAATTACTTTCTACCTGTATGACAAATGGGACATATAACAAATGGGAAGGTACCATTGAGAAATTGACATGCCAGTCACCAAATTTCCCTTGTTAAAAGGCCTATTTGGCCTCAGCTCATCCAACATAGGCATTTAACCCTTTACCCAACGAATCGGCCGCATCCGCTCGCGTAATATGCAAATTGAGCAGTTGAAAGAAAACATATCAGTTTTCAAAAAATTTCAACAAAACCATATCATGTGACCCCTCGTTGGAATGAGCTCATCGAACTTGTTCCAACGAGGGGTCACATGATATGGTTGTGTTGAAATTTTTTTTAAAATTTGAAAAAATGATATTTAAAATAATAAATTTTGATATTGTCTGCGTTGGGTAAAGGGTTAATCAATTATATCTTGCTTGATTGCCCTCTCTGAGTTCTGTTAACCCCTAGCACTCTAGTAGTGCAACAGAATTTTCTTCAGTCACTCCATTTTTATCTTGTTTAACTATGAATTTAACCAATTATATCTTGTATATATATGGTTAAATATCAAATTGCATCATGGGAAATATCTGCTGCTGAAAACTTAATTAACAGGAGTATTCAATTAACAGGGATTGTGTCACTCTCCTGTATTCTAGATATAAGCTTAGCATTTATTCTTTTGTAACTTGTTTGACAGAGCTCCATGATATAATGGATTGAATGCCTGCATTGGATGTATTGTGGTCAAATAGGTCTATAAACAAAGGAAAACTGGGGAGAGTCAGAGCAATTTCTCGACAGGTTACAAGATTTTTTATTCAATTGACAGGAGTTTACTCAGAACAGAACAGAACAGAATTTTATTCGAAGACTGCAGTTGTATACAAGTATAATGAATACAATAGGATACAGATAGTTATTGGTATCTTCAGGAGGCGACATGTCCTTTTTGGTCGTTTCCAGTTGCTACTCTATAACCTATATTCAATTATCAGGTCAAATTTGTACTGGAGGTATGGTAAATGGTTTTGTGTTGGGAAATTATATTCAGTTAACAGAGTTATTCAGTTAAAATAAGCTTTTTATTGAAAATAGAATATGTTTTCATTTTTGGAATTCACTTTAAAAAAATTTCCACAATCCTGTATAAATATTTCCATTAGTTCCTTGAATCCTGCACCCTATGTAACAAGTAACCAACTAACTCTGTGTATTTTACAGCTTCAGTCAGTATAAATTTTCATGTAGTGTGTGATATGGCAGTTACCAGTTTCTTTATAACCAGAAAGTGTGACTAACCCTGTGCAATGCACAGGGTAAGTCACACTTTCTGTTTTTTAAAAAAATGCATTATTAACCGAGTAAATAACCCTTTGCACTGTACATTCTTAGTGTAAATCTGATCTATACTAACCCTTTACCCACGTAATGGCCCAAACCAGCCAGTACTGTTCTCAAACTTAGTTTGTGACCCCTCATTAGAACAGATTGTGGAAAGTTTGATTTTTTTCGTGAACTCCAAAAATGAAAACATATTCTATTTTCAATTAATAGCTTGTTTTAAAAAATATCCAATTAAAGAGGCACCACTGTATCAGCTTCTTTCACTTACTTCAAGTTTAATCATGGTACAGTGGAACCCTGTTAATCGAATAGCCGCTTTGCCAATGAAAATTATTCAGTTAACAGGAGTATTCAATTAACAGGGATGTATCACTTTCCTGTATTCTAGAGATAAATTTAGCATTTATTCTATTACATCTCCATGGAGCTCTGTCAAACAAGATATAATAGATTAAATGTCTGTATTGGATGTAATGAGGCCGAATAGGTCTATAAACAAAGGAAAACTGGGGAGAGTCAGGGTAATTTCTCAACAGGTTACAAGATTTTTTTTTTCAATTAACAGGAGTTTTTACTCTATAACGTATATTCAATTAACAGGTCAAATTTGTATTGGAGGTATGGTAAATGGTTTTGTGTTGGAAAATTATATTCAATTAACAGGGTTATTCAGTTAAGAGATATCCAATTAAGTGGGCTCCACTGTATAAATATAGAACACAACTGGGGCAGAGTATGGGTGCCAGTTTTTCATGGCGGTGGAGTTTTTCCTGCATTTCACAAGTGCGAAAAGCACATGTGAAATACCAGAAAAACTCCACCAAGGGATGTTGATTCCTGTCCAAGCCTGAATATAAGCAACCTGTCATTTGCAAAATGAGGTCCCCAGAGGGTGAATTTGCTGATGCTATCCCATACAGTGGGCCAATATATCCTCTCGGTACATCTTTCTGTTTTGGCTTGAGACCTTGATTCAGACTGAGGTTCACAGATGGTAAATTTTGTAATAGCATCACCAAATTCACCCTCTGGGGACCTCATTTTGCAGATGACAGTCTGCTTATTTTCAGGCTTGTTCCTGTCTTCTGTATTCTGTAGCGGTCGAGGTATCAAGGCCATTTACCAACCAGTCTGGTTTTTCGGGATCTCTTAAATTGGTAAATTGGTTGATTTCCTTCCTGGGGTCGTAGCTTTGAGCCTTATTTTGTGATGAAACATATTTTTCACCATCTTTGCATTGAGGTATTAGAATTTCAGCTAATATAGCTGCCTTCTACTCTCATCTCTGCAGTATTTATTTATTGGGGGTTTAACGATACTTTTGACAGCCAGGTTCACCCTGTGTCGGACAGTTTTACCAGTGGAGGGAGTCGGAGACCCAGAGCAAACCACGGAGCAGCAGCAAACAATTGTCAGACTTCCCAACATACTAACTCCATATGAACAGAGTTAGCATTGGTCGAAGACAAGTATGTCATCGACATGCAGTATGCCTTAGTACACAGCACCACATGCCACATATGGGCAATTAGGATTAAGTGTCTTGCCCAAGGACACAACGCAGTTCCCCTTGGCAGGGATCATACTGTAGAACTTTTGGTTTGAAGTCCAATACCATAACCACAGAGCCACCAAGCTCCCTTATCTCTGCAATAAAGTGACATTCCTGGTCAAGCCTGAAAATAAGCAGTCTGCCATTTACAGATGGTGGTCCCCAGATGGTGGGTTAGAATTCCGCAATATATCCTCTGGGTTCCTCTGTCTGTTTTGGCATGAGACCTTGATTCAAATTGTGGTTCACAGAGGGAAAATTTAGTGATGTTATCCCGCTAAGCAGGGTAGCATCACCAAATTCACCCTCTGGGGACCTCATTCTGCAGATGACAGTCTAATTATTTTCAGGCTTGTTCCTGGTGAAAATGTCTGCAATTTATACAGTAATCTACGAAAGAATGAACCATATTAATGTGACATTTCATGACATTTTGTTTTTATCTTGTAGAATAAAAGTCACAACATTCCTGGTGAAAAAGTCTGCAATTTATATGGTAATCTGCAAAAAAATTACAGCTGTCTGTGAGAAGTAAAGAATGCTGCTCGGAAGAATCAAGATATGTGGCACAAGAGTCACAAAACTTAGGGTATTTTCCATTACCATTCTTTTGATATTGCTGTTAACTTCATTCACATGGCTAAATGAAATGTCCATAGCTCAGCGTGAGACTAATAATTTAGAAGAAGAGAAAATTCAGATGATGAAAGAGTTCAAAAATCTAATGAAAATATATGAAGCGCCAAAGAATTTAACTCTTCCACCAAAACAAAATTTGGTGTTCATAAAATGCATGAAATGTGCTACGGAAACAGTGGCAAATATATTCAGAACATATGGGTATGTTAGAAATCTGTCATTTGTTTTACCCGTGAAACACAATATTTACTTGGGGTGGCCATTTCTTATGAATGAGAGTCACTATCGTCCATCATCAAAAGGTTTTAATCTTCTCGTAGAGCATTCAATATTCAATGACACTATTACAGATAAGTTGATGCCACCAGACACTGTTTATATTTCAATCATACGAGAACCGTACATGCATTTTGAATCAACATTTCATTACTTCAATATAAAGAATATAGCAAAGGTGAAGGGAAGTGACCCATTAACAGAGTATTTAGAACACATTGAAAATTATGATAACTATTACAAAACTCCAGAAGCTGCAAGATTACGTTTTTGCATTCCTGATGGATTCTCCATCACAAAGAATCTCATGTCACATTGTTTGGGTATGCCATTAGGATTTCCTTCTAATCGTATTGATATTTCAAATGATAAAGACTCCGTTCTCTCATACATTGATCATTTGGACAAGAAATTCTCGCTCATGATGCTTGTTGAATACTTTCAAGAATCTCTAGTTTTACTAAAAAGACTCATGTCATGGTCTTTTAAAGACATAGTTTATCATCGTGTGAACTCAGCCAAATACTCTTCATCAAGGACTGAGAAAAATATGAAAATTCATAAAAAATGGAGTGCAGCTGATTATATGTTGTATGATCATTTCAACAAGACATTCTGGAAAAAAATAGAATTACAAGATTACTTTTTTGATGAAGTGCGACTTTTTAATTCTGCACAGAGACAAGTTACAGCGTTTTGTGGTACTAATAAAACAGGATCAATAACGATTTCAGCCAATGAATATGATTCTGGCTTTGTTTTCAGTCATAAAGACTGCTTACTTCAGAAGAAACCAGTGTTTACATTATTGAAACAAAGATATGAGTCAGAACATGGTGTGAAAAAATCCTAATTCAAGCGTTCAGTCATGTCCTTCAATTTAGTTAATCCTTTACTAGGGCTGTCACGATTCTTGAATTTAGGAAACGATTAATGGTTGCAAATAATTGATATTAATTGATTAATCGTACCTAGATGACCCCCTTCTCCCTCTCCTTGAAGTCATTAAAAATGAAGTTCAAGTCAATTGACATATCTCAAGTAAACAATGAAGCCGATCATCTTTCAGGTACATTCAAAGCTTTGATGTTCTGAGCTTTTGAACAGTCAGTATAATAATCATGACCGGTCTGCAGTTGCGAACTTTGCAAGTTTGCAACTTCCGACTGGTCTTGCTTATTACACTGACGGTTCAAAAGTTCAGAATATCAAAGCTGTGAATGTACCTAAAAGACAAAGGCTACCAACGGCTTCTTGATTTTTAATGTGGGTGTTCTTGACTTTTTACTTTTAGAAACAGTAGTTTTTTCATTATTTATAGAAATTTTTAATTATTAAACGTCTAAAACGGTGTAAAATTTACCAATTCTTTGACAACGAAAAATACTAATCGATTTCGGCATGACCTATCAACAATCAATTATATTTATTTATTGGTGTTTAAGGTCACATACTTATGCACAATGGCTAATCATGACTGTGACAGTTTTACGGGTAGAGGAAGCCGGAGTTCCCGGAGAGAACCACCGTGCAACAACGAGCAGCTGTCAGTTCTTCAACATCGCTACTCTGAACTCTGCACCATGGCACAGGCAGGGTTAGATTGGTTGAAGACATGCGCACTATCAACATGCAGTATGCCTTAGTACACAGCGTCATCGGGCCCCCATGTAGGCAATTGCGGTTAAGTGCCTTGTCCAAGGACACAACGCGGGAGCGCGAATCAGTCGCTGAAATGGTCACCCATTCAACTACTAACCGCTGCTTTACTTCGGTGATCTGACAAGAACCACTTACCGCGATGCCACCGCCCCCCTCAACAATCAATTAATCGTGACCGCCCTACCCATTACCCAACATAACAGCCAAAACTGGCCAGTGCTATTCACAAAAATAACCATTTAATTTTCCTTATTTTTTAATTTTGTATCTCAAAAACATAGCTTATGACCCCTCTTTGAAACGAGCACATTGTGGCCTTTTGTGTTAGGTAAAGGATTAACTCACCCAGTATGACTAGTCTGAAGTATGGTACATGCTCATTAAATAACAATTTGAGAGGTCCATGTGTCGTGGCTACTTCATATATTTATCAACCAATGAATTTCCAAGAACTCTGATTTAATCATCTATAATATTTTGACTGACTAATATTGAATCTACATCATCAAGGGATGCTTCATTGAAGACGTGCCTTGACAGGGACCGATCAGGACTATTTAAAATACGCTCTAGCTTTGGAGCCTATTTTTCAATTCATGCGCCAGATTTCAATTTACGGAGTCACACTGCTGTTTGTAACACACACTGCAAGTATGTAAGAGCTCTCATCATTTTCATTTAGTACACTATAGTAAACATTAATCTTCACTGTGGTTTCTGAGCAAGTCTTGGCTGCCTATTTAGGAAGCCAAGACTTGATCAGAAACCACAGTGAAGATTAATGCTTAGTAATTAAGACTTGAAGTATTAACTTAAGCACTCTACAACAATGATAAATGATAATCATATATATAATACATGTAGGAGTGTCTCTCTCGATTATCCATCGAAAGAATATCAAAATATGATCTGAGAAGTTACGCGCCAACTGAGAAGCCTATTTCTGAGATTTAAGAGCCAGGTCCTGATGTTTCAGAACCAAATATGCACTGGCGCATGCCCAGGTCGGCCCCTGCCTTGATGATGTAGATGTAATATTTTATTTCAGTCGGGACTTGAACTAAATCAGGATTTTTTCTGTTCCTGAAGGTTACCAAATTTCATTGTTAACCCTTTACCCAATATAATGGCCAAAACTGGCTAGCGCTATTCACAAAAATTTAAATTCAGCTTTCATTATTTTTTTCATTTTTTGCTTCAAAAACTTAGTTTATGACCCTCATTGAACTCATTCCAATAAGGGGTCATATGCTAGGTATTTCATCCAAAAAATTAAAATAATTAGTTTTTCATTAATTTTATTTGCAAGTACGTGTCCTCTTCTTTTCATGTTAGGTAAAGAGTTAACCATTAACCTTAGAATCCTGCAAGGCTTTGAAATTCGATTAGATTTGAAATCGACCCAATGATTCAATTCAATTTGATTCAAGTCATGGTGATTCAATTATTTTTGAATTGTCAAGATATCTTCACAATCCTACAGTTGAAACCAGAAGTCCTGTCCCAAAATGCGCACAAACAGCACATAGATTTGCACGTTAATCTTCGCATTATGAAAATAGCAAGGCTATCAAATTCTGTACATATGGCCTGTGCACAAGCAAAGTTTCAGCCAATGGACCTCCGGGTAACCCGGAGGTCCATTGGCAGGAACATTGCTTGTGTTTGCTATGGGTACCAAGGAGAACCTGCCATGCTTTGGGTGCCATTCGATATGGCAACTGCGCGCAATTCCTATGCGCAATTAAGTCTAGATAAGCACCCAGTTTGTGACAGGACTTCTAGTTTTAACTGTACCAAGCATCTCAGCTTGAACTCTACCTCCTGTACAGAAGACCTGATGACACAAGAAGAGTTAACTGGCTGAGTGCTAGAAGCCACAATCAGGGCCTTCAGAAATATGAGAGCACCAGAGTAAAAGCCTACATTTTTCTGGCTCATTTTTCATATACAGTCAAATGCAAATATAACCGGTTCTTGTCAGATGACCGAAGTTAAGCAACGTCGAGTCTGGTTAGTCCTTGGATGGGTGACTGCATTGTGTCCTTGGTTAAGGCACTTAACCCCAATTGTCCACATGGGGTACGATGACGCTGTGCACCAAGGCATACTGCACGTCAGTGTACGCATGTCTTCAACCAATCTAACCCGTCCTGTGCTGCCATGCCGAGTTATGATGTTGGGGAGCTGGCAGCTGCTTGTCATTGCTTGGTGGTTCTCTTCACGTACCCTGGCTTCCTCCACCCGTAAAACTGTCACTGACACAATATGACCTTGGCTGTTAATGTGTTGTTAAACCTTAATAAATAAATGCAAATAATATTTTGTTTATATAAATTTGTTTTATTACAAATTATTGGAGAGTGCCTGTGAAAGAAATTTTGAATAACAAATTCAGACCACCAAAAATAATCTAGCCCTCAATCAGTGAAAGAAAGTTCGGTTTCCAAAATTACTTTGATTACATCCTTGAAAATTCCGGGGTTTTTTGACTGACTTGCCGAAAAAGGTGAGTCGGTGTTGAATACAATACTTGAGTGGACAATGTTTACGGTTGTAAGGAGGTATAACATTTGCAATTTGAGGAGCCATGAGATTCTGAATTTGATTCAACCTGAAAGTTTTTTTCAATGTATGGCTGAAATTATGGCCTATGACCACTCATTGGAATTAACTCATTGAGATTGTTCCAATGAGGGGGCATGGGGTATGTTTTGGGGGTAAACATTGAAAAGATAATAAAATTTGCTTTGTGAGTTTTGTGAATAGCACTGGTCAGTTAATGGCCAATACATTGGGTGAAGGAGAGGGTTAAGTTAATAGTCAGTGTACGAACCATGACATTTATCTCATCAAAATATGGTGAAAATATATTTTGGGAAAATTAAAACAAATGTTGGGATAAATTAAAAACTGTTCAACGCTCCAATGTGGCAAGCCATATTTGATTTGTTGAGACTGTCACAGAAAATGCTGGCCTTTAAATTCACTTGCATAGTGATGGTAAACCCTGTGCCCAAATAATGTAATTGTGCCAAATTATATGGTGTTTGAAAATTGTTTGTCAAGTTTTGCAGTGTTATGGCTACATATAAAGTTTCCCCACAGCATGCAATATAGTTAAGTGCCTACGTGTTGATAAATTCAAAACTGCTCAATGCTGCAATGTTACAAGACATATTTGACTTTGACTTATTGAGACAGTCACACAGGATGCAGGCCTTTAAATTGACTTGCCTTTAAAGAGTCCTCTTCATTTCATGTTAGGTAAAGGGTTAACCCTTTACCTTAGAATCCTGCAAAGCTTTGAAATTTGATTAGATTTGAAATCGACCCAATGATTCAATTCAGTTTGATTCAAGTCATGTTGATTCAATTATTTTTGAATTGTCAAGATATCTTCACAATCCTACCTCTACCAAATGTACGGAAGACCTGATGACACAAGAAGAGTTAACTGGCCAAGTGCTAGAAGCCACAATTAGGGCCTCAAAAATATGAGGGCACCAGAGTAAAAGCCTACATTTTTCTGGCTCATTTTTCATATTCATTCAAATGCAAATAATGCCAAGTTATGATGTTGGTGAGCTGGCAGCCACTTGTCATTGCTTGGTGGTTCTCTTCGCGTACCCTGGCTTCCTCCATCCGTAAAACTGTCACTAACACAATATGACCCTGGCTGTTAATGTGTTGTTAAACCTTAACAAATAAATGCAAATAATATTTTGTTTATATAAATTTGTTTTATTACAAATTATTGGAGAGTGCCTGTGTGCACTCTCCAATAATTTGTAATAAAGAAATTTTGAATAACAAATTCAGACCACCAAAAATAATCTAGCCCTCAATCAGTTAAAGAAAGTTTGTTTTCCAAAATTACTTTGATTACATCCTTGAAAATTCCAGGGTTTTTTGATTGACTTGCCGAAAATGGTGAGTCGCTGTTGAATACAATACTTGAGTGGACACTGCCAATGTTTACGGTTGTAAGGAGGTGTAACATTTGCAATTTGAGGAGCCATGAGATTCTAATTCAATTCTGAATTTGATTCAACCTCAAAGTTGAGATTTGCAGAGCTCTACTATTACCAAATGCAGCTAAAGATGATGCTCACAAAATTTCTTTTTCATTTTGTGGCTGAAAATATGGCCTATGAACACTCATTGGAATTAACTCATTGAGATTGTTCCAATGAGGGGGCATAGGGTATGTTTTTTGGGTAAACATTGAAAAGATAATAAAATTTGTTTCATGAGTTTTGTGAATAGCACTGGTCGGTTAATGGCCAATACACTGGGTGACGGAAAGGGTTAAATTAATAGTCAATGTACCTACCATGACATTTATCTCATCAAAATGTGAGCGCAGTGGCCCAGTGGTAGACTGTTGGACTTCTATGCTAGAGGTCCCGAGTTCGATCCCCATCCGGGACGACACGCATTGTGGCCGTGCAAGGCACTTTATCCCATTTGCATACATGGGGGCATGATGATGCCATGTACTAAGGCATACTGCACATCAATGGTGCACATGTCTTCAACCGCTGTAACCCTGCTTGAGCAGAGTTAGAATGTTGAGGAGCCTACAGTTGCTCGTCGATGGTGGTTCTCTCCAGGTACTCCGGCTTCCTCCACATGTAAAACTGCCACGGTCACGATTAGCCATAGTGCATAAGTATGTGACCTTAAACATCAATAAATAAATATAAATCTCATCAAAATATGGTGAAAATATATTTTGGGTAAATTAAAACAAATGATGGGATAAAATAAACTGCTCAACGCTCCATTGTGGCAAGCCATATTTGACTTCTTCAGACTGTCACACAAAATGGAGGCCTTTAAATTCACTTGAATAGTGATGGTAAACCCTGTGCCCAAATAATGTAATTGTGCCAAATTATATGGTGTTTGAAAATTGTTTGTCAAGTTTTGCAGTGTTATGGCTACATATAAAGTTTCCCCACTGCATGCAATATAGTTAAGTGCCTACATGTTGACAAATTCAAAGCTGCTCAATGCTGCAATGTAACAAGACATATTTGACTTGTTGAGACTGTCACACAAGATGCAGGTCTTTAAATTTACTTGAATAGTGATGGTAAATGCTGTTTCCAAATAATGTAATTGTGCCCCAATTATATGGTGTTTACAAATTGTAAAGTTTTGTAGTGTTATGGCTATACATTTAGTTTCCCAATACCTGCAATATGGATAAATGCCTACCTGGCGGCTCAAACATTGCAACAGATAAATGAGTTTAACCCTTTACCCAACGTAATGGCTAAAACCGGCCAGCGCTATTCACAAAAACGCCAATTAATTTTCATTATTTTTTAATTATTTGTCGCAAAAACATAGGTTATGACCCTCTTTGGAATGAGCTCATCGAGCTCGTTCCATATGAGGGGTCACATTCCTATGTTTTTGAGACAAAAAATGAAAAAAATTAGTTATTCACGAATTTTGTTTTCAAGTGTCGTCTGCTTTTCATGTTAGGTAAAGGGTTAAAAAAAAACAGAGAGTTCGCCAGTGAAAAGTAATCTGCATCAACATTGTCGAATATGACACTCTCCACAAATATTCTTTTTTACTGGCGAACCCTGTATGAGCATGTGCTGAAAGGTTGAAATCAAATATGTTGATGTTTGTGGTGTTTCCTATTTAAAATGTCATGTGTAATTTAGTTTAAATAGGATTTTAATACAGTGGAAGGGAGCGCAGTAGCATTGCGGTAACAGGTTCTCGTCAGATCACCATTTGCCTGTGCTGCAGTGCGGACTGTGGAGTTACGATGTTGGGGTGCTGGCAGCTGCTCGTCTTTGCTCGTTGTTTCTCTCCAGGTACTCCGGCTTCCTCCACCGATAAAACTGTCAAGGTCATGATTAGCCATTGTGCATAAGTATATGACCTTAAACACCAATAAATAAATAATACAGTGGAACCCTGTTAATTGAACAGCCACTTTGCCAATTAACAGGAGTATTCAATTAACAGGGATGTATTACTTTCCTGTATTGTAGAGATAAACTTAGCATTTATTCTATTATATCTTGTTTGACAAAGCTCCATGAGTCAATAGATTAAATGCCTTTATTGGATGTAATGAGGCCAAATAGGTCTATAAACAAAGGAAAACTGGGGAGAGTCGGGGTAATTTCTTGACAGGTTACAAGATTTTTTATTCAATTAACAGGAGTTTACTCTATAACCTATATTCAATTAACAGGTCAAATTTGTATTGGAGGTATGGTAAATGGTTTTGTGTTGGAAAATTATATTCACTTAACAGGGTTATTCAGTTAAGAGATATCCAATTAAGTTGGCTCCACTGTATATGCTGGCCTGTGAATTTTCGCAAATTATCCGAAAGATATTTCTCGATATGCATCGCCTCAATGGATATTGAGGAACATCCCTCTGTAGCTTCCTAAATGACATCACGCTAGGCTGCGTCACGTCACCTTGAAGGAACGATCAGCTGACCTTTTTTATTGTTTTGAAACGTATGCATTCGGGGTCGAATTAGGCTGAATATTGTGCAATAAAATGTCTTGTAGAATGTTATAAAAAAGAAAATCTACTCTATTTTAGTCAGTATCTAGAATTATCACATGAGTGTGGTCCTGTAAGTTTTATTTTTCCCGAGCACTTGCGATGAATGTTTTCAGTGGCTACCTAAATGACATTACACTTCTGCTCATGACGTCGTCTTGAGCTTTACCTTGAATGAACGATCAGCTGATCTTTGTTATTGTTTTGAAACGTACGTGTTTGCAGTGAAATTGGGCTGAATATTGCGCAGTAAAATTTCACGTAGCAAAAAATAAAAAGAAAATCTACACTATTTTAGTGAATATAGGGAATTATCTCATTCGTGTGGACTTGAAAGTATTATTTCTCACTCGCGCAAGCACTCGTGAAAAATAAAACTTTTAAGTCCACACTTATGAGGTAATTCTCGATATTCACTAAAATAGCGTAGCTATCCTCTATTTAGCTTGACACAGGAAAACTAAGAAACCTTCTCGAGTAAACGATACATGTATCTCATGTTAGACCAATAATAACAGTGAAGACCTATGACAAGAGACTGTAAAGTAAGATTCTAAGGGGTGGGGCAAACCTGAAAATTATATGGAACAGGCATCAAGAATGGAGATGGTATTGGAATTTTGAGTTCTGTATGGGTTTCGGTATTTTTTCTGGAGGTATACCACAATATCAGTTTGGTATTCAGTATCTGACTTGACTGAGATTTACTGATAGAACCAAAGAGGAATTCACACCAAGAAAATACAGAATACAAATGCCACTACCAGTGAGCTTAACATTAGCAGGGCTTATATTTCGACGAGAATCCGAGAATCGATTCGCACAAAGATTCGCGCAATAAAACCGGCGAGAATCCATGTAGATTCTTGCTGCATCTCTGCTAGGATTCGCGTGAAAAAAAATTAAGTCAATTTAATCCCTTAACTAACACAGCGGCAACAATTTAACCAATAGAAGGCTAACATGATTTGAAATATCCTGACACTTTGTCAATAAAATCTTACAAATAGGGCTGTCGTTGGAACCAGCTCATTGAGCCGGTTCCAACGACAGCCATATTTGTAAGATTTTATTGGTAAATATTGTTTATTTAATTATCTTATCATTTATTTATTATTTATTGTTTAAAAATTATCAAATTTTGTTTAAAAAATTAAAAAGATGTGTTGGGTAAAAGGTTAACATGTGTTGTCAGTATACAACTGCTGTTCAACCATGGTGGCCTCATGGAATCCTGGGACACTCATAGAACGTATGGATTCTCGCAACCATTTTCACAAGAATCCAAATGGATTCTCACAAATTTAGGCGAAATATAAGCCCTGATTAGCATTCTTTTGCTACCACAAATTGTAACTGCAGTAGTTTTATGACTTGTTCCATATGCACCTTAACCTTTAAAGTCCTATTTCAGGCTGTTAACGATCTCAGAGTTTTGGCCTTAACATGTCATCATTAGGAGGTCCTGCTGACAATAGACAAATCGCCTGGGCAGTGATTTCTAGTCAAGTCTTGACTGCCTGTTAAGGCAACCAAGACTTGATTGACTAGAAGTGACAGCTAAGCAACTGGGCATCTACAGATTGCAGTTTAGTGGGAATTCAAGACAAATTTCCCAAACCCCTAAGGGTTAATAAAACTAAAAAGGAAATCAGTCGCTTCTTTTATGAAAATTTCAAGTACTATCAAGCCTGAACAAGGCTTCACAAACAGCAAATGTAGTAAAATTTGAAAATTCAGATGGTTTTGGTATTCAATGATTGGTTCAGTTTGGTTTCCCCATGATATCGGTAGCAGTTCCGTTTTTCAATAAATTGCCCATTTCTAGTCGCAAAGGCAAACATATCTGCATTTTTCTCTCTCACCAGGCCACCAGATGGTGGACTTGCATTTGCCATTCTGCCCAGCTTAGACAGATCTTAACCCTTTACCCAACGAATCGCCCACATCTGCCCGCATAATATGCAAATTCAGCAGTTGAAAAAAATATTATTTTTCAAAAAATTTCAACAAAACCATATCATGTGACCCCTCATTGGAACGAGCTCATCGAGCTCGTTCCAACGAAGGGTCACATGATATGGTTTTGTTGAAATTTTTTGAAAAATTTGAAAAAATTAAATTTAAAATAATAAATTTTGATATCGTCTCTGTTGGGTAAAGGGTTAATGCCTGATAAGGCATAGAGGTGATCGATGCAATAAATATATGCTACTCAAAGTTTGCTAAGCACCAAGTATATCCAACTATATGTTTTACGTTTTAGTTGAAATATTGTTATGAAAAGTGTATATATTTTATATTTAATTATATCTTTAATGATTTAAGCACAGAAATTAAGATTTTGTTTGTGTTTGACATTATTTTTTAGCTTTTGAATATGATAACCATGGAAAATGGATATTATTGGTAAAAGAGGAATTTTTTCAAATTTGCCAGAAAGTTGATGGAGCGAACTGATATGGATTCAATATCGAGTATGAGACCCATTATTGTTAATTACAGCTTGACAATGCCTTCTCATGCTCCCAATCAAGTTCCAGATGGTCCTTTGTGAGATGTTGTTCTATTCTTGGACCAGCATGGCACCAAACTCCTGGACACTTCTTGGTTGGACTGAACGGACTGAAATTGCAAGCTACAACCAGGCCTGAAAATAAGCAGTCTGACATTTGCAGAATGAGGTCCTCAGAGGATGAATTTGATGATGCTATCCCATACAGTGGGCCAATTTATCCTCTGGGTACCTTTTTCTGTTTAGTTTTGAGACCCTGATTCAGATTGAGGTTCACAGAGGGTAATTTATGTGATGCTACCTTTGCTGAAACATCTTTGCTGGCCAGACGACGAAATTGGTCACTTAAAGACATCCTCACGAGAGCAAAACTGCCCATCATTAAACAACAGAGCGGTTACATTGTACCAAACTCATTCACCATCTGTGACAACACAAGTTGCACAATTTGCTCCCGACTCCCCAACCACGTTTGGTTCTCGGGCACAGAAACGAAAAAAGATTCAAAGGACCCCAATATGTGAATTGCATGACCCGGAACTGCCTTTATCTACTAACCTGCCACAAGTGTCATAAACAATATGTAGGCAAAACAAAAAGGAATTTTGGGATACGCTTACAAGAACATCAAGCTGACATTAAATACTCACGACAAATACCTGTCGCATTTCATTTTGGTCATTCCCTCACCGATCTTAAATTTCGGATCATACGAGTTCTCCTCTCAGACCCAGACAGTAAACTATCTGATAACAGAAAAACGCCAACAAGAAGTCCAATGGATGTGTAGACTACGTACGCTAATCCCATTCGGCCTGAACAGAAAGGATTTTTAAGTTTATATATTCTTGTGTTCTACATGTATGTGCCATTAGGCACACAGAACACATTGGAACTAGGGGGACGAAATAGAAACACAGGTTTCCATCGCAAATTTTATTGGTGATAAAATGTGTTCTTTGTGTTGATAGATTCAAATGAATTGATGAGTGTCCTTCTAATAATTGCTTGATGTTGATAGTTGTCAAAAAAATTGCTGAGTGTCCTTCTAATAATTGCTTTTATAGACATGAAGGCATGTAATAAACACAGAATGAAACACACGTGTGAATCGGTTAATCGATATGGCCTCTCGTTCTTCTCTTCCGCATGCAATGGCACTCGTGCCATATCGATTAACCCATTCACACGTGTGTGTCATTCTGTGCATGTTCCTAAAACCAAAACCAAATCTGAAAAATCTAAATCTCTCGGCTCTAGTTTTTAGTGCTCAAACAACTAGTGAATTCCAAAGTTGACTAGTCAATACCCAAAAGTCAAGTCGACTTCGACTAGTCATTGGTGATAACTTGTCTCCTTATAACAGTGTTGGTGTTCCGGTAGAGTGCTGAAGGTCCAAATTTGGCTTCACTTGGGCATTCATATACAGCAACTTACTGGAACATTATTCTGTTGATGTGCTTCTAATTATGCTAAGAGTGAAATTATATAGTCTTATTTAATTTGCCTTGTTGCGATTTATGGGAGAGTGCCTTAAGGCACTCTCCCATAAATCGCAACAAGGCAAATTAAGAACATATCCTGATAGCCCAAAATAATTCAGCACTCTACTAGTACCAGTTAAAACAAACTACTGTCACTACTATTAGATGGCAATAGATGTATACATTTATTGCCCAATATTGCTGTTCAAACTGTCTGACAGTGGCACAGAAGGGATACTATTTACCTAAAAGCTTGAACTCCTCCGACTAGTCGACGGCACAATTGGGAGTCGAATACTGGTTTGCCCAGAGTTGAAATCGACTAGTCAACTAATCGTTTGAGTACTACTAGTTTTATATCAGTATTTCCCCCCTCCCCCACTGGGAAACCTAAAAAGTTGCTCAGTGCTTGTTTACTATGAGAAAAAAAAGTACTCCTTTGCTGATGAAAAAGAACCCGGCAACCATCATCTGGTTTGGATAGGTAGCACCAGCTAGCAGCACAGGAAAATATGATCCGCTAAACACGGCTTGACACTTGTGCTTTGGTCATGGTTTAGCTATAGATGCTGAATATGACCTTAAGAACCAATGAATAAATATATTTGTCAGAAATTTTTTTACAGCTGAATAATCCATCGTCAAGGCTGAAGCATAAAATCTCTGATCAATATAATTTTTCATGTATTACTCTTATTATTATTATAATCACCGGTTGTGTGTTTCAGCTTGGACTTGGAACATATGATTTACTTTTTACCTGGGATGACTAAAGACAACACTTATTACTTGTTGCTTTGAACCATTAAACCCTGATGGCCTGTATGAACCCTGATGGCCTGTATGAACCCTGATCAAATATAGCTGTGTTACACTGAACCCTCTGGGAAGATTTGTCTATTATATTTTTGTACTTATTTGCCATTTTAACCCTTTATCCATGCAGATGATATCAAAATTGTTTTAAATATTATTTTTCAAAATTGTTAACAAAATTTCAACAAAACCATATCAAGCAACCCTCATTCATGGGAGCTTGCTCCAGTGAGGGTTGACATGCTATGGTTATGTTGAAACTTTTTGAAAAATAATATTTTTTCAACTACTGAAGTTGCATATTACATGGTTGAATGCAGCCGATTCATTAGGTAAAGGGTTTACATGACTTCCTGATAGAAAGAACTGTATACTTGTTTACTTTTACTCTTTGTTGGTGTTGCCTTTCATCATCAGATAATCATATTTTGTTCAATTTATGCAGGGACGGATCCAGGAATTTTTTGGAGACTTGTGTTTTTCAATTGAGGATATCTCCAAATAAATTGAGATGTCCAATCATGTCTTAATACAGATGATTAGACCACTGCATATGTCTCAAAAGGGCTTTTTATCAACTGCATGTGTATAGATTTCTACTAAATATTGGAAATAATTTCTTCAAACTGGTAAATGTTGAAGCTGAATTATATTTTTCGGTAGGAATTGGGACATTTGGGCTCCAAAGTTTGGGTGCTGGCATTACCTGTAACAGGTATCAAATTAGTTCTGGATCCTTCTCTGAATTTATGTGATAATATTAACATATCAGAAAGCAATGGTTTTATTTTATTTTTTTAGCCTCATTGAATACTTAAAGTGTATTGAGATTTTAGATTATATGTTTTTAACATATGTGAAGAGGTCTGAAAATAAGCAGTCTGACATTTGCAGAATGAGGTCCCCAGAAGGTGAATTTGATGATGCTATCCTATACAGTGGACAAATTGATCCTCTGGGTACCTCTTTGTGTTTAGTTTTGAGACCCTGATTCAGATTGAGGTTCACAGAGGGTAAATTTAGTGATGCTACCCTGCTATGCAGGGTAGCATTACTAAATTCACCCTCTGAGGACCTCATTTTGTAGATGACAGTCTGCTTATTTTCTGGCTTGTATGTGAATACTTAACCCTTTAAGTCTAGTGGTATCTTCCATGCCAGTTCAATGGCAGCAAGTAGAAGAGTCCATATTCATTATTTGGGGTAGACGAATCAATATTTTTAATGTTCAGCCTTGGATGTTGAAATATTGATTTGTCTACCCCACACACTTACTGAACAGCCATCCGAAATAATGACGTAATGACGTATCATGTTCCTGGCTGGAAAAGCGGCGGCTCGGCTTCAAAGGGTTAAAAAGCATTTTGATTCTAAATTTCTGTTACCTTTTTATGCAATACAAAGTCTACTCTGAGTAGTGAATCAAATAATTCTCAAAAGCCAAATTATATGTTCTTTCTGACTGAGATTGAAATGAAATAAATATTTGTCAATTATTTTATTACTGAATTGGTAAAGACTGATGTCGTCTGTTCCTCCTGTTTGTAGTTTTCTGGAGCCAGCAAACAATGGAATTTGAAAATGGGCTAAGTGATCACAGATGCATGCCTTTTGCTCACCAACAATACAAAAATGAAAGTGTCAATGACACTGTAGCTTAACTTGACTGTGTGTTGTGTTTGATGAAAAGGATAATGTTCAATGTTTATGAAACGATTATGAAATAAGACAAGAATTGTGATAATTGGAAATAGTTAATTTCTGTTACCTGTATGCTATGTTTTCAATAAAAATAATTTGAGGTGTAGACTGTACTCAAGAATGGAGGGGTGGGTTAATGTGGCCCTCACATTTAATGTTTGTGGCCCTCACAGTTAATGTATGTCAACCAAAGTTACCAAGTTACAGTGAAATTACTCCAAAACAAGTCATCCTATCAAGTTACAATTTAATCCCTTCATAAATACGGCTTGTAGACTGTGCTGAAGGTTTTTGGGCTTCCAGCCTCTGTAGCCATCACAGTTGACTGATCGCGACCAAAAGGGGACGTCCTCATCTAGACATTATACTGAGTCATCCTACCAAGTTACAATGAAATCCCTCCACACTAAATATAACCTGTAGACTGTGCTAAAAGGTTTTGGGTTTCGAGCTTGGGCAGCCATCATGGTTGACAGATCATGACCAAAGGGGACATTCTCATCCAGATATTATACAGAGTGATCCTACCAAGTTACCATGAAATCTCTTCATAAATATGACCTGAAGACTGTGCTAAAGGTTTTCGGCTCGAGCAGCCATCACAGCTGAATGATCGCGACCAAAAAGGGATGTTTTCATCTAAACATTATCTGGAGTCATCCTAGCAAGTTACAATGAAATCCCTTCATAAATATGACCTGTAGAATGTGCTAAAGGTTTCTGGGTTTTGGGCTTGGGCAGTCATCATGGTTGACAGATCGTGACCAAATGGGGAAGTTCTCATCTAGACATCATACGGAGTCATCCTACCAAGTTACAATGAAATCCCTCCATATTAAATATGACCTGTAGACTGTGCTAAGAGTTTTTGAGTTTTGGGCTTGGGCAGCCATCACGGTTAACAGATCATGACCAAAAGGGGACGTTCTCATCTAGATATGATACCGAGTCATCCTACCAAGTTACCATGCAATCCCTTCATAAATACGACCTGTAGACTGTGCTAAAGGTTTTTTGGTTTGGGGTTCGGGCAGCCATCACGGTTGACTGATTGCGACCAAAAAGGGACGTTCTCAAATAGACATGACCTCAAACCTGCATATGAAATTTTGTGATGATTGGACAAGAACTACAGGGTATAGCCTGTGCTAAAGGAAAATGTGAACAGACTCACAGACTAACAGGCTTCCTCACGCATGATGGCAATAGCTTATCTTGACTTTGTCAAGTTAAGCTCATGATAAAGTGATCACTCTGCTCACCTGAAGTATCAGAAAATGTCAAAACTTGACACTCAACAGTGAGCTATGATCTCATGTCTATGTTTTGTTATGTTTCTGGAATTCTTTTGCTGCTTGTTATTTAGTTATTTTTGAATTGGGATTGAACCACACTTTTGACAGGGTCACCTCGTGTGGGATATGCTTCTAATGCTACAAGATAAATGACACAAACAATGCCTTAGCCTTGATAGAGACAAATCTGTTCATGGCAAAAGCATTTCATCTCACATATGTCGTTGAAGAGACCTGTGATTAACTCTTAACCTGCTGAGTTTTTTCTAAATATTTTTCTTCAAATCTAGTCACCAAGAGAGTGGTGGCCAAGTGGATAAGTGCGCTGGTCTCTTATGCCAGAGATCCCGGGATCGATCCCCGGTCGGGGAAAGTTCTCGAGGTGTCCGAACACTCTCTGTCAGCATCAATTGTGGGGATGATGCTGTCACAGCGTACTGTCCCATCGGGTGGGGACGTAAAATGGCTGTCCTCTGTGCTGAGAGAGACACACTCCGTGCAGGCTAAAGATCCCTTCGTAGTATTCGACAAGAGCTAGGCCACGAAGTTGCCGCTATGAAGGTCATCCCACACATCTATGCCATTGGGCCAAGGAGAGGCGTTAATATAAGTTGCATAACTTGTTCGCCAATCCTTGTAAAACAAATAAGATTAAATAAATAGTCATCGCTAGATTTGTTGAGAATTTATCTAAATTTAACTCTAAGAATGATTTCATTTAATATGTCCTACTTATACTTATTTAACCCTCTGCACTCTGATGTCAAAAATACCAATATGTCAGACAGCAAATTTTTCCTCATTGAGCTCAAACAAGACTGAATTGGTTAAATTTCTGGGTGCATTTTAGGAAATATTTGCTGTCAGAAATATTGGTATTTTTGACATCAGAGTGTCAAGAGTTAATCGGAAAGAGAAATCCTGACCTTGGCAGGAAGGTCTGCCAGCAGCATGCAGTGAGTTAAACTTCAAAATTCAATTTGATTCAAAATTGTCCATATTTTTGGCCCTTCCCAAAATTTGTATTTTCTGAACTGAAAGGCAGATTTAAACCAAATTTGGTATGCAGTATTAGTATGAAGTATTATTGGGTCATAAGAACTTGATTCATGAAAGAATTCCCTGTGTCCAATTGGAACCCTGGGAGCTAAAATTAGAAAAACTTTCAACAGCCAATATTTCTGAAAATGTATGGAACCAAGAATTGTTATTTAGTATGTAGCATCCATGGAACTAGTAAAATTGAATGGCCAAAAAAATTGCAATCTGTTGACTGTCATTTGACAATTGGTTCATGTATACAGCATTCTTGTGGGGGTCAGATTCAATTTTGTTCAAATCCTGTCCCTGAGTTAATACTTGAGCTCACTATGGGAGCCCAAATTGTAACCTGTGCAATATGAGGAATATTCTTTAAAAATCTTGTTCCACTGATCACAATCTTTTGATATTTGCTAAACAGCATCCTTACAGGGGGTGAGACCTTCAACTTTCAAGTTTTTTTCAACTCAAATCTCTGGGTTCATATCAGAACCCACATTTTAACTTTTTATAGCAATATAAGGAATATTGTTTTTAAATCTTCTCCAAATCCACCACTCATTATCTTTTTATATTTGGTATACAACATCCTTATGGGGGCAGATTCAAATTTGTTCAAATCCCTGGGTCCACGTTTGGGCTCCTTAGCAGATCCCAAATTAACTAGTTCAGTATGAGGAAAATTCTTAAGAATCTTCTTTCTGGTATTCAAATCCACCAGTCACAATCTTTTGCTATTTGGTAATTTTAGTTAAGAATAAGTGATTAATTATTTTTAAAAATATCCTTAAATTCTCTCTGTGGAGAATCAATGTGCTCTTGTCAGATGAGCACTTCAGGCTCCTTGTGTCATTTTGTCATTACAGCTACTGACAGTGAAGTTAATCAGTAAACTGCTTAAAAATATGAAATACATACATAAAATACACTCCCATGAGAAAATCAAATTTATCACATGCCTGTTCCATTTTGTAGCCATGACATGCGTGTTTTGGGCACCAAAAATGTTATTTGACATAAAAAAAACAAATGTTCAAAGTGGGGTTAAATAAAAAATTACAAAAATGACTGGCTATCTTTTTATTCCAGCTCTACAACATACTCAACTTCCATGGAAATTGGCCAAACTTAATTTTTGCAATGCTGACGTCTGACCGTCGCTGCAACAGCAGTTTTTTGCCAGCCAAGAAATGATTGCATTTTTAGATGTGGGTTTTGTTGGAGACTATACTTCCAAAATTCTACAAGGAGAGTTCAATCATAGGGGCTCATTTCAAACAGTGAAAAACAGTAAATAATATTAGACAAGTATTACTGGATACCCCCATTGTATGTAAATACTATATAATATGCATATTAGTATTTAAAATGGTGGTATCCGGTAAAGCTGGATATCTTCGTTGTAAATACTATATAATATACATATTATATAATATTTACATTATGGGAGTATCCAGTAATGCATGTCTAATATTATTTTATTATTAAATCACTGTCTGTAACAAGCCCCTGTGATTCAATAGCATGTCAATATTAAACATATGATGTTATTTTGGGTAAATGTTGAAATTGTAAATTGTAACAACTTTATTAAATACAGATATCATCATGGTAAAAGTGTGTGACATCTCATAGCTGTGTATTATTTATTAATAGAGAGATATGTGTGTTAGAAAATCAGTGCTTTTATTGAAAAATTGCCATAATGAATCCAAAATTTGAAGTGATGTTGAAACCTAAAAAATGGCGATAAATTGAAAAACTAAAAAAAACCAGCTATCTCTTAATTTTTTTGAAATCTACAACATACTAAAATTTTATGAAAACTGACCAACAGTTAATTTTGGATGATGGCGACGTCAAAAACGCCTCTAAAAAATTCTGCCATAACTGTTAACTTCCCAGGCTGGTGCCACATATGGTTTTTGTTGGTGAATATATTTCCCCAATTTCGAGAATGAAAGTTGAATACTGGAGTTGAAATTGAAAGTTAAAGAAAAACTCCTAAATATTGGACACTATTTTGGAAAAAGGCACAAAATCAAAAATTGCACCCTTAGCTGAGAACTAGAAATAAAGATCAATAACTCTTTGCATGCCGCTGGCGGATATTCCTGCCGGGACAGGAAGTCTCTTGCCACTTAAAAAAAAGTAAAATTTGAATACATTTAAGAAAAATGTCCCCAGCAAGTTGTATCAACCTTTCTTGAGTCATATTTTCATGAATTTTTCATCAAATCTAGTCATGGCTGCTATAGAGCAGCCATGACCAGATGTGATGAAAAATATTTTAAAAATACTCAGCCGGTTAAGAGATAAGTGTGCCAAATATCATCAGGATTGCTTCATGGAAAGTACCCTAAAACATGGAGGGAGCAGAAAAAAAGGCAGATGATTGCTAAAAGTCATTCCAATTTCATTCAAAGACTTAATTATATTGTTTTTTAAATTTTTGCCTCAAAAACATAGTAGCTTATAATCCCACTTTAGAACAAGCTCAGTGAGCTTGTTCCAATGAGGTTTTATAAACTATGTTTTTGAAGTAAAATTTACAAATTTAAATTATTCATTGTGTTTTTTGCAGGATAGGTGTCTTCTTGTCCAGTTATGTAAAGGGTTAATAAATGTTTTAAACTATTGTGTGAGGTTGTCATGTGGAAGGGTTTGATACCCCCCACATCGTGGTAAATCTTATCAGTATTGATTTTGTGAATAACCAAGTGGAGCACATGTATCATAACAACCTACAATTCCATATTAAAGAATACTGTTTAATTAATGTTAAGTTTTTGTAAAAAGCACTCATCTTATTGCCATCTCCACATGTTCATTTTTTATAAGCCTGGAGCTTTGGGGGAAAATTGGGAAAGACAGTGAAAAGGAGTGCCAAATGTGTATTTAGGAGTAGTGGAGATCCTGAAGCACTTTCTATTAGAATGTCCAAAATAACTGACTAACAGATTAAGATTCACTGGGAGTATAATGGGGAAGTAGGATGGGAGAATGAAGGATATGCAGGTATTGGATGACACAAAGGAGAGGGCTAGTATGCTTATCGGAAGATTGGGAAGAATGGAGTATGGGATGTCATCAAAAAGTTCGTTTCTGGGTGTTGGAAGTTGAGATGAGCCATAGGGTTAGGGAGGCATTTGGGGCACAGGGTTAATCAAGGACTTCTTATGTGAGAACTGTGACAAATCAGTGGTCGGCCAAATTGTTAATATTACCAAATATACATGCACGGGTGTGAAACCAGGAAAAGAATGGAATTTGAGGTGCGATGAGTTGGGAAATTTGTGGTGCTAGTCAAAATGGCCACTTATTGAACATTAAAACTTTTTTTTTGCAATATATTTTTGAAAAGCTCAACAATAAATGTTATCACAGTATTTCTTTTTAGTGAGTAGAAGATAAGACAAAAACTTTCTTTCAGTTAAGTTGAGTGCTGCCAACAAATATTTCTCAGCATTGTGAACAAAATATGAATTTTCTAGACTTGTGAAATGAGCAAATGTAGATCAAAACTACAGTATATTTTATTCATACATGTTCATGCAAGATATTTTTTGTCGTTTTATTTGTATATATATAAATCAATACAGTTCTTAAATTATGCACACATATCAAATTTTATTACTCATGGGACATATTATTTACATATGGGGGATTATTTGGGTGTACATTATTTATAATGGTTTTGTTAAGTTTGGAGTAATGTATTGTCATTTTTCTCTTACTTTGTAATCTTATATTATTTGCTTTATTATCCAAGACTGCATTCCATCATAAACATTCAACTTCTTGGGGAACAAAGGATTATTTTAACGGAATCATAGTAATATTGAAAACTAGCATTCCATTAACCCTGTACTTAACCCTTAAGGGCCTAGACAATTGTCCTGAGTTGAAACCTGAATACAGCCTGTACATGTCAAGTGGCTTAAAGTGGAATTGAATCCAGGTGAACCCCGAGAAGATGTATCGGTTTGTTCATTTGAATGCCAGAGGTATTCGAAACAAAGTAAATCTAATTCACGCAGAGCTTGGTGAATTTGATGTCATTGCTGTCACTGAATCGTTGTTAAGTGCTACTATTGATAGTAAGGACATCAAAATGCCAGGATATCACATTGTAAGGAAAGATAGAAGCGATGGATCCGGACGGAATGGTTTCGCGCGCCGAAGGCGCGCAGGGACGGTTTAGACCAAGCCCCTTTCGACCCTCATTGACTGTTTGAGATCTTTTGGATTTATGTCAAGGCGTGTTGAAAGAGGAAAAGGTTCAGGTGCTCGGCAGAATTTTCTGGCTAATGTGTCACGGGTGGAAGGTTGGCTGCGTTGATTGATGTTGATGGGAGGACGGGTAAGGACCAGTGTGGGAGGTTGGGTCCTCTCACAAAGGTGCTACCTCTCCCCGAGGGTGTTGTGGTGTTTTATTTTCGGACAAGTATAGTCTGCCACTTCGGAGATGATTTCGATGGTGGGCCATCATTGGCAAGTACAGTCTGCCTCAGGCTGTCTTAGTCGGAGTTGATGTTCGTGGAAGGACATCTTTGGAGAGATAACAACAACGACCCCTTTCGGGAACCACCAGAAAGAAGACCCGAACTTCCCTGCTTCGGGGGCAGGCCTGCATTATGATCCTATTTGGCTGGGTCAAAGTATGCGCAAAATAGACGCTTACAAAAGGGGCAGAGATGGGACGCAGGACCAACGCTCGCCTCCCTTGAAGTGGTCGACCACTTCTAGGGATGGAGTGGAGGATCTTCAGGAACCATGGGGATTACAGTTTCCATAACGGTTATAGTTTCCTTAGCGGTTATTGGGGTGCTGGTCAAAAAGCGTCATCTGTGTACCTGCTAAAAGAAGAAGGCAGAATTAGTTATCATTAGAAGATTTAAAATATAAAAGTAAATACAGCACATTTAGTTTAATGCAGTCTTTAAATATGATGTGATTAGCTGAGGCGGTCACTGAAGGCAGCCGTTTCTGGTAGAAGGCCACAGCTAAGCTGTTAATCTTCCTGTTAGCTCACCGTCTCGTTCCCTGTTTTTTTCTCGAGCATGTTTAGTTTTATACAGTCTTTAAATGTGATGTAATTTTAGTTCAGTTGGTGAAGGCAGCACTTTCTGGTAGAAGGCCACAGCTGAGCTGTTAATCTGCCTGTTAGTTCACCTTCTCGTTCCCTATTTTGTATTGAGTTGAAGAACCGGCTCACACACAGCCACACCCGGGGGTGTTACTTTCCTGTCTTTTCCTCGTTAAAAAGTAGTATTTCCTAAGTTTTGGCGTTATGGGGTTTTTGTCTGCTTTCACAAATTACCTGTAGTAATAATATAATATAATAACACTTTGGCCAGCCGCTGATTTGTCACGGTTCTCGGACGAGAAGGTCATGGTTACCCCTGAACTCCCAACTGCCTCCCTATTCCCACGCTTCTCCTCTCCTCCCAACACTCGGAGATGAACTGCTTGATGACATCCCTTGCCCCATTCTTCCCAATCTCTCCGATTAGCATATTAACCCTCTCCTTTGAGTCTTCCCCTAACCACATGTCCTTCATTCTCCCATCCTACTTTCCCATTATACTGCCAGTGAATCTCATTCTTTTAGACTGATACTTTGGGCATTCTAGAAGAAAGTGTTCCAGGGTCTCCACCATGCCCAAGTTACACATCTGGCACTCCCTTTCACCGTCTTTCCCAATTTTCCCCTCAGCTCCAGGGATCGCGACCTCAGCTTGAACAACAGTGACCCCAAAGGTGCCATCAGGGTACTCTTCAAAACCTGGCCTCTCTTTATCACGCAGGCCACCCAAAGACCTCTTTGATTTGACCCCCTCTCGCCAATTACGGTTACAATCCTCCATGACCCTTTCTCTGACAATTTTTTTACCCTGGTTTGCCCCAACGTCCAGGTCCGAGATCTCCAATGAGTAGTTCTCTACTAGCCCCCTCACTTGGACCATCCACCCCGTTTTGATATTTGAGTTGAAAATTCTCAGGAACATTACTTTACACCATCGGCTGTCGGGGAGATTTACCAAATAATTAAGATAACCGAGTTTCAACAGGTCTATCCTGTCCTTGATCCTCATCCACTCAAGCTCACCCCTGATTGCTTCTAGCGCTGCGGCATTACTCGACCCCGTTATCCATCGGCCTGCATCGTCCTGCAAGATTTCCAAGCTCTTTACGGCCGTCTGGTTTAGGGGTACCACGTCCGTACCGTATGTTATACTTGGCAGCCCCACCATTTCCCAAATGGTTTTCCCCCTAAAACCTTATTGAAACTGTTTCTCCCTTTAAGTTTCATTTGGTTAAGGATTCGCTTCCCCTCCAGAATCAATTTATTGGTGTGGTTTCGGTAGATGCTTCTTCCTGTAATGTTTATATTTACCCCCAAATACTCGTAATCACCTGTCTCTCCTACATTGAGAAGTTTGCTGCTCCCTTCCGGAATGCAGAACTCACCCACTTTCCTCCTTCGAGTGGGGTCCACTTTGCGACCCACGGGTATAACTTTGCTCTTGCTTTCATTAAGTTCGAGTCTCTATTTGCTCCCATATTTCCCAACAATTCCCAGCATTTTCGTTAGCCCCTCTTCGTTTTCTGACACTAAAACCTGCAAAAAATAGCCCTGGGATCTTCAAGTCCCCAACTGCTACCCCCTCATCTCCATAGGCACACGTTTTGTTGTCATGTTTCCCAGGCTAAGTTCACTCTGTACATCTTTATATAATGCTTTCATAATTCCAACAAACTCGCCTCCTAAGCCCAGAGCCTCCAGCTTGCGCCACATACCCCCCCCCCCCCCACCCCCCACCCCCTCCATACTCTATCGTATGCCTTTTTGACATCCAAAAGGCCATAAACATCTTTTTCTTTTTTGCTTTCGCGGATTCTATCATTTGGGATAGCGTGAAAAGATGGTCAATTACTCTCCTTCCCTTCCTGAAACCATTCTGGATTACTCCTAAAAAACCCTTCTCTTCAATCACCTCCTCTAGTCTCCCATAAAGGACTTTACAGAAAACCTTTCCAATGTTGCTACTGACAGAGATCCCACGATAGTTATCGAAAACGTCTTTTTCCCCCTTTTTGTGAATAAATGTCACTTTGCTTTCTCTCCACTCCTTTGGGACCTCTTGATTTTCTATGGCTAGATTGAATAGGGCAGTTAGGCTTTCCATGAGTTCCTCTCCCCCTTTTTGATAAACTCGTTAGGAATTTCATCCACTCCTCCTGCTTTTCCATCCCTTAATTTTGATATCACCTTTCGCACCTCATCCGTTTTTATTTCGCTGCACACGAAGTTCGATAGGTTTTCCTCGACCCGATTCGGACACTCAGGTGGGCTCCCCATGGCCCATCGCTTATCGTTTACCTTTTCCCAGTGCTTGACTAGTTCTGATGCGACTTGATCTTGCTCGTCTGTAACTCTGCCATCTACTTTAATACTCTGTGGGTTACTTCCTTTGTTACGTTTATTCACCCATTTCCAAAATACGTTCGAACTCGACCCCCCTGTCGTTCTTATCGTCCTAATAAGACTGCTATTTCGTACTCACCGATAATCTTATTTACTTTATTTCGTGCTTGGTGGTATTCTTCCTTTGCTACTGTGGCCTCATTGCTTTCCGCCCCCTTAAGTTTTCTACTTCTCCTGTATGCGGCACATTTAGCTTTTCTTCCCTTTATGGCCCATTTCAGTTCTTCATTCACTCTGTACCTAAGTTCCCGTGTTGGCACCCTGACCTTTCCTACACTTTCCTTTCCTGCCTCCACCAGGCTCGCAACCATGACGTCTGCCATCTTCTGGACACTGCCCCTATTGGGTACGGTTGCAAGCTTTGGTTTCAGTTTTTCATTGAACTTCGCCCAGTCAGCATCTTTTTTGAGTTCCCAAATCTCCTTAGAGCTCCCTTTGCTTTTTACTAGAGTTTTGGCCCTGATCGTCACTGTAATCAAGTTGTGATCACTACCACCTCCATTTTACCCTCATCATCCACTTCTACCCCTATCACCTCCCTCCATAAATTAATATCTGTGAGGATGTAGTCGATTATTGATTTTCTGTCGTTCCTCTCTCTATCTTTTCGGATATTAGTTGGCTATCGGCTAGCCGGTCATGGTTTTTCGCTGCTAGGGAGGCAAGGCGTTCTGATGGAGTTGGTGGTGGGGTTGTTTTATATATTAATTCAAACATGATTTTTAAACGCAAGGAAGCTCTGGAGCAACCTGGATTAGAGTGCGTCTGGGTGGAGATTAGAAGTGATAACCAAAAGGTATTAGTGGGTGTATTTTACCGACCCCCTTCGGCTCGCGACTTCTATTGGGACCTTGTCAACGAATCGATATCAGTTGCCAGAGCTGATTTATCAACCAAATGTCTTGTACTTGGTGATTTTAATGCAAATTGCTTACTGAGTATGCACCCCAAAATACGATATCTCGAGAACGTCCATGGCCTGTCACAGATGATAAAAGAACCAACACGAACAAACGAACGTTCTAGCACATTAATCGATCTATTGTTAACCTCATGTCCTGACTATTTCCATAAAGTACAGGTTATCTCTCCTTTCTGTAGCGACCATCATGCAGTTTTAGCGAATCTAAAATCTATGAAATACAGAGCCCCTCAACATGTGAGAACTGCATGGGACTATGGCAACATGGATGTAATTGGTATGTCAAACGCATTTTCTAATACAAACTGGAATTCATTTTTTATAAGTGGATGTGTTGATGAAATCACCAAAAACATCACAACTTATATCACAGAAACAGCCAGATTTTTTATTCCATCAAAAATAATAGTTGTCCGACCGAAGGATAAGCCTTGGATGACTTTCTTTGTCCGTAGACAAGTTATTTATTATTATTTATTGGTGTTTTAAGATCACATATTTCTGCACAATGGCTAACCATAACAGTTTTACGGGTGGCGGAAGCCGGAATACCCGGAGAGAACCACCGAGCAACGGTGAGCAACTGTCAGCTCCCCAACATACCAACTCCACACAAGCAGGGTTAGCATTGGTTGAAGACAGGTGCACCATCGACGTGCAGTACGCCTCAGTGCACAGCGTCACCGTGCCCCCACGTGGACAATGGGGATGAAGGGTCTTTCCCAAGGACAACGCGGTTGCCGCAGGTGGGATTCGAACCGAGGACCTCTCGGCTTGCAGCCTGCACCTCTACCAACTGAGCCACCGCCCCCGTCCACCCCCCCCCCCCCCCGTAGACAAATGCGGATACGTAACAAAGCTCACAACAAAGCCAAATGGACTAATGATCCACGTGACTGGCGTGAATTTAGAAGACTCAGAAATTATACTATACATTGTGTTAGACAGGCTAAAAAAGACTTTGATGTTAAAACTGAGCAATTTGCATCGACTAGAATGCCATCTTCCAAGTGGGTACGGGACAAGTCGCCGTCGGGACAACTCGCAGTCAGTAGTTTGGTAACGGCCCCGGTATATGACGATAGCTGTTACAAAAAGGTGTGGAGAAAGCTCCAACAGTTTAGTTTTGAAAAACCGGGAGTCGACCATCAAGCCTTCTGGGAGATAGGATGCCGTATGTGATTATGAGGTATTTGGTTATCCTTCGGGAATTCCAAATGACCCCCCCCCCCCCCCAAAAAAAAAAGAAAAGAAAGAGGGTTCAAAATTATGCCCTGGGTGTTGCACTATGCAAACCCAAATGGATCCAAATCCCCAATATCCCAAATCCAAATAAAGAAACTTCACGAGCTAGCCAAAATAGAAACTATTGATACGCGATTAAAAGACCTACAAAACAAAACCCTCAACATACTCCAAGATAGTGAATTAATGGTTGAGCTGAACGAACACCGATCCCTTAACAGAAAAACAAAATAAGTTTCAAGAAAAAAAAAATATACAACAATACGCAAGCTCAAAATACACTAATATGGCCCGGAAGATCCAGAATTATTGGGACGAATATATGTCAGACCCTCCATCACTGTCAAAGTCAGCCTTTTGAAGAAATGTTCCTCTGTTTATATTACGTAATTATAGTTCTTTCAAATGTTAATCTTTAACCCTTTACCTAACGTAACGGCCAAAACCGGGCAGCTCTATTCTCAAAAATCGTCAATTAATTTTCATTATTTTTTTCATTTTTTGTCTCAAAAACATAGATTATGACCCCTCGTTGGAACGAGCTCGTTCCAACGAGGGGTCATAACCTATGTTTTTGAGAAAAAATGAAAAAAATTAGTTATTCAAGAATTATTTTTGCAAGTGTCGTCTGCTTTTCATGTTAGGTAAAGGGTTAAATATTACTTTTTGAGAATTATAGAAACTTAATAGAAAATACAGAATTCTAAAATTATTTTTATTTTATATCTGTGTATTCACATGAAAAATGTATTACTCTGTGAATTTAACGAATCCTGTTCACTTATAGTCACTATTGTGTGTGTTAAATTATTATTGTTACATGTCTTTGTTGTGAAGATTAAAGATAATTACTCCTCTTTTTGCCGCTAGTTAATTGTCACTTACAACCCCACGGCGACTTGTTCCGCGGCGACTTGTCCCGACGGCGACTCGTCCCACCTCGGCCACGGCGAGTTGTCCCGACGGCGAGTTGTCCCGTTCCCTTCCAAGCAATGGTGGAAATGTTTAAAAAACTTTTCGAAAGAACAGTGTGTCAGCAATATATTTCCATCACTGTTTGAGGGGGAAAGTGTCGTTAATGACCCATCAGAAATTGCACAACTTCTGAATAACTATTTTATCAGCCAGTGTAATACAACCGGTTATTGATAAGGAGCTGCTAGACATAGAACTTAACGAGAATTTTATTGATAATGTAGAAACAAACGCTTCGGAGGTTGAAAGACTTTTGTCGAAGCTGGACACTAAAAAAGCCAGTGGCCCGGATGGAATTAATAATTTAATATTGAAGCAATTTGCGTACCAACTGTCGTCTCCCTTGTGTAGATTGTTCAACTTATCATTAACAACCGGAGAGTTTCCTGGTATTTGGAAACGGGCAAATGTTATCCCAGTTCATAAGAAATCACCCCGTAACAAAAAGGAAAATTATCGCCCCGTCTCACTGACCAGTTGTCTCAGCAAGGTTCTAGAAAAGATAGTTTTTAATCGCGTCTATACGTTTTTAATTGAAAAGAATCTTCTAACAAATTTACAGTCAGGTTTTAAACCAGGGGATGGAACAGTGTATCAGTTAGTGTTTCTTGGCCACTATATTAAATCGGCACTTGACGACGGTAAAGAAGTCCGGTTCGTATTCTGTGATATAAGTATTTGACAGAGTCTGGCATGTAGGCCTTCAGCATAAACTTGACGGAATTGGGGTACGAGGAAATTTACTGTCTAGGTTCAAAAGCTATCTAAGTGAACGTTCACAAGTAGTCGTAATCAACGGGGAAAATCGGAGAAAAACTGGATTTCATCAGGGGTTCCTCGGGTTTCGGTTTTGGGTCCCCTTCTCTTCAATAGTTATATAAACGACATCGTAAACAACATTCCTTCAAATATTAGACTATAGGCAGATGACACTTCGTTGTTTTTAATTGTTGAGGATGCAAACTTGGCTACAAACATTCTGAACGAAGACTTGAAGAGTATTGGTGAATGGGCTAGTAAATGGCAAGTTAACTTTAATCCGTTAAAAACAGTTACGCTGTGTTTCTCTCTAAAAAGAAATCCAACTCCCAAACCCACTCTATATTTGTCAGATCACCCAATAGAAGAAGTTGACACCCATAAACACTTGGGTCTACACTTCCAGACTTCTGGTACTTGGAATACTCAGGTAGAGAATCTAGTTGAAAAAAATCAGCCCGATGATAAATTGTCTCGGAGTTTAAAATACAGATTGTCGCGATCTGCGTTGGAAACTACGTACACCAGTTTTATGATCCCGATTTTTGACTACGCAGATGTTATTTGGGACACCAGTGCGGAAAACGTAACTAACTAACTGGAAAATTTACAACTAGATGCTCTGCGTACAATTTGTGGTGCTCCAAGAGGCACGAGCCATAATGTAATTTACGAAGAGACAGGCTTTATCACTTTGAAGGAAAGGAAGAAAAGACATAAAATAATCATGATGTACAAACTTGTATCTGGAAATGCTCCGTCGTATCTTTCGCTTCTAGTACCCCGACAGATTACTGATATCACAACTTACCACTTCCGTTCTTCAGATAATCTGCGTGAAATACAGTGTCGCACCAGACTCTTTTCTGATTCATTTCTGCCTTCGGTCGTAAAACTGTGGAACAGCCTGGGCACGGACGTGCGATCCTGTGATTCTCTTGAGTCTCTGAAAAATTACCTTCGAGGAGATGACAGGGTGCTTCCAGAGTATTACTATGCTGGTTGTAGACGAGGACAGATACTCCATAGTAAACTTAGAATGAGATGCAGTGACTTGAATGCTCATAAATTCGAGCATTTCTTAACAAACGACCCTAATTGTTCTTGTGAAAATGATTATGAGGATGCAGCTCACTTCATCTCATCGTGTCCTAACTTTCGCATCTAGCGTCAGTCTTTCCATCTAAATATCGAGAACCTAACACACAATATCAGTTATATTCTCTATGGTAATCCAGCATGGCCTAATGCAGTTAATCTAAGAGTATTTGTGGCCTTCCAAAAGTACATTGCAGAAACAAAGAGATTTGAGTAGAGGCTATCTCCAACCCGTGGGATAAGATTTAATTGGTACAGTCGCAAATGCATAATGTATCAAGTAATCACAGAAGACAGCTGGCTCCGCACAATGCACCTGTTCAAGCACCATTATTGTCTGTAAGTTCTACAATGTAACGGTAAGGTATTCAAATAGGCCTAGCCTGTTTACCAAACCATTTTGATTTCGAAATAAAATATGTTTAAAAAAGTGGCTTAACAGTGATTTCTAGTCAAGACTTGGCTGGAAACCACTGCCCATGTAATTTGTCTATTGTCAGCAGGATCAACTTATGATAGGTGTTAAGGGCACCTGTTCTGAGGTTGTAAAAATCAAAAATAGGCCTTTAAGGGTTAATGAACTGATTGAGCCTATTTGCATAATATACAAATTGAGCAGCTGAAGAAAAAAGTTATTTAAAAAATTCAACAAACTAGATCATGTGACCCCCTCATTGGAACGAGCTTGATGAGCTCATTCCAGTGAGGGGGTCACATGATATGGTTTTCTTAAAAGTTTATGAAAGATTTGAAAAAGTAATATTTAAATAACAAATTTTGATACCATGTAAAGTAAAGGGTTAACTAGTTGTGTGCTTGCTAGAAGCCGCCAACATGGCTTTAGCCCTTTACCCAACGTAACGGCCAAAACCGGCCAGCGCTATTCTCAAAAATCGCCAATTAATTTTCACTATTTTTTTCATTTTTTGTCTCAAAAACATAGGTTATGACCCCTCGTTGGAACGAGCTCGTCGAGCTCGTCCCAACGAGGGGTCATAACCTATGTTTTTGAGACAAAAAATGAAAAAAATTAGTTATTCAAGAATTATTTTTGCAAGTGTCGTCTGCTTTTCATGTTAGGTAAAGGGTTAGTGGAGAGTGCTCAAAGACACTTTAGTGGCTTTACAATGTATCTATTAGCTTGTTATTTTTCAGTAGTAGAAAAAAATTGTTTTGTTATAATTTGTCCAAAGTTACTCTTCAGTACAATTGTAAGAAAAACAAAATCGTGCCAAACTGAGCCTCCCTTGTTGGTAGTACAGTGGAGCCCACTTAATTGGATATATCTTAACTGAATAAACCCATCAATTGAATATAATTTCCCAACATAAAACCATTTACCATACCTCCAGTTTAAATTTGACCCATTAATTGAATATAGGTTATAGAGTAAACTCCTGTTAATTGAATATAAAATCTTGTAACCTGTCAAGAAATTACCCTGACTCTCCCCAGTTTTCATTTGTATATTGACCTGCCCCCCCCCCCCCAAAAAAAAAATAAATAAAAAAATAAAAAAAAAAATATCCCCCACCCCCTCAATGTGAAATCCTAGTTACACTCCTGATACACCCTGCAATAGACACAGATATAAAATTATTTTCTTGCTAACTCTTTTCACTTTTAAGTAAATTCCAATTCAGTGGGGGAGGAATTCAACTCATTATTGTTTTTTGACAGACGTAATTTCGAACTCTGTAAAACAAAGTATAATTAGAAGTTATTACATGCTTAGTAGGGGGTGTGGTGGCTCAGTAGGTATAGGTGCAGTCTGCAAGCCGAGAGGTCCTCGCTTCAAATCCCACCTGCGTCAACCGCGTTGTGTCCTTGGGCGTGACACTTCACCCCCATGTGCGGGCACAGTGACGTTGAGGACTAAGGCGTACTACACATCGATGGTGCACCGACTTCAACCAGTGCTAACCCTGCTTGTGTAGAGTTAGTATGTTGGGGAGCTGACATTTGCTCGCCGTTGCTTAGTGGTTCTCTCCGGGTACTCCGGCTTTCTTCACCCGTAAAACTGCCGAGGTCATTGTGCAGAAATTTGTTACCTTAAAAACACCAATAAATAAATTACATGCTTAGTTTCATATCGGCCGAGATCTCAGCCTGAGGTAAATTCATATCAGCCTGAGGCCGAAGGTCGAAGGCTGATGTGAAGTTACCGAGGGTGATATGAAACTAACCAAGTAAACCTAGCCATCTCGAGCGGTTTGAAACTAACGAAGTAATAACCTCTTTATTAAACCAAAACAAATAGTTACAAAAAATCGCAGATCTGTTACAGTTTTCAGACAGTGTTATTGTTTCTCATTCTTTTAACCCTTTACCTAACATGAAAAGCAGACGACACTTGCAAAAAAAATTCTTGAATGACTAATTTCTTTTATTTTTGTCTCAAAAACATGGGTTATGAACCCTCGTTGGAACGAGCTCGTTCCAACTAGGGGCCATAACCTATGTTTTTGAGACAAAAAATGAAAATATTTTGAAAATTAATTGGCGACATTTGAGAATAGCGCTTGTCGGTTTTGGCCGTTACGTTGGGTAAAGGGTTAACAAAGTCAAAAGTTTTTTGTTACCCTACTTGAGCTATCCAAGCTCTAGCTTGGTTCATATCGGCATCATATCAACCGTATTTGAAGTCATATCAGCCAAGCTTGATGATGGGCAATTCTAGGAAAGAAATCACCCCTAATAAAAAATGGCTTATATTTATACCCCCACTTCTCGCTATATTGTCGACGACCTGTACGTCCCTCCATCCGTTCAAACTTGTGTGCGCAACTCCTACATTATTGAACTGATGTTGATGAAACTTCTCAAACATTATGACAAGCAAGAGTACATGCAAATATTCCAAAATTTTTCATCTGCGACAATTTTTATCAAGTATCTCGCATGAGCTTTTTATTCATTATTCGTTTTTCAACCCCAACATTCAGTGGTGCACTCTAAGCTGGAATTGGGGGTATTAATCACCTTCACTGATAGTTCTAGTTTTGGTCATTTTCATAGGGAGGCGTATCATATCAGCCGTGCTTAACCCTTTAATACTTTTGTACGTGTTATTACATACGAAATCAAACAGTGCGTTGATACTTTTGTAAGTCTTATGACGTATGAAATCAAACAGCACTTTGATACTCTGTGGTCATTTGTTTTGTTATTATCTTTCGATTTTTTAAAGTTTTAACCTCAAATTGCTATTTTTTCCAACAACCGTTGAGCCAAATGTTATCGCAGCTTAAAATACACATATAATCCTGCTGTCAAGACGTCTTAACCTATTGAGAGCTAGAAACCACTATCAGGAAAAAATTAGGACATCAGAGAAAAAGCCAACAATTTTCGCTTATATTTCATATACAGTGAAACACAAATAATATTTTGTTTATATAAATTTGTTTTATTACAAATTATTGGAGAGTGCCTCTTGGCACTCTCCAATAATGTTTAATAAAACAAGTTTTGAATAACACACTCAGACCGCCCAAAATAAAAAAAACTGAAAAATATCTTGTTATTTGTACTTTCCTACATTTGACGTCACATTTTGAAAAACGTTGAAGAAACTGAATTCCCTATGACGTTTGGAAGTCAGGATAATTAAAGTTTCAAAGGGTTCAAGTCATATCAGCCGAGCGTGATAATTGGCAATTCCAGGAAAGAAATCACCTCGAATAAATAATGACTTATATTTTTGGTTATTTTCACAGGGAAGCGTATCAAAGATAAAGTGACTCATTTAATAATAGACTTTAACAATTAAATAATAAAGTTCCTTTTTAACGAACAGATGACGGAGGTATAAGTGAATATTCGGTAGATTTTAAATATGTGATAAAACAATAGCAGAAAGCCAACAAATTCTGTCCAAATGACATTTTAAAAGAACAAAATGGTTGTCTATGCTACATTGATTGGTTGAGGGCTACATTTGTTTTGGTGATCTAAATTTATTCATCAAAATTTGTTTATTACAAATTATTGAAGAGTGCCCATAGGCACTCTTCAATAATGTGTGATAAAACAAATTTATATAAACAAAATATTATTTTGCGTTTGAATGAATATGAAAAATGAGCAAAGAAAATGTTGGCTTTTCCTCTGGTACCTTCATTTTTTTAAAGGCTCTAATAGTGGCTTCTAGCACTCAACCAGTTAAAATATGGTTCCAATAGTGCCTTAATGTTTACCAATGAAAACAAAAAGGTAAAGGAATAATTTTGATTTCGTTTGTCAAGGAATATCATTGTTAATTTTTATACAAATACAAATATCACTATTCTATTCTATTTTTAGAAACTTTTAAATAGAAATATAATAACATTGTCTACATATTCAGGTTTTTCACACAAGGATAAACCAAAGAGTGTGAGAACACATTCACATAGTGCCTTTCAGCCAAGCGTATCCCCATATTTCAGTCTGTCAGGCATGAGTAATATTTGAAGCTTGTGTGATGTTATGTAATGTTCTTTCTATACTGTCGAAGTTCGCCGGTTGTATTGGGATGAACGTGTAAAGCTTTGAATAAAAATAAATCTATGTTTCTTGAGTGGATACTCTCCGTTGAGATGTGCTGCATGTATACAGATGACAGGATTCTATAATTTTTTTCTGAGTTGGTGCCCTCAATCAAATCAGAAAAATTACAACTTATATTTAAATAGGTACTCTTATTTTGCAATCAACTCTTCCCGCACCCTTGAGTTATGGATAACGATACTTGAAAACCTTATGGTTCATCGATGTGCAACATGTATAAAGACAACGGAATTTCTTAATTTGCGAGAAGGTTGTACCCATCACATATGCCCATTTGTAAAGAGGGTGCACATGTGGGGAAATCAATCACATAATTCTTGTCAACAAAAAGCTGATTTTCAGCATGTTGTCCCTTGAGTTCCAATATGTTCTTTGTGCCTACTGGCACATTGAACACATTGGAACTCAGGGGACGATGTGTTTTCGTGTTAAGATTCTGTAATTTTATTTTTTTTGGATTACTTCCCTTGATTAACTTGGGCGTTTTTATGAAGTTGGGCACTCTCTTGTGGTAAAGTCAACTCCTGTTACACTTTCGAGTTAACGTTTGTGAAACTTTAAAATCTTATTGTTGATAATTCATTGACTAGCAGCAAGCACAAAGGTGATGGAATTTATTAATGTTACTAGAGTTACTGCCTTTTGATCTACCTGGAATGATTTTGCATTACCGAAATGTTGCTACCACACGTTTCAGTTTTAGAATTAGAATATTGAGACCTAAAAGAATTACAGTCTAAATATTACTAGTTTGAAACGTGTATATAGACTGCAGGATTTTTAAATTGTTTTTAAATTTACTTCCCAGAACAAACATGTCCATGTTATTTGATAAACTCCTACACATTCGTTTTAAATTTCGATGCGTTTTTTTGGTGTACTCAATGTTGGTAGATTTACTGAATATCATACCTGAAGTGGTGAATAATCGAATTTTTATCAGACACATAATTCGTATGAACTTGAAAAGAAGGAGATGGACGATGGTAAGTGAATGCCCCAACCAAACTGGCCGCTCTATTTTATATTTTGCAAATACTTTTTTGTAGCGCCGGTGTAACAGGAATGGAAGTCCGTAGGAAAATTAGTCCCTCTGGACTATTATTCCGCGGAATTATAGTCCTAGGTCTAACATTTCTAGGAATAGTAGTCCGCCTACTATTCCTAGAAATGTTAGACCTAGGACTATAATTCCGCGGAATAATAGTCCAGAGGGACTAATTTTCCTACGGACTTCCATTCCTGTTACACCGGGGCTATATGGGCGTTCCTTGTTCTATTATACCTTGTTTGACAGAGCTCAATGAACTCTCTCAAGTAATATATACTAATAATATATCCTTAGGAGATAGGAAATTATCAAAATCAAGTTAGTTAATGAATTTTAATTTTTAGCTGGCAAAGCGGTCGTTCAATTAACACGACTCTTTGTATTCACTCTGTATTCACACAAAATTGTAGATGTCCTCCAAAAAATATCATTGTTTTAGTTTTGCTTTTATTTCTCAACAACATTTTGAACTGGTTTCGTTTAGAACCTTTTATTATGGTCATCAAGAAGTCCTCGTGGGGACATTTAATCTTTGTTGGGGATTACAATGTGCTTTTACATTGTGTGTTTGAATATTGTTGTGTTATTAAAAAGAATAAAAATTGTAATTGAATATGTTTTGAGTTATTTTGTGCACAAGGATAGGTTTGTTTCCTCCTATTGCACCCATTTGCAAGTCAAAATATGTTATTCTAGTGTCCATCCGGATAGCTGTTTTCCTTTAATTCTTTCCATCTGTCTTCCCTTCCATCCCGCAGTTCTGTGACAGTTGCTTCTCCGTAATGCCGTTTGTTGCATATTGTAATGAGAATGTCACTTACCCAAATTAGGTTACCATGAACCTTCTTTCTAATTGGCAATAGAAATTAAGTCACTGTTATCATTCAGTCATGCTGGCTACACACGAGATAAAGATTCCCCCAACCATGACCAAAGAATCTCAGTTCGGTGCTACTCGGTGCATGTGTGTGTGTGTGTGTATAACTCTGCTGCAGCATTAATGATGAATATTTGATCTGAAAAACCAAACCAGAAAATCTTCAAAGTTCTGCTATCATTTTACTTTAAAAATCTCTCCTCATTGCTTCACCAGAGCGATTTAAAGTTAAAATGACATGGTCTGAATCTTAGGTGCAAAACTTTTAAAGTTGGTTTGTGGTAATCGTGCGTATGCTTCAGATTAAGATTGTTTATACCCCACTCATCTATACGAAGTAACCCACCAAGTGGGTTCAAAATTCACTCAACCGTGATTGGGTTACTTTTTAACCTAACTCATTTAGGAGTGTACGTGCGTACATCCGTCCATATGCTGGCCCATGCCACACGGCTTTAGTTTCTTTAGGCCAAATGTTTCTAACTTTACCACTGTTTCTTAACCATATCTCGAAGGGCAAGTTCGATTTTCCGAATGTTTGCGCAAATAGTTTCAAATTTATGGGTACTGAATGTCAAAAACTCTACTTTTGGGGTGGTTTCCATGTGAACTTGTGAAGTCTTTACACCCCTTCTGGCGGAGCGATATGATATTTGACAGGTTATCATATACTTAACAAAACGAAGATGAACTTCAAGGTTTGAATTTCAATATCAAATGATTTCACAGTTATGTCCCAAACTTGTGCAAAAACTTAGTTATTTATATTGGGGTTTCCGCATGGTAACAGTATTTTCTTTGGTGGGTTAGTTGTGATATTCGGCGGTTGTTCTTAACAGCACAAGTGAAATGCTATTTTGATTTTCAGATATATCGTAGATATCACTCCATATTTACGGTCCTTAACCCTTTACCCAACGCAGACGATATAAAAATTTATTATTTTAAATATCATTTTTTTAAATTGCTTTGCTATTTTTTTTTAGTTTACACACAATAATTGTATTTTCCTCTTCCAAAGCGATACAAAATTTGACATTTTTTTCTCATCACAAATGTAAGACAAAGTTTGAATTTGACATTCCTTGTGCTAATTCTATAGCTAGTTATCTCCCGTCGTTTACAAGAACATATTTTTTTTTTTTGGGGGGGGGGGGGGGGGGGGGGGTTCCGCAAGGTATCCCGGAGCTATTGATTTGAAACTTCAAGTTTTTTATGATCACAAAAAGGTCAGTTTCAGTTTTCTGCTTTTCCTTTTCGGTAAAATCACTAAAATGATAATCAGGGCTTTTGATTGTGCAAAATAACGTTGTTATTTTGCACAATCAAGAGCCATGACTACCATTTTACTGTAAGGGGGATGGGGATAGTGGAATGATGATCTAAAATATGTGATGCGGACGATAACTCGATGGAGGGAGAGCTGACTAAGACGTGCAACATTATTACCACGGTGATAATTGGTGTCAATGCGTATGGACACCATGTGTTGTTAGGGTGGCACATACTTCCGTCGTTCATTTTGTTTGACGTACACCGCCATGGTGTAGCGAGGTTTCCAAGAGGTGCGTGCGCATAGGGTTCTAAATGTATGCTCGATTCGATGTGGTTATGTCAAATTACCGAAGAGGACACAGCAACGACCAAAACAAACGAAGAGGACCCTACAACGTTCCCAAAACCTATTTATCTGGCTCGGATTCGTCCACAATCATTCTTTCCGACTACCTTTACAGAACAAATAGGCCTTCTTCATCACTTTTCTGTCTATTCAAAACCATATTCTGGCTATCCCATCATTCTCATTGACCTTATCCTAACCTCTGCCCGCGACTAATCAAATTTCTCCATTCAAACTATTGGCACTATGTGGATATCTGTGAAAATGCATCATCACGAACGCCATGGTAAAGCATGTATACACACCAAGAACGCACAAGCAAGGTACAAGTCATCATTGTGTGAACACCAACTTGCGCCAACTTAGCAACAGGAAACAAAGAACATATACTCGAGCAAAACAATCAAGGAACCCGAGAGATTGGGGTCGTTACAAAGTCCTAAAGGTATAGATCCAGGAATGCCCATGCGAACTTCACGGGAAAGAACATAGCCAACGAAGACTTTAAGGAGAGCCCCAGTAGATTCATCAAAAGTAGGTAGCGGGGATCGTCCGGGATTGTTACTCAGACACAAGGACGTCCGTTTACATAGCGGCACATCAGTGAATGCTGCTATCCCCAGCCGACAGAACCAGTCCATGTTTTCGGGAATTATTATTAGGTATAGTGATAGATCACAGGATTTAACTTGTATTTTATTGTTTGGGATAATTTGCACAAATGCTTGATTCTGGACACGTAAATAGTAATGACTTATATCATTTTTTTACAGTTGTACTCTATGGCCAGCTGTATGGATTCAAATACTTGATATTCCGAGAAACGCAGCTTCTGATCACTCTGGATGAGATTGGACGGAATCTAGACCTGAGGAGCAAACCGATGCCACACTACCCCCGACTTCTCCAAATCCGTCGATAAAGTACCACAGAAGAGACTGCTTCACAAGCGTGACCTCCACGACGTCATGAGAACAACACTACTGTGGATTCGGGACTTTCTCAGCAGTTTTAACCAATCAGTCTTGCGGGAAGAACACAAGTTTGACTCCAAGATGTCAAATCCGGTGTCCCATGGAGGACAGTCTCTGGCCCTCCCTCCTCCCATATATCAACGATCACCCGCATTCAATTTCTTCCGAGGCCTGGATTTTTGCATGGTGTGTAGCAGGATTCGACAGGGACACAGAAACTTCCCAAATGGACTTGACAGCGGTGTAGAAGTTTGAGAAGATTGAGACGACAGATGAGTTTCCACCCCGAAAAACGAACAGTGATGCTGATAGCAAATAAACGCCATCCCCTGGAAACGGACTACCATCTACATGGCCACACTATTGAAGCTGCTTTCCAAGACTACGAGACATAAAGGACCATTTCTCTCACCCATTCACCAAAAGACACTCTTAAGACGACACATATTTACCTACAGCCCCACTCCACCTCCACCACCAAGCTGTAAAGGCTTCTTGCAAATACTTGATTGCACAATATTAAATAATAGGATAAACCTGATGCACATTACACGATTTGCTTTTTTTATTCTTTTGTTGAAATAGAAAGATAATGATTCGCTTTTGTCCAAATTTTGTCGATTTTGTCCAAAAATGTGGTCCGTTTTGTCCAGATTTATTTCGTCAATGGGTCATTTTAACAGTGGTTATTATTTATTTATTTATTTATTTGTGTTTAGGGTCACATATTTCTGCACAATGGCTAATCTTGACCGCGACAGTTTTACGGGTGGAGGAAGCCGGAGTACCCGGAGAGAACCACCGAGCAACTGTCAGCTCCCCAACGTACTAACTCCACACAAGCAGGGTTAGCATTTGATGAAGGCAAGTGCACCAGCGACGTGCAGTACGCCATAATACACAACGCCACCGTGCCCCCACGTGGGCAATGGGGGTGAAGTGTCTTGCCCAAGGACCGCAGGTGGGATTCGAACCGAGGACCTCTCGGCTTGCAGCCTGCACCTTTACCTACTGAGCCCCCGCGCCTCCCTTTACAGTGGTTCGTTTCATTCATAATTCATCATCTTGATGTATAATGACATCATATTATATCATCACAACTATGGACGTGACAAACATTACTTTTTCCCAGTTCCTTATTCGACATTTGTTATCAACCAATTTTATGTTGTTTTGTTATTTTTAAATAAACACCACATCCATCACTGGGCAAATATTTCCACCGGGGCACCGGTGGATTCGGATGGGGAGGGGGGATGTAGCACAAAATCCCCTAAGACAAGCATTGATCAACTCAAAAGCCCTCACCACAAAATCTCCCAAGGACAATGACCAAGTTGGACAAAATCCCCCACGGCCAATGCCCCCAATAATTCTGGCATTTTAACGTTAACCCTTTACCTAACGCGAAAAGCGACACTTTAAAATAAAATTCTTGAAGCATAATTTTTTTTTGATTTTTTGAGTCAAAGATATAGCTTATGCCCCCTCATTGAAACGAGATTATTGAGCTCGTTCCAATGAGGGGTCATAAGCTATGTTTTTGCGAATGGTGAATTTTGTGATTAGCACTGGCTGGTTTTGGCCGTTACGTTGGGTAAAGGTTTAATAACATTCAAATCATTTTATTTTCTGATGAAGGATATGTTGTAAACTTAGAGTTTTACATAAAATAAAAAAAAATCATAAGAAAGAAACGTATGTACTTGTTTTATCTCCTATTAAACTTTGTCATTCAAACACCGGTTTTTAAAAAGCAACATAAGTAGTATGTCTGTTTCACCCCTATGTTGTCGAACCCCGGGAGTGACGTCATGTCACGTGACCCAGTGACGCCATGTTGTGTTGTCATGGTAACCCGCGTGAGCGGCCATGTTGTGACGTCATCCCTATAGTGATACGTGGTGATAGTGCGCATGCGGAGCGCGTGTTGTTAGGGTGATACGTGTTTGTATACTGGAGGCCGCCATCTTAGTTTCTATGGTAGCACGTGGTTGCTATGTGACCTAAAACCTTCTTGTAGGACAGTGGTATTTTCGGAGGGTATGTTCCTTTGTACAAGAGTAATTTCCCGATTCTTAGAATTACCACAAACAACCCGACAAGTTGTACTATTTCGAATTCTTTCAGAATTCTCTGCTTCTATCTAACTATGTAATAGTTTTCGTCTACCTGACCATGTTCCTTTGTCCTGTACTGTATACTCCAGTAGAGAAGACGAGACTATCAGCTGGAAGAGCTTTGCTTATTATTACTATATTTAGCTTTTCTGGTCTGTTCTTGTTAGTTCTGACCCTATTCCGAGCCCTCTTGTTGTTTCATTTATCTAGATCACCCAATCAGTTCACTTTCCTGGCGCTAACTAACCAATCAGATTGCTTCATCTCCCGTAATCTCTATGCAGAGATATCTCCCCTTATTACAACGAAGTCCTATCCGATTCTCATCACCTCTATATCCAATGGCCACGTCCATTGGAATCCCTTTTTGCGAAACGTCTCTGGTTATGGAATCCCTTTTTAGTGGTATGAGGCCATGAGGGCTATGAGAATATCCCTCAATGAGGCCTAATTTACTATCCCTCTTAGCCTCATTTCGATTGGAATCTCTTTTTACGAAACGTCTCTTGTTATGAAATCCCTTTTTAGTGGTATGAGGCCATGAGGGCCATGGGAAAATCCCTCAATGAAGTCTAATTTACTATCCCTCTTAGCCTCATTTCAGTATTTGAGGATACCTATTGTATTATTTGAGGATACCTAACGAGGATACCTTCTGGAGAATCCCTTTTTTGTCATATGAGGCCACGAGGGCCATGAAAAAATCCCTCAATGAGGTCTAATTTACTATCCCTCTTAGCCTCATTTCGGTATTTGAGGATACCTATAATCTGGTATTGTATTATTTGAGGATACTTATCGAGAATACCTTCTGGAGAATCCAAATGTTACGGAATCGCATAAGAATGCCACTTACGGAATGCCTTTTATAGCTTGTCTATATGTATAGGTATTATACAGGGGAAATGAAGCAATATGATTGAACATTTTGAAGGCCGAGTGACCAGAAGTAATGATTCAAGGCAGGAAGCATGGTAGAAGACTATAGTATTGGGTGACTGCTGTAGAAGCCAATGATAGGACAGACAGACCATAGACAAGTAGTGGCTTTGGAGATAAGATGGAAGCCACTGGTAAGACTACCTGTATAGGAGCTGTATAGGAGCCATATAGGAACTGGGTCATAGCTATCCTTAAATACCGAAATGAGGCTAAGAAAAATAGTAAATTAGACCTCATTGAGAGCTTTTCACATAGCCCTCATGGCCTCATATGACTAAAAAGGGGTGCCGAAGGCCAGACGTTTTCCAAAAAGGGGTGCTGAAATTACAGTGCCACGGCATATGGCTGTTAAATACCGAGATAAGGCTAAGAGGGATAGTAAATTAGGCCTCATTGAGGGATTTTTTCATGGCCCTCATGGCTTCAAATAAAATGAGGCCAAGAGGGATAGTAAATTATGCCTCATTGAGGGATTTTCATATAACCATCATGGCCTCATATGACTAAAAAAGGGTGCTGAAAGCCAGACGTTTTCCAAAAAGGGGTGCTGAAATTGTGGTGCCACGGCTTATGACTGTTAAATACCGTGATAAGGCTAAGAGGGATAGTAAATTAGGCCTCATTTACGGATTTTTTCATGGCCCTCATGGCCTCAAATAAAATGAAGCCAAGAGGGATAGTAAATTATGCCTCACTGAGGGATTTTCATATAACCCTCATGGCCTCATATGATTAAAAGGGTGCTGAAAGCCAGACATTTTCCAAAAAGGGATGCTGAAATTGGGGTGCCACGGGATATGGCTGCTAAATATCGAGATGAGGCTAAGAGGGATAGTAAATTAGGCCTCATTGAGAGATTTGTTAATGGTCCTCATGACCTCAAACGAAATGAGGCTATGAGGGATAGTAAATTAGACCTCATTGAGGTCTTTTCACATAGCCCTCATGGTCTCGTACGACAAAAAGGGATTCTCCAGAAAGTATCCTCGATAGGTATCCTCAAATAATGCGATACCAGGTCATAGATATCATCAAATACCGAGATGGGGCTAAAAGGGATAGTAAATTAGACCTCATTGAAGGATTTTCTCATAGACCTCATGGCCTCATATGACAAAAAAGTGATTATCCAGAAGGTATCCTCGATAGGTATCCTCAAATAATACAATACAGGTCGTAGGTGTACTCAAATACTGAAATGAGGCTAAGGGGGGTAGTAAATTAAACCTTATGAGGGATTTTCCCATGGCCGTCATGGCCTAAATCGAATTGAGGCTAAGAGGGATAGTAAATTAGGCCCCATTGAGGGATATTCTCATAGCCCTCATGGCCTTATACGACTAAAAAGGGATTCCATAACCAGAGACGTTTCACAAAAGAGATTCCATGGGACGTGGCCATTGGATATAGAGGTGATGAGAATCGGATAGGACTTCGATGCAATAAGGGGAGAAAACTCGGCATAGAGATTACGGGGGATGAAGCAATCTGATTGATTAGAGAGCGCCAGGAAAGTGAACTGATTGGTGATATAAATAAATGAAACAACAAGAGTACTCGGAATATGGTCAGAACTAACAAGAACCGACCAGAAAAGCTAAATATAGGAATAATAAGCAAAACTGTTCCAGTTGATAGGCTCTTTTACTCAACTGGAGTATACACCAGGACAAAGGAACCTGGCCAGGTAGACGAAAACTATTGCACAGTTAGATAGAAGAAGAGAATTCTGAGAGAATTCCAAATAGTACAACCTGTCGGGTTGTTTGTGGTAATTCTACGAATCTGGAAATTACTCTTGTGTAAAAGAACATACCCCTATCCTATAAGAAGGTTTTAGGTCACATAACAACCACGTGCTACCATAGAAACCAAGATGGCGGCCTCCAGTATACAAAATGGACGATGGAAACACGTATCACCCTAACAACGCGCACTGCGCATGCGCACTAACACAATGTATCACTATGGGATGACGTCACAATATGGCCGCTCACGCGGGTTACCATAAGAATACAACATGGCGCCATTGGGTCACGTGACATGACGTCACTTCCGGGGTCCGGCACAGGAGTTCGGCAACCTAGGGGTGAAACATACGAGACATACTACTAACATACTAAAGCTTTTTGTTATTTAGAAATAATTTATTTATTGGCACTTTCGACAGCCAGGGCCGCCTCGTGTCGGACAGTTTTACAGGCGTTGGAAGCCCGAGTACCCGGGGCAACCACAGAGCAGCGGCTAACATCTGTCAGACTCCAAACGAACTAACTATGCGCAATTAGGGTTGACGGTGGTTAAAGGCAAGTGCATCATCGACGTGCAATACGCCTAAGTACACAGCGCCACCGTGCCCCCACGCGGGTAATCTGGAGTAAGTGCCCTGCCCAAGGACACGACGCAGTTACCGCTGGTCGTGATTGGAGCATACACCTTTCGGTTTGAAGTTCAATACTCTAACCACTGAGCCACTGCGGTCCCAAAGGAGGTTGTTATGTTAACTCACGTCTGCATTGTGTGCCACTAGCAAATCGTCCCCTTTGGGACACAGGACATTCTAGCACTCAGGCGACGAAATTGCTCAAACATCCCCCCCCCCCCCCACACACACACTCTGCTTCTTTTCACAATTTCCAAATGTCCTTAAAGATCTCTCTTTGTTTTAGTATTATTTTGTCCCTAACCTTTATTGTTAACAGGTTGTGGTCACTGTTTGACTCAGAATTTCCTTCGACGTCTATTTTCATGTCTATGACCTCTCTCTCCACAGCTCTGGATCAGAGAGTACATAGTCGATTATTGTCTTTCTGTCGTTCCTTCCCCACGTCCATTTACCCTTACACTTTGCATCCCTATTTAAAATCTTCAGGCCTAGTTCTCCAATCTCCATTAATACAACATGGAACCACCTTTTTTGCAGTTCTGTAACATTGGACCTCAGTACCGTGTATACATGTCGCCACTCCGCTCAGGCCTTATTATGTATTTATTTTTGATAAGTCTGTGATTCTCACAGGGCCTAACTCCTTCATATACATACCTACACTCCCCCCCCCCCCCCTTTTCTGACCTTCTGGTCGCCCCCTTCAAATCCACACATACCATCCTTCTGTCTAATTTATATCTCACTAAGGCCTATCGAATCAAAATTCCCATCCTCCACCAAGGTTGTAATTTTGCTTACTTTCCAACGGAGATCACGAATGTTGCTATAGCCTATTTTGAAAATGCATGAGTTCTCGGAGATGTTATTCCTCTGTCTTCGTGGTGACCCTTCATTCTATCTTTTGTGCATTTGCACCCCCCATCTTGTTTCTGTATCCAAACTTATCCCACCCACCCTGCCTTATGCAAAAAAGGCTCCTCTAACTGTAACAAGTTCCTATCCAACGCCTCTGCACCCCCTTGGACTTAGATGAACATCATCCCTGCCATACAACTCCCGTTTACCCCAGAATGGCCCCCAATTGTCAATAAATGGTATCCCAAGATAGTTGTAGTATTTCTCTAATTCCTAGTTTACCCCAATAATTCTAAAATTCCGTTGACTTCCTTTACTCATGACTGCGAGGAGGTCCGACATTACAACAATTGCATTCCTATCATGTAACTTTGTGATCAAGTCATTGCATGTATCCATAAGCTGAACTGACCTTGCTCTGATATTGTTTGTACCTATATATGCACCACCACCACTGGATCTGTCCCTGAACCCATAACAATCCCACCCACCCTATCCCTAATATCCTCCACCTCAGAGCTTCCTGCCTCTCCCAAAACACTGGACCTATTATTCACGCTACACCCCACCAAGCCTTATACTCTCCTATCGTCTGCCCTCCTCGCCTTCCTCTTGCTGACAACCCCTCATCCTTATTCTCATCCTCTTCCTCAGACTCTCCCACTCTAAGGGCATATTATGAAATTTATGCCATGTAAATCGAAGATGTACTTTTGGCATCAGATACATGATTACATTAGACTATTTGTTGGACAGCAGAATTTGAAGTTTTGGTAACAGTGTTGGAGTCTGATGCATAGAGGTAAATTAGTTTAAACAATATTTATTTCAGAAAAATATGAACAATAGCATTATTAATTATGGAATTATGGGAAAACGTGGCTTCGAAAAATTGAATATTTTTTAAATACCATTTTCATATGCAGTTGTCGCACATGTAACTAAAAGGGGGTGGGGGTGCATACAATTCTTTTCACACTTTACAAACAGAGGATGATATGCTCCATGGGTAGGTAGGTAAGGGAGGGTAGTGGGAAATTCCGCTTTTGAGGTTGCTGGGTGGTAGAAAATGACTGGTTTCGGCATTTTTTCATGCAACTTTCCAGGTTGACGCCTTGCATTCAACTAAAGGAAAATGTAATACATTTTGGGGTTAGATAACTAAGTTAAAGAATATTCGCATTTGAGGAGAGTGTCTTTTTGGAAATGCCTGGTAAACTGAGGAGCGGAACGTGAACACTCCGGAACATTGATAAAGTCGTAATTTCTTCCTGTTCATGATCCAGTCCTGTCACCCTGTTTTTAACATAATGTTTCCAAGGATGCCGAAAGCATCTTCGTCGTTGTGGGATGGAGGTTCTCTTCATCCAATCTAATTCTCTCTGTCTTGACAGCTACAGACATTAAATTCTTTCCGTGGTCATAGAGTCATCACTTCATTATATTGTTTATTTTTTAGTGAGTTCATAAAATTTATAGTGATATGATGCGTTGGAATGAAAAGGCGTCAACATGCAGATTTGGTATCGCATTCCGAACAACACTCGCATTAAAATTGAATTTGAATTTCAATCAATCGGTTGTCCCCCAAAATTAAACACCGAAAAGGTAGAAACATGCTTGATATGTTCACGTATAAACATTTTTTGGTGTGTATTCATACTTCAGGTGCCGCACGACAACGCAGATACCCCCAGAAATGGTCTACCTTAAAGTTGCGTCGATTTACCCAATAGACCAACAACGTCAACTTTAAATTTTAATGTATCACCATCAGTTGAGTATAGACAAAATGCAAGTTTGGCCCAGATTATTTGATGAATTCGGCGCCTTAACAGTGAGTAGTTCGGCCTCCCATTTGCAAGTATGAGGTTGCATTTGCACCTTGAAGTTGGACTATAAGGTGTACACATTGCATAATATTAAATGGAACTGCCATTTGAGATCCAGAATTTCAGAAGACACGGCTATGGCTGAAGGCTGCCTAAACTACCGCTTGGACTATCCAAGTGTGCAAGGGTAAAATTCACCTTGTAGTGAATTTTGATGGAACACATTAACCAGAGTGCTTGGAGAAGTGGTAGCACCATTCATGGGGGGGGGGGGGGGGGGGGGGGGGGGATTTCCTCCTGCACTGATCACCATCTAAGTGAATCAGACTTGTTGGATGTTTATTTAACCGTGGAGAGCCGCAAACAAGGAAGAAAAAAGAGAAGGAAGGGACCATCCATCAGGCACTGTAGTGGCCATCGACTGCCGGGGTGTCTGGAGAAGAGGATGGAAAGGGAAGAGAAGGAGGAATTGAGAGACTTAAGAAGGGTCTTACCCTGTACCTCAGAATGAATCATCCATGTCCAGTCTGGGCCAGTGGCCCACTCCTTGCAGGGTGGTGGTGGGAGGCAGTCAGAGGATGTTGGATCGCTAGGAGATCTCGAGCCCAGCAAATTTTTCCTTGGAAAATGATATGGACGAGGGAGCTCTATCTTTGGTGCAAGGTGCGGTCCCGGGCGAGGCCTTTCAAACCCTTCCAATTCATATCAAACAAACTTCTTCGATCCAGAGCCCTGTACAGGCAATGAGACATCCGGGCATCCAGACGGCTTTGTACTCATTAAAGGAAGAACAGCGGGAAATGAGCACGAGAGGAAGAAGTGAAATGGCACATTGAATAAACCATCAAATCAAGACGCTTTTGGCAGCCTATGATGTTCAGAAAACTCCCGAGGCAGACATAACTTCAACTATACCTCACCATCCAGCTCAATCCTCCAACAACTGCTACAGTCTCTCCATCCCAGCCACCTTCTCCAAAGGAGAACTGCAGAAGACACAAGCGCTGCAAAATGCCCTGCCACTTTCCTCATTTTCCACGCCCAGACATGGCACAAAATTTTAAACTTACTGTTAACTCGGGTCAAAAGGGGTTTGCCCCACACCATCCATGCACACCTTCTGCATGCAAAAAAAAGTTTTATTTGAAAAGTATGCTTAGGCATAACTAGGCGCCACTATATTTGGACCTTCCTCAAAATAGCAATGCTATTGGTGAATTCGGCCACAATTTAATAAAATGGGTGGAGCCACGTTTCCACTGCCAAGATTTGGGCTGGACATTTTTTTTTTGTTTTCTGGTTTTGTTCCGGTTTTTTTCGGCAAACTGGAAAAATGAACTGCAAGACAGAGCAAAAAATGTCTGAACAGTTTTATTGTGTTTGTGCATAAACTGATCAAACTCTCTTAGTGGTAGAGAACTTGACTAGTGACTACTGCTGACTAGGGTTGTTGCGATTAATCGACTAACCATCGACTGTTGTGGTAGTCGACGGTTTTTATTTTTAGTTGATCGTCATTCATTTTTAAAGTGGTACAAGTCAGATTAAAATTGTGCTGTGTTATGAGATAAATTAACAGATTGTTGACTTTCAAAATGTCTCACCATAGTTACTTATTATATATCCCATGGCCTTTGTTTTCTGCATTATTGTGCAAAAACATAATTTTGGAAACACTGTGCCTTGCCATTTGATCAATCCCTGTTCTCTGTAGTATTAACCAGCATCCGTTGATCGGTACTAAACAGTATCATTCAAACGGTGTATCTTTTCATAACTGCAGTTTGGGAAGTCACTACAGAGTAAAAATAGAATCTTCAGTCAGTCTTGTACATTCGAACAACCCTCTTTGGAATAATTTGAACAGCGATAGTGAGAAAATTGTCTCAAGACCCTCAGCGGTAACTTCACTTGTAGTACTAAGTTGTAATTTGTGTTGGAGTGGAGGGGGTTTTATATTCAAAATTTCTGAATATTAGTTCCCGAAAAGAAACATTTGCACAAATGTTCTTCTGTTTAAATTCTTCAAATCAATCGGAGTCTGTCGGAGATATTCCGGTGTTTCTATTTTATCTTGACGCAGAAAGGTACACATTCAAACATGGTCAGTTTTATATTTATTTTGTAAGTATATTAGAGATTGTTGAATTCATGGGAAATGACTATTAATCGACTAACCATTGACTAATGCTGGTGATTAGTCGACTATGAAAATTGATAGTCGTGACAGCCCTACTGCAGAATCTTGTCACTTAGTCTGTCTGGCAACAGGGTAAATACGACATGTTCCCATTGTCGCATTTTCTCACGGATTGACTCGTCCACTGGACTGGTCAATTAGGGAAAGAATGTGACAATGAGAACACAATATTGTTTACATGAACTTTATTCAATTGTTATCCTCTATGGGATCAGCTTAGCAACTGATCCCATAGAACCCCAAAGAATGATCAAAGGAAAGTTAGGCTTGACCCACTACAGACTGGGCTTTCGTGGTGAGTGGTTTCGTACAAAGTATTGTAGATTTTGTCCAAGTTAAGGAGTCTGAAGTGTTATTTACTATCTGTTCTTAACTCATAGAAAACTGAACCAAAACTGAGGTTTTTTCCTGAAAGCGAACTGAAACTGAATCTACGAAATCCATACCTCCCAACTCTAACTTGGCTAAAACATTATATTATAATGAATCAGTAATTATAAACTGAGCTTTTTTTTTTAAACATTTGGTCCCCTTAATTGATTCATGATGGGTGCTAAGCTGTTTTACATGAAGATTAGTATTTACACATCAAAGTACATGTATATATGTCTTCAAATGATTATTCACTGAAGAATAACATCCAAGTCCTGTAAAAACAACACATACCATGTTCGGTGTGAGTTTGAGATTGTTGTTTTCTGTTCTGAATGATGGCACTTGATTAATGTTGAGTGTCCAGATAACGTATCTCTGGTAAATATGACTGATCACAGTTACACTAATACAGTGAGTGCCCTCTAGAGATGGGCGGTTAACCGAAAATTCGGTTCGGTTTCGGTTTTGTTATCAAAACTGAAACCAAAACAATTACAGAAAACTGTTGTCGCGGTTTTCAACTTCAATGTTGAAAAACTCGAATCAGGTCAAATATTTTAGGGTGTGTCGGGTTACCCTAAACACAGGTATTTGGGGAGGGGGCTAATATTGTATCAGACTCGAGGCAAAAATCATTTTTCTCAAACTTGAAACTCTTGAGATAATTTATGCAAATACATTGTGCTCAAGAAATCACAATACAGGTATAGGCTATTACACAGGTGAGTTAACTGGAAAAGAGAGTCCCTGTGACACAGACTAGCGTCCAATACATCTTATGATATGCAAATGCAATGTATTGTTATGTTTGTATAATGGAAACCGAAAACCTGACTCTTTGAATGAAACCGAAACCGACAAGAAATTTGAAAACCCCCACCTGTAGTGCCCTCGAAATAAATACATGTAAAGGTCACAAGATTTCGAGTTTGGTGCATCAGTTTCTTGGAGAATCACTATTAATTAAAAGTGCAACTAATATAAAACAACAGTCAGATGTTGTCTGGATAGGTTGCAATGCCCTGGTTGTGAACAATGGCAACAACATACATGCGATACTGGAATAACAAGGACTGTTTATCATGCGACAGTAAAAGAATATACAAATATAAATTGGAAATGTGAGATTTCGACATCTACAGTTACACCGATGACGTTCCAAAGTTTGAGACAGAAACCAGTGGGTTGTCAAATATACAACTTGAAAGCACACAGCTATTTATCCAGATGCCTTTTGTTGCAAATAATTGAGTCTTCTTTAGCCAATTCATTGCCAGCAGAGGCAAATAACAACAGCAACATCAATGAAAACAGATGTGAAATTGCTCGGAGTTCTTCCAAGTGAGCTGGTGACAAATTGTTTGATAGCATGGGTGATTCCTATACAATAATAAAACAAACTGGGTACAGGGTTGGAGATCAAGGAAATGATTTTGGCTTGTGCACTGGTTCAAAAAATTATCTTTTGACCCTCATGATTGTTTTAATTGTACTTTTGTCAAAATGTCTCATCGAGGTAGAGGAGGAAAAGTGTAGAGGGATAGAGATATGTTGTACCCTGATCACTTCCAACTGCATTTCCTATTCTTTTTCTTTGATGATGATTTTGTTGATGGAGAGGTAGAGTTTTGGATATTTGTCCGATCATGAATTTTAGTTTTTTGAGTTTGGCCTCTTATCTACTGACATTTTACTTAGTTTCCTCTCTTTCTATCCTCCATTGCTCTTTTTCTGCTTTGTGGGTCCATCTTGCTTCAACCTCATCTAGGGTCTACCTACCATCCTTTGGGGAAGCCACCTCTGGACAAAGTCACTATATAATGTACTGGTCCAAATTCAATACGGGTGCTACAGAGATCATTGGGTTAAATTTACTTTTTTATGCCGATCTCACCAATTTTTGGCCGAACTTTCATTGGGCTAAACTTACTGGCATTCCACATAGAAGACCAAACCACAAAGAACTGCAGAGGAATCAACTACCACATAGAATAGTCAGGTCCTACTACAATATAAAATCCATTGCTTAGTATAATTACAGCCAAAATAGATCAAATTTAGCCTTTTGGTGTGATAAATATCAGTACAGTGGAGCCCACTTAATTGGATATCTCTTAATTGTATATACCTGTTAACTGAATATAATTTTCAAACACAAAACCATTTACCATACCTTCAGTACAAATTTGATCTCTTAATTGCAGGGTTGAAGAGTAAACTCCTGTTAATTGTATATAAATTTTTGTAATATGTCGAAAAAATTACTGTGACACGCACCAAATTCCCCTTATTTATCAACCTTTTTGGCCTCACTGCATCCAATACAGGCATTTATTCTATTTTGTCTTGATTGACAGAGCTCTATGAGCTCTATCAAACAAGATATAATAGAATAAATGCTCAGTTTACCTCCAGAACACAGGAAACTGACCAAATCCCTGTTAATTGTATACTCCTGTTAATTGAATAATTTTCACTGGCAAAATGGATATTCAATTAAGAGAATTCTACTGTACTATCAATTTGTGTTTTTAAAAGAGTGGAATGCAATTACTAGGGCTGGTTTGAGTTAGTGCATTATTAATCATTGATCTAGTCTTGGACTAAAATATCTTGAAGAAATGTAAATGAATAGTTATATCATTGGAGACAATTGGTAAGGAACCCTTACAGCTGATTAACATCCCTAATTTCTTATTCAGACAGTGGCCAACTTCCCTGCACAATTCACCAGGGCAAATTTCCACTCGTATGAATGATTGGAATCTTAACGTGGTAGGGTAGCCACAACATTTGGTTTGCTGAACTATAGGAAATGTAACAGTTATATAAAAGAGCACTTGGAATTCTCACTAACCACTAATGGCTGTAAAAATGAGACATCAGCAGGCAATTGGGCAAGGCACTTTATCCTGCTTGCCTACATGGGGGCGCGTTGACGCTGTGTACTAAGGTGTACTGCATGTCAATGGTGCACATGTCTTCAACTGCTGTAACCCTGCTTGAACAGAGTTGTTGAGGAGCTGGCAGTTTGTTGTCGGTGGTTCTCTCCGGGGGCTCCGGCTTCCTCCAGCTGTAAAATTGTCATGGTCATGATTAGCCATTGTGGATAAGTAATGTGTTTTGTCTCCTTGCTACAATATATAGCTTTCAAAAAGGCAAAACAGCAAATATTCATTGTTACATGTAGAGACGACTGGTACATTTAAAAAAATTTGGTTCGTTTGATATATGGTAAAACTGATCAGACATGCAGTTCAGTATTCTAGATGGTGAAAAATGGAAAAATGTGGCCTAACAAAGTTAAAATCTGCTTCTCGGGAGCCCCCTCATGGTCCTTTTGGCTGTCACATGCTCTCTTTTTGTAATCAATGCAAACTTAAAAAAATAAAAATTAAATGGTTTATGTCTGATATTGTACCCAAATTAATAAAGTTGTTAAATTTGTCCCTTGAGTGCAAGAAGGCTTTGCAATGCCTTCTTGCACTCAAGGGATAAAATACACCCCCACCCATGCTATTCTGTAGATTATTAGGCCTAAAACATAAACTAAACCAAGAACATGAACTTTTGATGGCAAAGAGATAGTTACAAAAAAAAGAAAAAAAAGCCCACCTACATGCAATTTTACAAAAATGGCCTGATAAACAGATCTACTCTGTGGGGCCTATAATCAGCTTTTAAAACAATTAATCATTTAAATAAACTAAATTAATAAGAAACACCCTCCTCATACTGCTAACATAAAAATAACCACCAGACAGAATCTTTTGCTATTGATATACAACATCCTCAGGATGATCAGATTCAAGGTTGTGCAATCAAATCCCTGGGTTCACTTTTGGATTCACTCCATACAGGAGCCCAGAATTGAACTCCCATACAGAGAAAATTCTTTAGAAATCCTTTTTCTTCCACTGAAATACCTTGGTTAATATTTTGGCTCCCTATGGAGCAAGCCTGAATTTTCTTCACCTCCACATCTATCCATTAGCATCATTTCAGGGTTTCCGCTAGACCGACTGGGGGTCCGTCGACCGGACCCATTCCCCCCGCCGATCATACTATGATCAGTCAGAAAAGCTGGTGGTTAAAATGTCGAGTACAATGCTGTATCGTAACGACACTGAGGATCCTTTGTTTCCATGTAATATAGGCATAATTATGTTGTATACTATGCCTACTATTACTGGCGACAACCTGATACTTTATAACCCTCAGACGAGAGGGGGAAACAAAGTTCAAATCCTAAATGTCGCCTATAAAGTTTTGGACTCAAATTGTCAAGTTTGATCTGAAATCACTGGCTTTTATTTCGAGCGATAAATGATGTAATTGCATGTGCATGACGTCGCACGTCCGCGTCATGGTTCTTTTCGAATATTTCGTTCTCTCTGCATTTCCAATTATTTACGTTGGCACGTATCGGGTTGTATAAAAAAAAATTGAGGTCAAGTGTCTCAGTCACTGTCAGGATTTGTGGATTTTGTGTTGTTTTGAGTTTGTATTTTTATGAAACTGCCGACCAGATGTAGTATTGTGTGTCCCGTGGGAATTTAGAGAATTGTAGGAGGAAAAAATACATATTTTCCACTTCAATTATTCTGCATTTTAGTGACCAGAATGTCCCCATAGGCCACCAGAGAGCACCTAAAAATCAAAATTTTCCTTGGGGGGAGAACACCCCCAGACCCCCCCCCCCCCTCTATATGCACGTGCGGCAGATGTCTTTGGCGTCTGAGTTTCACTTTCTTTAAACTACCAGACCCACAAATTTCCCTCTAGCGGAAACCCTGTATTTGGTATAAAGTCTTTGTGTCTGTCAGATTTTAGTTTGTTCAAATGAAGTCCCTGGTTCATCTTTGAGCTCCTTATGTGACCCCAAATTTGAACTGTTCTGAATATTCTTCAACCCTTTACCTAAAACAAGAAGCAGACAACACTTGCAAATAAAATTCTTGAAGCACTAATTTTTTTGATTTTTTGGGGTTAAAAACATAGCTTATGAGCCCTAACTGGAACGAGCTCCTTGAGCTCATTCCAGTGAAGATAATAAGCTGTTTTTCGTAACAAAAAATGAAAAAGTAATAAAAATTGAATGGTAAATTTTGTAAATAGCGCTGACCGGTTTTGGCCGTTATGTTAGATAAAGGATTAAAAACCTTTCTGTGATCCACCAGTCAGAATCTTCTGATATTTAGTATACGGCATCCTTCTTTTTGCGGTACACCAGTCAGAATCTTCTGATATTTGGTATTCACCATCCTGATGGGGTCAGATTCAAATTTGTCAAGAGCAAGTCCTTGAGTTCATGTTTGAGCTTCATTGTATAGCCCAAATTTTAACTTGGTGCAACATGTGGAAAGTTCTTTAAAAGTCATCAGATCCACCCATCAGAATCTTTTGATATTTGGTATATGGCATCAATATGGGGGAAGATTCAAGTTTGTTCATATCAAGACCTTGGGTTAATATTTGGGCTCCCATGGGATTGTGGAATTTATCTTGTTGCAATATGAGGAATATTCTTAAAAAGTCATCTTCCTCAGACCTACCAGTCAGAATCTTTGGATATTTGGTACACTACATCCTTGTAGGATAATATTCAAGTTTGTTAAAATCAAATCACTGGATTCTCATCTTCAGATCCACCAGTCAGAATGTCCCCAGAGGGTGAATTTTATGATGCACAGCAGGGTAGCATCACTAAATTTACTCTCTGTGAACATCTATCTGAATCAAGGTTCCAAGCCTAAACAGAAAGATGTACCCAGGGGATACATTGGCCTACTGGGATAGTTTCAGCAAATTCACCCTCTGGGGACTTCATTCTGCATATGACAGTTGCTTTTTTCCAGGTTTGCTCACATGACCTATAAACAAAACGGTGACAGTGCTGTTACATCAAAAATACAGATCAGGCTTTCTTCACAATGAACAAAGAAATACACGTTTCCATGTAATCTCAGAAAACGAAACAAGCAGAATATGAATGCTTATACCTTCTGCTATAAATATTTATAAGGGGTCTAAATGTAACGTTTGTACATACATGTTCTTTCTGCAGCTTTTAGACTCTACTGTTAAATCATGGCAAACTTATTATGAGTGAACAAAAAATAATTCTCCCGACCTTTTAGGACACTTTTGGAATCTAAAACAAGAATGAATCAGCAGTTCTTGAGAAACAAAGTTGATTATCATTGTTTTCCTTGCAAGAATCATTTGTGAGAATCAATTCCACTTTCTGTAGAATCTTAAGTCCAAGCCAGAAAATAAGTAGACTGTCATCTGCAAAATGAGGTCTCCAGAGGGTGAATTTGGTGATGCTACCCTGCACAGCAGGGTAGCATCACTAAATTTACCCACTGTGAACCTCAGTCTGAATCAGGGGCTTAAACCTAAACAGAAAGAGGTACCCAGAGGATAAATTGGCCCACTGTATGGGATAGAATCAGCAAATTCGCCCCCTGGGAACCTCATTCTCCAAATGACAGATTGCTTATTTTCTGGCTTGCTTAAGTCCTGCAGCACTAATGTCAGACTTATCTCTTTTTTCCAAAATGTATTTTGCCACATCTTGATCTGAGGAACATAGCCCAAACATTGGCCCATACATGTTCCAAGTTTTCAAACAGTAAGTTTATTCAAATCAATACATTTTGTTTTTTAGTTCTTGTTATCAAATTCTTCATTCAGAATGGAACCCTCAAATAATGGTTCAGATGTTTATGAAGCTCAGTTGAAGGATGTCTATGATAGCTGTGACAAAAACAAGACAGGGGTACTTGGTGAAGGTGGTTTAAAAGAACTATGTCAGAGACTGCAATTTGGTCCACAAGCTGATATTTTGCTGGATCGTCTTACAGTAAACCAAGATCGTGTGAGGGTAAGAAATCAATAATACATCTACCTACTGTTTTTTGAGTAGGTATCAGTACCAGAATTATTTCATAAGTGACAGCAAGGAGATGTTAGTTCAATTTCCTTGTAGTCACTCACGAGTTGGGCTGTCAAAATTTTTGAATTTAGAAATCGATTAATCGTCAGAAATAATTGATAATAATCGATTGATTGTAGCTAGATGCCCCCATCTCATTCTGAAGTCATTAGAAATGAAGTTCAAGTCAGTTGACCTGCCTGGAGTAAACAACGAAGATGATCCTCTTTTAGGTACATTCAGTGCTTTGATGTTCTGAACTTTTGAACTGTCTGTGTGATAATCAAGACTGGTCATCATTCATAAATTACGAACTTCGCAAGTTCGCAGCTGCTGACTGGTCTTGATTATTACACTGATGGTTCAAAAGTTTAGAACATCAAAGTTTTGAATGTACCTAAAAGACAAATGCTTCTTACGGCTTCTTGAGATTTAACGTTGACGTTCTTGACCTTTTACCTTTAGAAAGAATAGTTTTTTCCATACAATTTTTTGTTAATTATTAAACGTCTAGAACGGGGTAAAATTTACCTATTCTTTGGCAACGAAAAATACTAATCGATTTCAGCGTGACTTATTGGCGATCGATTAATCAATTAATCGCAACTGTCCTACTGGTGAGGTAATGTTGGTACAGTGAAACCCTGTTAATGGAATAGTCACATTACCAGTGGAAATAAATTATTCAGTTAACATGAGTATCCCATTAACAGGGATTTGATCACTTTCCTGTATTCTAGACATAAGCTGAACATTTATTCTATTATATCTTGTTTGACAAAGCTCATGGAACACTGCCAAACAAGATTTAATAGATTAAATGCCTGCATGGGATGTACCGTGTTGAAATTGGGAAATATGCAGTTGTAATTCTGCTAATTCGATGATTGTCAAGGTAATTTCTTGACATATTTCAGGACTTTTCATTCAACGGGAATTTACTCTATAACCTTTATGCAATTAAAAGGTCAAACTTTTACTGAGCATATGTGTTTGGAAATTATTTTTAATTAACCCTTTACCCAACGAATCAGCCACAATCGTCCGCGTAATGTGCAAATTGAGCAGCTGAAAAAATATTATTTTTCAAAATATTTCAACAAAACAATATCATGTGACCCCTCTTTGGAACGAGCTCGTCGAGCTCTTTCCAATGAGAGGTGACATGATATGGCTTTGTTGAAATGTTTTTAAAAATGATATTTCAAATAATTTGTGTTGAAGCCGACTTTATTAGTACTAATCAAATCTATTAACTGATTAGTGAATCACTCGGCGATTAATCGCCTGGGTGTATTTTCTAAAACCTTGAAGTTTCCACTTTGTGCTCCTTCAAGACACCAAGTGGGACGGATGCACGCACGGACACCGCTGATTTCTATAGTCCCACAAAAATTTTTTCGGGAGACAATGAAGTGTGAACAGCATATCTGCAAACTGCTGTCAGTGTTGTGTCATTTTAATTAATGCAGTCAGCGGAAATACATCTACAGAAGTTCTTGCTTTTTCAACACGTTCTTGTTTTGGGTAAGTGTTGCAGTAATAAGGTTGGTCAGAAAACAAAACATCACATAATGGTATAAACTACTGAATGAAGTTTTACAACTCGCATTACGTAGTGCAAATTCTGACCAAACAAATAGCACCATTTGATCACGTGATGTATTTAATATTCAATTAGGCTATTGTTTATAATTTGTCTAGCTTTTCATTGGGGGTTGATTAAGTTATGCAGATCAGGGAACAATCGCGTTATCAGAGTACACTTCTTCAGTTTTCAAAGTTTTTTTAGCACAATAACAAGGTGCAGAAATTTCTTATTAGACTGTAATATAGAAGTGAATTTTCGGAGAAAGTTTGATTTTGATTAAAAATATTTGATGGAACCAAATATTCTGGGCCCTCTCCTCAATTCCTCTTGGAAATAGAAACACCAAAGATTAATTATTAGACCAATCTATTTTTTGCAGCCCCGGTTGTTTGGTCGTAAGGCCTTGGAGACATTGACTTCCATAATGTTGCACAGTTAGACCCATTAATTGTGTCATAATTTAGAAGCCACTCCAGCCAATGCATTTAGTTAATACCACAGTTTTGAAGACTTTATTGCTTAGGTTAGCACCTGACATTGCATAACCGACTAATCTTCTTGAAATGTAGAACAAATACGCTCATTAAGTTTATTGGGGAAACTTCAGCCAGCCATACAGTTTCAATGTTTGATGAGTATGAAAATGAAATCTGATATTAAAATGCTGGCCAATCAATTTGCTAACACAACAGTTGTGAATTGTAAGATAAACCTATCATCACCATTTTGTTTATGTACAAAATGTCTCATCAGAGTCTCACTCTTGTCTCTGAAGCATTATCTCAACTCATCAAGATATGGCTTTAGAAACAAAAACTTGACTCAGAGTCATATATATTCTCACCGTTATGTTTATGTACATCATGGTTTCCATTCGCACCTCTGATTTCAGAGAGCGAACACCTAATCATGGAAATACCTGATCGATTGATGAAGACAATTACAGCCTTAGGGTCTCTCGTCCTATCACCTGGACTGTCCAGGAGATAGGAATGAGAGTCCACCTGACTCTGGAGTTCCAGGTTGAAGATGAGAAAACATCACCGCCCTCCTCGGGAAGAGGTAGTTCATTTGTCGAGAGGACTTCCTCTCGCACTGGTCCTCACCCAAAGAGAGAAGGAGGCCCTGAGAAGAGGAAAGCAAAGAAGAAGAGCCCGTCCACCAAGTGGAGGGATTCCAGATGCTTGGAGGCTTTCTTGGAGAAGAAGAGAGAGAGGAGTGAGGAAAAGGGGAAGCTGGAGACAGTCACCACTTCCGCTCCTACTCCCACAGAGGCACCCATCTTGCCTCCAGCTCCACAGCTGGAGATGCCAGATGTGGACAACTCTGTGGAGACTGAGATGGAATCGGGAGCTGTCTTCTCGCCTCTTCCAGAACCCCACTAACCTCTCCCTTCGGAACCAGAAAGCCTGACTGAGATCACGACCGAACCAACTCCACCAACAGAAAACGCCTTCCCCATCCTGATAGGACTATCCATAGAAGAGCAATATAAAAAAGTAGATGAATTCGTAAAGAAACAGAAACTATCCAGCCAAACAGATACTATGCTTCCAACAACCCTTCCAACAACTCCTACAAATCCAACATCACCATCACAGCCTCCTCCTCATAAGAAAAGGAACAAGAAACATAAACGCCGCTAAACCTGCTCCTTCCATTTCCTCCTTTAACACGTCGAGACATGGTGCAGTATCAAAAACACTACTATACAGTCACGAGTATGGGAATCTGAATACCGGTAACGATATCAGAAAAAATATCGCGATATACCGGTATATCGTGCACCAGTGTGTGAAACACATATTATTACCACTAAATCTATAAGTTACTAGTAGATTAACATGATTTTGGAGGGCTGTTAAAACTACATAATTTCAGGGACGTCATTCGACGAAGCCGGGCCGCGGGCGGATAATGGTATAAATAGCCATTAGCGGCCCGCGACCTGGCTATTTTTAGATTCCATGGTCAAATGAATAACTCCCATTCGGATGAAGTGCCTTTGTATTTCCGAACGGAAGTCGAACGCGCGATCGAAACAGAAATATCGAACCGACTTACTGATTATTTTTACCAGCAATTCCCTCGTGCGGTTAGCTGTAACAGGGAGTGGTAATAATAGTAATAACATAATTGTTGTCAGGCATCATGATTCATTTGCGGCCCTGCAGCAATGATAAACAGCCCTTGGGCTTATTAACGGCCCTCGACTTCGTCTCGGGCCTTTAATAAACCCTCGGGCTGTTCATCATTGCTGCAGGGCCGCAAATGAACCATAATGCCCTCCAAAATCATGTCATTGTTATAATAACTTATATTAAGTGCAAAGGATATCATGAATAAAAAAGATATTTTTGGAGCAAAAGATAGAAGTATCACTTACTGCTCTGGAAAAATGAGTGATTTGAATGGAAGACCATAATAATCCATGTCTACAAAGTTATTGAACCTATTGTTTAATACGAAAATAAGCCATTAAATTATCATGGGTTTACTGGCTTTCATCTGAATCTGGGATACAAGTAAATTAGTCTTTGTCAATTTAATTCCTGTAAAAACATGGCCAGCCTCTCTTGACTGATAAGCGTTCAATTACTGAGCCAGTCAATTGTCACATTGTGTTAATTGCGTATGTGTGGCTTCATGAAAACTGTGGCAAACAAAACTTTTTATCAAAACAACGGGTATCCAGTTGATGGAATTCCGAGGGCCTGGTTTCACATAGAACCAGTTGTAGCTCCTCCCCTTCTCCTATCTTCCAGCAGTGAACTTCCTAAGATGACAATGTCAAATGTCATCTGTCACATGCCAGGCCAGTCGGTCTGTTGATATTAAGCACGCCTCCAAGACGTGTTCATCCTTCACTTTCATGATAGTCTGCAGGTGTCAATCACCAGCCGACAATGTTTTCTCCCAGTGATGGAATCACACCTCTGTCATATTTGACAAAAATTGTTGCACATTTCGCAATTGTGAATAGTGTGATTTGAAACATTTTTGTGTCAGATTGCTGACAATGAATTAAGCGATAAGTATGGCTTGCTGATTACAGTTCAAACAAATGCGACCAACAGCAGGTGACCGTGTTTTTACAGCGTGACAGTCGGGTGTGTTTTTCGTTACTCTCATCATCTCTCGCTGTTTATCATTTGTTCACGAAATAAGGAAAGATAAACTTCCTGTATTTTCAAAGCAACTTTCTGTGCGATTTTACGAAAAAACACATGTTGAAATTTTATTATCATGTGACCCAATCCAATATCGTTACAGACGATATACCGGTATTGCCAAAAAATAGACGATATTTAACCGGTACTGATTTCAATACCGGTATTTACCGGTATATCGAAATATCGCCCAGCCCTAGTCACGAGGGTTGAAAGGAGCTTGTTCCCCATACCGTCCTTGCGCGTCTTCGGCGCGCGAAACCATTTAGTTTAGTTTATGTACAAAATATTGTATCGGAGTCAAGCTCTTGTTTCAAAGGACATATCTTGACGAGTCAGAGAAGAGTTGAGATATAGCCTCAGAAGCAAGAGTGTGTTGATTGAAGGATAAGTTAGCATTTTAATATCAGATTTCATTTTCAGTCTCGTAAAAATTCTTGTTGTTTCAGTTGAAACTGTATGCTGCTACCTTGAACTTTTGTTCCTCTGATAAACTTATTGAGTGCATACATGTTCAATGTTTCGAAAAGACTGTGTACTTTAACCCTTTACCCAACGTAATGGCCAAAACCGGCCAGCGCTATTCTCAAAAATCGCCAATTAATTTTCATTATTTTTTTCATTTTTTGTCTCAAAAACATAGGTTATGACCCCTCGATGGAACGAGCTCGTCGAGCTCGTTCCAACGAGGGGTCATAACCTATGTTTTTGAGACAAAAAATGAAAAAAAATAGTTATTCAAGAATTTTTTTTGCAAGTGTCGTCTGCTTTTCAGGTTAGGTAAAGGGTTAATACTTCCAGTGATTCAGATACAAAATCATAAAAGCAATGTGGTTCCATAATTTAATAATTATACTTTTGAGAAGTGTTTTTTTTTCTCTCTTTTTGTATGTAGAAAAGTACAAAGTCCCTTACAAACATGTTTTGAAAGCATGTAAATGTTCTATAAATAGGAATATAAACAAATTATAACCAAGCACGCAGTTGTATTTTGCAGTTGCAAGATACAGCTTTTGTATTAGGGACCCCAGATATACACTGTATTCTGGTAATTATGGACCAATACATACTTATTGTAAGATAAAACATTTTATACATAAACATAATGGTAATAAAATATATGTACTAAAAACGGTACTAAAAATGGGTAGATATTCCTGTTATTGTATGCATTGTGATGCTTTAATTGTAATTAGGCCTAAAAAGTTAAAAATCTGTTTCTCAAGCACTCCCGCAAATTAGAAATTTTTTTTCTAAGAAATATTAGAATAAATGCTAAGTTTACAATTGGAATACAGGAAAAGGAACAAACACTTGACTGAACACAAATCAAGGATTATGCTTCCATTTTATTTTCTTGGATAACTAGAAATTTAAATTCTGGTGTCAAAAACATAGGGGGGGGGGGGGGGGGGGGTCACAAACTATATTTTGATGACAAATAACTAAAAAAATTTAAAATCTGTTTCTCAGGCCCTCCCGCATTTTGGCTGCCGCATGCTCTCTTTTTATAACCAATGCAAACTTAAAAAAAATAAAAATTAAATGGTTTATGTCCGATTTTTTACCAAAGTTAATAAAACTGATAAATTTGTGCCGTAAGTGCAACAAGGCTTTGCAATGTTTTAGCATTGCAGAACCTTCTTGTACTCAAGGGACGGAATACACCACCACCCATGCTATGCTGTAGATTATGAGGCCTAAAACATAAAACAAACCAAGAACATGAACTTTTCGTGGCAAAGAAATAATTACAAAAATAAAAAATAAAATAAAAAAACCCCCGCCCACATGCAATTTTACCAAAAATGGTCCGAGAAACAGAAGATCTACTTTGTGGGGGCCTTAAGACATGTTTTAACTGGTAGAGTGCTAAATTATTTTTCAAAGGTGATTTGTAACATGAGTATTTTTTTCAAAGATACAATACTCCCAGCAAGAGGAGCCTTAGTTTAGCAAGATTTTGTTCATCAATAATTGTTTTGATACAATTTATTGGAGAGTGCCTGTTGGCACTCTCCAATAAATTGTAACAAAACAGTTTTATATGAATATTTCTTTATCTACTGCTGCACAAACGACAAGCTAATGCGCATAGTGTAAAGCCACTAAAGTGGCTTTCAGCACTTTTCAATAGAGCCATGATAGTGGCTTCCAGCACTCAACCAGTTAATTGTCCCCTGACCCTTCGGGGGACTATTGTAATCAGCAGTGTCCGTCCGTCCATCTGTCCATGCGTGCATCCGTGCATCCGTCCGTCCGTCCGTCACACCCTTGTCCGGATGATAACTTTAGTTTGGATGATTTTACTGAAACTAAATTTGGTATGTGTCTTACTTGGGTGGAAATGCAGGTCAAGTTCGAAAATGGGCACGCTCCACTGATTTCTACTGGATTTATTCCCCTTTTTCGACTTAAAAAATACAGTTTTTGTGTTGTCCGGATGATAACTTTAGTTAGGATCATTTGATTGAAACGAAATTTAGTATGCCGCTTATTTGGGTGGAAATGCAGGTCAAGTTCGAAAATGGGCACGCTCCACTGATTTTTACTGGATTTATTCCCCTTTTTCGACTTAGAAAATACGGTTTTTGTGTTGTCCGGATGATAACTTTACTTTGGATCATTTGATTGAAACGAAACTAAGTATGTGGTTTAATTGCTTGGAAATACAGGTCAAGCTAAAAAATGGCCATGCTCTGCAAACAAATTGCATCCTAACAGCTCCCTTGAATTTGCCATCTTGGTCGGGGGACCGGGGGCGTTGCCCTTGTTACAATAAAAAACACCCAAATTCTATAAGCATGGAGTGGCATTGATCTATACTTATTGTGTGATGCTTGCCACATCTGGGGAGAATATTTTGTTATTTCTATCGTGGCAATAGATATCAAAAAACATTTGTTAGAAATTTCCTGCTATCTTAGTAGCATATAATAAATTTTGTTACTCTTGACATTTTCTGAAGGCACTGACTGTGAGGAACTGAGGTAAAAATTCAGAACATCCTCTTCTTTGGGATCTGCAAATTAGAAATTTTACTTCGAAACATTTATTGACTCTGGCAGCAGATTTGCAAATCTGTTCTTTTTTCAAATCGAATCAGCCAAATACTAGCATTTTAGTGAATTCCTGTTTTCACCACATTATGAGGTTCAACATTCAATAGTTAGAAACAGACATAATTGTGATGGTTTTTTCGAAGAGTATGCCACTCTCTTCCTTTGGGCAATATCAGAAAACTTCTGTGTATTCCATTAAAAGGTGTTGTGAGTTGTGAAGCAACTGGAAATTTATAACCTGTTTTTCAGGCAATCTTGCAGCATGCACATATTAGATAATGTTATGAACAAGCCTGAAAATAAGCAGACTGTCATCCGCAAAATGTGGTTCCCAGAAGGTGAATTTGGTGATGCTACCCTGCACAGCAGGGTAGCATCACAAAATTTACTCTCCGAACCTCAGTCCGAATCAAGGTCTCAAGCCAAAACAGAAAGATGTACCTAGAGGATAAATTGGCCCACTGTATGGGATAGCATCAGCAAATTCACCCTCTGGGGATCTCATTTTGCAAATGACAGGTTGCTTATATTCAGGCTTGGTTACGAACTATACAATTGTATTCCTTCCCATACTATAGGAAATACAATAGAAAGGTGCCACCTTTATCTTGTACATGCAGTTAGTTAGATTCTGACTTTCTAAAGTTATCTGGGTCCAGGATAATGCTACAAATTTGGATTCTGAATAAATGAACGAAATGATTGTGTAATTTGCTGGAGTTACAGCTACAAATGATGTAAACATTGTCATGTCGGTATTTGTGCATCACAAAGACGTTTTTCACCCCTTTTGTTATAAATAAGTCTGAGTTCGCTTATATGGTCAGGCCTGGCAATCTAAAAAATCAAGGAGTGCAAAACAATTGCCTTCCTCTGATTGCTTGGGAGTGCAATTGCACCTGGAATTTTTAATGCAAAAACTTGTATGCTATTTTGGTTATATTCACTTCAAGGTATTAATATTGAGACTGAAAAATTGTACTACATTCAGCTACATAATGGAAAAATTGGCACACACATCTTCTCATTATTCAAAATGTTCCATTCAATTCTTATGTGACTGTCTTCTACACTCAAAATCTATTGATATGCAACACAGAATGGGTCATGCATTATTGCGAATCAATGCAACATTGACAAATCGTTAGTAGGCACAAAGATCACATTGGAACTCAGAGGACGAAATTATAATAGATTTTAAATGCAGTCCACAACAGGACTGGCAATCCACAAAATCAAGAGGTGCAAATTTGCAAGGTTTGAAAATGTTTGAGCTCCACAAGCTCTGTGAAACAAGATATAATAGAATAAATGCACAGTTTATCACTGGAATATATGTAAATGACCACATTTCACTTAACTCTTTAACCCTTTACCCAATGTAACCGCCAAAACCGGCCAGCGCTATTCACAAAAATTCCCCATTCAATTTTCATTTCTTTTCAACCTACTCACAATTGTTTACAACTGGCCGTAACATAAGTGCAAGCCTTACTTCGGAATCAACTCAAGCTTTTAGAATCTTTTCCAAACGAGTTAGAAAAGTACTAGAGTGCAAAAGCACGAAAAAGATCGAAAAAAAGGGTCGAGCGAGACCAGCACTCGAAATTACAGGTACTCTCTCTGCACACCTCTTGAGTTTACCGAGCGCATGCGCAACAACCGTGATGTCAATTCCTTTTATTTTCGCCATTTGTACATGGTCGGAAATTTTTGTGACTCGTGCTACTTTGCTGTTTATTCTTCGTGAACAACTTATTAAATGTGTTTTCTACATTCTTAGTGTGCAAGTGGATTGTATCTTTTTGTCAAGCTATCAAAATTATTATTGATTAATGTTAATTTTTATCATTATTGCTTGTTTCTTCACACTTCATCTTGTTTTTCCCCCACGTGTGAACACGACCTTCGTGCTGTTTTCCATCGGCGGGAAGCTTGATTACTTTAATATGATGCCAAAGACTATTCCTTGTACCTCTTGCTTGCAAGTGAAGCATGTGTACGACTCTCATTCCACATGTGTCACTTGCAACAATTGCACTCAGGCCCAATCATGTGGTATTTGTGGGGATTGGTCCTCAAAATTCTGGGCTTCTGTTAACAAGGTGGTTCTGTCCAGAGCTAGAACCCCTCGTTCTCGGGGTAAGGGTAGCCGTGCCGTAGCAGACATTTCTGCTGGTGCCAATAGTGACTCTGTCACACAGGATTCTGATCTGTCTTCTGTGGCGAGTTCCTCTGCAACTGTTGACGGTGCTAGTTCAGTGATACCTGACGAGGAGACCGCGGTCTCTTTGTCTTCTGCTGTCACTCTTGAGGCATCTGTTTTCGTAGAGAGCTTCTCCGAGGTCAGCTCGGTGACCCTCTCCGATCTGCCTCCTACACCGTCAACTGTTGCTGAGGAAGTTGTTACTCCAGATCCTATTCTGTCTGATGGTGGCTCTTCCATCTCCTCTGGGGATGGTCTACAGTCTCGGGGGACCGAGGCTGTATCTGGTGGTGTGTTTGTGTGCTCTCAGTCTCCCCTAGCCTCATGACGGGGCTGTGCGGGTTTGCTGTCTGCGCCGTCTCATCTGGTTAGGTTTGCTCCTAGTCGGTTGAGCCAGTCGGTCGCTTCGGTAGCGATTCCTCGTCCCTCGAGTGAATCGTTTATTGTTCCTCCTTCCCCTGCTAGTGTGCCGCCTAGCGGGATGGTGTTGGGACGTTGGCATCCAGGGCCTGCTGTTTCGGCAGCGGTCAGTGACAGCCCCTGTTAGCTGTCACTCTCGGAACCTTCCTCCGGTGATTCCTCACTGTGTTTCGAGTCTGGGTGTCAATCGATGCTTGCCGTCGGTCTCAGAGGATGGGCAGTTGGGGCCGACTGCCGCGCAGAGGCCAATGACAGATTCCTGTCATTCATGGGACAATCCTCCGGTGTCTTCTCACCGTGTCCTAGGTCCAGCTACTGATCGACGTGCGCTGTTGGTCTCTTTAGAGGATTTGCAGGCAGGACCTTCTGTTTTGCAGAGGTCAGTGATGGCCCCTGGGCGTCACAATCGGGACTACCCTCCAGTGTCTTCTCACCGTATCCCTATTCTGTCTGCCGATCGACGTTCGACGTCGGTCTCTTCTGAGGATTTGGATTCTTCTACCAGAAGGGTCCATTGGGAGGACACTCCGTCGGGCGATGCTGCAGCGACAGATTCTCAGGGTGACCTGCGTCAGGCCGTTTTGGCTTTCACCCGGTTGCTTTCTGGCAACCCTCAAGTTGGCCTCCCTGTGCCTCCTGAGGCACAACCTCCTTTGGTTGGTCGCCGAGATGTCTCGCTTGGCCCCTTGGATACTGCACAGTATTCACAGGAGGTTTCTGCTGGTCAGCCCGAGTTGGGCTACGTCTCCTCTGCTACGGAGGATGACGAGTATCTTGAAGGTGAGCGCTGTAACCCTGTTGAGCCTTCTAGCTCCGGGGTTTTGCATCCTCTGCAATCGGCTCAGATTGTTGAGTCCTTCCAGGGCTTAGATGCCAAAATGCGTTCTAAGGCCCTCAAGGGTTTCTTCTTTTCTAGAGCTGATGCCTTTTCTGCCTCCATCGCGGTTTCGTGTTTACGACTCCGTCTCTCCACCAGTCTTCCAAGGGGTGACTACTGTGGATGAGGATTCTTCTTCCCTCGGGTTGACAAAGCCTAAGTCGGCAGTTCTCCCGATGTCAGTAGTTGAGTCTATGGTGGGCCTGTCCTGAGAGATGCTGGGTATGTTATCTCTCGCGGACCATGTTGTCGCTGCTCTGGCTGAATATTTTCCACCAGGGGCGTTTGATGACGCTCAGGCGCCTTTTCGCGTTTTGTCATAGGCTCTTATGAACTTGACACATGCTCACGCCTGTAACACGGCTAATTTGGAGCTGGCACGCCGGGATGCGGTGTTGGATTCTTTACCATCCCTTCCTTCTGAGCAACGTGCTGATCTGAGGTCTGCCTCTTTGGTGGGCCCTCAGTTGTTCCATGGTTCTGTGGAAGCTGTTCGTGGCGAAGTTCTTCGTCATTCGAAGGACCAGCTTTTGCTGCGACAGCTTGACCAACCTGCTGCTGCGGGTGGGAGGCGTTCCAGGCCCAACAAGCGTGCTGCTGCGTCTGCCTCGTCGGCTCCGTCTGCTCCTTCTGCACATAAGAAGCTCTGATGTGGCCAGGCTCGCTGGCAGTCTCAGGCAGGAAAGTCTCAGGACTCTGTCACTTCCCGAGGTGGTTTCTCCTCTCGGGGGACTCGTCAAGGCCGCAAGTGAAGGTTCTCACCTCGATTCGTCTCCAGTCGGGGGAAGGCTGTCGCTGTTTTACGACCGTTGGACAGAGATAACGTCGGACTCTTGGGTCCTCGACATCATTCAATCCGGTCTGCGACTGTCCTTCCATCGGCACCCCAGTTTATCTTGGGTGCCCCTTCCGACTCGGGTCCCTTCCGATTCTCTGCGTCGGGACCTTCTGGTGCAGGAGATCGACAATCTCCTCTCCAAAGGGGCGATCGAGGTGGTCAGGAACACCCTTTCACCGGGGTTTTACTCGAGACTTTTCTTGGTGCCAAAGAAAAACGGCCAATATCGTCCTGTTATCGATCTGAGTATCCTGAACGAGTACATAATAGCTCCTCGTTTCAGTATGGAGACTTTCCGGTCGGTTCGACGTTCAGTTCATCGGGGCGATTTTGCGGCCAGTATCGACCTGAAGGATGCCTACTTCCATGTACCCATTCATCTGGCGTCACGGAAATACCTTCGGTTCTCGTTTAAGGATCGAGTTTATCAATTCAGAGCTCTCCCGTTCGGTTTGAACCTGGCTCCTTGGGCCTTCGCCTGACTGATGTCACATGTGCTTGCTTTCCACCACACTCAGTCGGCAGTGACTTCGTCAGCCTACCTAGATGACATCCTCCAACAGCATCACCATGCTGCTGTTCTGGAGTTCGATGTCCGGCAGTTTCTTGGCCTGCTAGCATCGCTGGGTTTCAGAGTCAATCGCGAGAAGTCGGATCTTTTTCCTTCTCAGCGATTCCGTCATTTGGGGATGGATTTCGACACTCTTCACAATGTAGTGTCGGTCCCCCAGGCTCGGGCGACGATTCTTTCCGCCTTGACTCGGAACCTGCTTCAATCTTCCTCGGTCTTGGCCAGGACTTTCCTTCGGATGCTTGGCCTTTGCGGTTCGGTGACAGATCTCATTCCGCTCGGTCTCTTGTTTGTCCGACCTCTCCAACACTTCCTGTTGGATCATGGCGTCCGAATGTAGATCCGCTGGACCTGGAACTCACTATTCCTCGGTCTCTGCTTTGTCACCTCTGCCCTTGGGCCGATATTCCCTGGCTGACACAGGGTGTTCCGTTGGAACTTCCTTTGGTCGATCGCATCCTTATTGCGGATGCCAGCGATCGGGGTTGGGGTGTGACATTGGATCCTCTCGGTCTGTCTACTCACGGCGAGTGGGACAGCGAGCAGGTGGGCCTTCATATCAACCAGAAGGAGCTCCTTGCTCTTCTGTTGAGTTTTCGGCTTTGGATCCCTCATCTGTCGGTCCATATTGTCCTACTTCTTTATGACAATTCGACAGTAGTGGCCTACATACGGAATCAAGGAGGCACACATTCGATTCCCATGTATCGACTGTCTCGGGATCGTGAACGCTCGGGTGTCCATTCGATGCATTCCCGGGCGTCGCAACGTCCTAGCAGACTCCCTGTCCCGACGCAACAGTGTCCTTCCAACCGAATGGATGCTACATCGGTCAGTGTTTCAGGCGATTTGCGAGCAGTGGGGCCGTCCTTAGGTCGACCTTTTCGCTACTCACTGGAATCATCAGGTAGAGACCTTTGTCTCCCCTTGTCCAGATCCTCTGACATTTGCAGTAGACGCTCTGTCTCTGGACTGGACAGGTTGGAGCGGCTATGCCTTTCCTCCTGCACTGATTCTTCCTCAAGTATTAGCGAAGATTCATGCTTGCAGTTGCAGGATCATTCTGATCGCACCCCTGTCTCCACAGAGGGTGTGGATCAGTCTGCTGCGGCCTCTATTGGCCGATCGCCCGATTCGTCTACCTCTACGTCGCGATCTTCTTTCACAGGGTCATCCCAGGAAGTATCACAACAACCTGGCGAGCCTGTCCCTTCACGCCTGTCTTTTATCAGGTCCAGTCTCTGACGTAGAGGTTTTTCGAGACGATCAGTGGAGTGCATTTCTGCATCGCGGCGACATTCCACTGGCATGACTTATTCTGCCAAGTGGAAGGTTTTCTGCCGCTGGTGTGCAGATCACAATGTGAATTACCGTGATCCGTCAATCGCTCAAATTGTGGATTTTTAGTCGAGTTGTGACGAAGTCAAACTCGACTTATAGTTTGGTGAATGGCGGGCGGGCGGGCGGGCGGGCGGGCGGGCGGGCGGGAGGGCGGGCGGGCGGGCGGGCGGGCGGGCGGGCGGGCGGGCGTAAACAATTGGTTTCCGGATGATAACTTGATAGTGGTTCAACTCACATTCATTAAACTTCATACATAGGTTGGTCTTGGTGGGAGGAAGAACCCTATTGATTTTGGACATGCTACGTCGAAGGTCAAGGTCACAGTGACCTTGAACATAGTAAATCTTAAACAATTGGTTTCCGGATGATAACTTGATAATGGTTCAACTCACATTCATGAAACTTCATAGGTAGATTGGCCTTGGTGAGGGGAAGAACCCTATTGATTTTGGACTCGCTACGTCAAAGGTCAAGGTCACAGTGACCTTTAACATAGTATATCGCAACAATTGGTTTCCGGATGATAACTTGATAGTGGTTCAACCTAGAGTCATGAAACTTCATAGGTGTGTTGGCCTTGATGCGAGGAAGAACCCTATTGATCTTGGACTCACCAGGTCAAAGGTCAAGGTCACAGTGACCTTGAACATAGTATATCGCAACAATTGGTTTCCGGATGTTAACTTGATAGTGGTTCAACCTAGAGTCATGAAACTTTATAGGTGTGTTGGCCTTGGTGCGAGGAAGAACCCTATTGATCTTGGACTCACCAGGTCAAAGGTCAAGGTCACAGTGACCTTGAACATAGTATATCGCAACAATTGGTTTCCGGATGATAACTTGATAGTGGTTCAACCTAGAGTCATGAAACTTCATAGGTATGTTGGCCTTGGTGCGAGGAAGAACCCTATTGATCTTGGACTCACCAGGTCAAAGGTCAAGGTCACAGTGACCTTGAACATAGTATATCGCAACAATTGGTTTCCGGATGAGAACTTGATAGTGGTTCAACCTAGAGTCATGAAACTTCATAGGTGTGTTGGCCTTGGTGCGAGGAAGAACCCTATTGACCTTGGACTCGCCAGGTCAAAGGTCAAGGTCACAACTCGACATTGGATCTGTGATCCTGAGCGGCATTTTTTGGTATATCTTTTTGACTCCAAGGGCCTCCAGCCTATTACTATTAAGGGCTATCGGTCTATGCTGTCTGATACTTTCTCTTATGTGGGAAAGCGGTGCATCGGTCGTAATCTTTTTCTCTCCAAACTCATTCGGCACTTTTCTTTGAAGAGGCCTCGAGTTTTGCGTCTTACACCCAAGTGGTGTTGCACTGTTTGGAGGGGGTGCCATTCGAGCCTTTATCTGAGACCGACATGCGTTTTCTCACCTATAAGACAGCTTTTCTTCTAGCGTTTGCTCCTGCTCGTCGAGTCAGTGAGCTTCATGTGCTATCTGTTGATTCTGCCTTCTTCCGAAATGAGGCTAACAGTCTTACCTTCACTACTGATTGCTCTTTTCTGGCTAAGAATCAACTTCCTGATTTGATACCTCCTCCCATCTGCATTCGGGCTCTCCCTGCTGTTGATGGCCGGAGGCCTCTTCTTTGTCCTGTTAGTGTGATCAAGACTTATATTACTCGCACTCAGTTCATTAGGAGGGGTCGGAAGAGATTCTTTCTATCTCTCATTCCTAAGAGGCAGTCTATCTCTTCCTATTCTATTTCCAGGTGGATCTGTCTTGCAATCAAGCTGGCTTATTCTCGCTTGTCTGCATCGGATCTTGTTTCGAACCGGCTTAATGCTCATGAGGTTCGTGCCATTTCTACATCCTGGGCGTTCTCCAATTCTGTTTCGCTCCGGGATGTTATGAATGTGGCTTACTGGAGGAATGCTTCTACCTTCTCCTCCTTTTATCTCCACCACCTTCAGCAGCAATCTGAGGACCTTTATTCTTTAGGCCCTCTCATTGCTGCTCAGGCTGTTGTGCACCCTCGTTAAAATTGTTTTTATCGAGGTTGTGCTTCGCTCAGCCTTGTTATTTTCAGGTGCCTTCTCTTTATCTTCATTACAGGTTTTGTTATTGTTCTCTGCCATCCTTGCTTTTCTCTCTACTATTCTTGTTGGTATTGGTTATGTGATTCACCTCCTCCTATTGCTTATTCAGCCAATTGTAAACAATTGTGAGTAGGTTGAAAAGAAATTAAAATTTTTTAGTAAATTTTGTTTCTTAACATACCTACCACAATTGTTTACCGGAGGCCCACCCTCCTTGGGGATATCTTTGATATCGATGCCTCCCCGCTAAATCACAAACTTCTCTTTGCCGGAAATACGGAATTGACGTCACGGTTGTTGCGCATGCGCTCGGTAAACGCAAGAGGTGTGCAGAGAGAGTACCTGTAATTTCGAGCGCTGGTCTCGCTCGACCCTTTTTTTAGATCTTTTTCGTGCTTTTGCACTCTGGTACTTTTCCAACTCGTTTGGAAAAGATTCTAAAAGCTTAAGTTTTTTCCGAAGTAGGGCTTGCACTTATGTTACATTGTAAACAATTGTGGTAGGTATGTTAAGAAACAAAATTTACTAAAAAATTTTAATTTTTTTTTAATCAAAAACATAGCTTATGACCCCTCATTGGAATGAGCTCATTAGGCTTCTTTCAATGAGGGGCCATAAGCTATGTTTTTGATGCAATAAATGGAAAAAATTAGTTATTCAATAATTTTGTTTGCCAGTGTTGTCCACTTTTCATGCTCGGTAAGGTTAACCAATGCGCAGCATATCAAAATTTATTATTTTAAGTACCGTTTTAAAAAAATTTCAATAAAACCATATCATGCTCGGCGAGCTTGTTCCATTGAGAAATTGCAAAATTTAATTATTGAAATTTTTTTTTTCAACTGCTGTTTGTAAATGATGTGGGTGGATGCAACAGATTTGTTAGGTAAAGGAATAATCCAGTTAACTGAATTTTTTCACTGGCAAAATCACTATTCAATTAACAGTTCCATTGTGTACTTATTTTCAGGTAACTTTTGATGAGTTCAAAGATGCATTTTTGAATGTACTGATTGAGTTTCAGGACCTGTCAAGTGATAGTGGTGAAGATTTGGACTATGAAGGCTCATCTGATATCAATAAAGAAAAAGGTATAAAAGCGTTTCATCTTTAACTGTTTAGTGCTGCTCTCTGATCTATAGAGATTGTTACCATTATGTGGATGTACAAAATATGTATCTGAGTCAAGCTCCGGGTTGTAAGGGCAGATCACGACGAGTCGAAGACGGGTCGTGATCTACCCTTAGAACCCGGAACGAGACTCGGATACATATTTTGTACATCCACATATTGGTATTAATCATTTTATCTTACAATATATTGGGGATAACTCAAGAGTGTAGACGAATATATAACAAACTATTTATTCGTGTGGATGAACCAAAAAAATGGAACTCACGCGAAAGGAATGTGCTTGTATCCGACCCCCTGATACAAATATCTGTATCAGGGGGTTGGATACACGACATTTGCAGAGTTAATACAGACAAAATATGTGCTGATTGTAAGATAAAAGATGGGAATAACATTTTAGCTCACCTCCAAAACCACTAGGCCAATTCAAATGAAAGTTTATGTGAGTGATGGTCCCGAAGGGGCAGTGCATTTTTGTTCAACTCAACATGCCCAGCCACACAGGGAGGGGGTGGTAAAAAATCTTCTCATGAACCAGTAGGTACAGTGACTTGATATTTGTTCAGGAGCTTCCTTTTGAGTTGTATATTCAAGTTTGTTCAAACGAAGTTCATGATGCAAAATTTGCCTTTGTAATTGAAGGGGTAAGATTTGTGGCCCCGCCCAAATTTAATGTTTTCTGAACCGATGGTCCAATTTGAACCAAATTTGGTATGTGGTATTATTGGGTCATAAGTACTTGACTCATGCAAAAAAAAAAAAAAAAAAATTCCTGCATCCCCATGGGAACCCCAGAAGCTAAAAATAGAAGTATTTTCAAATGCCCGTATTTCCCAAACCACACGGAACAGAGAACTGTTATTTGGTATGAAGCATTCTTAAGACCAGTAGAAATGAATGGTAAAAAAACATTGCCCTCGTTTATGTTTGGGTGTTCTGCAGAGGGCATATAAAAATGCTGAGTCAGCATATTTGCAAAAATTAAAAAAAAAATCTTTTCTCCAGAACCAATGGTCAGAATCCTTTGATATTTGGTATATAGCATCCACAAGTTTGTTAAAATAAAGCCCTTTGGTTCATATTTGGACTCAATACAGGAGCCCAAATATAGGGAATATTCTTTAAAAATCTTCTTCTTCAGAACCACCAGTCAGAATCTTTTAATGTTTGGTATACATCATTGCTATGAGGGGCAGATTCAAGTCCCTAGGTTAATATTTGGGCTTCCTATGGAAGCCCAAATTTGAACTTACTTCAATATGGGGGATAATTTTTAAAAATCTTCTTCAGATCCACCAGCCAGGATGCTTTCGTATTTGGTATAAAACATGTCTAGGGGGGGGGGGGGGGGGGGGGGGGGGGGCAGGTTCAAGTTTGTTCAACTCGGGTTCCTAGGTATATATTTGGGCTCGCTATGGTAGCCCAAATTTTAATATAGTGCAATATGAGAAAATTTCTTGAAAATTCTTCTTCTTCAGATCCTCCAGTCGGAATGCTTTCATATTTGGTATACAACATCTCTGAAGGGGGCAGGGGGGGGGGGGAGGGGATTCAAGTTTGTTTAATTTGAGTGCCTGGGTTAATATTTGGGCTCCATATCAGAACCTGAAATTTAACTTAGTACAATATGAGGGAATTTCTTCAAAAATCTTCTTCGGATTCACCTGTTAGAATCCTTTCATATTTGGTTTACAACATCTCTAGGGGAGTCAGATTCAAGTTTGTTCAAATTGGTTCCCTGGGTTAATATTTGGGCTCCCTATGGTAGCCCAAATTTTAACTTAATGCAACATGAAGAAATTTCTTTAAAAATTTTCTTCTTAGATTCAACAGTAAGAATGTTTTCATATTTGGTATACAACATCTCTAGGGAGGTCAGATTAAACTTTGTTCAAATCGATAGCCTGGGTTAATATTTGGGCTTGCGCTTGCGCAAGTGAAAAATATTTTCAGGTCCATACAATGAATTTTTTCCGTAGCTTCCTAAATGTCGTCATGCTTCGGCGCATGATGTCCCCTTGAGCGTCGCTTTCAAGGAACGATCAGCAGCTTTTTGTGATTGTCTTGAAACTGTTTGCAGTTGAATTGGGCTGAATATTATGCAGTAAAATGTCAGCAAGCATATAATAAAAAGAAAATCTATGCTGTTTTAGTGAATATCAGGAATTATCTCATTCGTGTGGACCTGAAAGTATTATTTTTCACTCCCGCAAGTGCTCGTAATAAATAAAACTTTCAGGTCCACACTCATGAGATAATTCCTGATGTTCACTAAAACAGCGTAGATATCCTCAATATAGACCATGCTTGGGAAGTAAACAACATTATCCAGCATACCCAAAACTAAAACCTCCAAATTTTCTGACATGGGAGTGGCGGTGGTGGTGGGGGGGGGGGGGGGGAAGAGTTAAATTCCTGGGTTGTTGGCCGACAGTATGAACTTAAAATATAACTCAATATACTTCTTTAAAACAAGAATAGATGAAATTTATACCATGCTCGCCTTTGTTACTACCTGTGAAAAGCCTGTATGTTAAATTTTAGCTTTTAACCCCACTACTAGTTTAAAGCGTCTACTGGTGTTAAAATTTTTTTACACCCACAGTAGGAAGTTTATCTATGACGTGACATTACGTAATTTGCCAACTTCGATATATTCACACTTTGCTATGTTTACATTGCGGTACTATCTACTACATGCAATGACTTATTAACTGAAAAAGCAAGGTAAATTCAATCAACTTTTGCAATGTGTCTAGCTGTCAACCAAGCATTCGCCTGCAGCCGGTAGTAATGCCCATCAGCGCAGATGTAAACAAAACAAACCGTGCATGTATTTCGATAGAAAGTGTCGTTTTTTCTCCATTTTATGTGTATGTTTGTGTCGGGGGAGGGGAGGGGGCAGTTCAGAGGTGAGTGTTCTAATTATTGAAGGAAGAACATCACAGACACACTGTTGCAATTTCGTAAGTTTGCAACTGCCGACTGGTCTTGATTATGACACAGGGTTCAATGGCTTCTTGAGATTTAACGTCAACATTCTTGACCCTTTACCTTTTGAAACAGTAGTTTTTTTCATCAAACATTCTCTTAATTATTAAACGTCTGAAGCAGGGTAAAATTTACTGATTATTCAACAATGAAAAATACTAATCGATTTCACTATGACTGATCAACAGTTAATTAATCGATTAAACATGACAGCCCTACTCTAAGTACCCTGGAAGTTGTTTTTAGACCAGTCTTAGCTGCCAATATACGCAGTCAACACTTGCCTAATAACAACTACAAAGGTATAGGATGTAAACTGTCAAAGTGTAGCAAAAATATATAAAAATCTCCAGGCCTTTAACCCTTTACCCAACGCAGACGATATCAAAATTTATTATTTTAAATATCATTTTTTTCAAATTTTTCAAAAAATGTCAACAAAACCATATCATGTGACCCATGTTGGAATGAGCTCAACGAGCTCGTTCCAACGGGGGGGCCACATCATATGGTTTTGTTGAAAATTTTTAAAAATAATATTTTTTCAACTGCTGAATTTGCATATTACGCAGGCGGATGCGGCCGATTCATTGGGTTAAGGGTTAAAACAAAACAGATGAAAGGCTGTGAAGTACTCTTTATGCTTTTCAAATTTCAGGTGTCTTCTTTGCTAAAAATGATGCCTTGGAGGATCATATTCCACAGATATATGTTTTAGAGGATAGCAATGGTGCTGATCTTACTCAGTCCTTTTCCACTGAAGCTGGTTCTCCCACCATCTCTCCAGCAAACAAGAGGAGATCAATAGAACCTCTGGACAACTTAAATGAATATGATAAGGTAAACCTGGAAATACTCTCTTATTTCAGCCTTTCACCTAACACAACAAGCAGCAAACAATGTTAAAAAATAAGGCCCTACAAAGTATATCTTCTGTTTCTCAAGCCATTCTTAGCTCAACTTTGGCGAAGCCAAATTTGAGCTTATGCCATGGTCCGCCTGTCCGTCAACAATTCAATACAGCTCGAGCTAGAGGCCGTATTTATGAATCGATCTTTACGAAACTTCTTGGGTACCTTTGTTATGACCGTGGGACGAGAACGAGTGTTTTTGGGTCCGATCCGAAATTCAAGTTGGCCGCTGGCGGCCATTTTGTACAGACTTAGGTGAAATCAGATTTTTGCGCAGAACTTCCATATGAAAGCGCTGATTTGAATAATTTTTTGTATGAATGTTTAGTACCATGGGATACATCACATATAATACGGGTTTTTTTCTTGTACGTAAATTATGCAAATTAGACTAACTTTGATGTATTTAGTGTTACTTTCAGCACTGTAAATACGGCTCGGGCTAGAGGCCGTATTTATAAACCGATCTTTACGAAACTTCTTGGGTACCTTTGGTATCACCGTGGGATGAGAACGGGTGTTTTTGGGCGCGGTCCAAAATTCAAGATGGCCGATGGCAGCCATTTTGTACAAAATTAGGTGCAATCAGATTTTTGCACAGAACTTCCATATGAAAGCGCTGATTTGAAAATTTTTGTGTGTGAATGTTTAGTACAGTCGAACCCGCTTAATTGAATATCCTATTTGTCAGCTGAAATTATTCGATTAAGCGGAGTATTCAGTTATCCGGGAGGCATATACTCGTCTGTCGCGAAGAGGATTTACCCAAATGAGCTCAATGTACAGTTACACAGTACATGTATAAGTGTTTCGTGTTCTATGTATTATGTCTCATCTTTTATTTCTGATGTATGTTTAGTATGTTGCATATATTTTCTATTTTAAATAAAATTAAAATAAATTAAAAAAGGGAAAAATGATTGTTGTGTTTGGGTTTTTTTTTCAAGTTTATTTCGCACAAACTAGAAATGGAAACTGTGGGACAAGCCAAGCCAAGAGGCAGATTAAGACTTCGTCTTCGAAGTCGGCTGAATGACAATGAATTGCAACATGTGCATTTACACTAATGAAGGACTGATAAAAAACTATTCTATAAAAACTTGTTTTACCTGCATGTAAGTTTGGGATGCCAAATTATTTATTTCCACGACGAGAAACCTCGAATGATCATAATGGAAAAACCCATTCAGAAGCACGTGTTTTGGCTCTTTATTCAAGCGGTTTGACCTGTTGAATGCATCAAACACAGGTGTCTGCAGAACATTAATGGCTTTCATTTATCAAATTAATGTAGTATAAGGGTCAAACACAAGAGAAAACAATGCTTTCTTCATAAATGAATACTTTTTATTCATGTCAAAACAAAAATAGCACAACAAACGAAATGACAAATAACAGTAAAAAAAACACAGAACAGCGCAAGATTGAAAAACATTCAGGAAAAAAGAGTTAGCTTCCTTGCATCACTGTTCATTCTAGCACTGAAAATGAAATCTTCCTTTGGCAATGTGTCTGCTGATTTCTCGAGATTCCCGTTCAGGAAGGGCCCTCAGGAAAATTACCTCTCACCCAACCTCTTTTCTACACTCGCCTCCTAGACCCTTATAATGAAATATTTTAACCCCTTTGTTTTACCTTCTCACTATTTGGGGGCTTGTTTTACTGACCCCCCCCCCCCCCCACACACACACATGCACACACACACACACACACACACACACACACACACACACACACACACACACACACACACACACACACACACACACACACACACACACACACACACACGCACACGACACACATGCACTCGCACACACACGCACACACACACACACACCACACATCCACTAAAGTAAATCACCCATTGACACACACACACACACACACACACACACACACACACACACACACACACACACACACACACACACACACACACACACACACACACACACGCACACGACACACATGCACACGCACACACACGCACACACACACACACACACCACACATCCACTAAAGTAAATCACCCATTGTTCGGTGGAATATTCAACCCAACATTTATTCACAGTTTCTTTGTGAAACTGCAATGAAATGTTGGGTTTAACAAACAACCGTCCCCAAAGCCCCGCCACCCACAACACACCCCATTTCCACTAAAGTAAATCACCCATTGTTCGGTGGAATATTCAACCCAACATTTATTCACAGTTTCTTTGAGTGTTAGTGTGGGATGGGCCAACCAAACGTTAAATGCTTTAGTTGAGCATTACAAGATAAATTTAAACCAGTTGAAGTCTAAGATAACTTTGGCTATGCGACCACCTCCTGGACTCGAAAAAATAGACTTCAACAGCGCTTCGGCGCGTGCCTTGATCTGGGCTCAAAAAAATTTTAAAAATAAGTTGACAGATAAGACGATTTCGGCCTATGAGTCTTACATTTCGGAACTTCGCCCAGCGTCTGGAGTAAGGAACAATACGGGAGGGAGCAAGCAAACTCCGGCCCGTGTTGTCCCTCTACCCCAACGCGAAAAGCAAAATAAGAAAAGATCAAGGCAAAGCACTTCTCCCTCTTCTTTTCCTTCTACTTCTTCTTTCTCTCAGAGTAAGCGCCTCAATTTGCAAACATCTCCGGTCCATATTGTGACTGAAGATGCTCGCAAATTGAGTAACGCTGTCTCGCCTCGTCTTATTCCTCTACCTCCTACTCCTCCTCAGCCTTTCTTCTCTGGTTCTCCTAGTGCTCTCACTAGAACTCCTCCTCCTCCTTCTGTTTCTTCTCCTGCTTCTGTTTCCTCTCCTGCTTCTCTTTCTTCTCCCCCTTCTCCTGCCTCTAGTGTGGTTCAACCAGGTATATCGTACTCAGAGAAAGTCAAATCACCGAGCCGCAACTCGGGCCGCTCATTTGATTCTAAATTCTCCCAGTTTCGGCATAAAAGCGGAGTTAATTTTGACAAAAGGAATTGGCGCCTCCCCGATGTTTGTAAAAACATCCTTATGATTGGAAGTTCAAATTTAGGACGCATTGATCGAAATCCCCATCCGGACATCCAGGTGGAGTGTTACCCCGGCGCCAAATTCAATCATCTGTGCTCTATGTTTAAAGGGCACAGGGGCCAGTCCAGTCCCCCAAAAATATTATTAAATATTGGCGTGAATTCTCGAAAAGATAATTCTGATCTCGTAGTTAAGCAGTTGCGGAATATGCTTAGCGATATCAGGGTCAAGTTTAGATCAGCAAAAATTTATTTCGCTGAACTAAACTTTTCGCAAAAACTCCCTCAGGCTGAGAGGAGAACCCTGAGCATCATCAACGAAACCATTCGGAAAGTGAAGGACGTTAACGTTATACCAAAAATTGATGACGCGAAGTTTGATGTTGCTCAGGATTTAATCCATTGGACCACGAGAACCGCCAATATTATGTACGATCACTGGTTGAACCACCTAAATTTAAACTAAGTAAAGGCAAAGGTAACAGCCGCCTAACAGATGTGGGATTAGGAACTAATGTGGTTAACCTGTCTGGCACCAATGACCTAACAACCCAAGAGAAATCTCTTCTAGATCGCGGTTTAACTTTTGTACCAGCACCAAAACCCAAAACTGATAACCAAACAAATTTACCATCGTACAACTGTAATTTTCTTAGGCAAATGAAATTAGCAGACCGCTTTAGAAACTCCGGCGGTCGGAAACTTCCTTTTACAGAATCATCTGGTTGGTCACCTCCAGCTAGTGAAGTAGATCCCGAAATTATTGAGGCTAGCAAACGAATCATCCAAAAGGTGTTCAGCATGAACATACTCTCCGATAAAGACAATTTAACAGCTGGTGAACGGAGAGCCCTCACGAAACTCCGAAAAAATAAGAAATTAGTAATTAAACCATTCGACAAAGGTGGGTCGGTAGTTGTTCTATCTCGGGATAATTATATAAAGGAAGCCATGAGACAACTCAGCAATACTAAACATTATAAGAAAATAGATTCACTTATTTGGCCTAGTAATATCGAAAAATTCAATAAGATCTTAAAATTTCTCCTCGACGAAGGTCACATTACCAAAAAACAATTGAAATATTTAACAGCTAAGCTCAGTGCTCAAACAAGACAATTTTATATCCTACCAAAGATCCACAAGGACCGTTCTTCATGGACGGATGACTTAACTCAGCCCGGGAGGCCAATTGTATCAGATTGTAATTCGGAATCTTATGCGATCTCGGAATTAATTGATTATCATCTGAAACCTATAGCAAATAGACATCCGAGCTATCTAAAAAGTACACAGGATTTCCTGTCAAAAATTTCGAAATTGAAAATATCGAAAAATGCAATTCTGGCTACTTTGGATATCGACAGTATGTATACGAATATTGATATTGATAAAGGTGTTAAATCAGTTAAAAATGCATTTGAAAAATATCCGGATGCGAAACGCCCGGATGAACAAATTTTGGATCTTTTAGAGCTGAGCTTAAAAGGTAATGACTTTCAATTCAATGGAGAATATTTTTTACAAATAATGGGTTGTCCTATGGGCAAAAGATTCAGTCCTAATTTTGCAAGCATTTATGTAGTGGAATGGGAGGAAAATGCCTTAAGCAAATGTGCAAAGCATCCTCTCGTATATCTCAGGTATTTAGATGACATTTTTATTATTTGGGAACATTCAAAAGAAGATTTTGATGAATTTTTAGAAATTTTGAACAATCACGATCCAAATATTAAATTGAAAGCTACTATCAGTGAAAATTCTGTTGATTTTCTCGATGTGACCGTGTATAAAGGCAAGCAATTTCAGGCGTCCGGTCATTTAGATTATAAAGTATATTTTAAACCAACTGATTCACATCAATTGTTGCACACAAAATCATTTCATCCTCAACATACATTTAAAGGTATCATCAAATCACAGCTCATTCGTTTCCACCGCAATTCAAGTGATAAGGTAAATTTCAATGAGGCTTGTTCTACTCTATTTGGCGCCCTCAGATCGAGAGGGTACTTGCTGCGCCTTTTACGTAGCCTGAAATCCCAAACCCTGAAAAAGCTCGAAAGTCCAGCTGAAACTACCGATTTCGAACCACTGAAGATTGAACACAACAGACCGTTGCAAAATGGTAGTGGCGCGGTATTTAATTGCAAAAAGCCTCGTTGTAGACTGCATACTTTTATGCCTGATCAGAAAGAGGAATTTTCCTCCGAACAAACGAAAAATCATTATCAGATCCGTTACCCCCTCCATTGTGATTCACCAAACATTATTTACCTTATCACTTGTAAGCGATGTCGGAAACAGTATGTTAGTCAAAGTCAAAATCCTTTTCGAGAACGTGCTACTAGACACAAACAGGATATAAAACATAATGCTAATGCCCCAGTAGCACAACATTTTAACCTTCCTGGCCATTCTTTGGACGATTTCGAAATCCATCCTATTGAACAACCACCAATTAAAGACACATTAGAAGAAACGGATGAATTTAGAAAAAAACGTGAAGCTTTTTGGATCAATACGCTTCAAACCCTCTGGCCATTTGGTATGAACATATCAGAGGGCGAATGCGAAAGGAGGTCCATCATTCCTTTCACTTTAACGTACAACAGAATGAATATCGAAATAGCAAAAATGTTAAAAGATGAATTCAATTTTACCAATGCTAAATTAAATGAACCTTTGAATCTTCGACCTGTCATCGCCTATAAGAAAAACAAAAGCTTGCGTAACATCCTTGTAAGGACTAAATTAGAGCCCATCAATGAATAACATCAATTATTGCCAGTCAGTTTAACCAGTTCCTAAGCTCATCACTTAGTTTAAATCAATTTTGTGTAATTTTTTGTCATGTTTGAAACCCATCAGGGTTCAGTAAATGAAAACAATTTTTCGGCGGCATATTAAAAGAAAAAAACGTTTCAGTATGAAATGTCTGTGCCAGTGCGATTTTTTAACCTCAAACACACACAGGCGAGTGCCAGAGTTCATATATGCCCAAAAACAAAATAGGTTCTAATTTCAATCATGTGTATGTATTTCCTAAATAAAATTATTTTTTATTTATTTATATATTTATATATTTATTTATTGATTATTTTTTATTTTTTATTATTTTTTTATTTTCAATTTTTTATTAATTTTTATTTATTTATTTATTTATTTATTTATTTATTTATTTATTTCGTTGATTCATTTATTTATTTCGTTGATTTATTTATTTAAATTATTATTTTTATTTTTAATTAAAATTTTCCTACCTTTCACACAGTGTAGAGGTTCAGAAGGTAAAACACACAATTTCTACGTAGTGTAAAATATTTTCCGTCATAAACCTCCGTCGGGGGATATTCATTCCAACTGATAACATTCGTGAGGCATCATGACCTTTGGCGTATTTTTTCATTTATTTCTTTAGTCTCAATATATTTTATTTTATCAAACCATTTTTTCATATTATTTTCACATACTTCTGAAGCCAGTAAAGCAAACTGCTCCCGATTGGTTTTACTTAAATCCAAGCCAACCAATAGGGCTTCATGGGGTCAGTAAAGCAAACCACTCACTGACTGATTAAAATTCAATGGAAGCCAATCAATAGGGCTTCATCTGATTTGTTTGGACGACACAAACTGAGTTGTGAAAAACAAACTTGGAACATCTTAGATTGAAAAGAATTAATTAGATGAGTGACATTTGTCAGCTTGTTACCGAGTCCAATTATGTACTGAGCTGTGAAAAACACCCCCAGCCCACACATGGATATATACCATGCATGCCCTCCCAAAGTTGGAATCATTTTCCTCAAAGTCTCTTTGAAAAAGCCAAACCAAGCGAAACGCGTCGAGACAGACGGATTATTTTCTGCCTTTGCTGAAGACTACAACCAATCCAGGTATCTTCTCTAATAGGTAATATCTAGATTTCATTTTAATTTATTTCATTTCTTCATTTTAATTTCATTTTAAATTCATCTACCTATTCTTCAAATGGCTCAAAAAAGACAGAAGCATCAGGGAAAGAGAGTTGCCCAGTCTGGAAGAGGCCAGGAACAATCGTTCCAGGCCTATTCTAGATTGGTCAAGGCCCTTTTCCAGGTGATTCAGTGTATGCACCATATTGGGCTCCTAGAGCAGCATTTGGCCAACCGGGATTTCCCGAAACAGTTGGAGAAGAAAGTAGATGAGTTAGGTGGCTTTCTAAAGCCGGCTCTTCCCACCCCACACATTTTTTCTGTTTTTCGACAGATTAGTGTGGGATGGGCCAACCAAACGTTAAATGCTTTAGTTGAGCATTACAAGATAAATTTAAACCAGTTGAAGTCTAAGATAACTTTGGCTATGCGACCACCTCCTGGACTCGAAAAAATAGACTTCAACAGCGCTTCGGCGCGTGCCTTGATCTGGGCTCAAAAAAACTTTAAAAATAAGTTGACAGATAAGACGATTTCGGCCTATGAGTCTTACATTTCGGAACTTCGCCCAGCGTCTGGAGTAAGGAACAATACGGGAGGGAGCAAGCAAACTCCGGCCCGTGTTGTCCCTCTACCCCAACGCGAAAAGCAAAATAAGAAAAGATCAAGGCAAAGCACTTCTCCCTCTTCTTTTCCTTCTACTTCTTCTTTCTCTCAGAGTAAGCGCCTCAATTTGCAAACATCTCCGGTCCATATTGTGACTGAAGATGCTCGCAAATTGAGTAACGCTGTCTCGCCTCGTCTTATTCCTCTACCTCCTACTCCTCCTCAGCCTTTCTTCTCTGGTTCTCCTAGTGCTCTCACTAGAACTCCTCCTCCTCCTTCTGTTTCTTCTCCTGCTTCTGTTTCCTCTCCTGCTTCTCTTTCTTCTCCCCCTTCTCCTGCCTCTAGTGTGGTTCAACCAGGTATATCGTACTCAGAGAAAGTCAAATCACCGAGCCGCAACTCGGGCCGCTCATTTGATTCTAAATTCTCCCAGTTTCGGCATAAAAGCGGAGTTAATTTTGACAAAAGGAATTGGCGCCTCCCCGATGTTTGTAAAAACATCCTTATGATTGGAAGTTCAAATTTAGGACGCATTGATCGAAATCCCCATCCGGACATCCAGGTGGAGTGTTACCCCGGCGCCAAATTCAATCATCTGCGCTCTATGTTTAAAGGGCACAGGGGCCAGTCCAGTCCCCAAAAAATATTATTAAATATTGGCGTGAATTCTCGAAACGATAATTCTGATCTCGTAGTTAAGCAGTTGCGGAATATGCTTAGCGATATCAGGGTCAAGTTTAGATCAGCAAAAATTTATTTCGCTGAACTAAACTTTTCGCAAAAAACTCCCTCAGGCTGAGAGGAGAACCCTGAGCATCATCAACGAAACCATTCGGAAAGTGAAGGACGTTAACGTTATACCAAAAATTGATGACGCGAAGTTTGATGTTGCTCAGGATTTAATCCATTGGACCACGAGAACCACCAATATTATGTACGATCACTGGTTGAACCACCTAAATTTAAACTAAGTAAAGGCAAAGGTAACAGCCGCCTAACAGATGTGGGATTAGGAACTAATGTGGTTAACCTGTCTGGCACCAATGACCTAACAACCCAAGAGAAATCTCTTTTAGATCGCGGTTTAACTTTTGTACCAGCACCAAAACCCAAAACTGATAACCAAACAAATTTACCATCATACAACTGTAATTTTCTTAGGCAAATGAAATTAGCAGACCGCTTTAGAAACTCCGGCGGTCGGAAACTTCCTTTTACAGAATCATCTGGTTGGTCACCTCCAGATAGTGAAGTAGATCCCGAAATTATTGAGGTTAGCAAACGAATCATCCAAAAGGTGTTCAGCATGAACATACTCTCCGATAAAGACAATTTAACAGCTGGTGAACGGAGAGCCCTCACGAAACTCCGAAAAAATAAGAAATTAGTAATTAAACCAGCCGACAAAGGTGGGTCGATAGTTGTTCTATCTCGGGATAATTATATAAAGGAAGCCATGAGACAACTCAGCAATACTAAACATTATAAGAAAATAGATTCACTTATTTGGCCTAGTAATATCGAAAAATTCAATAAGATCTTAAAATTTCTCCTCGACGAAGGTCACATTACCAAAAAACAATTGAAATATTTAACAGCTAAGCTCAGTGCTCAAACAAGACAATTTTATATCCTACCAAAGATCCACAAGGACCGTTCTTCATGGACGGATGACTTAACTCCGCCTGGGAGGCCAATTGTATCAGATTGTAATTCGGAATCTTATGCGATCTCGGAATTAATTGATTATCATCTGAAACCTATAGCAAATAGACATCCGAGCTATCTAAAAAATACACAGGATTTCCTGTCAAAAATTTCGAAATTGAAAATATCGAAAAATGCAATTCTGGCTACTTTGGATATCGACAGTATGTATACGAATATTGATATTGATAAAGGTGTTAAATCAGTTAAAAATGCATTTGAAAAATATCCGGATGCGAAACGCCCGGATGAACAAATTTTGGATCTTTTAGAGCTGAGCTTAAAAGGTAATGACTTTCAATTCAATGGAGAATATTTTTTTACAAATAATGGGTTGTCCTATGGGCAAAAGATTCAGTCCTAATTTTGCAAGCATTTATGTAGCGGAATGGGAGGAAAATGCCTTAAGCAAATGTGCAAAGCATCCTCTCGTATATCTCAGGTATTTAGATGACATTTTTATTATTTGGGAACATTCAAAAGAAGATTTTGATGAATTTTTAGAAATTTTGAACAATCACGATCCAAATATTAAATTGAAAGCTACTATCAGTGAAAATTCTGTTGATTTTCTCGATGTGACCGTGTATAAAGGCAAGCAATTTCAGGCGTCCGGTCATTTAGATTATAAAGTATATTTTAAACCAACTGATTCACATCAATTGTTGCACACAAAATCATTTCATCCTCAACATACATTTAAAGGTATCATCAAATCACAGCTCATTCGTTTCCACCGCAATTCAAGTGATAAGGTAAATTTCAATGAGGCTTGTTCTACTCTATTTGGCGCCCTCAGATCGAGAGGGTACTCGCTGCGCCTTTTGCGTAGCCTGAAATCCCAAACCCTGAAAAAGCTCGAAAGTCCAGCTGAAACTACCGATTTCGAACCACTGAAGATTGAACACAACAGACCGTTGCAAAATGGTAGTGGCGCGGTATTTAATTGCAAAAAGCCTCGTTGTAGACTGCATACTTTTATGCCTGATCAGAAAGAGGAATTTTCCTCCGAACAAACGAAAAATCATTATCAGATCCGTTACCCCCCTCCATTGTGATTCACCAAACATTATTTACCTTATCACTTGTAAGCGATGTCGGAAACAGTATGTTAGTCAAAGTCAAAATCCTTTTCGAGAACGTGCTACTAGACACAAACAGGATATAAAACATAATGCTGATGCCCCAGTAGCACAACATTTTAACCTTCCTGGCCATTCTTTGGACGATTTCGAAATCCATCCTATTGAACAACCACCAATTAAAGACACATTAGAAGAAACGGATGAATTTAGAAAAAAAACGTGAAGCTTTTTGGATCAATACGCTTCAAACCCTCTGGCCATTTGGTATGAACATATCAGAGGGCGAATGCGAAAGGAGGTCCATCATTCCTTTCACTTTAACGTACAACAGAATGAATATCGAAATAGCAAAAATGTTAAAAGATGAATTCAATTTTACCAATGCTAAATTAAATGAACCTTTGAATCTTCGACCTGTCATCGCCTATAAGAAAAACAAAAGCTTGCGTAACATCCTTGTAAGGACTAAATTAGAATAACATCAATTATTGCCAGTCAGTTTAACCAGTTCCTAAGCTCATCACTTAGTTTAAATCAATTTTGTGTAATTTTTTGTCATGTTTGAAACCCATCAGGGTTCAGTAAATGAAAACAATTTTTCGGCGGCATATTAAAAGAAAAAAACGTTTCAGTATGAAATGTCTGTGCCAGTGCGATTTTTTAACCTCAAACACACACACACACAGACGCACACGACACACATGCACACGCACACACACACACACACATGCACACACACACACCACACATCCACTAAAGTAAATCACCCATTGTTCGGTGGAATATTCAACCCAACATTTATTCACAGTTTCTTTGTGAAACTGCAATGAAATGTTGGGTTTAACAAACAACCGTCCCCAAAGCCCCGCCACCCACAACACACCCCATTTCCACTAAAGTAAATCACCCGTTGTTCGGTGGAATATTCAACCCAACATTTATTCACAGTTTCTTTGAGAAACTGCAATGAAATGTTGGGTTTAACAAACAACCGTCCCCAAAGCCCCCCCCCCCCCCCCATGCCAACCCCCACCCCCCTCTCCCCCATGCCACCCACACCACACCCCAGATCCACTAAAGTAAATCGCCCATTGTTCGGTGGAATATTCAACCCAATATTTATTCACAGTTTCTTTGTGAAACTGCAATGAAATGTTGGGTTTAACAAACAACCGTCCCCAAAAGCCCACCCCCCCCCCCCACCCACCCCCACCCCCCCCACCCCCCACCCCCACCCCCCACACCACACCCAAGATCCACTAAAGTAATACATTTATACACAAAATACATTTATGGCTGCCAGTTAATATATTCAGTGATAACTGATTGACGTCCAAGTTTTTTAAGTACATTTTCTGTCATTTTCTCCAGCGTATAAAATGCATCAAAATCGTCTTTACAAGTTTCATGTTCTTCCATAAATTTACGAAGAGTTCTCAGTGCTCCCCTCACTTCAAAACCCATCACTGGCAGAACATCGTCCTCATCGTCAGCCTCATTATCGGAATCATGTTCTGTGTTAGAATCACACATACTGACTGATGCACATATTTCTTGGTCAGTTAAAAAACCAAAACACTCAAGATTTTTGTCATGATCAACAAATTGTTCAAAAACATCACTTTGCATGCCGTTTGGGGGCTCGACAGTAGCACTTGCCAATTCACCACTGCCAGTTTGTTTTCTAAAACCGGCTTTACGAAAACAGTTCTGAACAGTTACTGGTGACAACTCTTTCCAGGCAACTCTTAGCATGTGAGCAGCATCCAAAATGTTGATGGATTTTGCGATTTGGTTCGCTCCTAAGTCTGTTTCATTGTCTATGGCATTGATCACTCTTGACACAACTTGCTTTCTGTACAATAACTTTAAATTGCGAATTATACCCTGATCACATGGCTGAATAATTGATGTGGTGTTCGGTGGTAGAAATGCTAATTGGATATTTGTCAATGTTTTTCCAGAGGTGGGGGATGAGCGCTACAATTATCAACAGGAGGATTTTATGATTTTGTCTTTTCATGTCCGAATTGAAGTCCTTTAGCCACTTTATAAATATCTCTCCCGTCATCCATGCATTTTTGTTGGCTTCGTATGAAACTGGTAAAGTCTTTTTACCCCTAAAACACCGCGGCAGCTTACTTTTTCCTATGACAAGTAGCCGTCTTTTATCAGTCCCACTCATGTTGGTCACAACCATCAACGTAATTCTATCTTTTGCCTTTTTTCCACCACAAACCTTTTCCGATTTTTTGGTTAAAGTCCCATCAGGCAAAGCCCTGTAATAAATGGCTGTCTCATCTGCATTGTAGATGTCATTCTCATCATATCCTTCTAAAAGTGAGGGAAGAACAGACTCAATCCATTTTTCAGCTGCTTGTTCGTCTCCATCTTTTTTCTCTCCATGTTGTTTTTTATATACAATGTTATTTCTTTCCTTCCATCTACTGAGCCATCCATTGGTGGGGGTGAAATTATTGTCCTGCAACTCCTTAGCTAAATCATAGGCTTTTTGAGCTAGAACAGCCCTGAAAGCGGAATGTCTCTACTTCTAGCCTCCGTAAACCACTTTGAGAGGGCAGTCTCAATAGTTGCTGCTTTTCCAGTTCTCGGTCTTTTTCTGTCATTATTGGCGTTTGACTCATACTCTTCTTTTATTTCTTACCTCTTACTAGATATCCTTGATATCTGAGGCTGTGAACATCCCATTTTTCGAGCAATCTCAGCCTGTGGTGTTTTCTGCTCGAGCAATTTTACAACATCATATTTGTCGGATTATGTGAGGTCGGTTCTTTTACGTTTTGTTGCTATGATGAAAAAATTGAAACTGTCGTTCTGTAAGCAGAACTTTCATTTTATACAGAAAAAATCTTTAAACTCATCATACCCAAGTGACTTTGAAACAATACAGGTGCAAGACATAAAAGAAACAAAGACATAACATTATCTACTTTTTTTTATTTTCAATAAAACAATTGGTCACACCTATTCCCTTCATGATTAGGCAAACGGCGGATAAAAGAACTGGACATTCTTTCATCATTAAAGACTACTCAGTGCCTGGGCTTTCTCAAAACACGCTCATTCAAATGCTCATTCAAACATGTATGTAAAGTCTGCACTGATCAATTTCGCACTTTGTGAACTGAGCCATTCTTTTCACCTCCCACCGAAAAACACCACATTGTACACGTGCAAAGAAAACAAAATGTTTGCTTTTTCAATTCCGAGTTTATGCAATGTTTTAACGTAAGGTAAATTAAAAAAATAACCATGATGGATTTCTTTTTAGTGAAGTATCATTTATTACGGGTTCATTCAAATATGATGAGAAATTCTGTGGGATATTTTATTTAAAAAAATCTGTCGCGGTAAGTACGCAATTTTCAAACATCCAGTACAGTCGAAAGCAAAATGATTATAATTTCATTAAATATTATCACCTACAAAATCCACATACAATTAAGAGGGATATCCATTTAGCCGATATACAAATATCCGATCAACTTTGTATTGTCTGAATGGCAAATGGATCGGGTTTTGGAAATAATATTCATTTAACCGAAATATACAATTAAGTGATATACAATTAAGTGGGTTTGACTGTACCATGGGATACATCACATATAATATTGGTTTTTTTCTCGTGCAGAAATTATGCAAATTAGATGAACTTTGATTTTTTCAGTGCTACTAACACACAGTAAGTACACATGTCAATACGGCTCGGGCTAGAGGCTGTATTTATCAACCGATCTTCACGAAACTTCTTGGGTACCTCTATTATCACCTTGGGATGAGAAGAGTGTTTCTGAGTGCGGTCCAAAATTCAAGATGGCTGCCAGTGCAGGCCTTGACAATTCCATATTTTGATTAACCCATTAACAGGTTACCCATTTAGTTGTTCATTAACCTATTCTGAAGCTAAAGTAAATTTGTTTCATTTACCTGCTGGTTAGATAAAAGTCCAAACACGATATGCCACAGGCATATCCCGAAAGCCGTAGGCCTACGCTGGTGAGGGAGTTTGGGAGGGAAATGTAGAGTTATGCCCCTTCTGTTGGCAACATGAGATGACTTCCGACGATAAAAATATCAACGAAACAAATACGCAATTACAAGAAATAAAGAGTTATGCCTCTTCTATTGGTAGCATTGCATATAGCGGTGAACAGGTCCAGAATTGATTTGGCTGTGGCCCCATCATACATCAGGTACATTTCAATTTCCACAAACTGTAATAATATGTTTCTAATTATGCTTACAGTAGCCCAAACATGGCTTGAAAGTCCGTAATATAATTTTTTTGGTTTGGTACGTCCTTTCAAGAACGTACCAAACCAAAAAATTATATTACAGACTTTCAGGCCATGTTTGGACTATGCTTACAGCTGAATAATAAGCACAAATTTAATATTTGTATGTGTACTACTTTCTGTTCAGGCATCTAATATGCCGATCGTAAAAAAGTTGGTTAACTGATTGATCCTTTTGGTTAAACAATAGTCCGTTCGCCTCAGTTTTTATTTGCGTAAACTCTAGGAGAACGGAACGATCGTTCGCCTGAATTGTTGAGGCCTGCAGTGGCCATTTTGTACCGAACTTAGGTCTAATCAGTTTTTTGTACACAACTTCTATACGACTCAGGCTAGAGGCCATATTTATGAACCGATCTTTACGAAACTTCTTGGGTACCTTTGTTATCACCGTGGGATGAGAACAGGTGTTTTTGGGTGTGGTCTGAAATTCAAGATGGCCACCAGCAGCCATTTTGTACCAAAATTAGTGCAATCAGTCTTTTGTACAGAACTTCTGTATGAAAGTTCTGATTTGAATAAATTTTTGTATGAATGTTTAGTAAAATGGAATACATCACATACAGTACGGGTTTTTTTCTCGTGCAGAAATTATGCAAATTAGATGAATTTTGATTTATTTAGTGCTACTTATACACTGTAAGTGCACATGTCAATACGGCTCATGCTAGAGGCTGTATTTATCAACCGATCTTCACGAAACTTCTTGGGTACCTTTGTTATCACCTTGGGACGAGAACGAGTGTTTCTGAGTGCGGTCCAAAATTCAAGATGGCTGCCAGTGGTCATTTTGTACTGAAATTAGGTCCAATCAGTTTTTTGTCACAACTTCTATACAGCTCGTATTTATGAACTGATCTTCACGAAACTTCTTGGGTACCTTTGTTTTCACCTTGGGACAGGAGTGAGTGTGTTTTGGGGTGCCTTTGTTATCACTGTGCTATGAGAACAAATATTTTGGGGTTCAGTCAGACCCACTCTGGGACTCAAAGATTTCTTTTCTAGTTTAGCATCTGACTGTCACCCACCTTTACAATACTTTACCTACCTATTTGTTACAGGCTACAGTCAGTATTTATGTACAGACCGTTACAATACTTTATATGTACCTTTTTATCAGGTCATTACCTAGATGTTTGTCATTGCTGTGTCACATACTATACATGTACATGTCTTAACAAGTTGAGCTACAGTGTCATTGACACTTTCATTTTTTTGTAAAACTGCATGTGGGCGGGCCTTTTTATTTTATTTTTGGACGAGTTGTGTTAACAACCGTGACCTATAGTTTGGCAGTGGTCAGTGTGTGCCTGGGTGTACTTGCACTATTAGTGCAGTAACTTGAACAAACATTCACCGTTCTAATATTTGCCATACAGGTCTTTTTCAATAATATCTAGAACAAGTTCGAAAACTGGCAGGGCCCGATTTTTTGTTACAGAGTTATGGCCCTGAATTAGTCAATTTTTATGAATTTTGAGCTCGTTAGTGCAAAAACTTGAACAAACGTTCTTCGATTTGACTACTATTTTCTATACAGGTCTTATGCTATAATATCTTAAGAGAGTTCGAAAACTGGCCTGGTTGGATTCTTCGTGACAGAGTGATGGGCCTCAATTAGTCAGTTTTTATGAAGTTTTAGCTCATTGACACTAAAACTTGAACAAATGTTTTCCAATTTGACTAATTTTTGCCATACAAATCCTTTGTACAAATATCTCAGACAAGTTAAAAAACTGGCCCGTCCACTTTCTCATTACAGAGTTATGCGCCTAAATTAGTCCATTTTTACGAATTTTGAGCTTGTCAATTTTTACGAGTTTTGAGCTCAGCGCAATGACATTTCTGATTTTTTGATAGAAAGTGCATGAAGAAAGTAGCCACAACTCAATGCCTGCATCTCTGATGCGCATCTCTCTCTTGTTTATTTTTGTAATTATTTCTTTGCCATCAAAAGTTCTTCTTAGTTTGTTTTATTTTTTAAGCCTCATAATCTACAGAATAGCATTGGTGGCGGTGTATTTCATCTCTTGAGTGCAAAAAGGCTTTGCAATGCTTTAGCTTTGTTGCAGTTAAGGGACAAATTTATCAATTTTATTGACAAAAATATCAGACATAAAACATTTAATTTTTATTTTCTCAAGCTTGCTTTGGGGAAAGAAAGACAGCATGCAGCACTTAAATGAACCATGTGAGAGGGCCTGTGAGAGGGCCTGGGAAACAGATTTTTTACTTGTTTAGGCCTAACTGAAATTTTTAGCTCAACTTGAGAAAGTCAAGCTGAGCTATTGCCATCACTTCTCGTCCGTCGGCGTATGCACGTCAAAAAATGTTGCCGCTGGCAACGACCTTTGAACTTAGTTTAGTCAGGCATCAATATATTCCTTTGGCATGCCCTACAGGGCACATTTATGATCAGATAAGTTTGAAACTTGGTATGCTTGGTTGGGGTGACCTCTAGATGGGAGCTATTGATTTTCTTCCATTTCCGTCAAAAAATGTTGCTGCTGGCAACATTCTTAGAACTTAGTTTAGTCAGACTTAAATATTTCCCTTTGGAACACCCTACAGGGCACATTTATGATCGGATCACTTTGAAACTTGGTATGTGTGTTCGGGGTGACCTCTAGATGTGACCTATTGATTTTTTTTTCATTTCCTTTAAAAAATTATTGTTATCACCAGGCTTTGAACTTACTGCATTTGTGCAGCAACTTATCCCTTTTATACTCTCTGCAAAGGTATATTTATGAATTTCCATAAAAAAGAGAGAAAAAAACATTGCCACAAGCAATGAACTTCAAACTTAGTGCATTTGTGCAGTAACATCTTACTTTGGCATGCCTCAGAGGGCGCATTTATTATCAGATTGTTTTGAAACTTTGCATGCTTATGCAATTTGACAAAGATAGGAACTATCGATATTTTTATACTGTACCAATGACCCAGACATAGCTGGTGCTAACTCTTAAAATATAGGGCCAAACACAAATTTTGCCCCCCAATTCCCAAAATTTGCATCTAAAACCAAAGAAAACATGTCCTGAATGGCCCTCCACACTTCACCTCTACTGCGCATGCGCAGTGTCAAGGACGTTCCGAAATTGGCGCCATTAATCATTCTTAGTTTGGCCCTTCATCAGTTAACATCTGACTGATCTTTGTGCTTGTAAATCTCAGGTTAAATGATGCCAGACACATAAATATTAGTGAAATGGTGATTCTAAGGAGGATATAGAAGGAGGAGAGGAAAAATGTGTGACAGAAAATTATCAGGGCTGTAACATAAAATTTTTTAATGAAATTATGTTAAGTTACCTATTTTCGAGGCACCAGCCATTTTGTTGTCATTCTTGTTATCAAGTTACACTGATTTTTCAGTGTTTTCCTCTCTCCCTTTCCTTTAAGTCCCCTCTTGCTATTCTCCCATGCTCTGTTTTGCATCAGATAGTGTATTATTGGTAACTGATTTCGGGCCTGGGTGCCTGGAGTCTTATTATAGTGTTTTTACACTTATTGTTTACATTTACAACAGCCCTCTGTGTGAGGGGGGATTTCTTGAATATGATATCTTGATGTTAATTTAATCATAACTAGATACATTATTATTGTTCGTAAGTGTTGCATAAATTGTTTAAAATATTTTTAAAATTTTTGTCCACACTTTGGCTTGGGATCCATTGGGGCTCAACATTACTTTTCAGAAACTTGGGCTGTTCTGAAAAAATATTTTTTCAAAATATTTTGATTTCAATTATTTTTTCTATGTTAATGGATCATATTATTATGTATTTTGATTGTCAGGGGTTGGTGTGAGTGCCAGGACTTTGTTTTCTTTTCACATTGAAAGGATTTTGATCAATTGTAATAAGAGGAAGTCTTCCTCTGACTTTTATAATCATTCTATATGTAGTCAGTGTACTCGCACTAACTCCTGTTTTGTATGTGATGATTTTGATGACAACATGGGAAGCGTATGTCACGGTATGTTAGTGGGGAATTGGATATTCCGGTCCTTTCCCCGCAGGGTCACTCTACTTTATCAATTTCTATTTCAGACGATCAAGATTAGGGTGATGTATCCGTGATGTCTTCCAACAGTGTGCCTCCGTCGTCACAATTAATGAAGGGCTAGCGGTAAAGTGCTCATATAAATACGCCAATTGCCTAAGAGGACCCTAGTAGGTTCGACGGCCTTTGGCGTCCACTAGCTCGCCCGGTGTAGCATCCATTCATCGAATGGTTCGGCAGCCGGGTTCATCCGTTGCGGTCTAGAAGGAGTTTTGGGGTGATGCGAGCACTATAAATCAACCAAATGCACACCCAGTGACGGCGGATTAGAGGGAGAACGGAGGAAGCCTTTTAGTCTGGTTCCTAGCTCGTTCAGGTCCATCCGGACGGCGAGCGAGAGAGGCCCCTCTCTCGTACAACAACATCTGGCCCCAGATGTTGTGGTACAAAATGTTTCGCATTCGGAGCATACGTCCGCCGCTCGGGACGCTCCGACATATAGTCAGTCCGGAGAGACTGTCAATAAGGCTTCCTCATTCTCATGGTAGTGCACACGACCGCTCTTGGCTACGTGACCTCGGATATCCAGTCAGCTTTGCCAGTCAGAGAATCATCGGCGACCAGGTCACACCATCCGGTAGCCAGGGACACGAGGCCTGCAGACTCCGGACGTTCGCATAGGAAAGTGTGCGGGAGTCAACGTACACGGAGCTTCCGGCGGTAATGCATCGTAAGACTGCTACTGCACAGGCCTCGGGGACGGACATGCTATCCTAAATAGCACAGCTTATCGCAGCATCCCAGCAACAACTGAATCTGTCGCATAATGTTTTATCCGACGATGCTGGGTCAGGACGCTCCGCGGAAGCGGGTACGGACGTCCGAAAATTTCATCCGGTCCGACGGGATACCGAAAGGGATTCGGAGGATTTCGAGCTTTCCCTTTCGGAACAACATATGCTGTTGTGTATGTCATCTGACTTGATCTTCTACAGGTTCTTTCGTCGGACCAAAATGCTGCGATGCCGGATAAGAAACTGATAGCGTCGGTGGACTTAGAAATTTTTGGTAAGGTTCAGGGACATCGTCCCTCAGTTCCGACTTAGTCCAATAATGTCACACAAACTTTCGAATTATTGAACGAGGCTATATATTTATTATTATATGCTTGCTATTACCAAGCATTTCTGGTTTCTTGTTCGCAAAAGTTACGGAGATTTCTTTCAAAAGTGTGCCTCTGTCGTCATAGTTAATGAAGAGCTAGCGGCAATAAGTGCTCATGGAATATGTCTATCGCCTAAGAGGTCCCTTGTAGGATCGGCGGAGTGACATTCGCTAGCTCACCCGGTGTAGCGTACATTCATCGAATGGTTCGGCTGCCGGGTTCGTCCGTTGCGGTCTAGGAAGGAGATTTGGGTGATGCGAGCACTATAATAACTTTAGTACTCACCCAGTGACGGTGGATTGTGGACAGATCGGAGGAAGCCTGTTAGTCCGGTTCCTGGCTCGTCCAGGTACGTCCGGGCTGTGAGCGAGAGAGGTCCCTCTCTCGTCCAACAACATAGGGGACCGCATGTTGTGGTTCAGATATTTTACATTCGGAGCATATGTCCGCCGCTCGGGACGCTCCGTTATATTGACAGTCTGAGAGACTGCCGATAATGCTTCCTCATCCTCACAGCAGTGCACACGACCGCACATTGGCTACGTGACCTTGAGTATCCGACCAGTTTCGTCTTTCAGTGATTCCACGGCGAACAGGTCACGCCATCCGGTAGCCAAGGGACACGAGGCCTATACACTCCGTTCGCTCGCATAATAGTAGTATGCACGGGGTAACGATCACGGAGCTTCCAGCGGCAATGCATCGTAAGACCGCTTCTCCCCAGGCCTCAGTGACAGACGTGCTATCCAAGTTAGCACAGTTTTTTGCAGCATCCCAGCAATCGACAGTTTCTCGGTCGGATCAGGAATTATCCGACGGCGCTGGGTCGGTGCGGTCTGCGGTTGCATTAGGTTCGGACGACCGAACGCTTTATAGGGTCCGACAGGATGGCGAAAGGGATTCGGACGATTTCGAACATCGGAACATCGGAAGCTGCCATACATTTCTTCCGGCATTATCTTCCAGTGGTTGTTCCTTCGGACTACATTGCTGCGATGTTAGATAAGAGACTTATAGCGTCATTGGACACGGAATTTTGGATCGGTTCAGGGACATTGTCCCTGACTTACCGACACAGTCCAATAATGTCATTAGAACATGTGTATTATTTATCGACGCTATATATATATATAAGCTTGCTACCAAGCATGATAGTTTAGTTTCTTGTCCGCAATGCTCAATTCTGCCTTTTATCATTTATAGGAATAATTTATTTTGGCAGAACAGGGCATACCGAGAGTTCATATGCGTCTAGACGGCGTGGTTAAAGACTGCAAATTATCTTTTTCGCTGTCTATGTCTTTTCCAACCACAATGTTGGAAACGACAATGATGTCTAATAGACTTAACTTAGACGCTTTATCATACGTAATCCACCTTACTGAGGCGTTATCATTACGTCTTTAAGAGAAAGAATTCCGGGATTTGATCCTCAATGTGATTTCTTTTGAGGGCAGTAGTTTGTTCACGTATAACTCCGCCCTTCAGTGGCTACCTGGAGTTGGTTAGACGTGACGTGACGCAGCCCTAGCTACATCCATGCGTGTGGATAGTAAGGTGAAGAACTCTCTCAGAGTCGCTTCGGTCTCGGAGAAGCTTCTCTTCGACGGCAACTTTTCAGCAATCCATGAATTGCTCGATTTACACGTTCTCTTGTCTATCTAGTGTTGCAAGAGATTCAGACTGGGGCAAACATTCAGTGGTTGACTCAGAGAGTGCCACTGCAGTTGCCGGATCCGAGTTTTATAATTATGACGGTTTCCAGTCAAACAGGTTGGGATGCAATATTGATCCCAACGGATTCGAAGTGCCAGGGTCTTTGGGTTCCGCAGTCTCTAGGCAAGCACTTATCTTCCACGGAATAATGTTTTTTAGGCTTGCTTTATGTCATTAGATGAACATTATTCAGAAACGCATGTCCAAATCCTGTCCGATAATACGACAGTAGTGGCGTATCTCCGGAACCAGGGAGGCACTCATTCGTTTCCGTTATTCAATTTAATGGAAAGAATCCTTCTGTTTGTTATAGTACACCAAGTTCTGCTTCGGTCCGTCATATTCCGGGTCGTCTGATTGTATTACCGGACTCCCTTTCACTTATGGGTCGCTTGTTGCCATCAGAATGGACTCTCAACAAACAAGTATTCAATCAGATTTGCTATCAATGGGAGCGCCCAATGATAATTTATTTACGACACAACTTGCTAATCAATTGCAGACGTATGTGTTTACATGTCCGGATCTCTGAGCTTATGTTGTTAACGCTCTATTGATCTAATAGGACGGAATGATAGGATATGCGTATCCTCCTGCGCTGTTGTTTCAGCAAGTATTGCTAAGATAAACAACCACAATACATTTCTGTTGATAGCATCTCTGTCTTCACAGAGACCGTGGGTAAATTTACTCTGAGGTCTACTGTGGGACTTAATGCGAAAACTTCCTCCATGAGAGGATCTTTTTTCGCTGGGAAAAATCGTGTCTTCTTCATCACAACCCGCAAGGTCTCAACCTTCACGTATTCCGTTGTGTGGTCCTTATTGCATTGTAAACATTGTACTGGACGAGCTTTGGACGCGATTTCTTACTGTAGGAGAACCTCTTCTTCGCTATACTATGCGGCTAAAGTGGAGGCTCTTCCGTCGTTGGTGTAGGGATCACTATGTTGATATTGTTGATCCCTCCATACAAGTCATTGCAACTTTCTAGTATACTTGTTTGACAAGATCTACTGCAGCCTGTTACTATTAGGGTTATAGGTTTATGTTATCTCATACTTATGCACTCTATGATAGTTTACAATTGAGTCTTATGTCTCTTTATCTAAGTCAGTTAGAAACTTTTCGATAAATAGACTTAGAATCATTAGATTAAATTTCTATACGGAATTTAACTTTGGTTCTTATCTAGCTAAGTAATCATTTGAGCCTCTGGAATCAGTAGTTTTCAAATTCTGACCTTTTAGACAGTAATTCTGTTGGCTTCTCTTTTACTGAGGAGTTAGTGAGCTTCATGCACTATCGGTGGATGATTCTCACTTTCGTAGTTTCGGAATCACTACTTCCTTTACTATTTAGGTTGGATTTTTGCATAAGAGTCAGGCTCCTAATAAATATCCGGAACCTATTGTTATTAAGGTCCTTCCGTCTTTTTTACGGGCATAGGCCTTTACTCTGTCCGGTTAGAGTTTACGTATTTATAAACAGATATCTGTTTATTACTACGGGCGTAAGCTTCTTCTGTCTTTGATGCCTAATAGAAGGATGTTACGCTCCATTCTATTGCTAATGGATTCAATTAACTATCGATACTGCTTATGGTATATCATTGACTCAGCAGTTGTGTTCGAGATTTAGGCTCATGAAGTAAGAGTTCTTCTACATCTTGGGCTTACATTAATAGTGTCGCTATTATAGATTTTTGAAGGCTGCTCATTGCGCTCAACCATCCACATTTATGAATTTTTATCTCAGAAATATCGAGTCCATTTCTGGAGGCCTCTATTGTTAGGTCTATTATCTACTGCTCATAATGTCATTCACTTAACAGTTGCTACTATAGCTAGGTAGGCTGTCTGTTTCGGCAGTGACTCCGTTCTGCTGCCCTCTTCGCTCTGGGCTATTTGACCCAGGGCAAGAAAAAAAGGGGGGGGGGGGGAGGGTGTTCCCTTGGGTCACCTGTTTTACTATGAAAACAAGGGGATACCTCCTCCGGAGTTAGTAATTCTGAGCTGTTATTGGGATGGTTTTTTAGTGAGAAGTTTATGTTTTAAAAATTCATTCAGGACTTAGTTTTTAAAGTATAGCTTTTGAATATAGCACGTGTCAACGGACATTATTATACAATCCTCAGACACTTTTAAGAAGTATAAAGAGTCTCTATTCTCTAGACTTACTTTATTTATTGGCTTACTTTAAAAATTATTAGTATAAGGATTATACTAGATATTAATAGAGTACATGGATGTATGATGCTCAATTTTGGAAGGTGTTGTATCTTTCTGATTTATCATAAATATGAAAGATACATGTAAGGCCTAATACTTCTTTTTCCCTAGAGGGGATGACTCTATTTTATATATTGAGCATATTCCAACTTGCTCTATGTCCTTGGCCCTCCAGCCTTTTTACTATTCAGCTATGTCTGGGTCATTGGTACAGTATAAAAATGTTAAAAAATTTATAGTAATTTATATATTTTTTATACTTACCAATGACCCAGACGGGGATGGCCCTCCCAGGAGTTGGAAACTCATACCTCCCCGCTGAGTACATAGCGCTTACCAGGCACTGGTTATAAGAATGATTAATGGCGCCAATTTCGGAACGTCCTTGACACTGCGCATGCGCAGTAGAGGTGAAGTGTGGAGGGCCATTCAGGACATGTTTTCTTTGGTTTTAGATGCAAATTTTGGGGATTGGGGGGCAAAATTTGTGTTTGGCCCTATATTTTAAGAGTTAGCACCAGCTATGTCTGGGTCATTGGTAAGTATAAAAAATATATAAATTACTATAAATTTTTTAACTTTCTTTTAATTTCCATCAAAAACTGTTGCTGTTAGCAACAATCTTTGAATTTATTGCATTAACATTCTTCTTTGACATGGCCTACAGGCCACATTTATCATAGGATTGTTTTTGAACTTGGTGTGCTCATTAGTCGAGACCTTTAGATAAGAGCTATTGATTAGCATTCATTTCTGTGAAAAAAGTTGCCATTTACAATAACCTCTGAACTTAACTGCATTTGTGTATCAACATTCTTCCTTTAGCCAGTCTTATAGTTTACATTTAAAAATGCATGGTTTACTCTGACGTTGTGCACAAACAATGCTGTTATGTTGAAATTTCACCAAAGAACATTGGTACCAATGATCTTCAATTTTGCCATTTCACTTATAACTTACCAAGTTGAAGTTTGCCAAGCTGAGCTACAGTGTCATTGACGCTTTCATTATTTCTGCCATTAAAACATAGCCTAGCTACCCTCGTATCATAAGCTACTTTTTATGCCCCCCGACTTAAGTCGGGTGGCATATAGTGATTGAAGTGTGCATGTGTCTGTGTGTGTGTGTCCGAGCCAATAACTCGAAAACTGTTAGGGCCACAGCCATCAAACTTCACACAATTATAAAGGACCATGGGAGGATGTGTCACATACCATAGCTGGGTTCGTACCTTCAAGGTCAAGGTCACATTTCAAGGTCACACTAAAAATCGGTCAATATTCGTGTCTCAGCCGTAATTCAGAAACGAATCATAGTACAATTGTTAAACTTTTTACAAATGTTAAGGTCAGTCAGAAGGTGTGTCGCGTATAATAGTTTCCGCCCCATCTGCAAGTTGAAGGTCACAGGAGGTGGGGGGGGGGGGAGGGCATGTGTTACCTTAGTAACATTCTTCTTGTTGGAGGCAAATTTGAAGAAATAATCCTGATTTTGTGAATAGCTTTGGCTGGATTTGATCATTTCATCACATGGACCACTGGGTTTTCGAGTGGAGAATATATGGTGCTGCAATTAAGTAGTAATCCACTCTCTTCATTCTGTATATGCAGTCAGATTTTAATATCTGTTCATGTCATTACATATACATGTATCTCAGTAATGGTTAGGAATAATGTTGATGATCTCTATTTACTAGTATAGAATAAGGCTGTCACGATTAATCGATTGTCGATCGGTCATGCCGAAATCGATTAGTATTTTTCGTTGTCGAAGAATTGGTAAATTTTACCCCCTTTTAGACATTAAAAAAAATTTGAAGAAAAAACTATTGTTTCTAAAAGTAAAAGGCAAGAACGTCGATGTTAAACCTCAAGAAGCCGTTAGAAGCATTTGTCTGTTCGGTACATTCAAAGCTTTGATGTTCTGAACTTTTGAACCGTCAGTGTAATAATCAAGACCGGTCGGCAGTTGCAAAGTTCGCAACTGCCGACTGGTCTTGATTATTACACTGACGGTTCAAAAGTTCAAAACATCAAAGCTTTGAAAAAACCTAAAAGAGGATCGTCTTCATTGTTTACTTGAGGTAGGTCAACTGAATTGAACTTCCTTTTTAACGACTTCAAAGAGAGGGAGAAGGTGGGGGAGGGGTGGAGAGGGGAGTCATCTAGGTACGATTAATTGATTATTATCGATTATTTGCGATGATTGATCGATTCCTAAATTAAAAAATCGTGACAGCCCTAGTATAGAATTGTTGGACACACTGTTTTATTACAGGAATTGAATCACGGTAATGGGGCAGTTTGAACTGGATAGGAACAAAAAGTGTACTTATTCAGCGTGCTATTACTTCAAAATAGTGCACAATATAGTTACAGGACTTCAACTGTTGTTGTACATTGAAATCCAGCTAATGGGGCAAAACCACCCTACTAAAAGCAAAGGTGTGTTATGCAACACCACAAAGCCCCAAAAAACAAAGGTCAAGGTCACACAATTAAGAAAAATTTTGCGAAAATTTGGTGTGTCAGTCCAGAAAAATTGGGTTTTAAACTCTATAATGACTGAATTGACAAAGGGAAAGTGTGTTGGGCAACACCAGCAGGTTCAGATGACAAAGGTCAAGGTCACAGAATTATGAAAAATGTTAGAAAGAGTTTGTGTGGAAGTCACAACTCCATAATGGCTGGGTAGATTTTCTCTAAGGGTTCACACAAGTGTAAGGACAATGTCCCAATAATGAGGGTGAAGGTAACATAATTGCAAAAACCCAAATTTTTGAAAAAATTTGTGTATCCATCTGGAATATTGCGTCTCATTCGCAACTCTACAATGGCCATGTCGATTTTAATGAAACTTCAAAAATGGATAAAGGAAAATGGGAAGGTTTGTTGTGCAGCTGCTCCAGTTCCAAATGACAAAGGCCAAGGTCATTTGATTATGAAAACTACGATCTTAAAATTTATGAACTTCTAAGTTTAACATACTATTTTCGTGTAATTTGCATGTCTAACTTTTTGAGACTTTAATTATCAAAACATTAATACATCACCGGGAATTCAGTTTCATCAACTTTTTCAAAATGCGACTTCAAACATCGGAAAGTACAAATAACAAGATATTTTTCACATTAGTGATTATCTTGTTGAGAGCTAGATTATTTTTATTGGTCTGAATTTGTTATTCAAAACTTGTTTTATTACAAATTATTGGAGAGTTCCCACAGCACTCTCCAATAATTTGTAATAAAAGAGATTTATATAAACAAAATATTATTTGTGTTTGACTGAATATGAAATATAAGCAAGGAAAGTGTTGGCTTTTGCTCTGGTATCCTCATTTTTTGAAAGACCTGATAGTGGCTTCCAGCTCTCTACCAGTTAACCCTTTACCAAACGTAACGGCCAAAACAGGCCAGCGCTATTCTAAAAAATCGCCAATTAATTTTCACTATTTTTTTCATTTTTTGTCTCAAAAACATAGGTTATGACCCCTCGTTGGAACGAGCTCGTCGAGCTCGTTCCAACGAGGGGTCATAACCTATGTTTTTGAGACAAAAAATGAAAAAAAATAGTTATTCAAGAATTTTTTTTGCAAGTGTCGTCTGCTTTTCACGTTAGGTAAAGGGTTAAGAAGTCTTGACAGCAGGATTATATTAGTATTATAAACTGCGATAACATTTGGCTCAACGGTTGTCACTGAGCACTATTTGGGTGAAAATAGGAATTGGGGTTAAAACTTTAAAATTCAAAATATAATAACAAAACAAATGACCACTATGTATCAACGCGCTGTTTGATTTCATACGTCATAAGATGTACAAAAGTATCAAATGGTCAAGTCATCCTCATTTCCTGAGAGTTGTTTAGTTTCTGAGCAACTAATTCAACAAATGTTAACAGTTTATTTTAGAAAATAGGCACTCAAGTCATGGGTTCAAGGACATCAGTGGGTGGGTGGTCACAGTTTAACTTATTTTACTCCTTAAACTGCACTTTATCAGTTTACCTAACAAGACAGTCCCTTGAAAAACTTTGTTTCTCATAAAATGCCTGGGGTTGGCAATGAATGCAGTGTTTTGTAGGATTAGGTATGTAGCATTTAATGCTTTCCTGTTGATTTTTTTATCTGACACAAAATTTGTTTTCTAAGCTTTAACTAAGGTTTAATCCCAAAAATGCGAAATTTAATAGTTTTGCAGCTCCTGATTCTTAAAGTCATTCACAATACCTGGAGAATTCATAGACAATAGTATCGATTTTGTTGTCATTGTATTCTTTTGTCATAACCTGTAGTTCGTTCTCATATTTCATAATTGACACAAACGCCCATGTAACCTAAATGATAGTTTGTGGATTATAATTTCCAGGCCTGTGTAGCAAACACTTGAGGTTTCTCAGGGATCTGCTTCTATAAAAAAAATTATAAAGAGCAGTATTGTTTGGTTATTATGTCTCTCCTTTCCAGAAGGGAGACATATTGTTTTAGTGTATATTCTTCTTCTTCTTCTTCTTCTTCTTCTTCTTCTTCTTCTTCTTCTTCTTCTTCTCATACAAACTTTGTCCAGGGCATAACTTTTTTGTCTTTTGACCTAGACCTTAGATATTTGGCATGTGGATGTATCACCATGAGCCAGTGTGTCGTGTACCATAGTGACCTTCATGTGACCTTGACCTTTGACCTGAAGGTCAGATTTATGTGCTTTTTAAGGGAAACTTTGTCTGGGCATAACTTTTTTGTCTTTTGACCTAGACCTTAGATATTTGGCATGTGGATGTATCACCATGAGCCGGTGTGTCGCGTACCATAGTGACCTTCATGTGACCTTGACCTTTGACCTGAAGGTCAGATTTATGTGCTTTTTAAGGGAAACTTTGTCCGGACCAGAACTTTTTTGTCTTTTGACCTAGACCTTAGATATTTGGCATGATTGTCAATATTATTCATGTATATATAATTTGCAGTGCATTAAATAGAAAGAAAGGGGAGACATTTGTTTTAGTGTGCTAAACCAGTTTCTAGTTTATGTTGTTTTGACATATTTACAATAGAAAATTCCAAACCTTCATGCATTTATAGTAAACATTAGTGTAGTAATTCATTCAGTATGTAATGCTTTAATGCTCAGATGATGTAATTCTATATACTGAATTTGCCACAGTGTAATCCGGTAATTTAGTTCACATTGACACGTCTGATTTTTATATGCCTGTTTGAAAAATGGTCATAGTATGTAATCACTGTGTCTATCCATCTCTTTGTCTGTCCATCTGTTAACATGTTTGGCTTCCAGCCGATAACTCCAGTTTGGATTATTTGATCTCGACCAAAATTGATATGTGTTTTACCGAGCTAGTAATACAAGCAGATTTCGAATATGGGTTCCGTCATATTATTTTTACATCAGTTACGGCCATTTTTGCGACTTAGAATTTGACCATTGATTAACATTTTTTTGTATTTTGCGGTCGTACAGTTCAAAATTGCTAACAGGCATATTTAGCCACATCTGGCAGTGCTCTTGTTATATCTGTTTAATCCAGACATGGACTGAAGAGCCATAATTTTTAGCTTAACTTGACAAAGTCAAGATAAGCTATTGCCATCACGCGTGCAGAAGTCTGTTAGCCTGTGAGTCTGTTCACATTTTCCTTTAGCACAGGCTACACCCTGTAGTTCTTATCCGATCATCACAAAATTTCATATGCGGGTTTGAAGTCATGTCTAGATGAGAACGTCCCCTTTTGGTCGCGATCAGTCAACCGTGATGGCTGCCCGAGCCCAAAACCTGAAAACCTTTAGCACAGTCTACAGGTTGTATTTGTGAAGGGATTTCATGTTAAATTGGTAGGATGACTGTATAATATCTAGATGAGAACGTCCCCTTTTGGTCATGATCTGTCAACTGCGATGGCTGCCCAAGCCCAAAACCCCAAAACTTTTAGCACAGTCTACAGGTCATATTTAATATGGAGGGATTTCATTGTAACTTGGTAGGATGACTCCGTATGATGTCTAGGTGAGATTTTCCCCATTTGGTCACGATCTGTCAACTGTGACTACTGCCCGAGACCAAAAACCTTTAGCACAGTCTACAGATTGTATTTAGGGAGGGATTTAATAGTAACTTGGTAAGATGACTCCATATAATGTCTAGATGAGAACGCCCCCTTTTTGTCGCGATTGTTCATCTGTGATGGCTGCAGGGGCCCGAAGCCTGAAAACCTTTAGCACGGTCTACAGGTCGTATTTATAAAGGGATTTCATTGTAACTTGGTAGGATTACTCCAGATAATGTCTAGATGAGAACCTCCTCTTTTGGTCGCGATCATTCAACCGCGATGGCTGCCCGAGCCCAAAACCCGAAAAACTTTAGCACAGACTACAGGTTGTATTTATGAAGGGATTTCATTGTAACTTGGTAGGATGACTCAGTATAATGTCTAGATGAGGACGTCCACTTTTGGTTGCAGATCGTTCAACCGTGATGGCTACTCAGACCCTAAGTCTGAAAATCTTTAGCACATTCTACAGGCCGCATTTATAAAGGGATTTCATTGTAACTTGATAGGATGACTTTTTTTGGAATAATTTCACTGTAACTTGGTAACATTTGTTGACATACATTAACTGTGAGGGTCACACACATTTACTGCGAGGGCAATATTAACATTAACCCACCTCTCAATTCTTTAGTATAGTCTACACCTCAAATTAATTGTACTGAAAACATGGCATACAGGGAACAGAAATTAACATTTCCAATTATCACAATTCTTGTCTTATTTCATAATCCTTTCATAAATATTGAATCATTTTTTATCAAACATAACATACGGTCAAATTCAGCTACAGTGTCATTGACACTTTCATTTTTTTTTTAGCTTGGTACACCTTGAATTACATCCTTACTGTCCATTTTTAGACCAGTACGTGTAAAAGAGAAAATCTGCCCATCCAAAAGACAGGTGGACAGGTTGCTAGCTGAAAGACTGGATAACATGCACTTGATTTCTGTCCATATATTTTTACCCCACTGGGGACCACATGTGTCAGAAAAAGAACAAAACTTCTAATTTAATTATCTCAAATTGCAGAGCACAAGTAATGGATATGTGTTTGGTGCCACCTTTAGAGGAGTATTATCCATTGTCATACTATTAAAATAAACATTGTGTTCAGTTCCATTATGGGGCCCCATCTGAGGGTCTTTCACTGTAAGCAATGGAGAAAGCGGTGAATGGGTTATATTGAGGGCTGTTGCAATGTAGACAAGCTTTCACATAATTTTTTTCTGGTGCCTTTCATTGTGACCAGTAGCAGCTACTTTGTATCTGTCATCCTAAACTTGGTATCTGCCTTAGGGATTAGGACGAGGTACGCAGCTATGTACCATTGCTTAATTCTAGGAGGGGGCGCAGTGGCTCAGTAGGTAGAGGTGCAGACTGCAAGCTGAGAGGTTCTCAGTTCATATCCCACCTGCAGCAACTGCATTGTGTCCTTGGGCAAGACGCTTCACCCCCATTGCCCACATAGGGGCAAGGTGACACTGTTTTCTAAGGCGTACTGCACATTGATGGTGCACTTGTCTTCAACCAATGCTAGCTCTACTTCTATGGCGTTAGTTTGTTGGAGAGCTGCCAGTTGCTCACTGTTGCTCAGTTGTTCTCTCTGGGTATTCAGGCTTCCTCCACTGTTGTCATGATTAACCATTGTGCAGACATATGTGACCTTAAACACCAATAAATAAATAAATAAGTAAATAAATAAATAAATAAATAAATAAATAATTCTAGGACAAACACTATCAGTTTCTGTGAAGGTATATTAACTGGTACATGTACAGTGCTAATTTATTTTAGGTCTTGAAAATTTCTTTGTGTATCTTTACCCTGTTACATTTTAATAAGCACTCTCCCATAAATTGTATAAAGGCAAATCTTAACAGACAAAATAATAACAATATTTATATTTATTTATTTATTGATGTTTAAGGTCATATATTTCTGCACAATGGCTAATCATGGCCATTGTCAGATTACAGGTGGAGGAAGCCGAAGTACCCTGAGAGAACCACCAAGCAATGGCGAGCAACTGTCAGCTCTCCAACATACCAACTCCACACAAGCAGGGTTGACATTAGTTGAAGACAGGTGCACCATAGACGTGCAGTATGCCTTAGTAAACAATGCCACCATGCCCCCACGTGGGCAATGTGGGTGAAGTATCTTGCCCAAGGACACAACATGGTTGCCGCAGGTGGGATTCGAACTGAGCACATCTCAGCTTGCAGCCTGCACCTCTACCTACTGGGCCACCGTGCTCGAAGTAAAATCACTTCCATGATGATATGAAGCACATCCACAAAATATGAAGCACGAATATAGGCTTCCAGCACTTGATCAGTTTAGCAGCAGTACTTAAGTGGGCTGAATTATTTTTAAGGTTCATCTGTCAGCATCCCCGCAGAACCCCGGGAAGTGAAGCAGTGCCTGTTGACTACGGTAAACAGGCTCTGTTTTACTGGTAAAATAGGACCCAGTCACCCATGTTTGGGAGGTGCAAACCCTCTCTAAAATGGGCAACATGGCTTATTAACGCTCACCCCTGGTCTTGAGTTGATACTCATTTTGTGGTCATGATTAGCCATTGTGCAAAAATATGTGACCTTAAACACCAATAAATAATAATAATAAATAATCTGTCACCATTGTGTAGTTTCTTTCCCTCAAATTCAGCTTATTGCTTCCTCTTTTTAAATTCCAAAGGTGAATTCCATTACATTTTAAATTTATAACATACAGATGCATGCTAATTGTATAATTATACGGATGTAACAATAACAATTCCTTGTTATTATTCATCTCTCTGAAAGAGAGCTTTCCACTAAATGATAATAAGTCAAGATTTGGGTCTTGGTAAAGTTATTTATTACTTTCCAAAGTGTGATTTACTCGGATTTCCGGGTTTGATTATAAACGATAACTTCACAAGTGAATTATGCAATCAACTATTGTGACATGTATCCGTGCATGCAAACTAAGGTCCTTTGCCGGGGGTGTAATGGGGACTTCATTGTTTTTTTTTGCTTTTTTTTTAACCCCTTATCTAACATGAAAAGCAGACAACTCTTGCCAAAGAAATTTTTAATAACTATTATTTTCATTTTTTGTCTCAAAAATATAGGTTATTGGGTCATGTATCTGTGCGCGCAAACGAAGATGCTTTGCCATGGGTGTAATGGGGACTTCATTGTTTTTTGGGGTTTTTTTTTTAACCCTTTACCTAACATGAAAAGCAGACGACACTTGCCCCAAAAAATCTTGAATAACTATTATTTTCATTTTTTGTCTCAAAAACATAGGTTCCAAAGAGGGGTCATAACCTATGTTTTAGAGACAAAAAATGAAAAAATAATGAAAATTAATTGCCGCTTTTTGAGAATAGCGCTGGCCGGTTTTGGCCATTACAGTAGGTAAAGGGTTAAATAATATAATTATCTGTAATAATGAAAAGTAATAAACAGAGTAATCACTTGACTGGACTGGTTACATGAAATAATTCATTCGAGGCGGGGGACTATATTGTAAAACACTCGTATGCATATGCGCACTCGTGTTTGTACAACGTCCCTCATCTCTCATGAATTATTTCACGTAACCAGTCCAGTCAAACGATTACCGGTACTCTCTATTAAATTTATACAAGTTTTCAAGTTATATGCTAATATTTAATTCTAGGAGCACAGTGGCTCAGTGGTTACAGTATTGGACTTCAAATCGAAAGGTCCAGGGTTCAATCACTGCCAGGGTAACGACATTGTGTCCTTGCTCAAGACATAATCCCGATTTCTCACGGTGGTATTGTGGCACCCTGAACTAAGGTGCACTGCACATCGATGGTGCGCTTGTGTTCCAACAATGCTAACCCTGCTTGTGTGTAGTTAGTACATTAGGGTGTATGACAGTTGCTCGCTGCTGCTTGATGGTTCTCTCCAGATACTCCTGCTTCCTTCACCCATAAAAGTGTCCAACATGAGGTTATCCTGGCTGTCAAAATTTTTGTTGAACCATAATAAATTAATATGTAAATATTTAATTCTAATGTATTCTACTGTTGGGTGTAGGAACCATTAGATTTCCACAGAACATTGGGATTTAGGGATGAAAATTGCTGCTATCGGGGTACAAATTCTCACGATTTTGAGACACCATGTTCTGTTTTGCAAACTTTAGTCTCGAGTTTTCAGTTTACTGTATCAACTACTTTTAATAAGCTGGAAGATAAAGTTTTTCAAGCAAATGGCCTCACATTTGCCTTGGTTGGACGTAATTCACAGTGACGCATGGGAAAGGCGCTCGCACGCACCATCACTCACGCAAAAATTGTTCAAAGTGCACGAATAATCGCTTACCTCTATTCTTGGGTGTCTTTTATCCATTTGAGTTGCGTCAACAGAAACATTCAATTAATTTTTGATGTTGGGAAATTTTTAATCACTCACAATTTGATGCGTTTAAAGTACAATTCCAAATTATTTCCTTTTCATTGTTATGAACATGACACACAGTAGTTCTCTTATACATCCACACACAACATGCTAACAGTAAGAGGGTTGTACATTGACAACTCGCCCAGACCTTACTCCTGCCAGAAAACGAACACGCATGTTCAGATATAGAAAATGGTGGTCATTCTGAGATCTGAGAAACGTTTTAATACTTCCGTATTTTTGTTTTTTTTATCAAAGACATGCGGAATGTTGCCCCGTTCCTTATTTTCATTTACACACATGACACCTGTCGCTCCGATTAACCAGTGACACAAATTAATGTGCCTGCTTTGGAATTTACACATCCATTTTCCATGATTTTAATAATCTGCCATTTAAAATCCAGAACTAATTTTAGTGGGTTACATATATTTTCACCGTCAAAATTTCCATCCGTGTTCAGTTGTATTCATGCATTCGTTTCGAAGGACGCTTGTCAATGGAAATTGCGAAGTAAATTTTTGTACTTTCATAATATATAGTTCACTTCAGATTATCTAAAAGTTCATTTCAGGAATCCTGGCAATACATTTAATAAACAAACACTAGATTTCAAGCTTGCAATTTTATTCTGAACCACAGGCAAACAATAACATTAACTTAATTTAGAAAAAAATACACTTTGAATGGCATTGGGATGTTTCGGCCTCAGAACGTTTCAGCCTCGAGACGTTTCAGCCCTGGACATTTCAGCCCTGGACGTTTTGGCCTCCTATTGTAACAGACAACAGTGAAGGGGATTATCTCATTTGCCAGTATAGATAATAGAGGATATTAAGAGGTGTTAATTGATCAGTATTACTATTTTTCAATTTAACAACCTAAACAGTATTAAAAAAATGAAGATAAACATTGAATCAAAATCACTCTCCTCACATATTTTACTCTCGCAATCTTGATTTGAGGTGAGCGATTTTCCACTCGCCTCCATTTTGCTCCCATTCGTCACTGAATTTAGATGTGTGAAAGAATTACTGAAAAGAAATTCTGTAAAAAAATGAACCTCTAAGTTGAAATTAGGAGAGATATTGGTGAAAACTCTGGAGTGAGTAACCAACAAAAGTAATTCGAATATCACGTCTTTCTTCAATAAAAGTTAACAAAATCACAAGAAATATGATTTGTGTTGTGTTTCTTGAATTTCACTTTCTTTAATTTCTCCCTTGTAACCCCCCTCCCCCCCCCTCCCGCCCCCTCCCATTACTCCTCAACTGGATCCCACTTACCCCGGTACTTGATTTTCAGTGTTTGACAGGTCTATAGACACATTTCTGTCCAGTGCATATTTCTTATCACAGTGGTCATGAATTTTAATAGTAATGAATGGGGGTGGGGAGGGAGGGGGAGGGAATTACAGTTTTTGTCTTATATAGAAAAACAAGCTTTGCTGCATAAAAATCTCACTATTTTGAGTTTTTCAAACTTACCATGTCTGCCCTCTCCCCCAAAAAATGCATCCATTTCCCAATCCAAATTGCTTGTCAACAATGGTAACCTATCATGAATAATTTTAGTCATGAATGAACTACTGTATAAAAATACAACTGAACTTCAAATTAAGGTTGAAATTCTGTGTGTGTGTTTGAGACCGCTGGGATGTAGGGGTCATACAACACTTGCTTATAATAACAAAACACCGAAGAGGTCTTGTGTGCAACTTGTGAAAATTTGTTACAGGTTTGTGATGGTCATTTACAATATACAAACACAACAGTTGAACATGTAACTCTTAGATTGAATCACAAAGGTGCAATATGTCCCGGAAGCCTCCATCACATGTTGGGTAACTGTTGCATGCTACAGTAAGGGTACTTTTACATGGGAAACAATATATCTTCAAGTCTCATTTTGAATACTGAAAAGTTGAAACCCATTTAATGTTGTTCTCATTCAAATGAAATACACTTTTCCATATTTATTTAACACAGCAAATATTAATGTTCACTTAATTCTGTGAGAGAGATTTTCTTGTAACGCTTGACTTAAAATCATTCCTGTAGGCTTTAAGCAATATGATGTGAGTATGGAATGTGGGTGTGGGGTGGGAGAAAGGGTTGGGTTGGGTGGGGGAATGGGGTTCTGGTGGCCCTGTAATGTTATCCTCGATTGCTACAGTACTTTGAAATGATATAATTTATTTCTCGGGAAATTACTTTTCATTGTCGTTATTCCCGGAATTTAATTGTTTGATTGTTTTTTGTCATTTCATGTTTAACTCTAAACCCGCTGAGCATTTTTAAGATATTTCTCATCAGATCCAGTCATGGCTGCTGTGAAGCAGCCATGACTAAATTTGAAGAAAAATTTATCTAAATTTAACTCCTAAAATTGGTGAAAAAGTCCATTCGATTTACAGGGTGGAATTTGGATTATGCCCAAATTATACATATTTTAGTGGCAAACGAGATCATGTCCTGGGCGGGATTATCTGCCAGCAGCATGTAAGGAGTTAAAAGCTATTGAAGATTAAGTTACATATATTATTATGCAGTATGTTCCATTTTGAAGGCATATGACTTTGATGTGGGGAAGAAAGTTCGTTTATCAGACATATACTACATTCCTGAGCAAGAAACAATTTTAAACAGCACTGCTGGCAGATATCAGATGGATTTCACAACGTACAAAGACGAAATTCAGAATCTGAGGTAGGTGTTTATTTTTATATGCTTGTTTTGAAAAAAACGGTCGTATTATGGTATACTGCTGTCCGTCCGTCTGTCCATCTGTCCATCTGTCCATCAACACATCTTACAATAACTTGAAAACTCTTTGAGCAATTTTTGTGATTTTTTGGTGGAGAGTATGCTTTGAGCAATTTTCATGATTTTTTGGTGCAAGTATATGTTGATGAAAGGAATCTCCCTTTCCATTTGTGTTGCCGTCCGTTATGTCAGTCCAGAGTTATGAGACTTTATTCATCAAAATATAAGCAATTTTCCACATGTCGAACAATAACTTGAAAATGCTTAGAGCAATTTTCATGATTTTTTGGTTGCAAGTATATGTCGATAGAACAAATCTCCCTTTCAATTTGTGTCACTATCCGATTTGTCATTCCAGAGGTATGGGACTTTATTCGTCAAAATATAGGCAATTTTCCATTTGTCGGATTTTGAGCAATTTTCAGGATTTTTTGGTGGCAAGTATATGTTGATGGAAGGACTCTCCCTTTCTATTTGTGTTGCTGTCCAATATGTCATTCCAGAGTTATGGGACTTTATTTGTCAAAATATAAGCAATTTTCCACATGTTGACCAATAACTTGAAAATGCTTAGAGCAATTTTCACAATTTTTTAGTTGCAAGTATATGTTGATAGAAGGAATCTATCTTTCGATTTGTATCGCTGTCTGATTTGTCATTCCAGAGTTATGGGACTTTATTCATCAAAACCTGATAAGTACACATGTATACTCATATTGTGTGCTTCCCTCTTGTTATTAATAATGGGCGTATCATGCACTCATGGCGCAGCTGTTAATTTTAATATAGTATAACAGACAGATGGTGCTTACAGATGTAGAAGGGATCGAACAGACATTCAGGTTATTCCAAAATTGCCCCCACTTTTGAATTGAATTACCCAATAGCCTGTTAACTTCTTATAACTTGTAAGCCCCGAACCATTTACAAAATCTTTAGTACAAATTTAATGGTTTTTGAGTGTATCCTACTTTTGTTATAAAAATCTTGAATAAATCTATATCAGAAACAATTGTGACTGCCACAGAATTTTCCAAGTTTATAGGCCTACTCGGCCTCTTTCCATCGAATAGATGCATTTAATCCCGAGGCACAGATGAAGTGGCTGCTAAATGAAGTGGGATGGACAGAATATTTTTCTGTTGCCATTGTGTCCCCCCAATCCTCTTCCCCTATAGCTACACTGCTGACTCATCCATTATTTCTTGCTTGACAGAGCTCTGTGTCTCCGTCAAACAAGGTATAATAGATTAGTACTCACTCCATCATTAGAATAGAGAAAACTTATCTTATTCCTATTAATTGAATACCATTCTCCTGTGTCCTGTTAATTGAATACTCCTCTTTTAATTGAATTTGTCAAAGACAAAATGTGTTTTTCAATTAACACTGGATAATAAAAATGCAGTTGGCTTAAAAATTTATGTAGACAACCATTGCCCCTGTTGGAACCCTGGTAAAATAAGACCCAGTCACCAATGTTTGGAGAGGAAGTCATCTAAAATGAGCGACTTGGGTATAAATGATTGACTGAACTTGTTTTATCTTCATGTTGTGGTCACGATTAGCCATTGTGCAGAAATATGTGACCGTAAATACCAATAAATAAATAAATAAACAATTGCTAAGAGTTTCAAGCATTTTGCAGATGTGATGATTTTCTTCTTGTTTGACATTTCTATAAAGAATTAACTAGATTATCGATTTTACCTAAATGCAAGTTTTCGAGAAAATTCTAGTTTTAATTTAAGCAGTTAACCGTTTACCTGACATAATGGCAATACCTGTTCAGTGCTACTCACGAACAGTGTCACACATATTTTTTCACTTTTTCAAACTTTGTCTCCAAAATGTTCCTTATGATGAGCCCGTTCCAATGAAGGGTCATAAGCTTTGGTTTGTAGGCTAAAAATGGAAGTTTTTAGTTATTGATGGACTTCTTTGCAAGTTAATTTTAATGGTTGTGTTAGGTGAAGGGTTAGCTGATTATTTTTTTTTTAACTGGTAGAACTCCTTGTTGCAAACCTGGAAGTAAAGCAGTGCTTGTTAACTGTGTTAAAGCTCTCTTTTACTGGTAAAATAGGACCTGCTAGCCACTACCTCTGGTGAAAGTTCTCTAAAATGGGCAACATAGGTATAAGCGATTGGCAGGACTTGACTTTATATCCATGTTGCATTCATGATTAGCATTAGCCATTTTGACCTTAAGCACTAAGTGAATGTGTTTCCTATTATTGTTGAAGTGAAATTATTCAGTTTGTAAGGATTTGCCTTGTTACAATTTATAGGTAAGGTAAACAAACACGTGAATGAACTTTGATGACCAAAAATAATTAAGCACTTTACCTGTTAAGCAAATGTGAAAATATCATAGCTACACAGTGCAAGAGTCTGTATGAGAAATAGTAATAAATGCAAACCTTTTAGTGTATAATGTAGGTAATGTTTGAACTTGGGAAATATTTGCCCTGTAGGCTGTGTTTAATTGTTCACTTGACTGAGTATTTCCCATATTTACACTACCCGTATAAAATACAAGGCCATGTAAAAAGGCAAAATGGTTCAGGTTTCCCAACCAACTCTTAATTTTGCTAGCATTTCATAATTTTTTTTCCTACCCATTTAAAACGATATTTGAAGGTAGATACAAGCTTCACTTCAAATATATGTGCGCCACAAATATAGGTCATACATTTTAAGTGTCTGTGATAACAAAAACTAACCAGTCTCAGAATAATGAATCAAACTTTAAAATTTTAAAATCATCATCTCTGCTTTACCATAAAACCACTCTCTTTGGTGCAGTTTCAAATATTTGCAACATCTTGAAAGTATCTTCCCTTGAATCAAAGTTGCACATGATATTATTTTCAAAGATCCATTCAATAGATCTGGTAATAATTATGTAGTCATGCATCAGTAAATATTACATAGAATGTCATATTTATGATATGCATATTGGATATCTTTATTCCATTGTTTTATTTTACAAATTAGAGTGAATATTAGAAAAAAAATACGGAAATTGTTTTTTTAAATTTTGACTGGCTACCTCCATTTTTAGCTCAACTTGACGTCAAGTATGAGCTATTGGGATGGGTTGCAATCTGGTGTCTATCCTAGGGCTGTCGTGACTATCAATTTTGATAGTCGACTAATCATCAGCATTAATCGACGCTTAGTTGATTAATAGTCGTTTCCCGTGAATTCAGCAATCCCTAATATACCTACAAAATAAATTTAAAACTAACGATGTTTGAATGTCGACCATTCGGCATCGAGATAAAATAGAAACACCGGAATATCTCCAGTAGATTTGAAGAATTTAAACAGAAGAACATTTGTGCAAATATTTCTTTCCTGTAACTAATATTCAGAAATTTCCAATATAAAACTCCCTCCACTCCAACACAAGTCACAACTTAGTACTACAAGTGAAGTTACCGCTGTGGATCTTGTGACAATTTTCTCACTTTTGCAGTTCCAATCATTCCAAAGATGGTTGTTCGAGTGTACAAGACCAAAGATTCTATTTACTCTGCAATTATTAAAAGATACACTGTTTGAACAATACTCTTTAGTAAGGATCAACAGGTGCTGGCTAATACCTCAGAGAGCAGGGATTGATCAAATGGCAAGGCTCAGTGTTTTCAAAATTATGTTGTTGTACAAGAATGCAGGAAACAAAGGCCATGGGACATTACAAATAACTATGGCGAGACATTTCAAAGGTTAACAATCTGTTTATTTAATTATCCCATTACACAGCACAATTTTAATCCCACTTGTACCATTTTAAAAATGAACGATGATCAACTAAAATGAAAACCGTTGATTACTGCAACAGTCGACAGTTAGTCGTTTAATCGAATGATCGTGACAGTCCATCCATCCATCCATCCATCCATCCATTCATCCATCCATCCATCCATCCATCCATCCATCCATCCATCCATCCATCCATCCATCCATCCATCCATCCATCCATCCATCCATCTGTAGTGCTCTCAACTAAGGCGTACTGCATGTCAAAGATGCACTTGCCTTCATCCATTCCTATCCCTGCTTGTGGAGATTTAGATTCTTATAGTTCCTCACTGTTGCCTGGTAATTTTCTGGGTACTCCAGCTTCCTCCACTTGAATGATTGTCAGACACAAGCTGACCTAGTTTGTCAAAAGTGTCATTGAACCTCAGTAAATAAATCTGTTTTACTCACTACAGGGTTTAAACAACTGCTTGAAGTTTGTGGATGTGCTGAAAATGTGCATTGGAATTTTCGAGGCAGTACATGTACTTATTATATTTTTATACTGTACCAATGACCCAGACTTAGCTGGTGCTAACTCTAACAAAACCAGGGCCAAACACAAATTTTGCCCCCCAATCCCCAAAATTTGCATCCAAAACAAAAAGAAATCATGTCCTAAAGGACCTCCATACTACGCCTCTACTGCGCATGCGCAGTGACGCAGACGTCCCGAAATTGGCGCCAATTATCATTCTCTGTTTGGCCCTTCATCAGTCAACATCTCACTGATCTTTGTGCTTGTAAATCTCAGTTGAAAGGATGCCAGACACGTAATTTTTGGAGAAAATGTGATTCTAAGGAGGATAGAAGGAGGAGAGGAAAAAGAAGTGACAAAAAATAATCAGGGCTGTACTTAAAATTTTTTGATGAAATTATGTTAAGTTGCCTATTTTCGAGGCATGGGCCTCTTGTTGTCATTCTTGCTAATTGTTGCACTGCTTATTCAGTGTTTCCTCTCCCCTAGCCTTCTAAAGTCCCCCCTTGCAATTCTCCCATGCTTTTGGCATATTTTTGAGAAATTTCATTTCTAAAATTTCCTGGGAGAGTTGCTTGGTTACAGAATGTTTTCTGTTATTTTCCCCATAGTTACGTTTTCACCCATGGGTGTATAACGTTTGTGTTCTGCATCTTCCATCTGATGTTCTACAGATTCTCCCTGGGAGTCTCTGTTTTGCATCAGATAGAGTGTAATTGATGACTGATTCCGGGCCAGTTTTTTCAGTGCCTGGAGTCATGTTTTCTGGTGTTTTTACTCTGTTTGTTTTCATTGGCAACAGCCTTTTTTGAGGGGGGCTGTTTGCCTTTGCTGTAGTTTATCTCACTATAAGATACATTTATATTATCCGAAAGTGTCTCATTAATTATTTAATATAAATTTAAAATTTTTGACCACACTTTGCCATCGGATCCATCGGGGCTCAACGTTACTTTTCAGCAACTTGGGCTTTGCTGAAAAAATATTTTTTCAAAATTATTTTGTTTTGCAATTGTTTTTTCATTTATTAATGGATCATGTTATTATGTATCTTTGTGTCAGGGGTTTTTGCGAGTAACTAGGACTTATTGTTGTTCTTTCACAATGAAGGGACATTGTTCAAATTGTAATAGGAAGAAATCTTCCTCTGACTTTCATGATCATTGTATTAATTGTAGTCAGTGTTCTCGCATTAATCCCTGTCCTATATGTGAACATTGGGATGAGAAACATTGGAAACGTGTGTCACGATATGTTGTTTCTGGAGAAAGAGCGATTCCGGCTCTTTCTCCGCAAGGTCACTCTACTCTCTCAGTTTCTATTTCAGAGGAACCAGAACAGGGTGATGTTTCCATGTTATCTTCTTCAAGTGTGCGTCCGTCGTCACAAATGAATTCAGAGCTAGCGGCAGAAGTGCTCATGGAGATTAGACAAATGTCGTCCGCTAGCTCGCCCGGTGTAGCGTCCATTCACCGAATGGTTCGGCAGCCAGGTTCGTCCGATGCGGTCCAAGAGGAAATTTTGGGTGATGCGAGCACTATAAACATAATAGATGCACACCCAGTGACGGCGGATAGTAAGCGAGAACGGAGGAAGCCTTTGAGTCCGGTTCCTAGCTCGTCCAGGTCCAGCCGGGCCACGAGCGAGAGAGGCCCCTCTCTCGTACAACAACATCTGGGACCAGATGTTGTGGTACAAAATGTGTCTTTAGCGGAGCATACGTCCGTCGTTCGGGACGCTCCGTTGTATAAGCAGTCCGCAGAGACTGTTAAGGCTTCCTCTTCTCGTCAACGCACACGACCGCACCTTGGCTGCGTGTCCGCCGATATATTACCAGCTTCGCCGATGAAGGATTCTTCGGCGACCAGGTCACACCATCCGGCAGCCAGGGATTCGAGACCGATGGACTCCGGACGTTCGCATAGGAAAAGTATGCGGGAGCCATCTGATGCGGAGCTGCCCTCGGCGAAGCAGCGAAAGACTGCGCCTCCGCAGGTCTCGACGCCGGACATTCTTGTGCAGATAGCACAGCTTATCGCAGCATCCCAGCAGCCGACAGAAACGGTGTCGGATCGAGAATTATCCGACGGCGCTGGGTCGGTACGCTCCGCCGAAGCATCGGGGGCGGACGACCGGGAACATCATGAGGTCCGACCGGATGGTGAAAGGGATACGGATGACTTGGAGCTATCCCTTTCGGAACAACATAAAGCTGCCGTGGACTTCATCCGGCACTTTCTCCCTCAAGTTGTTTCGTCAGGCCAGACTGCTGCGCTTCCGGACAAGAGAATTATAGTGTCATTGGACTCTGAATTTTTTGAGCGGTTCAGGGACATCGCTCCCGAGTTTCCGTCGCAGTCCAATAGTGTTGCAAGAACATTTGAATTATTGAACGACGCTATATTTAAACTTGCTTCCAGGACGGGGAAAGCAGGTTTCTTGTCCGCTAATACTCTCAACCTGCCTTTCATTAATGCAAGGAATAAATTCGATACGGCAGGACAGGGTATACCGAGTGTTCCTCTGCGTATGGACGACGAGGCGGAAGACTTAGAGCTATCATTACCGTCGTCAGCTTCTATTCCAACCGCGGTGTTGGTAACAGCTATTGCATCTAACAGAGCCAATTTAGATGCCTTATCTTACGCAGATCACCTTACTAAGGCGTTATCACTGCGCCTTCAGGGGAAAGAGTTTCAGGATATACAATCCTCTTTAAGACTTCTTTCAAGGGCAGTAGCTTATTCCACGTGTAACTCCGCCCTTTCAGTGGCAAATCTGGAGTTGGTTAGACGTGACGCAGCCCTAGATACATCCACACTAGTGGATTCTAAGGTGAAGAACTCTCTTAGAGTCGCTTCGGTCTCAGGAGAACTTCTCTTTGACGGCAAGCTTTCCGCTATTTATGATAAAATTAAAAAGAAAGCTAATGATTCTCTGTTGTTCAGATCTGCTCCTAAGAAGTCGGATACAGCAGACACGAATAAGACAGGCACTTCTGGGTCTAATGCGCCCAAGAGAGGTTCCTATAGAGGTTCCGGTGCGTCCTCTTGGTCTTATTCGAGAGACCGTCAGGATAGCGACTCTCGTTCGGGACGTCCTTCAGGCCGGGACAATCGGTCGGACGCCCCGAGGTCGACGAGGCGAGGTGCGGGTCGTGGAAGACGTGGTTTCTCCTACCGCAGACCTCGCAGGTCCAGGAGGTGATGGCTTAAACCTCTATCGCGTTCCGGTTGGCGGAAGGTTGTCGAGCTTTTCACAAGAGTGGGCGTCGATTACGGACGACCCTTGGGTGAGAGGAGTGACTTCGGAAGGTCTAAAGATATCCTTCAAACGAAAGCCTCCATTAACTCGAAGTCCAAAGTGGACTCATCTTCCGTCAAATCCACAGAAAAGAGACGCTCTGTTATCAGAGGTGCAGTCTCTTTTAATGAAGAACGCGGTAGAGGTCGTAGAAAACCAGGAATCTCCGGGATTCTACAGCCATCTGTTTCTGGTTCCGAAACCAGATGGCTCGTTCCGTCCAGTCATAGATTTGAGCTGGATAAACAAGCTGATCGTCGCTCCGAAGTTTTATATGGAGACGATTCGATCGGTCAGAGCGAGTATTCAGGTGAACGATTATGCAACGAGCATAGATCTCAAAGATGCGTACTTTCACATCATGGTACATCCGACATTCCGAAAGTATCTACGCTTCGCAGTCCTAGGAGTGGTGTATCAATTCCGGGCGATGTGCTTCGGATTGAATCTAGCACCCTGGGCTTTCACTCGGGTAATGAACTCGGTAATGATCTCCTTCCGAGCTCATTCGTCTGCGGTAACGTCGGCCTACCTGGACGACATTCTTCAGAGGTACGGCAACGAGTTAACGCTTCAGAACGATATTCAGAATCTTCTTCTATTGCTCCGACATCTCGGTTTTATAGTAAACGAGGAGAAGTCGGATCTGGTGCCGTCCAAGTCATTCACTCATCTGGGAATGAGCTTCGAGACGCACAACAATCTCGTTCGTCTGACGTTAACCAGAGCGAAATTAGTCAGTTGTTACGCTCGCTATTGTCTGCACGCAGACAAAGTCACGGCGAGGGAATTTATGAGACTGATAGGTCTGTGCGGAGCCGCCGCGGATCTCATTCCGATGGGGCGGTTACGCACACGTCCTCTTCAAATTTTCCTGACTCAGAATTGGAGTGTGAAAATTCATTCGCTCGATGTAGATGTTTTCTTGTCAGATCAAGTGAAACAAGAGATTCAGACTTGGGCAAACATTCAGTGGTTAACTCAAGGAGTTCCGCTGCAGTTGCCGGATCCGAGTTTTACCGTTATGACGGATGCCAGTCAAACAGGTTGGGGTGCATCATTAATCCCAACGGATTCGAGATGCCAGGGTCTTTGGGATCCGCAATTCCTGTGCAAGCACATAAACATCAAGGAAATGATGTCAATTTGGCTTGCGTTACGTCACTGGATGGACATTATTCACGATGCTCATGTCCAAATCCTATCTGACAATACGACAGTAGTGGCGTATATACGGAATCAAGGAGGCACTCATTCAGTTCCGTTGTTCAATCTAACGGAAAGAATCCTTCTGTTTGCGTTAGAACATCACGTTCTTCTTTCGGTCCGTCACATACCGGGTCGTCTGAATGTGCTAGCAGACTCCCTTTCACGAAAGGGTCGCTTGTTGCTGTCGGAGTGGACTCTCAACAAACAAGTATTCAATCAGATTTGCTACCAATGGGAACGGCCAATGATAGACTTATTTGCGACACATCTCAACAATCAGTTGCAGACATATGTGTCTCCGTGTCCGGATCCAAGAGCTTTTGCAGTAGACGCTCTGTCGATCCCTTGGGACGGAATGATAGGATATGCGTATCCTCCAGCGCCATTAATTCAACAAGTATTGCTAAAGATAAAACAATCTCAATGCAAGATTCTGTTGGTAGCATCTCTGTCGCCACAGAGACCATGGATAAATCTACTCAGGTGTCTGTTGTGGGACCTACCGCGGAAGCTTCCTCCACGGGAGGATCTTCTTTCGCAGGGGAAATCGCGCCAACTCCATCACAACCCGCAAGGTCTCAGCCTTCACGTTTTTCCGTTGTGCGGTCCTTCTTGCATGGCAAGCACTTTACAGGACGAGCAGTGGACGCGATTTCTAACTGTAGGAGGACCTCCTCTTCGCTAAACTATGCGGCTAAGTGGAAGGTTTTTCGTCGTTGGTGTAGGGATCATTCTGTAGATATATTCGATCCCTCTATACCAGACATTGCAAACTTTCTAGTATACTTGTTTGACGAAATCAAACTGCAGCCTGTTACTATAAAGGGTTATAGATCTATGTTATCTGATACCTATGCACATCATGATAGTTTACAAATTGGATCTAATGTCTCTTTATCGAAGTTGGTTAGAAACTTTTCGATAAATAGACCCAGAACTCTTAGATTAATTCCTAAGTGGAATTTAGCTTGGGTTCTCCTTAAATTGAAGGAAAAGCCATTTGAACCTCTTGGGACAGTAGATTTCAAATTCTTATCTTATAAGACAGCTTTTCTCTTAGCTTTCTCTTCTGCCAGAAGAGTCAGTGAGCTTCATGCACTATCGGTGGATGATTCTCATTATCGTAGTGTTGGGAATACTATCACCTTCACTACTAATGTGGGTTTTTTAGCTAAGAATCAGGCTCCTAATAAATATCCGGAACCTATTGTTATTAAGGCTCTTCCGTCTTCAGACGGGCGTAGGCCTTTACTCTGTCCTGTTAGAGCACTACGTATCTATAAACAGAGATCTCAGTTTATCAGAAAGGGACGGAAACGTTTCTTTCTGTCTTTGATGCCTAATAGAAAGGACATTTCAGTCCATTCTATTGCTAGATGGATTCAGTTAACTATCCGTACTGCTTATGAAGATTTATCTTCTTCTCAGCAGTCTGTGCTTAAGATTTCTGCTCATGAAGTAAGAGCTCTTTCTACTTCCTGGGCTTATGCTAATAGTGTTGCTATTACAAATTTAATGAAGGCTGCTTATTGGTCTCAGCCATCCACATTTACGAATTTTTATCTCAGAAATATTGAGTCCATTTCTGGAGACCTGCATTGTTTAGGTCCGTTATCTGTTGCTCAGAATGTCGTCCACTAAAAGTTGCAACTATAGTTATGCAGGCTTTCTGTTCCGGCAGTGACTCCGTCCGGCTGCCCTCTTCGCTCTGGGCTATTTGACCCAGGGCAAGGGGAAGGGGGGGGGGGGGGGGTGTTCCCTTAGGTCACCTGCTTTATAGTGAAAAGCAAGGGAATGCCTCCTCCAAGTCAGTATTTCTGAGTCGCTTCCGGGATGGTTTTAAAGTGTAATATTAATGTTTAAATTCATTCATGTCTTATTTTTAAAGTGTAGCTCGGTGTGAAGCATTTGTATATGTCAAGTGTCAAACGGGCTTTAATATACAATACTCGGACACTTTTAAATGATTATAAAGAGTCTCAATTCTCTGGACTACTTTATTTATTGGCTTGCTTTAAAAAATAATTAGTATAAGGGTTATACTGGATGTTAATAGAGAACATGAATGTTATTGTGCTCAATTATTAAGGGTAGTGTATCTTTCTAATTTAATATTAAATAAGAAAGATACATGTAAAGCCTAATACTCCTTTTCTCCTTAAGGGGTTACCTCTTTACTATATAGTTGAGCTTATTGGATTTTCCTCTATGTCCTAGGCCCTCCAGCCTGTTTACTATTCAGCTAAGTCTGGGTCATTGGTACAGTATAAAAATGTTAAAAAATTTATAGTAATTTATATATTTTTTATACTTACCAATGACCCAGACGGGGATGGCCCTCCCTGGAGTTGGGAACTCTTGCTCCCCGCTGAGTACATAGCACTGACCAGGCACTGCCAGTAAGAATGATAACTGGCGCCAATTTTGGGACGTCTGCGTCACTGCGCATGCGCAGTAGAGGCGTAGTATGGAGGTCCTTTAGGACATGATTTCTTTTTGTTTTGGATGCAAATTTTGGGGATTGGGGGCAAAATTTGTGTTTGGCCCTGGTTTTGTTAGAGTTAGCACCAGCTAAGTCTGGGTCATTGGTAAGTATAAAAAATATATAAATTACTATAAATTTTTTAACTTTTAGCTCAACTTTACAAAGTCAAGATAAGCTATTGCCATCACGCGTGTGGAAGTCTGTGAGTCTGTTCACATTTTCCTTCAGCACAGGCTATACCCCATAGTTCTTGTCCGATGGTCCCAAAATTTCATATGCAGGTTTGCAGTCATGTTTAGATGAGAACGTCCCCTTTTGGTAGCGATCGGTCAACCACGATTGCTGACCTAGCCCAAAACCCGAAAACCTTTAGCACAGTCTGCAGGTGGTATTTATAAATGGATATCATTGTAACTTGGTAGGATGACTCTTTTTATTGTCTAGATGAGAATGTCCCCTTTTGGTCATGATCTGTCAAACGTGATGAATGCCCAAGCCCGAAACCCAAAAACTTTTACCACAGTCAACTGGTCATTTTTAATATGGTGGGATTTCATTGTAATTTGGTAGAATGACTCCATATGATGTCTAGACGAGAACTTCCCCATTTGGTTGCGATATGTCAACTGTGACGGCTGCCTGAGCCCCAAACCCGAAAGCCTTTAGCACAGTCTCGTATTTATATAGGGATTTCATTGTAACTTGGTAGGATGGATGACTCCAAATAATGTCCAGATGAGAACATCCCCTTTTGGTTGTTATTGGTCAGCTATGACGGTTACAGGGGCCTGTAGCCCAAAAACCTTTAGCACAGTCTACAGGTCGTATTTATGAAGAGATTTCATTGTAACTTGGTAGGATGATTCCAGATAGTGTCTAGATGAGAACATCATCCCCTTTTGATCACTGTCATTCAACTGTGATGGCTGCTTGAGCCAAAACCCGAAAAGCTTTAGCACAGACTACAGGTCATATTTATGGAGGGATTTTATTGTAACTTGGTAGGATGACTCAGTATAATGTCTGGATGAGGACATCCTCTTTTGGTTGCGATTGGTAAACCGTGATGGCTTCAGAAGCCCGAAGCCTGAAAACCTGCAGCACAGTTTACAGGCTGCATTTATGATGGGATTTCCTTGTAACTTGATAGGATGACTCGTTTTGGAATAATGTAACTATAACTTGGTAACTTTGGTTGACATACATTAACTGTGAGTGTCATATTAATCCACGCCTCAGTTCTTTAGTACAGTCTACACCTCAAGTTATTTTTACTGAAAACATAGCATGCAGGGAACAGAAATTAAAATATTCTCAATTATTACAATTCTTGTCGTATTTAATAATCCTTTCATAAACATTGAACATTGTTCTTTTCATCAAACACAACACACAGGTTAAGCTACAGTGTCATTGACACTTTCATTTGACATAATGCTTGACAAGTACAGTAGAATCCTCTTAATTGAATATCCATTTTGCCAGTGAAAATTATTCAATTAACAGGCGTATACAATTAACAGGGATTTGGTCAGTTTCCTGTGTTCTGGAGGTAAACTTAGCATTTATTCTAGTATATCTTGTTTGACAGAGCTCTTTGAGCTCAAGTCAAACAAGATATTATAGAATAAATGCCTGTATTGGATGTGGTGAGGCCAAAAAGTTGATAAATAAGGGGAGTTTGGTGCGTGTCACAGTAATTTTTTCGACATATTACAAAAATTTATATACAATTCACAGGAGTTTACTCTACAACCCATATGCAATTAACAGATCAAATTTGTAATGAAGGTAATGTAAATGGTTTTGTGTTTGAAAATTATATTCAATTAACAGGGATATACAGTTAAGAGATGTCCAATTAAGTGGGCTCCACTGTACTTGAAATTGAAAGCTTGCGGGCGGGCGGGGTTTTTTTTTCTTCTTATTTTCTCCCTGAGAGGTTGTTTGTGGTAATTTGACGCCCACCCAAACGCCTGGTGGACCACGCAAAATTTCACAAATATATTGGTTATTCACCATAGGGGTGTTGGGTCAAAAATGAAGTGAGGTTTGAATGTTTGTTTTTTCAGTGAAACGTGAAAATTATAACACAGGACGAAAGTCACAAAACGCCTCGTGGGTGAAAAGTCTCGGGTTGAAACGTCTCTGGGACAAATCAAATGTCGAAGTGCCAACTTTCAGAGATTTATTTTACCAAAAAAAAAAAATCCTTTCACAACCTGTCTAATAAAATCGTGAATCGCAATTTTTCCCCATTATATTCAAAATTATCACAACCCATTTGAACGGGCAGTTCATCCATAAATCATATTTTTTGGAAATCTGAAAATGAAATACAAAACGAATGTTTGCGTGTTTTTATTAACCAATTCGACCGCACATACCTGCCTATATGCGATTTATTTTCAACTATGACTGTTACTTTTATATCAAGCAACGGTTACTATTAGTTATCCAATTATCCTGCATCTCAAATGCATTTATTTAAATTAACTGGGAAACTCGTAACGGTTTAAAATAACAGTACACAAATTCCCAATGATGGCCATTTACAATACAAATGTTACTAAAAATAAATGCCAGGAGACTGTGTTTCATTCAACATAGTACCTGACTTTGCAGGCTTTCTGAGGGTTGGTGCGAATCAAACGTGGTGCGAATCGACCATTCCCTTTTGTGACTGTTTGTTGTCAGACTGAAAGACACCTTCCTTCTTGCTGTCATTATGACTTACCTTTTACAGAATAAAACACTTACTGTCGTGAATATTGCTAAAACCCACCCACTTTATTAAAGTATGATGTAGAAAAAGCTTGAAGTGTGTTAATTTAAAATTTGCGAACGCATCGATATCGATTTACCGAAATGAGCACAATATCTCAAATTTTTTTTTAAAGATTTTTTGGTGTCATAAAAAGGTTGCATGCACACCAAAAATTACCATGCGCGCGGGCCTGAGAAGCAGAGGTTCTTTTTTTATGGCCTAATTAGGGATTATTTCTCCAATAACAAAAGGGAATGTGAATCATTTTTTCACTGATTATACCAACCTCTTGTGTCATTCCTTGGAAAGTTCTCAGAACCTTCATAGAAATGGTATCAGTTGATGCAGGGCTTTGAAATCCTATAATAACCTGAAAATTGACGAATGGTCATTCAAGGGCATGAATGTCATTAAATTTTGTAAAGCCTCGAAAATCTCTTATATTTGTCATGTTGAGGATGTTTATATTGAATCTGTGCATGTTTATGAGTATTTAAGGTAATTGTTTGTGCGTGCTGTTTGTAAGAACATTGTACAAACATATTCTGCAATTAAAAGTCCTTGAAAAGGGTCTGGAATGGCCTTGAATTTCATTGATTTTAATCTGTGGAAATCCTTGCATGTAAGAGGCTGGTATTATCAGTAAAAGAAAGTAGAAAAAATATTCTTTTCAATATCCTACAAACCTCTGAAATAATACCAGGGAATGGTAGTATAATAGACAAAATACTCCCAATTTGCTATTATTTACGAATAGGTTTTACAAAAAAGGAGGTTTTGACAAAAAACCCTTTAAAATTTGAAAAGTTTTTGTTAAAAATGCTTTAACCCATCATCTAACAAATTGGACACATTCATCTGCATAATTTACAAATTGAGAATTTGGAAAAAAAATTTCTCCAAAATCTTATCATGTGACCCCTCAAGCTTGCTGAGCTTGATGCTTATAAGGGTGCCACATGATATGGTGTTGAATTTTTTGGTAAAATTCAGACAAAAATAATCAAAATTACAAGTTTTGATATCTTATGTGTTGACTAAAGGGTTAAAGTTGTTGAACATTTGTTTTTGGGAAGCTGCAAATCCTACCATTGATAGTGCCAGTTATATCTCTGCACAAAAGTGTTAAAATAACAAATTCAAAGTGATAATATTCCCCATAATATTCCCCAAAATGTAACTTATGAATTTAACCAATTCAGTCTTGTTTGACAGAAATAAAGCTTTGTCAAAAAAGAATGACATGGTCAAATTCACAGTTCCATTATGAGAAAAAAATTGCAGGTTGAAATTTTGATATTCCAATGTTAGTGTACAGAGAATTAACTTGAATGAAAAGTGTACCCAAATGGTGAAATGTCTCTGGAACATGATAGATGTATCACATGAAAAAAAATGCAGATAATTATTTATTTGTTCGAAAATTTTTTTTTTCTTTTATTCCAGTGTTACTATAGAACAACTAACCGCTGAGAAAACAAAATTACAACAAGATTTAACTGATGCAAATAATAGAAGTGAATTACTTGCGGAAGAAGTTGATGAGAGACATGCTGAGATGGAAAAAACTGCTTCAGTGAAGTTGAGGTGAGGGTGGCTCATGAAATATTCATGGTGTATTTGGGGCTTATGCTATTGTATTAAAACATTTGCTATACTGTACATATGGATGGTTTTCTTGAATCACACATTAATTCAAAGTCATTAATTTTAAGCTGCTTTACATCTGTATGGTTCTTTACTTGACATAATTAGGACACAGGAGAACAAGTTATTTAACATTTCTTTTTTTTCTCCAAACCTAGACATCCTGTTTGTCCCACTTTCTTACTTTAAGTTGGGAAATACAGTGGGGCGATGGGGAACTGTTAATGAATTTTCTATCGGCTTGATCAAAGGTTATGACTTCTAATTTCATTTCACTTTAGTAAGTCAGGCTACTCAACAAATCACTTAATTATTTGACAATAACCCTTTACCTAACCTTAAAAGCAGATGACACTTGCAAAAATAATTCTTGAATAACTAATTTTTTTCATTTTTTGTCTCAAAAACATAGGTTATGACCCCACGTTGGAACGAGCTCGATGAGCTCGTTCCAACGAGGGGTCATAACCTATGTTTTTGAGACAAAAAATGAAAAAATAATGAAAATTAATTGGTGATTTTTGAGAATAGCGCTGGCCGGTTTTGACTGTTACGTTGGGTAAAGGGTTAAACAAACTGAACATATGTTACAGAATATTTACATTGAAAATTGCATATCTAATCAGTAATAAAATTTGCACAAAAAAACAAAAGTACATGAAAACTGAACAAAATGTAAACAAAATTTACATTGAAAATAGCACATCTAATATGATGAAATATTTATTGATTTTTTTATTAAGGTTTAACGACACTTTAACTGCCAAGGTCATATCGTGTAACAATTTTACAGGTGGAGGAAGCCGTAGTTCCCGGAGAGAACCACCGAGAAACAATGAGTAGCTGCCGGGTCCCTGACATCATAACTTCGCACTGCTGCACAAGCAGGATTAGATTGGTTGAAGACATGTAGCTGTGTAACAATCACATTATTTATTATTTATTTATTCATTGGTGTTTAAGGTCACATATTTCTGCACAATGGCTAATCATGACCAGGACAGTTTTACAGGTGGAGGAAGCTGGAGTACCAGAGAGAACCACTGAGCAACTGTCAGCTCCCCAACATACTAACTCCACAGAAGCAGGGTTAGCATTGGTTGAAGACAGGTGCACCATTGACATGCAGTATGCCTTAGAACACAATGCCACCATGCCCCCATGTGGGCAATGGGTGTGAAGTATCTTGCCCAAGGACACAACGCAGTTGCCGAAGGTGGGATTTGAACTGGGGACACAATCACATTGAAATTAAAAGGACAGACCTAAAATTTGATTACTAGAATTTATAGAGCTCAGGGGTCGACTGAGGCTGACTGCACGTCGATGTTGCACATGTCTTCAACTGCTGTAACCCTACTTGAGCAGAGCTTGAACAGAGTTAGAATGTTGAGGAGCTGACAGTTGCTTGTCGATGCTTGGTGGTTCTCTCTGGGTTTTCATTATAGTTTTCATTTTTTGTCTCAAAAAACATAGGTTAGGTAAAGGGTTAAAGTGAATTCCAAAAATGAAAACATGTTCTATTTTCCATTAATAGCTTGTTATAAATGAAATAATTTCATTTCAGAGATAATATGAAACACATCCACAGAAAATATAGTCTTCAAGTTGCATTACCTGCTCTTCAGAATAAAGCCCAAATATGGGCTTCCAGCATTCAACCAGTTAAGCCAAGTGTGATAACTGGGAAGAGCAATCAATAGTTGTGAAATTCAGAAAGTGGGGCAAACAGGAATGAACCAGTCAAATATTATCTTTAGAAAGGAAAAAAAAAAATTCTGACTGGGTTTGAACATATGAACCAGACCTGTTAACCTCTGGAGGTGATCGTCAGTGAGATTCTGATGAGCTCTCAGTGAGATTTTGATGCTTGTCAGTGAGATTTTTGCGTGCAGACAGCACATCAATAATTTCCATGTTACCCCCCCCCCCCCCCCCCCACCACCACCGCGAGACACTCCACCCTGTGTTTTATTTGAACAATTTGTCTTTTCAAAAGCCAAAACACAGAAATACAGAGCAAAACAGAAATATGGATATGGCCATGTGCCAATATCTGAGCTTGTTCCAATGACATCCATATTTCAGTGGTTTTGTACTTGTCGGTTGTTTGTGGTAATTCGACCTTCCAAAGCCCAGCGCCCTCTCCCCACCCCCCTCCACCCCCTAACCACGCTGGTTATTCACATGAAGTAGTTGGTCATTTCTGAAGGGGGTTTGGAATGGAGGTGATCATTTTTCAGTGAAACGTGAAAATTATGCCACAGCCACGGGACGAAACGTCTTGGGGATTTGTTGTTGTTGTCCATTTATCACTTCCAATTCACGGATAAAAAAAACGTCCAAGTGCCGTAAATTACCAACTTTTTAGAGATTTTTTTCGCCAAAAACAGAATTTCTTTCACAGCCTGCCCGAGAAAATCGCGAATCGGAATTGTTTCCCAACGTACTGAAAATTACCGCAATTCATTTGAATGAGCCGTTCATCTACAAAATATAATTATCTGAAATCCGAAATGCATAATAAATTTGTGCGTATTTTTGCCCAGTTTTGAGTGTACATAATTAATAGTATGGGATTTATTTTTTGATGTGACTGCTACTCTTATATCAAGCAAAGGTGTGTGTTTAATATATAATCAATTTCAGCAATTATCCTGCATCTCAAGTTCATTTATTTCAACTGTGAAACGTGTTGCAATAATCACAGAACACAATAGCCGGCCATTGACAAAAATCAGAATTGGTTATCAGTTCTGACGTAAGTGGTGACGTTTCACACAAACTTAATGACCTTGCCAATGAGAGTAGAGCACATGCTTTTGTATTTGTAAACAAAAGCTGGTGGATTCAGTGATGCCGTGATGGCTTACCGGTACTGAATAACTAATTTTGAAAAGTATCAAAGCGGGAGAAAATAGGATGTTGCCGTGAGTGCGGGAGATTGGGTACCAAACCGGGAGTCTCTCGGCAAAAGCGGGAGGGTTAACAGGTCTGATATGAACATGTCCTTGAAAGTGTTTGGATTTTTAAGCTGAAATTCGTTGAATGTCATTGAAAAGCAAATTTTCAAGGATAAATTCAAGGAAATTGTTTTTAAACTGGAGTTATATGTCCTTGAATGTGTTTGATAATCAGACATTCTCACAAAAAGCTCTGGAATGTCTGGGGGCACAGTGGCTCAGTAGGTAGAGGTGTAGACTGAGAGGTCATCAGTTCGAATCCCACCTGCAGAAACCATGTTGTGTCCTTGGGCAAGACACTTCACCCCCATTACCCATGTGGGGGCATGATGCCGTTGTGTACTAAGGTGAAACTGCATGTTGATGGCTGCTTGTGTGGAGTTGGTATGTTGGGGAGCTGACAGTTTCTTGCCGGAGGTTCTCTCCGGGTACTCCGGCTTACTCCACCCGTAAAACTGTCATGGTATTGCTTAGCCATTGTGCAGAAATGTGTGACCTTAAACACCAATAAATAAATAAATAAATAAATAAACAACAAGGAATATCTTTCACTCTAACCTTCTTTCACTCTTTACCTAATAAATCATTCACAGCTGCCCACACAATTCACAAATTGAGTAGTAGAAAAATATTCTTAAAACTATATTTTGGTGACTGCTTGGACTGTGTTCCTACAAGGTATGATATTTTTGCAGGATAAATTAGCTCCCATGACAGAAAGATATCACTCTTCGTCTGTTGTTTGTCATCTGTCTGTTATCTTTGAACATAGTATTCACATCATCTTCTCATCTCAATAAACCTTTTGACTGATATCAGTGAAACTGGAGAGAATTGTTTGTTATAACATTGCATTTTAATTTTATTTAAATTAAGCCACCACTTCCAATACAGAGGAGAATGGAAGAGAATTTTTTTAAATTTTCCAAATTTAAAAAAAATTTTTTTTCATGATCTGATGGATGGAATTAGTTGATATTTTTATACTGTACCAATGACCCAGACTTAGCTGGTGCTAACTCCTTAAATTATAGGGCCAAACACAAATTTTGCCTCCCAATCCCCAAAATTTGCATCAAAAACCAAAATTTCAATGTCCTATGTGGTCCTCCATACCTTATATCCACTGCGCATGTGCAGTGTCAAGGAGGTCACGAAATTGGCTCCAAAAGTCATTCTTTGTTTGGCCCTAAAATCAGTAACATGTCACTGATATTTGTGCTTGTAAATCTCAGTTTAAATGATGCCAGACACATATTTATGAAAGAAATGGTGGATCTAAGGATGAAATAAAGGATGAGAGGAAGAAACAGTGGCAGAATGTGTTCAGGGCTGTAACTAAGAATTTTTTTACGAAATTATTTCATGTTCCCTAATTTCGGGGCATGAGCCTTATGTTGTTATTCTGGCTATGAACTTACCATTGTTTGTTCAGTGTTTCCTCTCTCCCTTTCCTTAATACCCCCCTTCCTATTCTCCCATGCTTTTGGCATAATTTTGGAATTTGTTTTTTTACTAAAATTTCTTGGGAGTTTTGGCTTGGTAACGGAATGATTATTCTGTTTTTTCCCCATGTTTACGTCCTCACCCTTGGGTGATTAGGCATTGTTATCTGCATCTACCATCCGATGTACTGCAGTTTCTTCTCTGGAAGTCTCTGTTTTACATCGAATAGTGTTTAAATTGGTGACTGATTTTGGGCCATGATTACAGTACCTGGAGTCATGTTTGTGGTTTTTGTACACTTTTGTTTGTGTTGACAGTGGTTACTTCTGATAGTGATTACTTGTCTGCAATTAGTTCTGCTCATAGCCAGATACATTAATATTGTCCGGAAGTGTTGCATTAATTTTTAAAAATGTTTTAAAATATTTTGTCCACACTTAGGCTTTTTTGGGATCCATTTGGGCTCATTGTTCCCATTGGGAACTTGGGCTCTTCTGAAAATTTTTCAAAATTTTTTTTTTTTTGAAATTATTTTTTGAAATGTTATAATGGATTATATTATATTATGTATCTTTGTTTCAAGGGTTAGTGCGAGTACTATGACTGTTTGTATTTTTTCATGATGAAAGAATATTGTTCAAATTGGAATGCGAGGAAATCTTCCTCTGATTCTCATGTTCATTGTGTTTCTTGTAGTCAGTGTACTCGCACTAATTCTTGCTCAGTATGTGCTAATTGGAATGACAACATTGGAGACGTGTGTCACGGTATATTGTTAGCGGTGAGGTGTCCATGCCGGTCCTCTCTTCGCAAGGTCACTCTAGTTTATCAGTCTCTTTTTCAGAAGAACAAGAACAGGGTGATGTTTCCGTGATGTCTTCAACAAGTGTGTCTCCGTTGTTGCAGTATAATAAGAGCTAGCGGCTAAGTGCTCATGGAAATACGACAATTGTCGAAGAGGTCCCTAGTAGGATCGATGGCATAGATCATCCACTAGCTCGCCCAGTGTAGCGACCATTCATCGAATGGCTCGGCAGCCAGGTTCATCTGTTGTGGTCCAGGGAAGCAGTTTGGGTGATGCGAGCACTATAAACATTGAACATGCACACCCCTCTCTCTTACAGCAACATCTGGGCCGCGATGTTGTTGTATGTTCGTTCGTTAGTTGGAGCATACATCCACTCCTCTTGCTTGGGATGCTCTGTCGCATAGACAGTCCGATTCGGCTGGTCTATTGGCTTCCTCATCCTCACGTCAACACACACGTCCCCACCTTGGCTATGTGACCTCAGATATTCAGGGGAACGTTTGCATATTATATAAATGCAGGAATGAACGTCCCTGGAGCTCCTGCTTCGCCGACCAGGGAATCCACATCGACCAGGTCACGCCATCCGCTAGACAAGGACACAAGGCCTTTCCAGTTGGGACGTTCGCATATTATATAAATGCAGGAATGAACGTCCCTCAAGCTTCCAGCGGCTAATTACGTAAGACCGTGGCTCCACGGGCCTCCGTGACGGACTAGCTATCGCAGATAGCTCAATTCATCGCAGCATCCCAGCAGCTATCAGAAACTTTTTCAATAAAGAACTATCTGAGCAAGCTGGGTCGGTTCGCTCCCCTGCAGAGTCAGTAGGGACGACCAAGATTATTATGTGGTCCAGGCGTATGGTAAAAGGGAATCAGCACGGCTGAAATTTTCCCTTTCCGAACAACTTAAGGTGCCGTAGATTTCATCTGGCATCACCTTTAGAAGTTGTTTCCCTGGACAAAAATGCTGCGTTACCTGATAAGAAACTGTAAGCGTCACTGGACACAGACTTTTTCGGCCGGATTAGGAACACCTTCCCTGAGTTTCCGACCCAGTCCAGAAATGTCATCGACATTTGAACTTTTGAATGACGCTATATTCAAGCTAGCCTCTAAGACTGGCAAATTCGGTTTCTTATCGCCTCTATACAGCTGCCTTTCATCAATGCCAGACATAATTTGAAACGACAGGACAAGGCGCGCCGAGAGTTCCTCTGGCATTTGGACGACTAGGCTGAAGACCTGGAACGGTCATTGCCGGCGTCCATGTCTATTTACTCCAGTATACTGGAGAACACAATTTAGACGCATTTTCTCACGCAGATCACCTTTCCAGAGCGTTATCACTACGTCTCGAAGCGAAAGAATTCCAGGATCTTCAATCTTCCTAAAGAGTTCTTTCGAGGGCTATAGCATATTCTACGTATAACTCCGCCCTTCAGTGGCAATATGGAGTTCGTCAGACGTGATGCTGCCCTGGCTGCATCCACAAGAGTGGATAGTAAGGTGAAAAAACTCTCTTCCAGTCGCTCCAGTCTCAGGAGAGCTTCTCTTCGTCGTTAAGCTTTCTACAATCTATTAGATTACTAAGAAAGCTCCAGATTCTCTGCATTATTCCGCTTTGAAAAAATCGGACTCAGCAGGGAGGAGTAAGGCAGGTTCTTCGGGGGCGAATGCGTCCAAAGGAAGTTCCTATAGAGGATCAAAGCCTCTACGTCTTACTCCGGAGACCGTCAGAGTAGCGACTCACATAGGGGTCGTAATGCTGGCCTGAGATATCGGGTCAGATGCCCCTAGGTCGACTGGGCTAGGTGCAGGTCATGGAGGATGTGTTTTCTCCTTCCGCAATCCTTGCAGGACCAGGAGGTGTTGGTTCCACGTCGACCAGGTCATGCCATCCGCTAGCCAAGGTACCGAGGCCTTTCCAGTTGGGAAGTTCGCATATTATATAAATGCAGGAATTAATGTCCCTGGAGCTTCCAGTGGCTAATTACGTAAGACCGCGGCTCCACAGGCCTCCGTGATGGACTTTCTATCACAGATAGCTCAATTCATCGCAGCATCCCAGCAGTTATCAGAAACGTTTTCAGTAAAGAACTATCTGAGCAAGCTGGGTCGGCTCGTTCCCCTGCAGAGTCAGTAAGGGATGACCGAAATTATGTGGTCCAGGCAAATTGTAAAAGGGAATCAGCACAGCTGAAATTTTCTCTTTCCGAACAACTTAAGGTGGCCGTAGATTTCATCCGGCATCACCTTTTAGAAGTTGTTTCTCTGGACAAAAATGCTGTGTTACCTGATAAGAAACTGAAAGCGTCACTGGACACAGACTTCTTTCGCCCGGATTAGGGACACCGTCCCTGAGTTTCCGACCCAGTCCAGAAATGTCATCGACATTTGAACTTTTGAATGACGCTGTTTTCAAGCTAGCCTCAAAGAGTGGCAAATTAGGTTTCTTATCGCCTAGCGCTATTCAGCGGCCTTTCATCAATGCAAGACATAATTTTGAAATGGCAGGGCTGGGCGTGCCGAGAGTTCCTCTGCATTTGGACGACTAGGCTGAAGACCTGGAATTGTCATTGCCGGCGTCCATGTCTATTACTCCAGCATACTGGAGACGATAATATTGTCTAATAGAATTTAGACACATTATCTCATGCAGATGATCACCTTACCAAGAAGAACTTGGACAGCATTCTTCAGGGTTACGGCAGCAAGTTAACGCTTCAGAACGATGTTCAGAGTCTGCTTCAATCGCTCCGACGTCTCGGTTTCTTAGTAAACGAAAAGAAGTCGGATCTAGTGACGTCCTATTCATTCACCCACGTGGGAATGAGCTTAGACACACACAACAATCTCATTCATCTGCCGTTAACCAGAGCGATATAAGTGAGTTGTTACGCTCGCTTTTGCCTTCAATCAGATGTAGTAACAGCGAGAGAATTCATGAGACTGACAGGTTTGTGCGGACCCTCTGCAAATATTATTTCGATGGAGCGGATACGCACTCGTCCACTCCACAGATATTTTATCTCAGAATTGGAGTGTGAAGACTCATTCGCTTGAATCGAACATCGTCTTGTCAAATCAAGTGAACAAGAGATTCAGACTTGGGTAGATTTTCAGTGGTTAACTCTAGGAGTACCACTGCAACTGCCAGATCTGAGTTTAACAATAATGACGGATGCGAGTCAAACAGGTTGGGGTGCTACTCTGAGCCCAACAGATTCAGTATGCTAGGGTCTTTAGGATCCGCAGTTCCTAACAAGTACATAAACATCAAAAAATGATGTCAATATGGCTTGCGCTACGTCAGTGAATGTACATTTTTCAGAATTCACATGTTCAAATTCTGTCCGACTATTCGACAGTAGTAGCGTATATTCAGAACCAGGGAGGCACTCATTCCATTCCATCATTCAATTTAATGGAAAGGATCCTTCTGTTTGTCCTAGAGCATCAAGTTCTTCTATCGGTCCGTAATATTCCGGGTCGTCTGAGATAGGTCGTATGTTGTCGTCAGAATGGACTCTCAACATCGAGTTTTCATTCAGATTTGCAACTAATGGGATCGTCCAATGGTAGACTTATTTGCGACGCATCTCAACTATCAGTTGCAGACGTATATGTGTCGCTGTGTCCAGATCTTCGAGCGTTTGCAGTAGATGCTCTCTCTATGTTTTGGGATGGAATGATAGGATACGCATATCCTCCAGCGACATTGATTCAGCAGATATTGCTCAAGATAAAGCAATATCACTGCAAATTCTGTTGGTAGCATCTCTGTCCCCCCCCCCCCCCCCCCCCCCCCCCCCCCCCCCCCGCTGAAGCTTCCTCCACAAGGGGATCTTCTTTCGCAGGTGAAATCGCGCACACTGCATCACAACCTGGAAGGTCTCAACCTTCACATATTTTCGTTGTGCGGTCCTTCTTGCAAGTCAAGCAATTACAGGACGAGCAGTGGACACAATTTCTAACTGTAGGAGGACCTCCTCTTTGCTAAAATATGCTGCTAAGTGGAAGGTTTTCTCACGGTGAGGTAGGGATCATTCTGTTGATTCCTATGCACATCATGATAGTTTACAGATTGGATCTATGTCTCTTTATCTAAGCTACGGAAAACTTTTCGATAAATAGACTTAGAACCCTTAGACTAATTCCTAAGTGGAATTTAGCTTGGGTTCTTCTTAAGCTTAAGAAGCGCCATTTGAGCCTCTTGAAACCGTGGACTTCAATTCTTATGTTATAAGACACCTTTCTCTTAGCCTTCTCTTCGGCTAGAAGAGTTAGTGAGCTTCAGGCACTATCTGTTGATGATTCTCACTATTGTATTGTAGGTAATACTATTACCTTGACTACTATGGTTGGATTTTTGGCTAGAATCAGGCTCCTATACGTATCTGGAACCTATTGTTATTAAGGCTTCTCCGTCTTCAGATGGGCATAGGCCTTTAATCTGTCCTGTTAGAGCTATACGTTTTTACAAACGTAGATCTGAGTTTATCAGAAAGGACGTAATGTCTCTTTCTGTCTCTGCTGCCTAATAGTTGGGACATTACGGTCCATTCTATTGCAAGGTGGATTCAATTAACTATCCATACTGCTTATGAAAAATTATCATCAACTCAGCAGTCTGTGCTTAAGATTTCGGTGCATGAAGTATCTGTTCCTGCAGCGTATCTGTCCTGCTGCTCTCTTCGCTCTGGGATATTTGACCCAGAGCAAGGGAAAGGTGGGGGATGGTGTTTCCTTATAGTCCAGGCACATTAGACATAAAAATGAGAAAGTAAGGAAAAAAATTGGAGAAAGCAGATTTTTTTATATGTTTCCGGGACACACATTGTGGATAAAGTGTGAAAAGTCCCCGCGAATCCGAGTTGAGCTTTTTTAGTTATAGCGTTTTTTTGATGAAAAAAAAAATTTAAAAAAAAATTCGACCCAGCTCCATATTTCTCATTCTTATTCGCCTTAGTAGGGTGAGAATCATAAATATCGTGCTGAATTATATTGAGAATACATATCCCCAACAGAAAATGCCAACTTTGTACCAATCCTCACACTCAATGGTGAAATATTCACGAAAATGTACAAAATTACGAAAAAAAATTTATTGTTTTCATACACACAACGGTACACAACGTCCATTAAATCAAATCTATGACTACTTTGGGAGTTAAATTATATATCAAAAATTGCAGAAAAGCAGTGGCTTTATAATGATATATAACAATAGTCATTTATTCCATAATGAACTGGTGAAACGTGTGAAATATTAACCATACCCCCTAAACTCAAATTCAAACGGCATTGACTTTTCTCATTCAAATACCGTATTATAGCATCATTGTTTCAATTTCCATGTTCGATTAAATCACATAATGTGGTGTTCGCCTACACTCAAGATGCATTGGCATGTAATGTGTGCACGCCCTTGATGTGTACTCATAAACATCTACTGTCAAAATTACACGAACTGCTCCAGAATGCGTCCGTAGGATGCACAGGAAAGCTTGGGGTACAATACTACGAGCAAATAGGTCTTCTCCAGTTGTTCTTGAGAGCAGAGTGCACAGGTGACTGGAAACTCCACACATATTGTGTTCGCAATATGATTCCAGTATTTCACGCAGGTGGTCATTTTGCATACGCAAAAAGTTCTCATCTCTATTTGCAGCAGATGAATGAGCTAACAGAAATAATGCAACGGGATGATTTGAAGTTGTTCACTGAGAAAGGTTACTTTACCATAAGGCGCTCAGATAATTTCTGGGACGGGATATATTCTGATCAGACCATAGAGCAGTGTTTAATGAGAATGTTCAAGCTCCCTGGTGGTCTCACACATGGCAGGGGAATAACCGATAGCACTGTTGCGAAATGGGTACATGGACTACCTCTTTGCCTTCCGATATGTAATGCTCTCGAAAATTTTGTTCATGTTCACACTGGTCATGGCGAACAACATCGGGATCTCCGTCAAAGTTCACAATTGACTGATGCCAATGATATCACCAAATTATTGAACTGGCTCAGAGTGCATTCCCCCTTTCAGAATAGAGATCCACTACAATTAGTCTCTATAGCGACCGGGCTTGTGGCCGACGAAACTGTGAACTGTGACCAAGTTCGCAAAATTGGTGAATGTTGCGTATCGAATGTTGTAAGCAAAACGTTCAACAGCATCAAACTACGACGTGTTGACACTGTGAAGTCTTTCGCATCGATGGCAAATAGCATCAAAGTCCGTGGAAGTAAGGTAGTGATTGACCCCACAATTCTGTTCAACCGCATCACATGTGTTATTCAGTCACAAGCAGAGATGGAAGAGTATCTCAAATATGAACTCGCCCCGAAACCACCAGCATTGTTTGATTCTGCTGGAATGAGGAAGACACAGAAAAGCACGCTCGGTAAGATCCTCAAAACATACGGTTCCGAGCAAACTAAAATCCCAGAACATTCTCTGTTTGTTGTAGATGGTGGATTTTTTTTGAGGGCAGTTGTATGGCCTAAACAGTCGTCATATAAGGACATATGTACATCATATTCCAATTATCTAGTGAGACATTTTGGGGCGAACGTCGTGGTTGTTTTTGATGGTTATGCTTGTACAATGTCGACAAAGGGCATGGAACAAGCCCGTAGATCTAAAGACAGGTATTCCATTGATATCAATATCTCACCTGAGTTACCAGCCACCACACCCCAATCCGATTTCCTTGCAAATGCCAAGAACAAAACCCAACTGATCGATCTTCTAATGCAGGAGCTATCTGCTATCAATATTCAGTCCAAGCAGGCCGAGGCTGATGCTGATGTACTGATAGCCGAAACTGCACTTGACATCGCTCAAGATGACAACAATGTTGTCGTTGTGGGAACAGACACAGACTTGTTAGTCATTCTTACCTCTCGAGTTCAACCGGGATGTAATATTCACATGATGTATTCCATTACCCCAAACTTACTAGTTTCAGTTAGTGAAATAGCAACCAAAATGGGTGACCATAGAAGCAACCTCCTTGTAGCACATTCTATAAGTGGTTGTGACACTACTTCTGCACTCTTTCGAGTTGGTAAGAAGAAAGTATTCAGTACAATTGTCTCCGATGTTACTAGCGACTCACAACAGTATGTCAACACAATTTTGGCGGATGACAGTACACCAAGTGCAGTAGCCGCTGCCGGGGAACAACTTCTCCTGATCTTATACGGGAGTAAAACTGTTTCCTCTCTCGACCAATATAGATATGTCACTTACAAGCGTTATGTAGCAAAATCTAAACTGAATAAACCCATCGACCTAGCCTCACTCCCACCAAGCAGCGATGCTGCACAACAACATGTCTACAGATGTTATCTCCAGGTCCAACAATGGCTGGGCACTTTGCTTCCTCCGACGGATTGGGGGTGGTCGCTAGACAATGGACTTCTTGTACCGACTGCAGCCACAAAGCCATGTGCCCCCGATAACCTACTGAATCTGATCAGTTGTGGTTGCAAGAGTGCTTGTACAAAAAGGTGTGGGTGTAAGAAGGCAGGACTCTCTTGCTCAGGTTTGTGTAATTGCAGTTCGGATTCTTGTAACAACCACAGAAACACTGTCCTGTCGGAAATTTCTGAGTTCGATGAGTAATATGTATATAGGTCATGTCATTTCTGTATATAGCGTTGATAATAGTCAATGTAACTTAATCCATGTTGATTGATTTGTACATTCTGTAAATATTATTTATTGATTTTTGTACATTCTGTAAATATTATTTATTGATCTAATGCTGCCAGACACAGATGTGTCTGTTCGGTCCCAAGCCCGAAAATAGTTGAGTTCTCATGCTGACGAATTTTATGCCAAAAGGGGAACTCGGCCAGAAGCAGAGGGGGTCTTCCATAATGTCTATTTTGTAAGCAATGATAAAAGTCTTCAAATGGTGGTGGATTTTTTATCGTCTGTCCAACTAACATCCCGTTCTGTACTACGACCCTTTGGGCAAATCCGTTAGGAAAATCGTAATTTTTTGCGTAAATCCGATACTTTTTTGTGAATTTTCAATAATTTTTCGCAGAAATTGTCACAGAATGCACATTTTCCTCTAGGTAAATGTATATTAGACATTATGTAGCTCGAAATACGCGTAAACAAAAAATACAGTTGGATCAATTCGAGGTTACAAAGTTCGTGCGATTTTTTAAAATTTTTTTCAAACGCGTTTTCGAAAAAAGGCTGTAGAAAAAAAAGCTCAACTGGGATTTTAGGGGACTTTTGTCTAATCGTTCAGTGACATGTACTCGACATTCCCTGAAAAAATCAGCTTTCTCCGATTTTTTTCCCTAGTGAAACGTAATGTTCTTGGGCTATTATATCACCTGTTTTATAGTGAAAAGCAAGGGAATACCTCCTATGGAGTCAGTAATTCTGAGTTGGTGCCTGGATGGTTTTAAAGTGTAAAGCTAATTCATATAATATTTTTAAAGTGTAGCTCGGTGTGGAACATTTGTATATGTCACGGATCATATGAGCGCTAATATACAATCCTCAGGCACTTTTTAATGAGTATAAAGAGTCTAATTATCTAGACTATCTTTAATTATTGGCTTTCCTTTAATAAGATTAGTATAAGGTATTATACTGGATGATAATAGAGATCATTGATGATTATTGTGCTCAATTACGGAATGGTGTTGTATCTTTCTTTTTTGATGCAAACCAGAAAGATACATGTAAAACCTGTTCTCCTCTTCTCCTTGAGGGGATAATTCTGTTTCCATGTAATTGAGTCTATTGGAATTTCCTTTATTTCCCAGGCCCTCCAGCCTTTTTTCTATTCAGCTAAGTCTGGGTCATTGGTACAGTATAAAAATGTTAAAAAATTTATAGTAATTTATATATTTTTTATACTTACCAATGACCCAGACGGGGATGGCCCTCCCATGAGTTGGGAACTCTTACCTCCCCACTGATTAGATAACACTTACCAGGCACTGGTTATAAGAATGACTTTTGGAGCCAATTTCGAGACCTCCTTGACACTGCGCATGCGCAGTGGATATAAGGTATGGAGGACCACATAGGACATTGAAATTTCGGTTTTTGATGCAAATTTTGGGGATTGGGGGGCAAAATTTGTGTTTGGCCCTATAATTTAAGGAGTAAGCACCAGCTAAGTCTGGGTCATTGGTAAGTATAAAAAATATATAAATTACTATAAATTTTTAAAGAATTTGGTATTCAGCTTCTGTGGCGAACTCTGTGGGTTTTTTTTAAAGTTATTTATGTGTTGCATTGTTTGATTCGAAGTTAAGCTCTAAGCTATATTACAAGCATCAGGGAAACCTGTCCAAACTATGTTGCTGAAACTCTGCAAAACTTAGGAAAAAGTTTCAAACTCCTCATAATTTGGGCGCAATTATCTTGTATGGGCATACAAAGAATTTAAAGGCCTGATTTAGAGGGGAAGATATTTTGATAAAAACAGTTCATTCTGACACCATTAATATTTGAATATGAAAAATGGAATTTATCAAACTTTCCCTAAATTTCTCAGAAGAAATCACTTTTCATGATGTTCATATAACATGAATTCTTTTTTTCTATTTAGTTGGGTGGAGACAAAGTATCAAGACCAATTAAAACAATTGCATAATGATGCAGAAAGGGAGCGTGAAAATTTTCTAATCCAGGAAAGTAAATTGAAACAGATGTATGAACGCTATTATATAGATTTAAAAAGTGAGGAAGTCGAATTGAAAAATAAATTAACAGATGCACATCAGGTATGTAATAATCTTGAGTCCGTTGATTAATCATACTTATTTGAATATAGTGGAACCCTGTTAATTGAATATTAACTTTGTAAGTGGAATTATTCAGTTAACAGGAGTATTCAATTAACTGGGATTTGGTGACTTTCATATATTCTGTAAGGGGGCACAGTGGCGTCGCGATAACCGGTTCTCGTCAGATCACCGAAGTTAAGCAATGTCAAGCGTGGTTAGTAGTTGGATGAGTGACCATTTCAGTGACTGATTCGTGCTCCCGCGTTGTGTCCTTGGGCAAGGCACTTAACCCTGATTGCCTACATGGGGGCACGATGGCTCTGTGTACTAAGGCGTACTGCACGTCGATGGTGCCATGTCTTCAACCAATCTAACCCTGCCTGTGCCACGATGCAGAGTTCAGAGTTACGATGTTGGGGAGATGACTGCTGCTCGTCATTGCTCGGTGGTTCTCTCCGGGTACTCCGGCTTCCTCCACCCATAAAAAACTGTCACCGACATGATATGACCCTGGCTGTTAATGTGTCGGTAAACCCTAATAAAAAAAACAAAACATATATTCTGTAGATAAAGTTAGCATTTAACCCCTTTCCCACTGAGGAGAAAATATCAAAATTTCAATCGGAAAATTTTTCCCATAATGCAACTGAAAATTTAACCAATTTAGTCTTGTTTGACAGAGCTCATGGAGCTCTGTCAAACAAGACTTAATTGGTTAGATTCCTAGTTGCATTGTGAGAAAAATTTGTAACTTGATATTTTGGAAATTTGACATCAGTGTGCAGTGGGTTAAATGCCTGGATTGGATGTACTGAAGCCAAATTGGTCTATAATCAAGGGGATAAAATATAATATACAATGCAGTTTAGACCAAGTTCAAAGGTTTAGACCTTAGACTTCTTGGCACATCTCAGTAGAATTTCGGCCGTGAGGACCTTAGTGGTCGGGGATGAAATGGGGCATTGTGAGTATTACTAGTGGAGCTCTCTTGCTAGTTTGAGGGCCAGTGAACACTAGGGTCGTAGTGCAAGTCTTTGTAGGCTTTGCCGGTGTGCAAAGGTCTTATAACATATTTTGTATTCAAAATCCATAGTCTGGAATTTGTGTGTGCTGTGTATGTAAGTGATGACTTTGCAGATGGGATTGCTTCCATTGCTAGAGCCGTTCCTCTCAAAAGTAGTGGGAAGAGTTGTCTCCCTTCCTGTTGTAACGGGAACTGTGTTTCATGGTTGTCTCCCTGCTATAGTGTGCAGGTTGCCAGGATCCATGCTATCTCGAGGGAGAGTTAATTTCAAAGGGTAAGTTTTTGAGACATTGGGGACTTCAGTTGAAGTGCCTGGGGCACGATTACTGCACAGGGTAGTTGTATTACTTCACCTGCATTTGATAAGTGTTTACTACAGCCGGTGGAGATTAGATTGGCCAACAGGGTGTGTTCCCTATGGCTGAAGGCTAAGGGTGTGATTCGGTGACCCTCCCAATGCAACAGAAATGTTCTCTTCTGATACATGTATCCCTTAAATGTTCAAAGATGTGAATAAGGAATGTGGGTTTCGTTTCATTTCACTGACATACTTCATTTTGCATTTATTGCAGATCAAAAGGTAATTGAGAGGGTGGGTGCTCAATTTTTTACTGCACTGAAATGTGGCTTATTGTGTCACGTAAATTCGGATTTCTATGGAATGTCAATAGCGACATGTCCGGAAAAAGTTTACTGCATGTGTAGGAGAGTTGGAAAATGGGCCAGAGTTTTCTTATTTCATTAAATAAGGTTTAATAACTATCTGGGTGATAGTTGATGACGAATGGTATTCTGCTATTGTCCTTCTTGATGCGGAGTATAAATTGAGTGTCCCTATCCCGACCCTTTGCCTTGATGAAGGCTTCCTGGAGTATGGGTTGTGGATATTGCCTGTCACTGTAATATATTATCATATTGAGGTCATTTTTGTCAAAGTCGTCCTCATTGGGACATATGCGGTGAACCAGCATGAGTTGTCTGTAGGGTCCATCCACCTTACAAGGGTAAGGGTGACAGGAGTTGAAATGCAAATAACTGTGAATGTCAGTTTCTTTGGTGTGTAGGTCTGTGCAGAGCCTTTTCCCATTATGGATGACCTTTATGTCAAGAAATGTGACAGAAAGATCAGAATATTCCGCAATGAAGTTTATGGAGTAGTGGATATCATTACAGTATTTCAGAAAATGTTTGAGAGCCACTTCTCCATGTGACCATACCATGAAAATGTCATTCTGTCATTCCAAAACAAGTTTTCCACACTTTTTTTTTTTTCCCATATATTGAGATAATTGGCTGATTTCTGAAATGTGGCTCTGTCAGGGTACAGTGGAACCCTGTTAATTGAATAGCCACTTTGCCAAAGAAAATTATTCAATTAACAGGAGTATTCAATTAACAGGGATTGTGCCACTTTCCTATATTCTAGAGATAAACTTAGCATTTATTCTTTTATATCTTGTTTGACAGAGCTCCATGATGGCATTTGAGTTTGGTCTCGGTTGGATGATTTTTTCGTCTGATTATTGACCGTAAACTTAGTTTCGATATGAAAAGTTAGAGGATCAGTTTTGGGCTCACCTGACTGAAAGTAAGGGGGCGCTTTAGTGATCACTTTCTGTCTGGTGTCCGTCATCAATCCATCCATCGATCCATCCATCGATCCATCCATCCATCCATCCATCGATCGATCCATCCATCCATCCATCCATCCATCCATCCATCCATCCATCCATCCATCCATCCATCCATCCATCCATCCATCCATCCATCCATCCATCCATCCATCCATCCAGTCCATCCATCCATCTGTCCATCCATCCATCCATGCATTCTTCTGTTCGTCCATCAATCCATCTGTCCATCATCTGTCCGGCATGAACTTTACATTATCGACTTCTTCTAAACCACTGGGCTGAATTGAACCAAATTTAATTTGCATGGTCCTTATCATATGTCAATTCAAGTTTGTCCAAATAAAGTTGTCATGCTCCATAGGGAGGGGGTAGAAGAAAATGCTCCAAAATTTAAAAACAATCTTCTTCTCATGAATCAGTGTGTACAGTGACTTGATATTTGGTATGGAGCTTCCTTTTGTGGTGTAGAATCAAGTTTGTTCAAACAAAGTTCTTGGAGCAATATTTGGCTTCATAATGGGAGGGGCAAGATTTTTTATCCTGTCCAAAATTTCTGTTTTCTGAACCAAATGTCTGATTTGAACCAAATTTGGTTTGTGGTATTATTGAGTCATAAGTACTTGATTCCTGCAAAAAAAAGAAATAATTCCTGTGTCCCCGTGGGAACCGCAGGAGCTAAAAATAGAAATACTTTCAAACGCCCATATTTCCCAAACCACATGGAACAGAGAACTGTTATTTGGTATGAACCGTCCTTTGGACCAGTAGAATGGAATGATAAAAAACAATTGCAAAATTTTTTTAAAAATTGCTTCTCCGGAAACACTGATCCGAATCGTTTGATATTTGGTATACAGCATCCATAGGGGAGGGTGGGGGGGGGGGGGGGGGGGAGGGTATAAGTGTGTTCAAATTAAACCCCTCAGTTCATCTTTGGGCTTGAAACAGGAGCCTGAATCTTATATGGGTAATATGGGGGAATATGGGGAATAAGCTTTAAAAATCTTCTCCAGAACCACTAGCCAGAATCTTTTAATATTTGGTATACAGCATTGTTATAGGGGTCATAATCAAGATTGTCGAAATCAAGTACCTCAGTTAATATTGGGGCTTCTTATGGGGGCACGAATTTCAGCTTAGTGCAACATGGGGAATAATCTTTAAAAATCTTCTTCAGATCCACCAGTCAGAATCTTTTGATATTTGGTATACAACATCTCTACAGGGATCTGTTTCAAGTTTGTTCAAATCGAGTCCCTGTATTAATATTTAGGCTCCCTATGGGAACCCAAATTTGAACTTAGTGCAATATGAGGACATTTCTTTAAAAATATTCTTCTTCAGACCCACCAGTCAGAATCCTTTCATGTTTAGTATGTGACATCTCTAGGAGTGTCAGATTCACATTTGTTTAAATTGAGTCCCTGGCTTCATATTTGGGCTTTCTATGGGAGCCCAAAGTTTAACTTAGTACATTATGGGCAATATTCTTTAAGTCTTATTCATCAGGTCCACCAGTGAAAATATTTTGATAGTTGGTATACAACATCTCTATGGGGGTCTGATTCAAGTTTGTTCAAATCAGTTGCCTGGGTTAATATTTGGGCTCTCTATTGGGTGGTAGCGGGCTGCCGTGACAAAACCCCTTTTAATTGAATATAATTTCCCAACACAAAACAATTTATCATACCCCCAGTACAATTTGACCTGTTAATTGAATATAGGTTATGGAGTAAAATCCTGTTAAGTGAATAAAAAATCTTGTAACCTATCGAGAAATTACCCTGACTCTCCCCAGTTTTCCTTTGTTTATAGACAGGGTTCATACAGCTCTTGAAAAGCCCTTGAAAATGAGTTTTTTCTTGAAAAACCCTGGAATTTGAAATTAGCCCTTGAGAAACCCTTGAACTTTCAGAAATCTCTTGAAAAACCCTTTAATACCAAGCTATTTCCTGGGCATTGTAAATATATGTGTACTCACCTTTTACTTGTTTGTTGCGCTCGTGTCGCTCAGTTAAAAAAAAACATAAAAAAGTATGGAACGTTTTACCAAGATTACTGTAACACAGATCACACTTTGGGTACCAGTACTTCCTGATTTCCAATGTCAGATCCGTGTCACATGAATCTTAGATTTTTAGAGCTCATACAACAAGCTGAATAGTATATGTAGCCCTTGAAAAAAAGAAGAAGAAGCCCTTGAAAACCCCTTGAAAAAAAAACCCTTGAACTTTGAGAGCAAATTTTTGTATGAACCCTGATAGACCAATTTGGCCCCAGTACATCCAATACAGGCATTTAATCTATTTTATCTTATTTGACAGAGCTCATGGAGTTATGTCAAACAAGATATAATAGAATAAATGCTTAGTTCATCTCTAGAATACAGGAAAGTGGCACAATCCCTGTTAAATGAATACTCCTGTTGATTGAATAATTTCCATTGGCAAAGTGGCTATTCAATTAACAGGGTTTCACTGTATTATTATTTAGTCATGAATAACTCATATTCAGCACACCAACAGATGCTTCGTTATATAACAAAAACTCTTTTTCTCTCCCCACTATACGTGAAACATAAGCGTGTCCCAGGTGAGACAGCAGGGTGGGATATTTCTATCCCACCCACCCCATGTGACATACTCATTTGCATATTTTATTAGGTAGCCGGAACTATTTCATCATCGTCTGCACAATTGTAAATAAACAAAATGGCTTCACGATTTGCAGATATAAATAGACTCAATATTTAATTATTATTCAAATGTTAAACTTGATTTGTTTCAACCCCATGTTTCTCTGCAGATTTAATAATATCACTGTGCAAATTTATTTATCGATCAATAATCTCACCTTTACATTAGAGTTTGACACGTGCAAATTCATTAACCCCTTTACGGTCAGTGTTACAAATCAATTTTTTAGTATATACCTATGGTATATACCTAACTTTTGTACGATCTTTACGATGAAATTGTTTGTTTTTCGAAAGGACTGCGACTTGATAAATTGGGTATGTCAGCACGTGACCGCCAATTATCTATAATGACATTATCCTTGTGTGTGGGGCGAAAAAGCATCCTCAATGAGTCTGAAGGTGGGAATGGGGAAATCTTGCCCCGAGGGTGAGATTTCCCCATCCCACCTCCACTTCAGTCCCATCGGGGCTCATAATAATCACCAACATCTGTTACCTGTTACTATGCTGCTGGTATACACATTTATATGTACACCTCCTTCATATTGTCCATCCTGCATATTGTGTAAGTGTGATAGGTTGTCGAAGAAATAAACATTTTCAACCAAATTTTATTTCTTACCATTCGTACCACACCAACACAAAATATGTACCTCCCAGTAAAAATATTGCCACATATATTTATTATACCCCCGCTTCGAAGAAGTGGGGGCTATATAGGAATCGCCCTGTATGTCTGTACGTCCGTCCGTCCGTCCGTCCGTCCGTCCGTACGTACGTACGTCTTTCCGTCCGGACAAATTCTTGTGTGTGCAACTCCTCCTACATTAATGAACCGATTTTGATGAAACCTTCATCTCTACTAAGTGAACATGTGCATATTCCAAACTTTTTGATCTGCAACAATTTTAACCAGGTTATCTCTCTTGAACTTTGATTTAATATGGGTTTCTATATGAAATTCTTGTGTGCGCAACTCCTCCTACATTTATCAATCAATTTGGACAAAACTTTTCAGACATCATCACTACTAAGTGAACATGCGCATATTCCAAGATTTTTGATCTGCGACAATTTTTACCAGGTTATCTCCCTTTGACTTAGATTTATTGTGTCTTTCCATCCGAACAAATTCTTGTGTGCGCAACTCCTCCTCCATTAATGAACCGATTTTGATGAAACCTTTCAAACATCATCTCTACTAAGTGAACATGTGCATATTCCAAACTTATTAATCTGCGACAATTTTAACCAGGTTATCTCTCTTGAACTTTGATTTAATATGGGTTTCTACATGAAATTCTTGTGTGCGCAACTCCTCCTACATTTATCAATCAGTTTGGACAAAACTTTTCAGACATCATCACTACTAAGTGAACATGCACATATTCTAAGATTTTTGATCTGCGACAATTTTAACCAGGTTATCTCCCTTTGACTTAGATTTATTATGTCTTTCCGTTCGAACAAATTCTTGTGTGCGCAACTCCTCCTACATTAATGAACCGATTTTGATGAAACCTTTCAAACATCATCTCTACTAAGTGAACATGTGCATATTCCAAACTTTTTGATCTGCGACAATTTTAACCAGGTTATCTCTCTTGAACTTTGATTTAATATGGGTTTCTGCATGAAATTCTTGTGTGCGCAACTCCTCCTACATTTATCAATCAATTTGGACGAAAGTTTACAGACATCATCACTACTAAGTGAACATGCGCATATTCCAAAATTTTTGAGCTGTGGCAATTTTAACTAGGTTATCTCCCTTTAACTTAGATTTATTATGGGTTTCTACATGAAATTCTTGTGCTTGCAACTCCTCCTACATTTATCAATCAATTTGGACAAAACTTTTCAGACATCATCACTACTAAGTGAACATGCGCATATTCCAAGATTTTTGATCTGCGACAATTTTAACCAGGTTATCTCCCTTTAACTTGGATTTATTATGGGTTTTCAAATGGGATTCTTGTGTGTGCAACTCCTCCTACATTAATGAACCGATTTTGAATACATGTTGCACATTGTAAATGTGTTTTTCCAAATGTAAACCATATATGTGTGGGCTCTTTAAGTATTCAGTGCTGTTCTGTGGAAGGCCACATGCAAATACAAATTTCAACAACAAAAAATGATCTTTATGTATACATTTCCTTATGGCCTTCGCCTACATGATCAGAAGTGCATTCCTCTAAAAACCCAAAGTGGGGGTATTAATCACCTTCAGTGATAGTTCTAGTTTTGAACTGCCTCCCCACTGTACACATATACCGGTACTTGCATTTTTGATTTTTGAAAATAAGAAAATGAAGCTTAGTGCCCGTCAGGCAAGAGATGGTCAGTGAGGTGTAGCCCACTAAAAAGGAAGGATGGGACTTTGGGTTGTGGTTTTCAGCCTGGATTGTTCTGGTTTGGATCAATTTTTCAGTCTTTTTGACATTGAGTTTTTTGTGGTTTTTCCATGAAAAAAAAAGCAAAGCTCAAAATTGTTGTTTTCAAGAAGAGAGGTTAATAAGGAGCAAAGCATATTGTGCTGGTATTGTAGGGACAGTTAGAAATAAACTTTAGTTGAAAATTTTAATTCTCATTTAAGTAGGAATGCCTGAAGAACAGAATTTCGCCAATATGCACTTAACCCTTCAGCTAATGAATTGTCTGCATCCACCTGCATAATTTACAAATTAAGCTATTGGAAAAAAAATGTATTTTTCTAAAAATTTCAACAAATCCATATTATGTGACTACGCTTTGGAAAGAGCTCATTGGGCTTGTTCCATTGTGGTGACACCTGATATGGGTTTGCCAAATTTTTTGGAAATATTTGAGAAAAAAGATAACTAAAATAACAAATTTTGATATCATTTGTGTTGGTTAAAGGGTTAATCCCAATAAGGCATGATCAAAGATGACAGGAACCCATTCCTTCACTACTCCTTTACAAAATTATCTCGGGCTATCAAATTTGTGCCCCATATCTGGACAGCTTGTAATGCATAGCCAACAAATACAAAGAGACAAAGAGTGTTCTAAATCTCAAAAACTTTTGTACTGCACAGCCAACAAAGACAAAGACACAAGCGACAAAGAGAACTGCATATCTTGAAAGCTGTTGTAATGCATAGCTAACAAAGACACAAAGACAAAGAGAACTCCATATCTCAAAAACTGCTGTAATGCATATCCAACAAAGACAGTGACAAAGAGAACTCCATATCTCGAAAACTGTTGTAATGCATAGCTAACAAAGACACAGCGACAAAGAGAACTCCATATCTCTAAAATTGTTGTAATGCATAGCTAACGAAGACACAAAGACACAAATAAAAAGGGAGCTCCATATCTCAAAACCTGCCGTAATGCATAGATAACAAAGACACAGTGACAAAGAGAGCTCCATATCTCGAAAACTGTTGTAATACGTAGCCAACAAAGACAAAGAGACCCTGATATCTCAAAAACTGTTGTAACGCAAAGACAACAAAGACACAGAGACAAAGAGAGCTCTGTATCTTGAAAACTATTGTATTGCATAGCCAATAAAGACACAGAGACAACAAGAGCTCCATATCTCAAGAACTGTTGTGATATATAGCCAACAAAGACACAGAGGCAAAGATAGAGCGATATCTCGAAAACTGTTGTAATGCATAGCCAACAGAGACAAAGAGAGCGTGATATCTCCAAAACTGTTGTAATGCAAAGACACAGAGACAAAGAGAGCTCCATATCTGTTGTAATCCATAGCCAGTAAAGACCCAGAGACAACGAGAGCTCCATATCACAAAACTGTTGTAATGCATAGCCATCAAAGACACAGACAGAAAGAACTCCATATCTTGAAAACTGTTGTAATGCGTAGCCAACAAAGACACAGATACAGAGAGAGCTTCATATCTCAGAAACTGTTGTAATGCACAGCCAACAGAGACAACAACGAACTTCATATCTCAAAAACTGTTGTGATGCGTAGCCAACAAAGACACAGAGACAAAGAGAGCTTGATATCTCGAGAACTGTTGTAATGCATAGACAACAAAGACAAAGAGAGCTCTGTATCTTGAAAACTGTTGTAATGCATAGCCAACAAAATACAGAGACAAAGAGAGCTCCGTCTTTCAAGAACTGTTGTGATGTGTAGCCAACAAAGACACAGAGACAAAGAGATCTCCATATCTCGAAAACTGTTGTACTGCATAGAGGACAACAAAGACACAGAGACAAAGTAAGCTTCATATCTTGGAAACTGTTGTAATCCATGGCCAACAAGCACATGGAGACAAAGAGTGCTCTATACTTCCAAAACAGTTGTAATGCAAAGACAACAAAGACACAGAGACAAAGAGAGCTGCATATCTCGAGAACTGTTGTAATGAATTGGCAACAAAGATATGGAGACAAAGAGAGCTTGATATCTCGAAAAAGTTGGAATACTTAGTCATCAAAGACACAGACAAAGAGAGCTCCATATCTCGAAAACTGTTGTAATGCGTAGCCAACAAAGAAAGACACAGGGACAGATAGAGCTCCTCATCTTGAAAAACTGTTGGAATGCATCCATATTTTTATATACATTTGGTTCAGCATTTTTTCAGATCAGCTGTCACTTTAAATGTAAATGACAATTTAAAATGTTGTTTTTATTTTTATTTTTCTTCAAGGAAATAGAGAGGCTTGAGGAAGAGCTGAGGAAAAGTGCAGAGGAGTATTCCAATGCTGAGAAACAACTGACAAAACTTTCCAAGGATCTAAAATGTAAAGATGAATTGCAGAGACGGGTAAATTTTCTATTCACTACCATGCAACTAAGCTAGATGAGTATAAAAAACATCATGATTTCTAAATTTTTATACTGTACCAATGACCCAGACTTAGCTGGTGCTAACTCCACAAAAACCAGGGCCAAACACAAATTTTGCCCCCCAATCCCCAAAATTTGCATCCAAAACAAAAAGAAATCATGTCCTAAAGGACCTCCATAGTACGACTCTACTGCGCATGCGCAGTGACGCAGTCGTCCCGAAATTGGCGCCAAATATCATTCTCTGTTTGGCCCTTCATCAGTCAACATCTCACTGATCTTTGTGCTTGTAAATCTCAGTTTAAAGGATGCCAGACACGTAATTCCTGGAGAAAATGTGATTCTAAGGAGGATAGAAGGAGGAGAGGAAAAAAGAAGTGGCAAAAAATAATCAGGGCTGTACTTAAAATTTTTTGTTAAAATTATGTTAAGTTGCCTATTTTCGAGGCAAACGCCTCTTGTTGTCATTCTTGCTAATTGTTGCACTGCTTATTCAGTGTTTCCTCTCCCCTAACCTTCTAAAGTCCCCCCCTTGCAATTCTCCCATGCTTTTGGCATATTTTTGAGAAGTTTCATTTCTAAAAATTCCCTGGGAGAGTTGCTTGGTTACAGAATGTTTTCTGTTATTTTCCCCATAGTTACGTTTTCACCCATGGGTGTATAACGTTTGTGTTCTGCATCTTCCATCTGATGTTCTGCAGATTCTCCCCTGGGAGTCTCTGTTTTGCATCAGATAGAGTGTAATTGATGACTGATTCCGGGCCAGTTTTTTCAGTGCCTGGAGTCATGTTTTCTTCTGTGTTTACACTGTTTGTTTTCATTGGCAACAGCCTTTTTTGAGGGGGGCTGTTTGCCTTTGAGGTAGTTTATCTCATTATAAGATACATTTATATTATCCGAAAGTGTCTCATTAATTATTTTATATAATTTTAAAATTTTTGACCACACTTTGCCATCGGATCCATCGGGGCTCAACGTTACTTTTCAGCAACTTGGGCTTCTCTGAAAAAATATTTTTTCAAAATTATTTTGTTTTGCAATTGTTTTTTCATTTATTAATGGATCATGTTATTATGTATCTTTGTGTCAGGGGTTTTTGCGAGTAACTAGGACTTATTGTTGTTCTTTCACAATGAAGGGAACTTGTTCAAATTGTAATAGGAAGAAATCTTCCTCTGACTTTCATGATTATTGCATTAATTGTAGTCAGTGTTCTCGCATTAATCCCTGTCCTGTATGTGAACATTGGGATGAGAAACATTGGAAACGTGTGTCACGATATGTTGTTTCTGGAGAAAGAGCGATGCCGGCTCTTTCTCCACAAGGTCACTCTACTCTCTCAGTTTCTGTTTCAGAGGAACCAGAACAGGGTGATGTTTCCATGTTATCTTCTTCAAGTGTGCGTCCGTCGTCACAATTAAATACAGAGCTAGCGGCAAAAGTGCTCATGGAGATTAGACAAATGTCGTCCGCTAGCTCGCCCGGTGTAGCGTCCATTCACCGAATGGTTCGGCAGCCGGGTTCGTCCGATGCGGTCCAAGAGGAAATTTTGGGTGATGCGAGCACTATAAAAATAATAGATGCACACCCAGTGACGGCGGATAGTGAACGAGAACGGAGGAAGCCTTTTAGTCCGGTTCCTAGCTCGTCCAGGTCCAGCCGGGCCGCGAGCGAGAGAGGCCCCTCTCTCGTACAACAACATCTGGGACCAGATGTTGTGGTACAAAATGTGTCTTTAGCGGAGCATACGTCCGTCGCTCGGGACGCTCCGTTGTATAAGCAGTCCGCAGAGACTGTTAAGGCTTCCTCTTCTCGCCGGCGCACACGACCGCACCTTGGCTGCGTGACCTCCGATATTTTGCCAGCTTCGCCGATGAAGGATTATTCGGCGACCAGGTCACACCATCCGGCAGCCAGGGATTCGAGACCGATGGACTCCGGACGTTCGCATAGGAAAAGTATGCGGGAGCCATCTGATGCGGAGCTGCCCTCGGCAAAGCAACGAAAGACCGCTCCTCCGCAGGTCTCGACGTCGGACATTCTAGTGCAGATAGCACAGCTTATCGCAGCATCCCAGCAGCCGACAGAGACGGTGTCGGATCGAGAATTATCCGACGGCGCTGGGTCGGTACGCTCCACCGAAGCATCGGGGGCGGACGACCGGGAACATCGGGAGGTCCGACCGGATGGTGAAAGGGATACGGATGAATTGGAGCTATCCCTTTCGGAACAACACAAAGCTGCCGTAGACTTCATCCGGCACTTTCTTCCTCAAGTTGTTCCGTCGGGCCAGACTGCTGCGCTTCCGGACAGGAGAATTATAGCGTCATTGGACTCTGATTTTTTCGAGCGGTTCAGGGACATCGCTCCCGAGTTTCCGTCGCAGTCCAATAATGTTGCAAGAACATTTGAATTATTGAACGACGCTATTTTTAAACTTGCTTCCAGGACAGGGAAAGCAGGCTTCTTGTCCGCAAATACTCTCAACCTGCCTTTCATTAATGCAAGGAATAAATTCGACACGGCAGGTCAGGGTATACCGAGAGTTCCTCTGCGTATGGACGACGAGGCGGAAGACTTAGAGCTATCATTACCGTCGTCAGCTTCTATTCCAACCGCAGTGTTGGAAACAGCTATTGCGTCTAACAGAGCCAATTTAGATGCCTTATCTTACGCAGATCACCTTACGAAGGCGTTATCACTGCGTCTTCAAGGGGAAGAGTTTCAGGATATACAATCCTCCTTAAGACTTCTTTCAAGGGCAGTAGCTTATTCCACGTGTAACTCCGCCCTTTCAGTGGCAAATCTGGAGTTGGTTAGACGTGACGCAGCCCTGTCTACATCCACACTAGTGGATTCTAAGGTGAAGAACTCTCTTAGAGTCGCTTCGGTCTCAGGAGATCTTCTCTTTGACGGCAAGCTTTCCGCTATTTATGATAATATTAAAAAGAAAGCTAGTGATTCTCTGTTGTTTAGATCCGCTCCTAAAAGGTCGGATTCAGCAGACACGAATAAGGCGGGCACTTCTGGGTCTTATCCGCCCAAGAGAGGTTCCTATAGAGGTTCCGGTGCGTCCTCTAGCTCTTATTCGAGAGACCGTCAGGATAGCGACTCTCGTTCGGGACGTCCTTCAGGCCGGGACAATCGGTCGGACGCCCCGAGGTCGACGAGGCGAGGTGCAGGTCGTGGAAGACGTGGTTTCTCCTACCGCAGGCCTCGCAGATCCAGGAGGTGATGGCTCAAACCTCTATCGCGTTCCGGTTGGCGGAAGGTTGTCGAGTTTTTCTCAAGAGTGGGCGTCGATTACGGACGACCCGTGGGTGAGAGGAGTGACTTCGGAAGGTCTAAAGATATCCTTCAAACGAAAGCCTCCATTAACTCGAAGTCCAAAGTGGACTCATCTTCCGTCAAACCCTCAGAAAAGAGACGCTCTGCTATCAGAGGTGCAGTCTCTTTTAATGAAGAACGCGGTAGAGGTCGTAGAAAACCAGGAATCGCTGGGATTCTACAGCCATCTGTTTCTGGTTCCGAAACCAGACGGCTCGTTCCGTCCAGTCATAGATTTGAGCTGGATAAACAAGCTGATCGTCGCTCCGAAGTTTTATATGGAGACGATTCGATCGGTCAGAGCGAGTATTCGGGTGAACGATTATGCAACGAGCATAGATCTCAAAGATGCGTACTTTCACGTCATGGTACATCCGACATTCCGAAAGTATCTACGCTTCGCAGTCCTAGGAGTGGTGTATCAGTTCCGGGCCATGTGCTTCGGATTGAATCTAGCACCCTGGGCTTTCACTCGGGTAATGAACTCGGTAATGATCTACTTCCGAGCTCATTCGTCTGCGGTAACGTCGGCCTACCTGGACGACATTCTTCAGAGGTACGGCAACGAGTTAACGCTTCAGAACGATGTTCAGAATCTTCTTCTATTGCTCCGACGTCTCGGTTTCATAGTAAACGAGGAGAAGTCGGATCTGGTGCCGTCCAAGTCATTCACTCATCTGGGAATGAGCTTCGAGACGCACAACAATCTCGTTCGTCTGCCGTTAACCAGAGCGAAATTAGTCAGTTGTTACGCTCGCTATTGTCTAAATACAGACAAAGTCACAGCGAGAGAATTTATGAGACTGATAGGTCTGTGCGGAGCCGCCGCGGATCTCATTCCGATGGGACGGCTACGCACACGGCCTCTTCAAATTTTCCTGACTCAGAATTGGAGTGTGAAAATTCATTCGCTCGATGTAGACGTTCTCTTGTCAGATCAAGTGAAACAAGAGATTCAGACTTGGGCAAACATTCAGTGGTTAACTCAAGGAGTTCCGCTGCAGTTGCCGGATCCGAGTTTTACCATTATGACGGATGCCAGTCAAACAGGTTGGGGTGCATCATTAATCCCAACGGATTCGAGATGCCAGGGTCTTTGGGATCCGCAATTCCTGTGCAAGCACATAAACATCAAGGAAATGATGTCAATTTGGCTTGCGTTACGTCACTGGATGGACATTATTCACGATGCTCATGTCCAAATCCTATCCGACAATACGACAGTAGTGGCGTATATACGGAATCAGGGAGGCACTCATTCAGTTCCGTTGTTCAATCTAACGGAAAGAATCCTTCTGTTTGCGTTGGAACATCACGTTCTTCTTTCGGTCCGTCACATACCGGGTCGTCTGAATGTGCTAGCAGACTCCCTTTCACGAAAGGGTCGCTTGTTGTCGTCGGAGTGGACTCTCAACAAACAAGTATTCAATCAGATTTGCTACCAATGGGAACGGCCAATGATAGACTTATTTGCGACACATCTCAACAATCAGTTGCAGACGTATGTGTCCCCGTGTCCGGATCCAAGAGCATTTGCAGTAGACGCTCTATCGATCCCTTGGGACGGAATGATAGGATATGCGTATCCTCCAGCGCCGTTAATTCAACAAGTATTGCTAAAGATAAAACAATCTCAATGCAAGATTCTGTTGGCAGCATCTCTGTCGCCACAGAGACCGTGGATAAATCTACTCAGGTGTCTGTTGTGGGACCTACCGCGGAAGCTCCCTCCACGAGAGGATCTTCTTTGGCAGGGGATATCGCGCCAACTGCATCACAACCCGCAAGGTCTCAACCTTCACGTTTTTCCGTTGTGCGGTCCTTCTTGCATGGCAAGCACTTTACAGGACGAGCAGTGGACGCGATTTCTAACTGTAGGAGGACCTCCTCTTCGCTAAACTATGCGGCTAAGTGGAAGGTTTTCCGTCGTTGGTGTAGGGATCATTCTGTTGATATATTTGATCCCTCTATACCAGACATTGCTAACTTTCTAGTATACTTGTTTGACGAAATCAAACTGCAACCTGTTACTATAAAGGGTTATAGATCTATGTTATCTGATACCTATGCACATCATGATAGTTTACAAATTGGATCTAATGTCTCTTTATCGAAATTGGTTAGAAACTTTTCGATAAATAGACCCAGAACTCTTAGATTAATTCCTAAGTGGAATTTAGCTTGGGTTCTCCTTAAATTGAAGGAAAAGCCATTTGAACCTCTTGGGACAGTAGATTTCAAATTCTTATCTTATAAGACAGCTTTTCTCTTAGCTTTCTCTTCTGCCAGAAGAGTCAGTGAGCTTCATGCACTATCGGTGGATGATTCTCATTATCGTAGTGTTGGGAACACTATCACCTTCACTACTAATGTCGGTTTTTTAGCTAAGAATCAGGCTCCTAATAAATATCCGGAACCTATTGTTATTAAGGCTCTTCCGTCTTCAGACGGGCGTAGGCCTTTACTCTGTCCTGTTAGAGCACTACGTATCTATAAACAGAGATCTCAGTTCATCAGAAAGGGACGGAAACGTTTCTTTCTGTCTTTGATGCCTAATAGAAAGGACATTTCAGTCCATTCTATTGCTAGATGGATTCAGTTAACTATCCGTACTGCGTATGAAGATTTATCTTCTTCTCAGCAGTCTGTGCTTAAGATTTCTGCTCATGAAGTAAGAGCTCTTTCTACTTCCTGGGCTTATGCTAATAGTGTTGCTATTACAGATTTAATGAAGGCTGCTTATTGGTCTCAGCCATCCACATTTACTAATTTTTATCTCAGAAATATTGAGTCCATTTCTGGAGACCTGCATTGTTTAGGTCCATTATCTGTTGCTCAGAATGTCGTCCACTAAACAGTTGCAACTATAGTTATGCAGGCTTTCTGTTCCGGCAGTGACTCCGTCCGGCTGCCCTCTTCGCTCTGGGCTATTTGACCCAGGGCAAGGGGAAGGGGGGGGGGGGGGGCGGGTGTTCCCTTAGGTCACCTGCTTTATAGTGAAAAGCAAGGGAATGCCTCCTCCAAGACAGTATTTCTGAGTCGCTTCCGGGATGGTTTTAAAGTGTAATATTAATGTTTAATTTCATTCATGGTTTATTTTTAAAGTGTAGCTCGGTGTGAAGCATTTGTATATGTCAAGTGTCAAACGGGCTTTAATATACAATACTCGGACACTTTTAAATGATTATAAAGAGTCTCAATTCTCTGGACTACTTTATTTATTGGCTTGTTTTAAAAATAATTAGTATAAAGGTTATACTGGATGTTAATAGAGAACATGAATGTTATTGTGCTCAATTATTAAGGGTAGTGTATCTTTCTAATTTAAATATTAAATAAGAAAGATACATGTAAAACCTAATACTCCTTTTCTCCTTAAGGGGTTACCTCTTTATTTTATAATTGAGCTTATTGGATTTTCCTCTATGTCCTAGGCCCTCCAGCCTGTTTACTATTCAGCTAAGTCTGGGTCATTGGTACAGTATAAAAATGTTAAAAAATTTATAGTAATTTATATATTTTTTATACTTACCAATGACCCAGACGGGGATGGCCCTCCCTGAGTTGGGAACTCTTGCCTCCCCGCTGAGTACATAGCGCTGACCAGGCACTGCCAGTAAGAATGATATTTGGCGCCAATTTCGGGACGACTGCGTCACTGCGCATGCGCAGTAGAGTCGTACTATGGAGGTCCTTTAGGACATGATTTCTTTTTGTTTTGGATGCAAATTTTGGGGATTGGGGGGCAAAATTTGTGTTTGGCCCTGGTTTTTGTGGAGTTAGCACCAGCTAAGTCTGGGTCATTGGTAAGTATAAAAAATATATAAATTACTATAAATTTTTTAACTTTTCATAAGCAATTCTTTTGTTTTTCAAAGATATTTTCCTCACTTTAGAAACATCCTATTTTTCTTAAGAAAATTATTGCCCATGGATCAGTGCTTTTCTGCTATAGTGGACCACTCAAGCTTGATTGATAAAATAATATCAAGTTTGCACTGCCATTGAACATGTATTTTTAACAGTGGCAGAATAAGTATAAGATACTGCCTCATGGACTTGTTCTCTTAGTGGCATATTTTTAAAGACAAAACCATTTACCATTTCTTTGGTACAAATTTTCCTCGTTAAATGTATATGACTTTTTGATTAAATCCCTTTTAACACTTCACCCAGGAACATGGTGGCTCAATGGTTATGGTATTGGACTTCAGACTGAAAGGTTTAAGACTTGGTCCCTGCCAGGGGTGACTGCGTTGTGTCCTTGGGCAAGGCACTTAATCCTGATTTCCATGGGGGCACGGTGGCACTGTGTACTAAGGCGAACTGCAACTCGATCGTGTGCTTGTCTTCAACCAATACTAACCCTGCTTGTGTGGAGTTGGTACGTTTGGGAGTCTGACATTTGCTTGTCATTACTCAGTGGCTGTTGAAAGTGTCAGTAAACCCCAATAAATAAATAAACCTTTACGCAATGCAGACAATATCAAAATTTATTGTTTTGAATATTTTTTTTTCAAATTTTTAAAAATTCCAACAAAACCATATCAGTTAACCCCCTCATTGGAATGAGCTCCATGAGCTCATTCCAGTGAAAGGTCACATGATATAGTTTTGTTAGGTACAGGATTAATTGAATAAAAACAGTTTTTAAGTTTTTTGGGCAAAAAATTCTCTTTACAACCTTCAAATTCCCAAGCATTACAGACTTATTTACATCCTAAGTGTTTTTAATATATAGAGGATATCTATGCCGTTTTAGTGAATATCGGGAATTATCTCATGAGTGTGGACCTGAAAGTTTTTTTTTTCACGAGCCCTTGCTCGAGTGAAAAATAATACTTTCAGGTCCACACTCATGAGATAGTTCCCCATATTCACTAAAACAGCATAGATTTTCTTTTTATTATATGCCACATGACATTTTACTGTGCAATATTCAGTCCGATTCAACTGCAAACAGTTTCAAGACAATAACAAAAAGCTGTTGATCGTTTCTTCAAGGCGACGTTCAAGGCAACATCATGCACCGAAGCGTAATGTCATTTAGGAAGCTACTGAAAAAAATTAATTGTGTGGACCTGAAAATATTATTTTTCACTCTCGCAAGCGCTCATGAAAAATAAAACTTTCAGGTCCACACTCCTGAGATAATTCCAGATACTGACGAAAATAGAGTAGATTTTTTTCTTTATTGTATGATACGGGACATTTTATTGCACAATATGCAGCCCAGTTCGACCCCAAATGCATACCTTTCAAAACAATAACAAAGTTCAGCTGATCATTCCTTCAAAGTGACGTGATGCAGCGTAGCGTGACATCATTTAGGAAGCTACTGAGGGATATTCCTCAATATCCATTGAGTGATGGGTAGCGAGAAATCACTTAGATAATTTGCAATAATTCACAAGCTAGCATACAATAACAAACTCTATTTGCTCATATCTTGCTTGATAGAGCACAGTGATCTGTGTCAAACAACATACAATAGATTAAATACTTGGCTTAGTCTATATTTATTCTCTTTCAAAAAGTACTGAAAGCCCATTGTCAAACTTGATGTTTCATTCCCCCAATTTTTATGTGTACCCATACTATGTATGGTACACATAATGCCGGCATCCGGGGTGGCCATCCGTCGTTCGTCCATCCTTTGTCTGTCCGTCTCTCCATCCATCCATCTGTCTGTCTGGCCATCTGTCTGTCTGTCCTTCCGGCGTCCGTAACCATTTCTTTGGCATTCAATAACTTGAAAAATATTGCTTGGATTGTCAAGTTACTTTATATTTGTGTTCAGGTTACTGATGTGCCGAGCTGTATAGTTTTTTATGTAAATCTGTTATTTTAATTCTGAGATATTAACCCTTTATCCTTCAAATTGAAAATTTCTCCAATCCCTTTGGCATTCGATAACTTGAAAAATATTGTTTGGATTGTCTAGTTACTTTACATTTGTGTTCAGGTTACTGATTTGTCGAGCTGTATAGTTTTTGGTGTAAATCTGTTATTTTAATCCTGAGATATTAACCCTTTATCCTTCAAATTGAAAATTCCTCCAATCCCTTTGGCATTTGATAACTTGAAAAATATTGCTTGGATTGTCAAGTTACTTTATATTTGTGTTCTGGTTACTGATGTGCCAAGCTGTTTAGTTTTTGGTGTAAATCTGATAATTTGATCCTGTGATATTAACCCTTTATCCTTCAAATTGAGAACTCCTCCAATCCATTTCTTCGGCATGCGATAACTCAATCAATATTAATCCGATTATCAGGTTACTTTATATATGTATTCAGGTTACTGATGTGCTGTGCTGTATAGTTTTTTATGTAAATCTAATAATTAGATCTGGAGATATTAACCCTTTATCCATCAAATTAGTCGCTCCTCCAATCCATTTCTATATGTACCCATGCGGTGGCTCAGTAGGTAGAGGTGCAGGCTGCAAGCCGAGAGGTCCTCGGTTCGAATCCCACCTGCGCAACCACGTTGTGTCCTTGGGCAAGACACTTCACCCCCATTGCCCATGTGGGGGCACGGTGACGTCGTGTACTAAGGCGTACTGCACGTCGATGGTGCACTTGTCTTCAACCAATGCTAACCCTGCTTGTGTGGAGTTAGTATGTTGGGGAGCTGACAGTTGCTCGCCGTTGCTCGGTGGTTCTCTCCGGGTACTCCGGCTTCCTCCACCCGTAAAACTGTCATGGTCATGATTAGCCATTGTGCAAAAATATGTGACCTTAAACTACAATAAATCAATAAATATGTACCCATACCATGTATGGTGTACATAATGTCGGCATCCAGGGTGGCCCTCCGTCATACAGCTTTCTACTAGTTGTGCATATGGGTACACATCTGACGATTTCTTTGGGCTATTTTTGTTTTCCAAAGTTTTATCAAGAGTGTTCTTGAAAACATGTAATCCTTCTCAATTTAAGTGTTACCTTTAGAATACAAAGCATTCACCAGAGTTTAAAGTTCTTCACATCTGTAACAAGGTTATTGCCATCAGAGTACAACATTCCAAACAAGCTATTAATTGAAAATAGAATATGTTTTCATTATTGGAGTTCACGAAAAAAAAATCAAACTTTCCATATTCCGTTCTAATGAGGGGGGGTCACAAACTAAGTTTGAGAACAATACTGGCTGGTTTTGGCCATTACGTGGATAAAGAGTTGATATAGATCAGATTTACATTAAGAATGTAAACTGCACGGGGTTATTTACTTGGTTAATAATGAAATTTTTTTATAACCAGAAAGTGTGACTAACCCTGTGCATTGCACAGGGTTAGTCACATTTTCTGGTTATAAAAAAACTGGTAACTACATATCACACACTACATGAAAATTTATACCTACTAAAGCTGTAAAATACACAGAGTTAGTTGGTTACTTGTTACATAGGGTGCAGGATTCAAGGAACTAATGGAAATACTTATACAGGATTGTGGAAATTTTTTTAAAGTGAATTCCAAAAATGAAAACATATTCTCTTTTCAATTACCGTATTTACTCTATGTATTGGGCCACTCTATGATTTGGGACACACATTTTTTCCAGAAAACTATATTTTTTTTATGCTCCAAAGTTTGGGACATTCAGGAGATTTGTTTCCAGTTGACCCATCGCTAGTAGCAGACGACACTCGTAAAAAAAATTCTTGAGTAACTAAAAATTTTCATTTTTTGCTTCCAAAACATAGCTTATGATCCCTCATTGAAACACGCGCACATTCCAATGATGGATCATAAGCTATGTTTTGGAAGCAAAAAATGAAAATATAAAAAAAATTGGATGGCGATTTTCATATATAGTGATGGAAAACGAATCACACACAACTTTATTCAGCATCAAATCAAGACCAGGCTGTGTTCTTTCCCCATTTTCTAAGAATTGGGACACCTGTGAAAATAATTATTTTTAGCTGTCCCAATAGATAGAGTAAATACGGTAATAGCTTGTTTCCAATTCTTTGCCAAATTGAATTGATGTGAAAAAATAATTCAATTCAGATTCTTTTTTTTTAAGGTTGCAGAACTTGAAAGTAAGGGATCATACACTGATGAGAAAGAAAGAAATTCATACCTGGAGGAATTTGAGAAAATAAAAATGGAAAACAAGGTATTTATCATATATTGGTTATTGTTATTGATTGTGTACATTTAACTGGTTGAATGCTTGATGCCCATATTTGGGCTTAACTGTGAAGTGCAGGTTCCTCAACTTATATGCACCCTGTTCAGTGGATATGCTTCATATTATCTTTGATGTGAAATTAATTAGTCTGTATGGATTTGCCATCACTGTGGGAACCCCAGGAAGCGAAGCAGTGCTTATTATGCCCCGACCTCCAAAGGGGGATTCGGTGATATCTAGTCTGCTGTCTGTCTGTCTGCCCGTCCATCCATCCGTACAATCTTTTTGCATTGTAATTTCAAAGCCATTACTTGGATTTGGATCACCTTTGGTATGCTGATAGACCTGCATGGGGGAACGGATATGCACAAGGAAAGGGTTCCGTCAGGTAATTTTTTACAGAGTTATGGCCCTTTTTCGACTTAAATTTTTTTTCTGTTTTCTCTCTTTCCACTTAGAAAATTTTTCTGTTCCAAAATACATCAAGGCTACTTTGAACTTGCATACAGGTCTGGGGCAGTGGCCCACGCCTTGCCTTGCCATTCTTTTGTTTTCTGTGTTAAACATGCTCTGTTTTTCTGGTAAAATAGGCCGCAGTCACCAGTTCTTGGGGTGGAAGTCCTTTAAAATGGGCAACATCAGTATAAACGATTGATTATGTCTCCCCTTCCCAGAAGGGAGACATATTGTTTTAGTGCATATTCTTCTTCTTCTTCTTCTTCTTCTTCTTCTTCTCTTCTTCTTCTTCTTCTTCTTCTTCTCCTTCTTCTCATACAAACTTTGTCCGGGCCATAACTTTTTTGTCTTTTGACCTACACCTTAGATACTTGGCATGTGGATGTATCACCATGAGCTGGTGTGTAGTGTACCATATTGACCTTCATGTGACCTTGACCTTTGATCTGAAGATCAGATTTATGTGTTTTTGTAAGGGAAACATCACACAAACTTTGTCCGGGCCATAACTTTTTTGTCTTTTGACCTACACTTTAGATACTTGGCATGTGGGTGTATCACCATGAACCGGTGTGCAGTGTACCATAGTGACCTTCATGTGAGCTTGACCTTTGACCTGAAGGTCAGATTTATGCGCTTTTTTAAGAGAAACTGTCTGAACCAGAACTTTTTGTATTTCGAGTCAGGCTTTAGATATTTGGCATGTGGATGTATCACCATGAGCCGGTGTGTAGCGTACCATTGTGACCTTCATGTGACCTTGACCTTTGATCTGAAGGTCAGATTTGTGCTTTTTTCAAGGAAACTTTGTCCGGACCAAAACTTGTTTGTCTTTTGAGCCAGGCCTTAGATATTTGGCATGTGGATGTATCACCATGAGCCGGTGTGTCGCATACCATTGTGACCTTCATGTGACCTTGACCTCAAGGTCAAATTTATGTACTTCAAATAGGGACGAATTGTCCAGACCAAAATTTTTTTGTTTTTTTGACCTAGGACTTGGTTATTTAACATGTGGATGTGTCACCATGAGACCGCATGTCATCTACCTTGATGACCTTCATGTGACCTTGATCTCTGACCTTAAGGTCAAATTTATGTACTTCAAATAGGGAATAATTACCCAGACCAGAACGTTTTTGTTTTTTACCTAGGACTTAGATATTTGACATGTGGATGTATCGCAATTAGACCGCATGTCACATGTAATCATGACCTTCTTGTTGCATAAAATAGAAAGGAAGGGGAGACATATGTTTTAGTGTGCTAATACACTTTCTAGTTAAACTTGACTTTGTATCCACATTGCAGTCATGATTAGCCATTGTGCAGAAATATGTGACCTCAAACAGCAATAAATAAATAAAATAAATAAATGGATTTGCCGTTTCACAATTTATGGTAGAGTACCTATAGGCACTCTCCCATAAATTTTAACAAGACAGAGATGACCCAAAATAATTTAGCACTCACTGCTTGTTAACCCTTTAGGCAACGCAGATGATTTCAAAATTTATTATTTTAAATATTTTTCAGAAAATTTCAACAAAACCATATCATGTGACCCCTCTTTGGAATGAGCTCGACAAGCTCGTTCCAAAGTGGGGTCACATTATATGGTTTTGTAGAAATTTTTTCGAAAAATAATATTTTTTTTCAGCTGCTGAATTTGCATATTACGTGGGCAATTCATTGAGTAAAGGGTTAATTCCTTGTATTAGCCAGATACCCCAGCTCTACACACAAACACTGTCATTCAAATATTGTCATTTTCTCAATTGTTGCTTTCAGACCACATACCTGGAAATTGAGTATGGGGAGATTAGCTTGCCCATGTGATGTCCATGCAGTTTTGATCTGGTGTGAGCATTATTTCACTTGCCCCAATAAGGTAAACCAGAGTGTGTGTTCAACACCCTTAGAGCTTCCCATTGAAGAATGGAAACAATACTGCAGTGCACCTTTGATCTGCAATAAAAGGAATGTCAAAGAGAAAAGTTAAAGTGTTCAGCAGTCCTCAGAATTAGCAGCGGCATTCAGCAATGTTGTCATTAAATTTTGTAAAGTGCACCATAAAAATTCAATGGAGGAAAGGTGTCCATAAAATAAGAGACTTCTTGAGTGTGTTACTTTCAGTTTTCCATTTGTGAACTCAGGTTCAGCAAGTTATGTTCAATGAACAACACGAAGATTGAAACACCAGAACTTAATAATTATGACATGATATATCAATTAATAAGAATAAAAAGAGAGAAGTTAAACAAATTTGAGGCTTTTCACCATAAATGAATATGACTTTTTGAACAATGTTAGGAGTACTCAATCTGTAAAACAGGAGGAATAATGAACAAAATCATTCAAAAACTACAATTCCAATCATAACGCACATAAATATTCACAACACTGTAACATCCACCCTAGTTGAGTTAACCGTTAACCCATGCAGGCAATATCAAAATAAATAGTTTTAAATAATAGTTTTTTCGATTTAAAAAAAAATTTCAACAATACCATATCAAGTGATCACTCATTGGAACGAGCTCGACAAGCACATTTCAGTGAGGAGGTCACATGATATGGTTTTGTTGAAATTTTTTTTATGCCCCCCAACTTAAGTCGGGTGGCATATAGTGATTGAAGTGTGTGTGTGTCCGTCTGTGTGGTGGTGTGTGTGAGTATGTGTTTGTCCGAGCCAATAACTCAAAAACTGTTAGGGCCACAGTCATCAACCTTCACACAATTATAAAGGACCATGGGAGGATATGTCACACACCATAGCTGGGTTCGTACCTTCTAAGTCAAGGTCACACTAAAAATCGGTCAATATTCGTGTCTCAGCCATAACTCAGAAACGAATAATAGTACAATTGTTACTCTTTTTACAAATGTTAAGATCAGTAAGAAGGTGTGTTGCATATAATAGTTTCCGCCGCATCTGCAAGGTGATGGTCACAATTGACCTTCATATGTTCAGGGTTAGAAATCGTGTCTCAAGCATAACTCCAAAACTATTAGGGCCACAGTCATCAAACTTCACACAATTATAAAGTACCATGGGAGGATGTGTCACACACCACAACCGGGTTTGTACCTTCAAGGTCAAGGTCACATTTCAAGGTCACACTAAAAATCATTCAATATTCGTGTCTCAGCCATAACTCAGAAATGAATCATAGTAGAATTGTTAAACTTTTTGCAAATGTTAAGGACAGTCAGAAGGTGTGTCGTGTATAATAGTTTCCACTGCATCTGCAAGGTGAAGGTCACAACAATTGACCTTCATATGTTCAGGGTCACAAAGCGTGTCTCAAGCATAACTCCAAAACTATTAGGGCTACAATCATCTAACTTCGCACAATTATAAAGGACAACGGGTGGATGTGTCACACACCACAGCCAGGTCTGTAAGTTCAAGGTGGGGGGGGGGGGGGGGGGGGGTGCATGTGTTACCTTAGTAACATTTTTCTTGTTTAAATATTTTTTTCAATTGCTGAATTTGTATATTATGCGAGCAGATGTGGCTGATTCGTTAGGTAAACAGTTAACAGAGTAAACACTTACATTCAAATCAACATTATGTACTCTTGACCGTAGAGGAAGATCAAAGGAATTGTTCAAAAGAAACAAAGTGAACCAGCTATAGGATACAATTTTACACCTCAGAACTATCCATTTAGGTGTCAACATGATGCATTACTAAAGCAAGCTGAATATACCTTTTAAGACCATCCATGTTTTTTTGGCATTTCCACCGGAGATGAAAAAAATGTCTTAAATTTAACTCCTTACATGCTGCTAGTGGATATTCCTTCCCAGGACAGAATTTCTCTTGCTACTGAAATATGTATAATTTGGGCACATTTAACTCTTAACCTGCTGAGTATTTTCAAGATATTTTTCAGCAAATCTAGTCATGGCTGCTGTTAAGCAGCAATGACTAGATTTGATGAAAAATTCATCAGAATTTATCTCAAGAAATCATTGGCAAAGAAATCTATTTAGTCTGCAAGAAGGACATTTGATTAAATGTACCCAAATTGTACTAATGTTAGTAGCAAGAGAAATCCTGTCCTGGGCAGGAATATCCGCCAGCAGCATGCAAGGAGTTAATCAAATTCCCCTCTTATAAATTGACTGGATTTTTTCACCAATGATTTCTTGAGTTACATTTAGATGAATATTTCATCAAATCCAGTCATGGCTGCTTCATAGCAGCCATGACTAGATTTGTTGCAAAAACACCTTTAAAATACCCACCAGATTAAGAGTTAAGCTTGAAAAATTTAAATTAAATTCTGAAAAACTATAAATGACTATTTAAAACAATTTTGTACTCATTTTGAAGTTGAAAGGAGAGTTCAGTGTAGCTTTCTTAGGAAGTAAAAGATATTACTGTACATAATAAAGTTGGCCCAGATACAAAATCAAACAATGTGACAGCCTGTGATGAAATGTGAAATGGCTCTGCAAAAGCATTTGGCTCTCACAAAGCAGTCTGGGTGTGAATTTTAGCTCTCAAAAATTTTTTCAAGTATCGGGATTGAGAACATAGCTAGGACCCCTCATTGGAACAGGTTAATCAGCATGTTCCCCTGAGGTATCTTAAGTTATGTTTTAAAGTAAAGATGAACATTTTCAGGTGTTTGAGAAAGGATAACCATCAGTAATGTAAGTTTAACCCCTAACACTCTGGTAGTGCAACAGAATTTTCTCCAATCACTCTGTTTTCCTCTTGTTTTACTATGTCTCATCCATCTATTTTTATCACAGTTAAGGCCTTGTTGGATTTCTAATTATTATGAGATTGTATGCATAAACCATTGAATAAACTTGATTCTATGCTTGTGTTCTGGTAATGCTACAAACCAAATATGTTAAAAGTGATCATAAACACCAATGAATAAATCATTTAAAATCCTTTTTTTTGATATGACTTGAAGAAAATAAAAAAATTAACTTTCTTTTTGCAGGATTTGACAGACAGGAATGATGTATTAACAGCTGAGCTTGAACATATAAGACATCATATTTGTGCATCTTGTCAAAGTATGTACATTTAGTTTATAGCACAGTGGACAAGCTAGACCGTGGGCATAGGAAACAGGGGGCTACAGAGAGGCATTTTGCCTTACTCCTCAACCTTTTCTAGAAGTAGTTGAGAGAGAAAGTATAAGCCAGCATTTTCTTTTCTTTACCAACCTGTCATTGCAATCTCATTTGGAATTGGCAGGAAGGAGGTCCACAGACTTGTTACTCTGAAAGATGTGACTGAAGATTCCCACATTATCCCCCGACAAAATGTAGTTTGCTGGGATATAGAAATGGAGTCTGTCTGTCCATTCATTTGTTCTTTCGTCGGTCCATCCATCCATCCATTCGTCTGTCAGTCTGTAACCAACTTTGTGCCTTCATATCTTAGTCAGTTAATGTTGGATTTAAATGATCTCTGGTATGCTGATAGACCACCATGGGGGAAAGGATATGCACAAGTAACAGGTTTTGTCCATTTTTTTTCTTGAGTTATAGACCTTTTCCACTTTTTTCGACTCAGAAACTCTTCAACTTAGAAATCCTTGGCGGGGGATACTGGTGGTGTGTTTGATTTGTCTCTAGAAAGGTCTTTAAAGTTTGTAAAATTGCACATGTTTAGCTCCATATTTAACAAATTTCCCCATCATGCTAAAACATTTTTTGAGAACATTTGTTAAATATGGAGCCCAAAATGTGCATTTTTCTCAATGTGGAGATGTGTGGGTCCCAAACATTGCTTTGTTTATTATAGTACCATGTCACTAAGGCACATGGGCCATTGATGTATATCGGTATACTGTTGTCCTTGTATGACTGTAGCACATTCTCCCTGCCCCAAAGTTCAAAATGCTTCCTATGTCACTGAACTTGACGTTTTCATTTGATGGGCCTTTTGAAAATAGTATCGGTACTGCATTTGTAATAAACAGGCCAGCCCTGATTGTTTAGTTATAATTAATTAATGAGCCTTCTGTTGAACTCCAGTTGCAAATTTACAGTGACAGTTCCAAGTTTTATCACAAATTACTTATTGAAAACTTTCATTTTCTTTTTCAAAACACTAGCTTTGATTTTGTAAACAGCATTGGGAGATTTTACCATTTTGTTTCTTGAAAGGTTTTCTGATTTGGAAAATTTGGAAAAAGCAGCATTCCTCTTGTCATGGAAAGCACAGATAATTCACCAAACCAAAGAAAGTTATGGAAGTAATTTGGAAAATTGGATTTTACTCAAATTAGAGTTATAAAAGAAAAATCTTGTTTAGGCCTAAAAAAGTTAAAAAATCTGTATTTTCATACTGTACCAATGACCCAGACATAGCTGGTGCTAACTCTTAATATATAGGGCCAAACACAAATTTTGCCCCCCAATCCCCAAAATTTGCATCTAAAACCAAAGAAAACATGTCCTGAATGGCCCTCCACACTTCACCTCTACTGCGCATGCGCAGTGTCAAGGACATTCCAAAATTGGCGCCATTAATCATTCTAAGTTTGGCCCTTCGTCAGTTAACATCTGACTGATCTTTGTGCTTGTAAATCTCAGTTTAAATGATGCCAGACACATAAATATTAGTGAAATGGTGATTCTAAGGATAGAGAAGGAGGAGAGGAAAAATGTGTGACAGAATATTATCAGGGCTGTAACTTAAATTTTTTTAATGAAATTATGTTAAGTTACCTATTTTCGAGGCAGCAGCCATTTTGTTGTCATTCTTGTTATTTAGTTACACTGATTTTTCAGTGTTTTCCTCTCTCCCTTTCCTTTAAGTCCCCTCTTGCTATTCTCCCATGCTTTTGGCATAGTTCTGTATTATTATTACTAAAATTTCTTGGGAGTTTTAGCTGAATAACAGAATGAATTCTATTCTTTTCCCCATGTTTACGTCTTCACCTATGGGTGGTTAGGCGTTGTGTTCTGCATCTACCATCTGATGTTCTGCAGTTTCTTCCCTGGAAGTCTCTGTTTTGCATCAGATAGTGTATTTTTGGTAACTGATTTCGGGCCTGGGTGCCTGGAGTCTTATTTTAGTGTTCTTACACTCATTGTTTACATTTACAACAGCCCTCTGTATGAGGGGGGGGGGGGGGGGATTTCTTGAAAATAATATCTTGATGTTAATTTAATCATAACTAGATACATTATTATTGTTCGTAAGTGTTGCATAAATTGTTTAAAATATTTTTAAATTTTTTGTCCACACTTAGGCTTGGGATCCATTGGGGCTCAACGTTACTTTTCAGAAACTTGGGCTGTTCTGAAAAAATATTTTTTCAAAATATTTTGATTTCAATTATTTTTTCTATGTTAATGGATCATATTATTATTATGTATTTTGATTGTCAGGGGTTGGTGCGAGTACCAGGACTTTGTTTTCTTTTCACATTGAAAGGATTTTGATCAATTGTAATAAGAGGAAGTCTTCCTCTGACTTTTATAATCATTCTATATGTGGTCAGTGTACTCGCATTAACTCCTGTTCTGTATCTGATGATTTCGATGACAACATGGGAAGCGTATGTCACGGTATGTTAGTGGGGAATTGGACATTCCGGTCCTTTCCCCGCAGGGTCACTCCACTTTATCAATTTCTATTTCAGACAATCAAGATTTGGATGATGTATTTGTGATGTCTTCCAACAGTGTGCCTCTGTCGTCACAATTAATGAAGGGCTTGCGGAAAAGTGCTCATGTAAATACGCCAATTGCCTAAGAGGACCCTAGTAGGTTCGACGGCCTTTGATGTCCGCTAGCTCGCCCGGTGTAGCGTCCATTCATCGAATGGTTCAGCAGCCGGGTTCGTCCGTTGCGGTCTAGAAGGAGTTTTGGGGTGATGCGAGCACTATAAATCAACCAAATGCACACCCAGTGACGGCGGATTAGAGGGAGAACGGAGGAAGCCTTTTAGTCCGGTTCATAGCTCGTTCTGGTCCATCCGGACGGCGAGCGAGAGAGGCCCCTCTCTCGTACAACAACATCTGGCCCCAGATGTTGTGGTACAAAATGTTTCGCATTCGGAGCATACGTCCGCCGCTCGGGACGCTCCGACATATAGTCAGTCCGGAGAGACTGTCAATAAGGCTTCCTCATTCTCATGGTAGCGCACACGACCGCTCTTGACTACGTGACCTCGGATATCCAGTCAGCTTCGCCAGTCAGAGAATCATTGGCGACCAGGTCACACCATCCGGTAGCCAGGGACATGAGGCCTGCAGACTCCGGACGTTTGCATAGGAAAATGTGCGGGAGTCAACGTACACGGAGCTTCCGGCGGCAATGCATCATAAGACTGCTACTGCACAGGCCTCGGGGACGGACATGCTATCCTAAATAGCACAGCTTATCGCAGCATCCCAGCAAGAACTGAATCGGTCGCATAATGTTTTATCCGACGATGCTGGGTCGGGACGCTCCGCGGAAGCGGGTACGGATGTCCGAAAATTTCATCCGGTCCGACGGGATACCGAAAGGGATTCGGAGGATTTTGAGCTTTCCCTTTCGGAACAACATATGCTGTTGTGTATGTCATATGTCTTGATCTTCTACAGGTTTTTTCGTCGGACCAGAATGCTGCGATGCCGCATAAGAAACTGATAGCATCGGTGGACTTAGAAATTTTTGGTTCGGTTCAGGGACTTCGTCCCTCAGTTCCGACATAGTCCAATAATGTCACACAAACTTTCGAATTATTCAACGACGCTATATATTTATTATTATATGCTTGCTATTACCAAGCATTTCTGGTTTCTTGTTCGCAAAGTTACGGAGATGTCTTTCAAAAGTGTGCCTCTGTCGTCATTGTTAATGAAGAGCTAGCGGCAATAAGTGCTCATGGAATATGTCTATCGCCTAAGAGGTCCCTTGTAGGATCGACGGAGTGACATTCGCTAGCTCACCCGGTGTAGCGTACATTCATCGAATGGTTCGGCTGCCAGGTTCGTCCGTTGCGGTCTAGGAAGGAGATTTGGGTGATGCGAGCACTATAATTACTTTAGTACTCACCCAGTGACGGCGGTTTGAGGACAGATCGGAGGAAGCCTGTTAGTCCGGTTTCTGGCTTGTCCAGGTCCGTCCGGGCTGTGAGCGAGAGAGGTCCCTCTCTCGTCCAACAACATAGGGGACCGCATGTTGTGGTTCAGTTATTTTACATTCAGAGCATATGTCCGTCGCTCGGGACGCTCCGTTATATTGACAGTCCGAGAGACTGTCGATAATGCTTCCTCATCCTCACAGCAGTGCACACGACCGCACCTTGGCTACGTACCTCGAGTATCCGATCAGTTTCGTCATTCAGTGATTCCACAGCGAACAGGTCACGCCATCCGGTAGCCAAGGGACACGAGGCCTATACACTCCGTTCGCTCGCATATTAGTAGTATGCACGGGGTAACGATCACGGAGCTTCCAGCGGCAATGCATCGTAGGACCGCTTCTCCACAGGCCTCAGTGACGGACGTGCTATCCGAGTTAGCACAGTTTTTTCGCAGCATCCCAGCAATCGACAGTTTCTTGGTCGAGTCAGGAATTATCTGACGGCGCTGGGTCGGTGCGGTCCACGGTTGCATCAGGTACGGACGACCAAACGCTTTATAGGGTCCGACAGGATGGCGAAAGGGATTCGAAAGATTTCGAGTTTTCCCTTTTGTAGCATCGGACGCTGCCATACATATCTTCCGGCATTATCTTCCAGTGATTGTTATTCGGACTACATTGCTGCGATGTTGGATAAGAGACTTATAGCGTCATTGGACACGGAATTTTGGATCGGTTCAGGGACATTGCCCCTGACTTACCGACACAGTCCAATAATGTCATTAGAACATGTGTATTATTTATCAACGCTATATATATATATAAGCCTGCTACCAAGCATGATAGTTTAGTTTCTTGTCCGCAATGCTCATTTCTGCCTTTTATCATTTATACGAATAATTTATTTTGGCAGAACAGGGCATACCGAGAGTTCATATGCGTCTAGACGGCGTGGTTAAAGACTGGAAATAATCTTTTTCGCCGTCTATGTCTTTTCCAACCACAATGTTGGAAACGACAATGATGTCTAATAGACTTAACTTAGACGCTTTATCATATGTAATCCACCTTACTGAGGCGTTATCATTACGTCTTCAAGAGAAAGAATTCCGGGATATAATCCTCAATGTGATTTCTTGTGAGGGCAGTAGTTTGTTCACGTATAACTCTGCCCTTCAGTGGCTGCTTGGAGTTGGTTAGACGTGACGCAGCCCTAGCTACATCCACGTGCGTGGATAGTAAGGTGAAGAACTCTCTCAGAGTCGCTTCGTTCTCGGAGAAGCTTCTCTTCGAAGGCAACTTTTCAGCAATCCATGAATTGTTCGATTTACACGTTCTCTTGTCTATCTAGTGTAGCAAGAGATTCAGACTGGGGCAAACATTCGGTGGTTGACTCAGAGAGTGCCACTGCAGTTGCCGGATCCGAGTTTTATAATTATGACGGTTGCCAGTCAAACAGGTTGGGATATAATATTGATCCCAACGGATTCGAAGTGCCAGGGTCTTTGGTTTCCGCAGTCTCTAAGCAAGCACTTATCTTCCACGGAATAATGTTTTTTTAGGCTTGCTTTATGTCATTGGATGAACATTATTCAGAAACGCATGTCCAAATCCTGTCCGTTTATTCGACAGTAGTGGCGTATCTCCGGAACCAAGGAGGCACTCATTTGTTTCCGTTATTTAATTTAATGAAAAGAATCCTTCTGTTTGTTATAGTACTCCAAGTTCTGCTTCGGTCCGTCATATTTCGGGTCGTCTGATTGTATTACCAGACTCCCGTTCACTTATGGGTCGCTTGTTGCCGTCAGAATGGACTCTCAACAAACAAGTATTCAATCAGATTTGCTATCAATGGGAGCGCCCAATGATAATTTATTTACGACACAACTTGCTTGTCAATTGCAGACGTATGTGTTTGCTTGTCCGGATCTCTGAGCTTATGTTGTTAACGCTCTATTGATCTAATAGGACGGAATGATAGGATATGCGTATCCCCCTGCGCTGTTGTTTCAGCAAGTATTGCTAAGATAAACAACCACAATACATTTCTGTTGATAGCATCTCTGCCTTCACAGAGACCGTGGGTAAATTTACTCTGATGTCTACTGTGGGACTTAACGCGAAATCTTCCTCCATGAGAGGATCTTTTTTCGCTGGGTAAAATCGTGTCATCTTTATCACAACCCGCAAGGTCTCAACCTTCACGTATTCCGTTGTGTGGTCCTTATTGCATTGTAAGCATTGTACTGGACGAGCTTTGGACGCGATTTCTTACTATAAGAGAACCTCTTCTTCGCTATACTATGCGGCTAAAGTGGAGGCTCTTCCGTCGTTGGTGTAGGGATCACTATGTTGATATTCTTGATCCCTCCATACTAGTCATTGCAACTGTTTAGTATACTTGTTTGACAAGATCTACTGCAGCCTGTTATTATTAAGGTTATAGGTTTATGTTACCTCATACCTATGCACTCTATGATAGTTTACAATTGAGTCTTATGTCTCTTTATCTAAGTCAGTAACTTTTCGATAAATAGACTTAGAATCATTAGATTAAATTCCTATATGGAATTTAACTTCGGTTCTTATTTAGCTAAGTAATCATTTGAGCCTCTGGAAACAGTAGTTTTCAAATTCTGACCTTTTAGACAGTAATTCTGTTGGCTTCTCTTTTCTGAAGAGTCAGTGAGTTTCATGCACTATCAGTGGATTATTTTCACTTTCGTAGTTTCGGAATCACTACTTCCTTTACTATTTAGGTTGGATTTTTGCATAAGAGTCAGGCTCCTAATTAATATCCGGAACCTATTGTTATTAAGGTCCTTCCGTCTTCGTACGGGCATAGGCCTTTACTCTGGCCGGTTAGAGTTTATGTATTTATAAACAGATATCTGTTTATTACTACGGGCGTAAGCTTCTTCTGTCTTTGATGCCTAATAGAAGGACGTTACGCTCCATTCTATTGCTAATGGATTCAATTAATTATCGATACTGCTTATGGTATATCATTGACTCAGCAGTTGTGTTTGAGATTTCGGCTCATGAAGTAAGAGTTCTTCTACATCGTGGGCTTACATTAATAGTGTCGCTATTATAGATTTTTGAAGGCTGCTCATTGCGCTCAGCCATCCACATTCATGAATTTTTATCTCAGAAATATTGAGTCCATTTCTGGAGGCCTCTATTGTTAGGTCTATTATCTACTGCTCAGAATGTCATTCACTCAACAGTTGCTGCTATAGCTAGGTAGGCTGTCTGTTTCGGCAGTGACTCCGTTCTGCTTCCCTCTTCGCTCTGGGCTATTTGACCCAGGGCAAGAAAAAGGGGGGGGGGGGGGGGGGGAGGGTGTTCCCTTGGGTCACCTGTTTTACTATGAAAACAAGGGGATACCTCCTCCGGAGTTAGTAATTCTGAGCTGTTATTGGGATGGTTGTTTAGTGAGAAGTTTATGTTCTAAAAATTCATTCAGGTCTTAGTTTTTAAAGTATAGCTTTTGAATATAGCACGTGTCAACGGACATTATTATACAATCCTCAGACACTTTTAAGGAGTACGAAGAGTCTCTATTCTCTAGACTTACTTTATTTATTGGCTTACTTTAAATATTATTAGTTTATTAGTATAAGGATTATACTAGATATTAATAGAGTACATGGATGTATGATGCTCAATTTTGGAAGGTGTTGTATCTTTCTAATTTATCATAAATAAGAAAGATACATGTAAGGCCTAATACTTCTTTTCCCTAGAGGGGATGACTCTATTTTATATAATTGAGCATATTCCATCTTGCTCTATGTCCTTGGCCCTCCAGCCTTTTTACTATTCAGCTATGTCTGGGTCATTGGTACAGTATAAAAATGTTAAAAAATTTATAGTAATTTATATATTTTTTATACTTACCAATGACCCAGACGGGGATGGCCCTCCCAGGAGTTGGGAACTCTTACCTCCCCGCTGAGTACATAGCGCTTACCAGGCACTGGTTATTAGAATGATTAATGGCGCCAATTTTGGAACGTCCTTGACACTGCGCATGCGCAGTAGAGGTGAAGTGTGGAGGGCCATTCAGGACATGTTTTCTTTGGTTTTAGATGCAAATTTTGGGGATTGGGGGGCAAAATTTGTGTTTGGCCCTATATTTTAAGAGTTAGCACCAGCTATGTCTGGGTCATTGGTAAGTATAAAAAATATATAAATTACTATAAATTTTTTAAGTTCTCAGGCCTTCCCACATGTTCCTTTTTATAACCAATGCAAACTTGAAAAAATAAAAATTAAATGGCTTATGTCTGATATTTTACTCAAGTTAATGAAATTGATAAATTTGTCCCTTGAGTGCAAGAACATGAACTTTTGATGACAAAGAAATAATTACAAAAATATAAAACAAAATAAAAATCGTCCGCCCACATGCAATGTTACAAAAAATGGCCTGAGAAATGGAACATCTACATTGTGGGGGCCGAATAGCACCTTAATTATCATTGAAATTCTACCCCATAGAAATATTTTACCTGGTTTATCTTTAACTGGAGAAAAGTTTTATTATTTCATCCAGTATATGTAGTGCTTACACACATTTATATGGTGTTGTCAATGAAAACTTTGGTGACAAATAAATATAATGGAAGTGGTGATATGTAAATAAATAGCTGTTGAATGACTTTAATGACTTCCTGGCCTGAAAATATTAATCCTTTATGCCCTGGTATTTTAATAGAATCTTTTGGAAGATACTATTTTGCACTTGTAGATAAAAAACTTTTACTAAGGCCTCAAAAAGTTAAAAATCTGTTTCTCAGGACTTCCCACATGGCCCTTTTGGTTGCCACATACTGTCTTTTTATATCTAATGCAAACTTGAAAAAATAAAAATAAAATGGTTTATGTCTGATGTTTTACCCAAATTAATAAAATTGATAAATTTGTCTCTTGAGTGCAACAAGGCTTTGCATTGCTTTTGCATTGCAAAGCCTTCCTGCATTCAAGGGATGAAATACAGCACCACCCATGCAGTTCTGGAGATTATGATGCCTAGAACATAAAACAAACCAAGAACATGAACTTTTGATGGCAAGGAAATAATTACAAAAATACAAAAAATAAAATAAAAAAACAAAACACCTGCCAACAAGCAATTTTACAAGAAATGGCCTGAGAAACAGAGGATCTATTTTATGGGGCCTAATTATATCTTGTTTGAGATGGCTCACTGAACTCTTTTAGGCAAGATAGAGTTGTACAGTACGTGGAGAGTGGATTGTAACTAAATCACCCGCGGAGTGGGGTTGTCACCCAAACTATAACTTTCAAATTTTGTACCTATCGACAAAAAATACAAGCAATGTTTCAGCCAATGGACCTCCGGGTTTAACCTGGAGGTCCATTGGCTGAAACTTTGTTTGTGCTTGTTATGCCTTGCAATAAATTTGCAATTATTGCTTGGGCGGAATCTCCACTCTGCGGGTGATTTAGTGATAATACACTCTCCACGTACTGTAAATTTTCAGCTGCATTATGAGAGATGTAAATTTCTGAGACAATTTCACCTCATTTCAGTACTGTTTTTTGATTAATTCTTTACCTTATGAATTGGTCACATCCGTCCACATAATTTACAAACTGAGCAATTAAAATTATCTTTCAAAGAATTTCAACAAAACCATGTCATGTGACCCCTTACATAATATGGTCTTGTTGAAATGTTTGGAAAAATTTGAACCCAAAAATATACTACTCAAAGTTTGCTAAGCACCAAGTACATCCAACTACCCTGTTTTATGTTTTAGTTGAAATATTGTAATGAAAAGTGTAGATATTTTTCATTTAATTATATCTTTAATGATTTAAGTACAGAAATTTAGATTTTATTTGTGTTTGACATTATTTTTTAGCTTTTGAATACGATAACCATTGAAAGTGGATATTATTGGTAAAAGAGAAAATTTTTCAATATGCCAAAAAGTTGACGGAGCAAACTGGTATGGCTTCAATATCGAGTATGAGACCCATTACTATTAATTACAGCTTGGTAACGCCTTCTCATGCTCCCAGTCAGGTTCCTGGTGGTCCTTTTGTGGGATGTTGTTCCATTCTTGGACCAGCAAGGCACCAAGCTCCTGGACACTCCTTGGCTGGACTGGACGCGGTAAAATTGCAAGCTGCAACTCATTCCACACATGTTCGATTGGCTTGAGGTCAGGGGATCTTGCTGGCCAGTCCATACGCTCAATCCTTTCCCACTGTCGGTACTCCCGGACAGCATGGGCAACATGAGGACGGGCATTATCGTCCATCAGAATGAATCTGTCACCCACTGCACCTGCATACAATCTGACTTGGACATCCAGGATCTCATCAATATACCATTGTGCAGTCAATGTACCACGTTCAAGGACACAGAGCTCTGTACGTCCATACCAGCTGATGCCGCCCCAGACCATGATTGACCCTCCACCATAGCGGTCATGCTCAGCAATGTTGGTTGCATTGAATCTCTCTCCTGGTCTTCTTCATACCCTAGAACGCCTATCTGTGTGGTCTAGGCAGTATATTGACTCATCTGTAAAAAGGACAGGTCGCCAATCTTCTCTGGTCCATCCAACGTGGTCCATGGCCCATTCATATCGTGCTTGGCAGTGGTTCTGGGACAGCGGAATGCGAATACATGGTCTTCTCGATCGGAGACCCCCTTCGTCAACCTCTCCCGGATGGTCTGCGTCGAAACATTTACCCCGGATGCATTCTGAAGGTCACTGCGAAGCTGGGTTGCTGTGGCAAAGCGGTTCCTACAGGCCTGAATGATCAAAAACCAGTCTTCAGCTGCAGATGTTGCCCTGTCTCTGCCACCACCATGCCGTCTTACTGGTGTGCCATAATGCTGAAATCTTGCCCAGGCTCTGGTGATCACTGTATGGTGCACACCAAGGTCTTCACCAATCTGACGATGGGTAGCCCCTTACTCCACCATCCCTACAGCCCGCCTCATTTCTGCCTCAGACAAATGTCTTCTTACATTTGCATTTGCCATATTCAATCATTAAATCACAAGGATTCAATACCCTACACATGTCTTGTACTTGTCGACAGTACACGAAAAAATCATGAAAATCAAGGAATACATGCTTTCCATGACTGTCATGAAAAGTCTGCCTGTCAAGAGAGCTAATGTAAACACTGGGGACCATCTCAATACATTCCTCAATCATATCCACCAAAAATATCGCAAATATGTCAAGCAAATTGCATAATGATGTGTCAAATATTTGGTGTTTAGCAAACTTTGAGTAGTATATAATTGATACAACAAATTTTGATATCATGTGCACTGGGTAAAGGGTTAACAAGAAATTCTCCCTTTGTCATAAAATTTAGAAAATTTGTTTTCGTAGGCCTAAGCAAAATAAACTTTTGGGTTTCATCTTTATTTTTTTTTTTACCCTGAACTTGTGTGCTAGAAAACTCTGACCTTGGTTCTGCTGATCAAAGGAATGCAAGCCACTCTAGTGGCCTTAAGCTTCCTCCATTATCTTGTTTTCTCAGCTGTAGAGAAAAATGTTCATATAAGGCCAAACAAAGTAGATCTTCTTTTTCTCAGGCCATTATTTGTAAATTTGCATGCGGGCAAGCGTTTTTTTATTTTATTTTTTATTTCTGAAATTATTTCTTTGCCATCAAAAATTCATGTTCTTGGTTTATGTTTCTGTGGAATAGCATGGGTTGTGGTGTATTTCGTCCCTTGAGTGCAAGAAGGCTTTGCAGTGCCAAAGCATTGCAAAGCCTTCTTGCACTCAAGGGACAAATTTATAAATTTTTTTTAACTTGGATAAAATATCAGGCATAAACCATTTAATTATTATTTTTTTAAGTTTACATTGGTTATAAAAAGAGTTCATGCAGCAGCCAAAAGGATCATGTGGGAGGGCCTGAGAAACAGATTTTTATTTTTTTATGCCTAAAATTGTTTAGTTACAATTTATCGAAGAGGGCCAAAAATGGCATACTCTAATAAATTGTAATAAAACTATTATTAATGAACTGAATTCATTCTAAACTAAGGCTCAACTTACTGGTAACATGTGTTGTCTTTGAAAAAATTACTCATGTTGCAAATCACCTTTGAAAAATAAATGAACTTTTCATCAGTTAAGGTACCAATTCTGGCTTTGACAAAATTTGTGACCTCAAAATAGTTGTGTCAACAGTCATAAAGAAGTCTTCTAGACCATACAGAAACTACTTTGGCATTGGCTTCCAGTAAAAATTTGACTGCCTGTTTATGCAGCCAAGACTTCACTATAAACACTGAAAAGCCTCTACATGTAGTGGTTTGGTTCAACTTTTCCAAAGGTTTCCAGGCCATTAAAGGTTGAACTGGTCCCTACAATGTGACAAGCAGATTTAAAATCTGACCATGCTGGTCGCCTAGGTGGGCGGTCGGTTGGATGTGCAGGTGGATGGGTGGTCGGTTGGTCATTTGGTCAGTCAGTCAGTTGGTCAGTTGGTTGGTCGGCAACAAGTTTTTAAAGTCAATAACTTTTGTTAACCGATGGAGTGACATCATACTTGGTATGCATGTTTATCATATTGATGTCTTGCCCTATGTTCAGTGCAGGTGTTATTTGGTAGTATTATGTCAGAGTTGTCGCCCATTATGGACCTGGAATTTGTTTCATTTTTACCATCTGTCATAGCTTTGGTGTGAACTCACAATTTTTAATTCTCTTGCAGGTTACTCACAGAGTGATAATAGTACTGGTACTGTGACACCCTTGAACTATACTTTATCAAGGCGAAGGAAACTTCCCAGTACACCATCATCTTTTCAGAGTATGTACAGTTTATGAATCAGGAACCGTCCAATTTCATTATGCACAGTGGGGTCCCACTTAATTATTGCTTAAACAAAGGTTGAACTTTTTACAATGTAAGGTCATAAGCTGGTGTTTTTGAGACAAAAGCAATTTTTTTCCAAGTGTTGATTGTTATTTATGTTGGAGTAAAGGGGTAAAGGTAATGTTGGGGTAAAGGATTAGGGGAAATGAAGGTAGCATAATGTATATGCTATAGATATAGAAAGGAACAACTTTTACTTAATGCCCAACAAAGTAGATCTTCTGTTTCTCAGGCCATTTTTGTAAGATTGCATGTTGGTGGGCAGTTTTTAATTTTATTTTTTATTTTTGTAATTATTTCTTTGCCATCAAAAGTTTGTGTTCTTGGTTTGTTCTATGTTTTAGGCCTCATAATCTACAAAATAACATGGGTGGTGATGTATTCGGCCTTGAATGCAAGAAGGCTTTGCAATGCTAAAGCTTTTCAAAGCCTTGTTGCACTCAAGGGACAAATTTATCACTTTTATTAACTGGGTAAAATATCAGACATAAACCATTTATTTTTTATTTTTTTAAAGTTTGCTTTGCTTATAAAAAAAGAGCATGCGGCATCCAAAAGGACCATGTGGGATGGCTTGAGAAACAGATTTTTAACTTTTGTAGGCCTCAAAAATTTTGTTCTGTGCTTGCAAATACTTGGAGAATATAATATTGTTGTCAGTTATGAAAAACTGAATTTTACTCAACACAAAAAACTTTACAAGTAACAAATATGCAAGGGAAACTTCAGTGTGTTGCTTTGTGATTGCAATTTTAAAAAGTGAATAGAAAAAACCTCTCAACAGGATATCTCTGTAGAGATGGACAAAGATCAGTTGTATAGATACAGAGGGAGTGGAAGGTAGAGGGGTTGAGGCCATGACATCCTGACAAACATTTTGTAGAAAAAATTCTTTGCTCATAGGGAATATTTTGAGGCTTTGTTGGTAAAAGTTTGCAAAATGGAACAAAATTGAAATGACTTTTAGCAATAGTTAGCCTGTTTTTTTTCCCTTATTTTTCTTTCTTTTCTCTTCAGACATTGATTTGTATGACTTCCACATACAGTAAAACCTGTCTTGAGAGACCACCTGTCTTGAGAGACCACATCTGCCAGGCACTGATTGGTTTTACTCTATAATGGACCTGCTATGGGAGACCACCTGTCTTGAGAGACCACCTGTCTTGAGAGACCACTGTAACCTGGTACCAACTTGTATTTTTATGCCATAATTGACCTGTCTTGAGAGACTGCCCCTTTGAAGACTGAAACCATGACAAAAACTTCTTACCTTTTCTGGAATTGGAAAATCCATTGTGTTATACTAACACAATTAAAAGTATTAAAACCTCTTAATTGGGTTTCAATTGCTAACTCACTAAAGATTGAGATGTTTTTATAAGACCCCTGTGAAAAGATTAGGATTATTGCTGAATAAATAATTTCATCCATACCTGAAATGTGACAGATAGGAATAAAAATAAATTTGTGTTGAAAATCTTTTTGTAACAATTTGAAATGGACTGTTATAAAAATTATAAAAATAAATTAGTGTTGAAAATCTTCAATGAAGATTTTCAACACTAATTTATTTTTTAAATTTTTATAACAGTCCATTTCAATTTGTTACAAAAACTTCATAAAAAAAGAACAACTGCAAAGTAATTACAAAAATCCATTCTTCTCAATTTCTGAATTTTGTGGTTGGTTATTCACTGACTTGAGAAAACCTGAAACCTGTTATGAGAGACCACCTGTCTTGAGAGACCACTTTTGTGTGGCCCAAAGGGCGGTCTCTCAAGACAGGTTCTACTGTAACTCACCCTCATGAAATTTAGCACACTCAGAGAAAATTGTCATATCTCCTGCTGCTTTCATTACTTTCTCAAATTTTGCCCCCAATTCCAGCAATGCAACTTTTCAATTTTTTCTTTTAATTTTTAATATCAGCTCATGGAACAAGCCCCCACCTCACCTCCCTCTTTCAAATTTTGCAAATCTCATCTGCAATAAAAATCTTATCAGGAAATGTGGTTCCGACCTGGAAAATTCTCAATTGTTATGGTCAAATTTTGAGGTGAATTAAATGTCAGCCATTCTAATTAGATTATGTTATGATGTAGAGCTCAAACAAATTAGAAGATAGCTGTTTTTTATTTTTTGATTTATTGCCATATTTTACCGTTATAGCGCTTTAAAATTTCAAGGTCATTTTGGCCATTTTCATTGAAAATGCCGATTTCCAAACATGCACAGCTTGTTACCATTACTACATACAGCTAAGAGATTTCACACTGTAACTTTGATGAGAGCTCTATTGAACGTATTGTTAGAATTTCATATTTCAGCCTTTATCCATTAAAGGAGGTTAAGGCTGACACGATTATGAAATTTCATGATCTACTTTTGAAGTAGAATAATCAATTAACGTTGACTTGAATTGTACCCTGTGACCTCTAGAAAGAACTATATGGAAAAAAATATTTTTAGTCATCAATTCCACGGGCCAGACATTCTTTACACATGCAGGTATGCTGTACGCCTACTGCTCTCCAAGATAAATTTAGACTCCTGACCATCTCAGACTCAAGCCCGAGTCTAGGCTCAGGGTTGGATCTGGGATGGTCAAGAGTCTAATAATAACTGCATTGAGATTTAAGAAGGCAATTGCACTCCTTGGCAAACTGGGAAGGGCAATTATTTGTACTCCCATACATTCTAGAACACCAGTCCTGGTGTCATTTGTTGTATCTTTATACTTAATTCTTTCCCATACCAGTACAATGTATTTTGATATTCAACAGCCTTCTTACGAGCATGATGGAGAGTAAAGTAATTACTAATAATTCATCAGTAAAGGAATAATGAAAATCCATAATCACTGACTTTGAAATTGTAGTCGATTATTAGTGCTTCTGACGATTAGTCAACTTCTCAATTAATCATGACAGGCCTGCCAGAGATATGATGTAATAACCATCAGGGGGTACTCCCATCCCATTTTGTGGTATAACTACCTCACCAACTACAAAATATTTGACATTACAAATGAGACGCACATCTCAGGGGACTTGAAATGATGTCATGTTGCAATTGTATTCTCATTGATACATCACACTTAACGCTATGATGTCAAATGTGATAGAGGTGCAATAAACGTCAAAATTAAAATTCACTTCCAAAAAGTTTAACAATGTCACATTTTAGCATTTATGGTCTCAAATAAAAAGTTGAAAAAACTTTGAAGATTGAAATTCAGATACCAGAGATATGTCACAGGGTACCACCTCACCAACCTCAAATGCTTTAAAAATTTACACACATCTGAAGGGATACTTGAAATGATGTCTTGTCATAATTGACACAACATGCTTTAATGTTATGATGTCAAATACGATGGAGGTCCTGAAAACGTCAAAATTAATTTCCACCATGTAACCTTTTAACATTCATGGTTTCAAATAGAAAGGTGGTAACATTTTGAAAATCTGACTACAAGTAACAGGGATATGGCATTGTTACCATCAGGGGCTGCCCCCCCCCCCTCCTACCACCCATCTTGTGGCACCGCTACCTCACCAACTACAATAGATAGTGCTATAAAACATACTTTTCATTGGATACTTGAAATGATTTCTGTCACAGTTTAATGTTCATTGATGCAACATACGGAGTGTTATGATGTCAAGCACACCAGAGGTATAAAAACTAACTTATACTCCCATGTTAACCTTTAGTATTCATGTCCCAAATACTTCTTCTTTTTCTCTTTTTTTCAGTCACGTAACTCGTAATTTAACCCTTTGAGACTTTAATTATTCTTTCAAACGTCACTGGGAATTCAGTTTCTTCAACGTTTTTCAAAATGCGATGTCAAATGTCGGATAGTACAAATAACAAGATATTTTTCACATAAGTGATTATCTGTTGAGAACTAGATTGTTTTTGGTGGTCTGAATTTGTTATTCAAAACTTGTTTTATTACAAATTATTGGAGAGTGCCCACATGCACTCGCCAATAATTTGTAATAAAACAAATTTATATAAACAAAATATTATTTGTGTTTGACTGAATATGAAATATAAGCAAGGGAAGTGTTGGCTTTTGCTTTGGTATCCTCATTTTGTTAAAGCCCCAATAGTGGCTTCTTGCAGTTAATCAGTTAAGAAGTCTTGACAGCAGGATTATATTAGTATTTTAAGCTGCGATAACATTTGGCTCAACGGTTGTCACTAAGCACTATTCGGAAGAAAATAGGAATTGACTCTAAAACTTTAAAAAATAAAAAAAAAATAACAAAACAAATAACCACAAAGTATCAAGGTGCTGTTTGATTTTGTACGTGATAAGATGCACAAAAGTATCAACGTGCTGTTTGATTTCGTACGTCATAAGACGTACAAAAGTATCAAAGTGTTAATTTGTTAAGTGCTGTGAGCCTACATATTTCAGTGGGAATAGAGCACTATAGAAATGTGATTCTTATTATTATTATTAATGTAAGGTATGCTGTCATGCATTATGCAATTCCAGATTATATCTAGATAAATGGCAGTTTCGAGGACATCATAAATGTGGTGAACAGAGCATTTCTGAAGGTGCAATCTTCTATCTTCAAATCTTTGCTGCATCTAACTATATTTGATAGATATGCAATTCTTAGAAATGGCAGGAAGCAGCGGCGACAGACTCATTAACGAGCGGCTTTGTATGTAATTAGGTGCCAGAATTTTCACCTCTCAATGGGGTGAGCAGGCATTGGCTGTGCTTTGTTGGATGGCTTCTAGATATTGTCCTTCAATTTCAAATGTATCTAGTTACCCATTTTTACTCTATGTATTGGGACAGCTAAAAATAAATATTTTCACAGATGTCCCACATCTTAGAAAATGGGGAAAAAACACAACCTGGTCTTGTTTTGATGCTGAATCAAGTTGTGTGTGATTCGTTTTCCATCACTATATACGAAAATCACCATCCAATTTTTTTTTAGATTTTCATTTTTTGCTTCCAAAACATAGCTTATGCCCCTCATTTGGAATGAGTGCATTGCACTCATTCTAATGAGGGGGCATAAGCTATGTTTTGGAAGCAAAAAATGAAAATTTTTAGTTACACAAGAATTCTTTTTATGAGTGTCATCTGCCACTAGTGTTCAGTAAAGGTTTGAAGACTGTCACAATGTAATATTAAATAGTCTTCCTCGTGTCAGTCCGGACTGTAAATATTAAAACTTACGAACAGATTTAAACAAAAACAACACAAATCAGTATGTATTATCAATTTTTTATTGTTTAAAAAGGAAAATTAAAAACAAACTTATCTTTAATATTGAGCATTTTGCACCGTTTTCAGGTGACTGGGCCAACTGGAAACAAGTCTCCTGAGTGTCCCAAACATTGGAGCATAAAAAAAAATAATATTTTTCTGGAAAAAATGTGTGTCCCAAATAAAAGAGTGTCCCAATATATAGAGTAAATATGGTAGTCTAATTACATCTATCCACTCAAGAAGAGCAACTCGGAAACACAAACTACAAAATAACATTTCAGAGTGCTGGTCGTTTTCTCATTGATTTGCTTTTCTCGGTTGATTGGTTAAGTAATTAGAAAGAATTGCAGGTAAGGACTTGTACAGCAAACTCTATCATAGTATATAGCAGATGGGGTTCAATTTTTCCAATGCTAGATACACACTGCTTGAAAGCAGCAGGAAGCAGCAGTGGACAAGTTAATGAACTGGACTGACTGGTGCCTAAAGTGGATGGAGTCCACAACTTCGTCTCTACTGAAGAATACCTATTGTCCATTTCCCGCCAGTCTTACACAATCAATTCCTTATTTTCAGTCATCTTGTGAGGATGCAAAACTTCACTTGTCTCTTCAAATTGAAAGAATTATTGCTGTTTGAAGTCATGTGAGACCTAAATCAAAGCTACTAAGTTTGTATTCTGCTGTACAGTAGAATCCTCTTAATCGAATATCCATTTTGCCAGTGAAAATTATTCAATTAACAGGAGGATACAATTAACTGTGATTTGGTCAGTTTCCTGTGTTCTGGAGGTAAACTGAGCATTTATTCTATTATATCTTGTTTGACAGAGCTCATAGAGCTCTGTCAAACAAGATATAATAGAATAAATGCCTGTATTGGATGTAGTGAGGCCAAAGTTGATAAATAAGGGGAATTTGTTGCGTGTCACAGTAATTTTTTCGACATATTACAAAAATTTATATACAATTAACAGGAGTTTACTCTACAACCCACATGCAATTAACAGATCAAATTTGTACTGAAGGTATGGTAAATGGTTTTGTGTTTGAAAATTATATTCAATTAACAGGGATATACAATTAAGAGATATCCAATTAAGTGGGTTCCACTGTATAAGAACATCACAACATGATTTGCAGAATCTCTGCCTAACCGAAAATGAGTTTTAAAATTTTTTTATACTTTGTCGTTATTATGAAAGGAGGATTCCACCAGAAGTCAATCTGATCCCAGCAGTTCAATGAAAAGAGAATCTACATCAACCTCTTTTCGAACATTAATACCAGTAATCAGGTTATTCCAAGACATTTAATGTCTAAAGAGCATGATAATCTACATGAGGATCTTCAATATTGCCATGAAAAATATTCTCAATGACATGGAACTCCAGAAAGTAGAAATCAAGAAAAAATAATTTAAAGTCGACATCAAGTTTTGTGGTATGGCTTTTAGAATTTTGTTTTATGGTATGGCTTCTAAAACCTTATGGGGTTATTCAATACCACATTTTGGGTTGAGGGTGGGGGAGGGGTGAGGAGGAAGGTGAGGGTTGGGAGTTTGGGAATTGAGGGCAAATTTTCTTTGCTTGTTTTAAAATGAGTTTTGAAAATTTGGGAATTAAGGGCAAATTTTATTTGCTTGTTTTAAAATGAGTTTTGGAAGATTTCAAGTGATTTCATGCCAGAGAAATGTTTTCACCAAATTTGTCCAAGAGGAGGGTGTGTGTTTGGGGAGGGGGGGGGGGAGGTTATTTTTGCTTTACAATGAGTTTCAAAGGATTCAAGACATCATAGGAAAACAAATATCACCCAGTTGGCTTGGGGTAGTATGGGGGATTTTGGGGGGCTAATGGGGAGGGGCATAAAATAACTCAACTTTTTTTAAAACTAATTTATAACCCCCTTCTCCCTCCCCACCCCCACCTTCAAATTCACCTAATTCACACACCTACACCAGGGGTCTGTCATGGTAGTGTGATGCTTAACTCTTAAAGGACTATTTCTGACTTTCATTGCTGTTTAATGCAGCAGAACAGGTGCCCCAACATGCACACTCTAGGTAAATTTGAAAGTTACATTCCACACACACCTTTGCAGTTGTTTCTAGCCAAGTCTTGCCTAGAAACAACTGCAACGACACAGTATGTAGACTGTTAAAGTTTAGTAAAAATGTATAAAACCTCCAGGCCTTTAAAGGTTAAAGCAGTTGAGACCTTTCTGAAGTGTTTACAATCAGAACACAACATAGATTAGATAAACTTTATTTATTTGCTACCCTGATTTATTGGTTTTTCTGACTGAATAGGCTTAGCAACTGATTCCTCAGAATCCCTAAGAATGATCAATGGGAGGTTAGGCTGAACTCAGTGACGATACAGTGGAACCCTTTTAATTGAATAGCCTATTTGCCAAAGAAAATTATTCAGTTAACAGGGATTATGTCACTTTCCTGTATTCCAGATATAAGCTCAGCATTTATTCTATTATATCTTGTTTGACAGAGCTCTGTCAAACAAGATCTAATAGATTAAATGCCTGTATTTGATGTACTGAGGCCAAATAGGTCTATAAACAAAGGAAAAACTGGGGAAAGTCAAGGTTATTTCTCGACAGGTTACAAGATTTTTTATTCAATTAACAGGAGTTTACTCTATAACCTATATTCAGTTAACTGGTAGAGTGCTGGAAGCCCATATTTGGGCTTTACTCTGAAGTGCAGGTACCACAACTTAACAGCTTCATATTCTGTGGATGTGCTTCATATTATTTTTGAATTAAAATTGTTTAGTCTGTGAGTATTTGCTTAATTGTTACAATTTATGGGAGAGTGTCTAGGCAAAACTAAATTGTAACAAGGCAAAGAGACGTTGACAAATTTGGATAACCAAAAATAATTTAGCACTCTACCAGTTAACAGATCAAATTTGTATTGGAGGTATGGTAAATGGTTTTGTGTTGGGAAATTATATTCAATTAATAGGGTTATTCAGTTAAGAGATATTCATTTAAGTGGGCTCCCCTGTACTTACAGACAGGGCTTTTGTGGTGAGTGGTGTCTAACAAACTATTGCAGATTTTGTCCAGGGAAAGGAGCCTGAAGTGTAATTTATTATCTGTTCTTAGCCCTTTACCCAATGCAGACGATATCAAAATTTATTATTTTAAATATCATTTTTTGAAATTTTTAAAAACATTTCAACAAAACCATATCATGTGACCCCTCATTGGAACGAGCTCGACGAGACCGTTCTAATGAGGGGTCACATGATATGATTTTGTTGAAATTTTTTTAAAAATAAGATTTTTTCAACTGCAGAATTTGCATATTAAGCAGGCGGATGCGGGCGATTCGTTGGGTAAAGGGTTAACACATAACTAAACTGAATTGAAACCAAGTTTTTTTCCTGAAACCGAACCAAAACCAAATCTGAAAAGGAAAAACCTCCAGGCTCTAAAATATAATGCATTAGTATAGGGTGTGGGGTATGATATGTAAAATATTAATTATTGATGTGCTGTTTGCGTGCACAAATCTCCCTGAGAAGCATAGAAATCTCCCCAACTGTCATATTCAGAGATTAACAGGTTTTTTGACCACCAGTGAAATACATTCTTCTTGCTCATTCCGTTAGGGGAGCACTTGGTGTCTTTCTTTCAGACAAAACGGTGTTTCTTTGAGCAGTATTGTAGATGTGCTTACATCTAATTCATTGAGCAGAAAATAAAAAATGTTGAAGAGCCATTCATAGCTGCAAAGTTAATTTTTCTATTTCAGACTCCTATGATAGTAATGCGTCATTTGAATCAAGCTGGCAGATAATTGATATGAAGGATGCTTATGAAAAAGGAAAAAATATTCTTGAAGAAACTTTTGAAGCAAGAATGGATGACAGCCTGTTGAAATATACAAGGGAAATATCAGAGCAGAAAAAGGCTCTGGACAAGAAGGTTCTTTTTGTTTCATTAGCTACTCGCTAACGTTGATGGTGCACATGTCTTCGACCTGCTTGAGCGGAGCTTGAACAGAGTTAGAAGTTGAGGAGCTGACAGTTGCTCGTCGATGCTTGGTGGTTCTTTCTGGGTACTCCAGATTCCTCCACCCGCAAAACTGTTATGGCCACGATTAGCCATTGTGCATAAGTATGTGCCCTTAAACACCAAAAAATAAATAGCTACTCGCTAACTAATTGTATGGCCATTGAAAACGGGACATATGTTATTGGTCTGTACATTTATCAATATAGCTATCCATCTGTCCATCCATGGAATCATTTAGGCCTTAACCCTTTACCCAATGCACAGGCTATCAAAGTTTATTATTTTTATTATTGATTTTTAAAATCTTCCCCAAAAAATCAACAAAACCATATCATGAGACTCCCTCATGGGAACGAGCTCGATGAGCTCGTTCCAATGGGGGATCACATGATATGGTTTTGTTGACATTTTTGGAAAATTTTTTTTTATTTTACTACTTAATTTGAAAATTATGCGAGCAGGTATGGGCGATTCTTTGGGTAAAGGGTTAAGAGTTAAAATTGGTCTGTCCAATGCTTGTGAGCAAAGTCCAAATTATGAGCTAAGCTCCTAATCTAAGCCTCCATATTTGGTCAAAACAATTCTTGTTGGGTTAGAAATTAGATCTAAAATTAACCTTCTAAAATAGGGACTTTCCCCACTGTCTTGAACACTATAGACAATTACATTAGATGGAAAGATTTATGAAGAACACACGTAAAATTGGACAAATTATAAATTCTTTTAACTCCTATACCTTAAATGTTAATACATCCATCTGTCTGTCCAACCATCCATCCATAAACATTTGGGTTTCCATGCAATAACTTGAGTGTGATTTGTCCTAGAATTTTCAAATTTGGTTTGTAGCATTAACATATGGGAGTACAGGTTGGTGTTGAATTTCAGCTTTGTCCTCCCATTTTCATCAGAGTTAACAGCTCTTTTTGTACAAAATTGGGTTGTTTGCTTGTCTCCATGCAATAACTTTAGTATGATTTGACCTAGAGTTTTCAAATTTGGTTTATAGCATAAACATATGGGAATGCACATGGTTTGTATGAGTCATGGAATCCTGGAAAAGTCATGGAAAACGAAAACATTTTTTTCCATGTCTGGGAGTTTTGGAAAAACGTTATTTTTTCTTGCTGTAGTCTGAAAAAGTCCAGGAAATTTATCATTATAATAATGTAGTGCACCAGTTTCCCACAAAATCATGCTAAACCTTTTACCCAACGCAGACAATTTTTAAAATTTATTATTTTAAATATTTTTTTCCAATTTTTCATAAAATTCAACAAAACCATATCATGTGACCCCTCATTGGAACGAGCTCTATGAGCATGTTCCAATGAGGAGGGTCACGTGATATGCTTCTGTTGAAACTTCTTTTTTTTCAGCTTCCTAATTTGTATATTATGTGGGTGGATGCAACAGATTCTTTAGGTAAAGAGTTAAAAGTAACGAAAAAACAGAGCATGGTGGTCAGCCATATTAACCAGGGAAAGGTTATGGAAATTTGGTAGAAAGTTTTGAAAAAGTCATGGAAAATTCATGGAATTTGATTTTCAGAAAAGTGTACAAACCCTGAATACAGGTTGGTATTGAATTTCAGATCCACCAACCCATTTTGTCTAGAGTCACAGTCCTTTGTTTGTAAAATAATTGGCATTTTCTTTGTTTTCTGTGCAATAAGTTTTGTATGGTTTGATTTAGAGTTTTCAAATTTGGTTCATGTCATTGACATATGGAAATACATGTTGGTAATGAATTTCATCTTGGCCTGAAGCCTGCCCACTCCACCTTCAAGCCTGCCCACTCCACCTTCAAGCCTGCCCATACCCGTCTGTCAACCTCCCGCTTGCCTGCCCACCCATTTTGGCCAGAGTTCTGGCCCTTTGTTTAAAATTAGGCCGTTAGTTGGTTTCCACGCAATAACTTCAGTATAATTTGATCTACAGTTTTCAAACTTCGTTTGTACCATCAGTATAAGGGAATAGAGGTTTGCGTCGAATTTCAGCACCACCCATCTATTTTCACCGGGGTTATGGTCCTTTGTTTTTACAAAATTGGGCTGTTTGTTGGTTTCTGAATAACTTAGCTTTTAAAAAGCCTAAACATCATATGGGCATACAGGTTGGTGTTGAAATTCAGCTCCGCCTGCCCATTTTGGCTAGAGTTACAGCTCTTTGTGCAAAATTGGGTTTTTTCTTTATTTTCTGTGCAATAAGTTTAGTTTGATTTGATCTAGAGTTTTCAGATTTGGTTCATATCATTAACTTATGGGAATACAGATTGGTAATGAAGTTCAGCTCTGCACGTCCATTTTTGTCAGGAGTCCTAGCTCTTTGCTTGTATAAAATAGGGCCATTTGTTGGTTTAAATGCAATAACTTTAATATAAATTTTCCTACAGTTTTTCAAACTTAGTTTGTAGCATCAGCATATGGGAATGAGGTTGGTATTGAATTTTAGTTCCACCCATCCCTTTTCATCAGAGTTATCGCCCTTTGTACAAAATTGGGCTGTTTGTTGGTTTTTGTACAACAACTTCAGTATGATTTAACCTAGAGTTTTCAAATTTGGTTTGTAGCACAAACAATAGGGCATACACATTGGTATTGAATCTCAGCTCCACCCGAGAATTTCCACCAGAGTTACATCCATTTGCTAGACTCTTCAAACTTGGTTTATGGCTTCAACTTATATCATGTAATGCCTGGTGAAGCTCTTGTTTTAACTGTTGATAGTCTGCATCCAAAATAGTGACCTCAAAACAGGGTTCTCAGCATGTCATCAGAATGTCCTGTGGACAAAAATTAATTACTATGCCAGTGGTTTCTAGTTAAATTTTTTCTGCCCTCCATTGAGCCAGACTATCATGAGAAGTCAGTGCTAATCCGCCAGATTCACAGGCTGTTTTGCTGTACACATTTTTGGAAAATCACTGTTAAGTTAAGAAGTTACAGTTTCTTTCAAAACAGCTTTTGCCTGTTAGGTGGAATGAAGTTATGCAAGTGTCATTGGTTGGAGGTTATAAGCTATATTTTCAAAACGAATTATGGCTATTGGATAAGACATATTAAAATTTATTCTTCTTTCTCTGGCACTGTTTCCAGAATTTATTTTTTTTTGAGATAAGGAGGTCTTTTTAGCTAAAGTCAGTGTGAACAATTGCTATCACTTGGCATCTCATCCATTTGTTGTGCATATTAGTCTTCTGCTGGACCAAACCCATTCAGACTTATGGATAGCCTCTCAAGTTTGTTTGATGGAAGCTGATATGCCCAATAGGCTGGGGCAGTGTCTGAAAAGCCTCAAATTCTTTAAAAATCTTCTCATAAACCACCACTCACAGTGTGCAACTTTCTTATTTGCTCAAGATTTAAGTTTGTTCAAAGAACGTTTCTTGGGCAGTGTTTGGGCTCATGTTGAGAGAGTTCAAATTTTTGCCTCCACCCAAAATTTCTGATTTCCAAACCAGTTGATCCATTTGAACAACATTTGGTATACAGTTGTATTAACCCTTTAGGCTAAAAAAAAATAATGTTTTGATTCTCAGGCCCTCCCTCATTGGATTTGAACCTCCTTATTAGACTTTTTTATTATGTCATGTTTTTTTAAAAATTTTTGAAAACATGGAATGGTCATTTTTTCACATTTCTCGACATATAATTATTTAGCTGTGTTTGCAGTAAATTGGTTTTTCTGGTTGCAGTTTATGGGAGAGTGCCCAGAGGCACACTCCCATAAACTGTAACAGGGCAAATTCAGATATACTGGATCATGATTTAAATATTTATTTATTTGCTGGTGTTTAAGGTCATATGCTTCTGCACAATGGCTAATAATGGCTGCAAAACCCTTATAAACTCAAGTTTAACTAATGATTTAGAGCCATGTTTCCCATTTTTAAGGACTCCTACCCCCAAGCATTGGTTACTGGGGCCTATTCTAATGGATCATGATGTTTGACAGATCTATACCATTAAAAAGAACAATAAAATACAAATCCTTTTAGCTGTTGTTACGGATGTTAGTTATAAAAGCTATACTATAATTACACTAAAATACAACCTTTTCTCTTTTTCAAGTGGAAAGACAGCAAAAAGTTTCACTGAGTATACTCAACCATTTATACGAAAAAAAAAAAATTAAAAAAAAAATTAAAATAAAATCCTCCCTCCCTCACTGATTTGAAAAAAAAATTGCCTGAGAATCAATTCATTTTTTTTATTTAGCCTTACACAACGAATTGCCTGCATCTGCCAGCGTAATATGCAAATTCAGTAGCTGAAAAATATTATATTTTTATACTGTACCAATGACCCAGACTTAGCTGGTGCTAACTCTAACAAAACCAGGGCCAAACACAAATTTTGCCCCCCAATCCCCAAAATTTGCATCCAAAACAAAAAGAAATCATGTCCTAAAGGACCTCCATACTACGCCTCTACTGCGCATGCGCAGTGACGCAGACATCCCGAAATTGGTGCCAATTATCATTCTCTGTTTGGCCCTTCATCAGTCAACATCTCACTGATCTTTGTGCTTGTAAATCTCAGTTTAAAGGATGCCAGACACGTAATTTTTGGAGAAAATGTGATTCTAAGGAGGATAGAAGGAGGAGAGGAAAAAGAAGTGACATAAAATAATCAGGGCTGTTCTTAAAATTTTTTGATGAAATTATGTTAAGTTGCCTATTTTCGAGGCATGGGCCTCTTGTTGTCATTCTTGCTAAATGTTGCACTGCTTATTCAGTGTTTCCTCTCCCCTAGCCTTCTAAAGTCCCCCCTTGCAATTCTCCTATGCTTTTGGCATATTTTTGAGAAATTTCATTTCTAAAATTTCCTGGGAGAGTTGCTTGGTTACAGAATGTTTTCTGTTATTTTCCCCATAGTTACGTTTTCACCCATAGGTGTATAACGTTTGTGTTCTGCATCTTCCATCTGATGTTCTGCAGATTCTCCCCTGGGAGTCTCTGTTTTGCATCAGATAGAGTGTAATTTGATGACTGATTCCGGGCCAGTTTTTTCAGTGCCTGGAGTCATGTTTTCTGGTGTTTTCACACTGTTTGTTTACATTGGCAACAGCCTTTTTTGAGGGGGGCTGTTTGCCTTTGCTGTAGTTTATCTCATTATAAGATACATTTATATTATCCGTAAGTGTCTCATTAATTATTTAATATAAATTAAAAATTTTTGACCACACTTTGCCATCGGATCCATCGGGGCTCAACGTTACTTTTCAGCAACTTGGGCTTCGCTGAAAAAATATTTTTTCAAAATTATTTTGATTTGCAATTGTTTTTTCATTTATTAATGGATCATGTTATTATGTATCTTTGTGTCAGGGGTTTTTGCGAGTAACTAGGACTTATTGTTGTTCTTTCACAATGAAGGGACGTTGTTCAAATTGTAATAGGAAGAAATCTTCCTCTGACTTTCATGATCATTGTATTAATTGTAGTCAGTGTTCTCGCATTAATCCCTGTGCTATATGTGAATATTGGGATGAGAAACATTGGAAACGTGTGTCACGATATGATGTTTCTGGAGAAAGGGCGATGCCGGCTCTTTCTCCGCAAGGTCACTCTACTCTCTCAGTTTCTATTTCAGAGGAACCAGAACAGGGTGATGTTTACATGTTATCTTCTACAAGTGTGCGCCCGTCGTCACAAATGAATTCAGAGCTAGCGGCAAAAGTGCTCATGGAGATTAGACAAATGTCGTCCGCTAGCTCGCCCGGTGTAGCGTCCATTCACCGAATGGTTCGGCAGCCGGGTTCGTCCGATGCGGTCCAAGAGGAAGTTTTGGGTGATGCGAGCACTATAAACATAATAGATGCACACCCAGTGACGGCGGATAGTAAGCGAGAACGGAGGAAGCCTTTGAGTCCGGTTCCTAGCTCGTCCAGGTCCAGCCGGGCCGCGAGCGAGAGAGGCCCCTCTCTCGTACAACAACATCTGGGACCAGATGTTGTGGTACAAAATGTGTCTTTAGCGGAGCATACGTCCGTCGCTCGGGCCGCTCCGTTGTATAAGCAGTCCGCAGAGACTGTTAAGGCTTCCTCTTCTCGTCAGCGCACACGACCGCACCTTGGCTGCGTGACCGCCGATATATTACCAGCTTCGCCGATCAAGGATTCTTCGGCGACCAGGTCACACCATCTGGCAGCCAGGGATTCGAGACCGATGGACTCCGGACGTTCGCATAGGAAAAGTATGCGGGAGCCATCTGATGCGGAGCTGCCCTCCGCGAAGCAGCGAAAGACTGCGCCTCCGCAGGTCTCGACGCCGGACATTCTTGTGCAGATAGCACAGCTTATCGCAGCATCCCAGCAGCCGACAGAAACGGTGTCGGATCGAGAATTATCCGACGGCGCTGGGTCGGTACGCTCCGCCGAAGCATCGGGGGCGGACGACCGGGAACATCATGAGGTCCGACCGGATGGTGAAAGGGATACGGATGACTTGGAGCTATCCCTTTCGGAACAACATAAAGCTGCCGTGGACTTCATTCGGCACTTTCTCCCTCAAGTTGTTCCGTCGGGCCAGACTGCTGCACTTCCGGACAAGAGAATTATAGCGTCATTGGACTCTGAATTTTTTGAGCGGTTCAGGGACATCGCTCCCGAGTTTCCGTCGCAGTCCAATAATGTTGCAAGAACATTTGAACTATTGAACGACGCTATATTTAAACTTGCTTCCAGGATGGGGAAAGCAGGTTTCTTGTCCGCTAATACTCTCAACCTGCCTTTCATTAATGCAAGGAATAAATTCGATACGGCAGGACAGGGTATACCGAGAGTTCCTCTGCGTATGGACGACGAGGCGGAAGACTTAGAGCTATCATTACCGTCGTCAGCTTCTATTCCAACCTCGGTGTTGGAAACAGCTATTGCGTCTAACAGAGCCAATTTACATGCCTTATCTTACGCAGATCACCTTACTAAGGCGTTATCACTGCGCCTTCAAGGGAAAGAGTTTCAGGATATACAATCCTCTTTAAGACTTCTTTCAAGGGCAGTAGCTTATTCCACGTGTAACTCCGCCCTTTCAGTGGCAAATCTGGAGTTGGTTAGACGTGACGCAGCCCTAGCTACATCCACACTAGTGGATTCTAAGGTGAAGAACTCTCTTAGAGTCGCTTCGGTCTCAGGAGAACTTCTCTTTGACGGCAAGCTTTCCGCTATTTATGATAAAATTACAAAGAAAGCTAAGGATTCTCTGTTGTTCAAATCTGCTCCTAAGAAGTCGGATACAGCAGACACGAATAAGACAGTTCTTCTGGGTCTAATGCGCCCAAGAGAGGTTCCTATAGAGGTTCCGGTGCGTCCTCTTGGTCTTATTCGAGAGACCATCAGGATAGCGACTCTCGTTCGGGACGTCCTTCAGGCCGGGACAATCGGTCGGACGCCCCGAGGTCGACGGGGCGAGGTGCGGGTCGTGGAAGACGTGGTTTCTCCTACCGCAGGCCTCGCAGGTCCAGGAGGTGATGGCTTAAACCTCTATCGCGTTCCGGTTGGCGGAAGGTTGTCGAGCTTTTCACAAGAATGGGCGTCGATTACGGACGACCCTTGGGTGAGAGGAGTGACTTCGGAAGGTCTAAAGATATCCTTCAAACGAAAGCCTCCATTAACATGAAGTCCAAAGTGGACTCATCTTCCGTCAAATCCGCTGAAAAGAGACGCTCTGTTATCAGAGGTGCAGTCTCTTTTAATGAAGAACGCGGTAGAGGTCGTAGAAAACCAGGAATCTCCGGGATTCTACAGCCATCTGTTTCTGGTTCCGAAACCAGACGGCTCGTTCCGTCCAGTCATAGATTTGAGCTGGATAAACAAGCTGATCGTCGCTCCGAAGTTTTATATGGAGACGATTCGATCGGTCAGAGCGAGTATTCGGGTGAACGATTATGCAACGAGCATAGATCTCAAAGATGCGTACTTTCACGTCATGGTACATCCGACATTCCGAAAGTATCTACGCTTCGCAGTCCTAGGAGTGGTGTATCAATTCCAGGCGATGTGCTTCGGATTGAATCTAGCACCCTGGGCTTTCACTCGGGTAATGAACTCGGTAATGATCTACTTCCGAGCTCATTCGTCTGTGGTAACGTCGGCCTACCTGGACGACATTCTTCAGAGGTACGGCAACAAGTTAACGCTTCAGAACGATGTTCAGAATCTTCTTCTATTGCTCCGACGTCTCAGTTTTATAGTAAACGAAGAGAAGTCGGATCTGGTGCCGTCCAAGTCATTCACTCATCTGGGAATGAGCTTCGAGACGCACAACAATCTCGTTCGTCTGCCGTTAACCAGAGCGAAATTAGTCAGTTGTTACGCTCGCTATTGTCTGTACGCAGACAAAGTCACGGGGAGAGAATTTATGAGACTGATAGGTCTGTGCGGAGCCGCCGCGGATCTCATTCCGATGGGGCGGTTACGTACACGTCCTCTTCAAATTTTCTTGACTCAGAATAGGAGTGTGAAAATTCATTCGCTCGATGTAGACGTTCTCTTGTCAGATCAAGTGATACAAGAGATTCAGACTTGGGCAAACATTCAGTGGTTAACTCAGGGAGTTCCGCTGCAGTTGCCGGATCCGAGTTTTACCGTTATGACGGATGCCAGTCAAACAGGTTGGGGTGCATCATTAATCCCAACGGATTCGAGATGCCAGGGTCTTTGGGATCCGCAATTCCTGTGCAAGCACATAAACATCAAGGAAATGATGTCAATTTGGCTTGCGTTACGTCACTGGATGGACATTATTCACGATGCTCATGTCCAAATCCTATCCAACAATACGACAGTAGTGGCGTATATACGGAATCAGGGAGGCACTCATTCAGTTCCGTTGTTCAATCTAACGGAAAGAATCCTTTTGTTTGCGCTAGAACATCACGTTCTTCTTTCGGTCCGTCACATACCGGGTCGTCTGAATGTGCTAGCAGACTCCCTTTCACGAAAGGGTCGCTTGTTGCCGTCGGAGTGGACTCTCAACAAACAAGTATTCAATCAGATTTGCTACCAATGGGAACGGCCAATGATAGACTTATTTGCGACACATCTCAACAATCAGTTGCAGATGTATGTGTCTCCGTGTCCGGATCCAAGAGCATTTGCAGTAGACGCTCTGTCGATCCCTTGGGACGGAATGATAGGATATGCGTATCCTCCAGCGCCGTTAATTCAACAAGTATTGCTAAAGATAAAACAATCTCAATGCAAGATCCTGTTGGTAGCATCTCTGTCGCCACAGAGACCGTGGATAAATCTACTCAGGTGTCTGTTGTGGGACCTACCGCGGAAGGTTCCTCCACGGGAGGATCTTCTTTCGCAGGGGAAATCGCACCAACTCCATCACAACCCGCAAGGTCTCAACCTTCACGTTTTTCCGTTGTGCGGTCCTTCTTGCATGGCAAGCACTTTACAGGACGAGCAGTGGACGCGATTTCTAACTGTAGGAGGACCTCCTCTTCGCTAAACTATGCGGCTAAGTGGAAGGTTTTTCGTCGTTGGTGTAGGGATCATTCTGTAGATATATTCGATCTCTCTATACCAGACATTGCAAACTTTCTAGTATACTTGTTTGACGAAATCAAACTGCAGCCTGTTACTATAAAGGGTTATAGATCTATGTTATCTGATACCTATGCACATCATGATAGTTTACAAATTGGATCTAATGTCTCTTTATCTAAGTTGGTTAGAAACTTTTCGATAAATAGACCCAGAACTCTTAGATTAATTCCTAAGTGGAATTTAGCTTGGGTTCTTCTTAAATTGAAGGAAAAGCCATTTGAACCTCTTGGGACAGTAGATTTCAAATTCTTATCTTATAAGACAGCTTTTCTCTTAGCTTTCTCTTCTGCTAGAAGAGTCAGTGAGCTTCATGCACTATCGGTGGATGATTCTCATTATCGTAGTGTTGGGAACACTATCACCTTCACTACTAATGTGGGTTTTTTAGCTAAGAATCAGGCTCCTAATAAATATCCGGAACCTATTGTTATTAAGGCTCTTCCGTCTTAAGACGGGCGTAGGCCTTTACTCTGTCCTGTTAGAGCATTACGTATCTATAAACAGAGATCTCAGTTTATAAGAAAGGGACGGAAACGTTTCTTTCTGTCTTTGATGCCTAATAGAAAGGACATTTCAGTCCATTCTATTGCTAGATGGATTCAATTAACTATCCGTACTGCTTATGAAGATTTATCTTCTTCTCAGCAGTCTGTGCTTAAGATTTCTGCTCATGAAGTAAGAGCTCTTTCTACTTCCTGGGCTTATGCTAATAGTGTTGCTATTACAGATTTAATGAAGGCTGCTTATTAGTCTCAGCCATCCACATTTACGAATTTTTATCTCAGAAATATTGAGTCCATTTCTGGAGACCTGCATTGTTTAGGTCCGTTATCTGTTGCTCAGAATGTCGTCCACTAAACAGTTGCAACTATAGTTATGCAGGCTTTCTGTCCCGGCAGTGACTCCGTCCGGCTGCCCTCTTCGCTCTGGGCTATTTGACCCAGGGCAAGGGGAAGGGGGGGGGGGGGGGGGGGGCAGGTGTTCCCTTAGGTCACCTGCTTTATAGTGAAAAGCAAGGGAATGCCTCCTCCAAGTCAGTATTTCAGAGTCGCTTCCGGGATGGTTTTAAAGTGTAATATTAATGTTAAAATTCATTCATGTCTTATTTTTAAAGTGTAGCTCGGTGTGAAGCATTTGTGTATGTCAAGTGTCAAACGGGCTTTAATATACAATACTCGGACACTTTTAAATGACTATAAAGAGTCTCAATTCTCTGGACTACTTTATTTATTGGCTTGCTTTAAAAATAATTAGTATAAGGGTTATACTGGATGTTAATAGAGAACATGAATGTTATTGTGCTCAATTATTAAGGGTAGTGTATCTTTCTAATTTAATATTAAATAAGAAAGATACATGTAAAGCCTAATACTCCTTTTCTCCTTAAGGGGTTACCTCTTTACTATATAGTTGAGCTTATTGGATTTTCCTCTATGTCCTAGGCCCTCCAGCCTGTTTACTATTCAGCTAAGTCTGGGTCATTGGTACAGTATAAAAATGTTAAAAAATTTATAGTAATTTATATATTTTTTATACTTACCAATGACCCAGACGGGGATGGCCCTCCCTGGAGTTGGGAACTCTTGCCTCCCCGCTGAGTACATAGCGCTGACCAGGCACTGCCAGTAAGAATGATAATTGGCGCCAATTTCGGGACGTCTGCGTCACTGCGCATGCGCAGTAGAGGCGTAGTATGGAGGTCCTTTAGGACATGATTTCTTTTTGTTTTGGATGCAAATTTTGGGGATTGGGGGGCAAAATTTGTGTTTGGCCCTGGTTTTGTTAGAGTTAGCACCAGCTAAGTCTGGGTCATTGGTAAGTATAAAAAATATATAAATTACTATAAATTTTTTAACTTTTCGTAAAATTTCAACAAAATCAAATCATGTATCCCCTTTTTGAGGATTCACATGATATGGTTTTGTTGAAATTTTTTTTTTTTTAAAATTTAAAAAATGTTATTTAAAATAATAAATTTTGAAATCGTCTGCGTTGGGTAAAGGGTTAAGGAGACATGTACTTGTGCCGACAAAAGTTGTCGTCATCATGTCAATGTGGGAACCCCAGGATGTTAAAATAGAAAACAAATTCAAATGCCCATATTTCAAAAACTGCATGGAACGGAGACTTGTTATTTGTTTGATATGAAGCAGCCTTATGACTGGGAGAAGCAAATGAGCCAAAAAGATTCCAATCAGTTTTGTGATGGAGTACCATGTGAGGGTGGGGGGGGGGGGGGGGATCAATCTTTTTATATTTGGTATACAACATCCTTATGGGGATCTGACTCAAGTCCCTAAGTCTTATTTGGGCTCCCTTTGGGGGCCTGAATTTTAACTTAGATCAATATGAGGAATATTCTTTAAAAATCCTCTTATTCAGATCCACCGGTCAGAAACTTTTGATATTTGGTATACCGTTTCCTTATCAGGGTCAGATTCAGGTTTCTTTGTATTAACTCCCTTGGTTAATATTTGGACCCAACATGGAACTCAAATTTTAATTCTGTGCAACATGAGAAACATTCTATAAAGATCTTCTTCATATTGATCAGACAGAAACGTTTGATATTCAGTAAGAAAACAAATTTTCTTTTAAACTAAAGTTCTTGTTTTTGTTAATGATTAAGTTTGTTTGGGATTGTGTAAGAGCCCTAACTTGTGAAAAAAACCCTGTCTTAATGTGTGTTGACTGCCATTTCCTTTTTATCACACAACTGATGGCTTCCAGGAACCCTGGCCTAACCTGCTAGTTTTCCTAGTCTGACTATATGTAAAATTTATTCACTTACTGTTGACAAAATGTGAAACTTACATAAAATTTTATTTATTTCTCCCATACACTCTTTCGGGGGTTCTTTACAAATGCAAACAAGTATACCCTATCAATCATAGGAAATTAGATGGAATAAGCTAATACAAATGTGACCTGGCCATTCCGGTGGATTTTAAAACCATAATGCGGTTAAAATAAAAACATTTTTGTCTTCAAACAATTCTTCTGTATCTGAAAACTGTTTTAAAAGCTAGAAAAAACAAAAAAAAAAAGTGCAAGAGAAACCTCTGTAGTTTCACATAAATACCTCAACCTGCTATTATAAAGGATTACTCAAATTTATTTATTTATTTATTTATTTATTGGTGTTTAAGGTCACATATTCCTGCACAATGGCTAACCATGACCATGACAGTTTTACGGGTGGAGGAAGCCGGAGTACCCGGAGAGAACTACCGAGCAACAGCGAGCAACTGTCAGCTCCCCAACATACCAACTCCACACAAGCAGGGTTAGCATTGGTTGAAGACAGGTGCACCATCAACGTGCAGTACGCCTTAGTACACAGCGTCACCATGCCCCCGATTACTCAAATTAAACTACTGCTCCTCATATGAAGGGAGTGGAAAAGACCACAAATTAAAAAAACATCTCAGGATCCAATGGATACAATTGGTTGATTTTTAGTATTCAGCTTCCTTATGAGGTATACACTGAAGTTGATTCAAGGGACGTTTGGGGGAAAACTGTTTTCAGTTCTGGGAGGGGCAAGATTTTCAGAACTGATGGGTTGATTTAAACCAAATTTGATGTTCAATATAACTGGTCATAACTACTTGATTCATGCAATAAAAGTTTTCCTACATCCCCTTGGGTACCCCAAGAGCTCAAAATAGAAATATTTCCAAGTATCAATTGTTATATGGTTTGAAGCTTTCTTAGGGCCAATAGAATTGAATGGACAAAATTGCAAGAGGTTGTGGCCTGATGTTACTTATGGAGATGCCCATTTTAACACTGTTGGTAATGGGAAAATATATAGAGATATATTGATATATAGAGGATAGTTTCTAAGTTTTTTCAAATCAAGCCACGGGGGAGATATTTATGGGTGTCATGGGTCATATCAGCTTTGTGAGTACAATGGAGCCCACTTAATTGTATATCTCATAATTGAATGACCCTGTTAATTGAATATATCTTTCAAACACAAATCCATTTACTATACTTTCAGTACAATTTATTTATTTATTAATTGAATTAAAAAATCTTGTAATATGTCGAAAGATTACCCTGACAATCACCAAATTCCCCTTGTTTATAGATTTATTTGACCGCAGCACATCCAGTACTGTAGTTTAATCTAGTGTATAATATATATAAATATAAATAATTTTCATTGCAAAGCGGCAATTCAATTAACAGGGTTCCACTGCATTGTGGAACATATTTAACCCTTTACCCTCCCCGTGGGAACCCCGGGAAGTAAGCAGCACTTGTTTACTGTGGTAAACCAGTTCCGCTTTACTAGTAAAATAGGACCCAGTCACCAATGCTTGGGGTGAAAGTCCTCTAAAATGGGCAACATGCAGATCAATGATTGACTACACTTGACTTCATCTCCATGTTGTGTCACGATTAGCCATGGTGTATAAATATGTGACGTTAACCACCAACAAACAAACAAACAAACCCTTTACCCAATGCAGACGATATCAAAATGTATTATTTTAAATATCATTTTTTTTAAATTTTTCAAAAAATTTCAACAAAACCATATCATGTGACCCCTCATTGGAACGAGCTCATTGAGCTCGTTCCAATGAGGGGTCACATGATATGGTTTTGTTGAAATATTTTGAAAAATTTAATTTTTTCAACTGCTCAATTTGCATATTACGCGGGCGGATGCGGGCGATTCGTTAGGTAAAGGGTTAAAAAAAACTTCTCAGAAACCTCTGCTCCAAACATTTCCATATTTGATATATAAAATCATAAGGATGATTTACAAGCTTGTTCAAAACAAGCCATATTTAAGGGTTTTGTGGGTTCCCATATTTTAACACTGTGGGTATAATGGCATCATATTACAAATGGGAAAGGAGACATATTTTAACCCTGCAGGCAACATTAACTGGTTGAATGCGAGAAGCCACTGTCGGGGTTTTCATAAAAATGAGGGTACCCGAGCAAAATCAAACATTTTCCTTGCTCACATTTCATATTCAGTGAAACCCAAATAATATTTTCTTTATATAAATTTGTTTTATTACAAATTTTTGGAGAGTGCCTGTGAGCACTCTTCAGTAACTTGTAATAAAACAAATTATGATGAACAAATGAAGACCACCAAAACTTATATATCCCTCAACCAGTTAAAAACAGTTTTCTTTTTAACGACTGATCTAAATACTTTCAAATTTGACATATCATATCGATCTAATAACCATATACAAGGTTGTTGAAATTAAGCCACAGGGGACATTAGGTGCTGACCCCTCCCCATCTTCCCTCTTCCCCTCTTACATGGTTGATAATGGGGGAAGTGTTAGGGTAAATCTTCTCCGACATCTTAGCAGTTTGACGTCCTATATCTACTGAATGATGAGTCATCAATTATTTTTTTAAAACTCTTCAATTCACTTTCTGAAAAATCAGTGGGCTAGCTTTTGTCAGGTGAACACTTCAAGATCATTGGGGCCTCTTAAGCTGTTTCTGTTTATGGCAGTTCTTGGACTTGCTAGTCAACCATTAATGTACTTTTTGACCTTAGAATATATCCTTGAATTCAACCCAAAAAGGTCCTGGAAGTCCCTGAATGACTTCCCCTGAAATTATTTGTGTCTTTTTTGGGGAAGAGTCATCTGAGTATTCTCGATATTATTCCAGACTGAATGTTTAAATTGTCTACCTTCAGGATGAAAGAAATGCACAACTTGAAGCTGACCTTGCTGAGGCGGTGAAGATGAAAGAAGATCAGATTGCTAAACATGAGGCTGAAATAAAAGAATTGACACAAAACTTTGAAAATGCCAAACAAAGGTAGGATAAATACAATGTATATATTAAGCTATTAAAAAAATATACTTGTTTCTCAGACACCTCCCATGTCCCTTCTCATGTACCTTCCTCGTCACTAAAAATCTACCTCTTTCAAACAAGATATAGTTGGTTGAATTTGTATGTATTAACATTATGGTCACTTTCTAGCAGCTGTGCCTACGTGACAGCCATGATGCAAACAGTGCTTTTTGAGCTTTCGGGCATCAGTTTTGGTCTGTATTACATAGCAAGCTCTCAGACCACCAGACAAATTCTGTAAGGAATCTGACACTGTTATGAGCTGTTTGTTTACCAATTTTTTGTGGAGTTTGCACACAGACTACCATTGATTTAATATGATGTGCCTTTACTCACACAGATATTCTTTTGTGGTCCAGTTGAAGATATTCCAATGAATAATTATTTAATTTGCTTTGAGCACATCAAGATATTAACTCAGTTGATGGAACTATGTGGCATAATCATAAAAGTACAACTGTGGTGAGTTTTCATTATAAGTTATCTCCGCCAACATGTATGGTATATGGAGATTTAATACCTGAATGTTGGTTTTTAAACACCAAGCTGCAGATAAGGTGTTCAAATGAGACATCCAGGTATCAAATCTCCATATACCATACATGTTGGCAGAGATAACGTTTTTGTCCCGTTTGAAACACAATACAAACATAGTGGAAATAAATGTGTGGGCGCATTTCTCATGCTCCACAGTCACTTGGACCAAATTCGTGAATAATTGTTTTGTTTTTATAAATGCAGAAGACAACAGATAGAGTTACATCCCTTGGCTCATTGAGGAAACAAGTGAACAGTATTTTGTTGACATATCGTCCCCTGAGTTCCAATGTGTTCTGTGTGCCTATTTTATTTTTTTTTCTCAAGTTGTTTCATTTTAATTATTCAACTATTTAATTTATAACAGCAAAATATGATCAAATTGTTGGAAATCTGATGATATTTGTGACTATTTTCACGTTTTTTTGTTGTTTATATTGAGGCGAGCAAAAGCGGAAATCTTTCTTTTAAACCAGGTACCCCCAATGTTTCGCGTGCGCTTATACTCTGGATGTTGCACGCTCTCATGTACCTTGGATGTTGGGTGCACCCTTTGCCATGGCTATTTGTCCAAGGCATTCTGACCAACCAAAAGACAGAATTTATCGGGATATAGGGACAATCATAATTATTCAGTAATCAAACAGGTCTAATATTATTGATAATTTAAGTAACGATTTGGTTGAATCAACTCTTGATTGAGAGAAATTTTGTGCATTGGTTCAAAGAAAAGAAATGTTTATGGTATTTTTTTTTATTCAGTTGGATGGAATATTTCAGTTTGTCAGAAAAGCAAACCAACAGATATTTCATTCAATTGAATCTAAAAATAGATCATGGCCTATCAAGAGCTAGACTGGCTCCAGGCTATAACAGTCTCAGACTGGTTTCCAAATTTGACTACTGGCTTGAGAGATTGGAAACAAAGGTTTCAGTCTAGGTTTCTTTATTGGTGTTTAAGGTTACTCTGAGTAGCTGAGGCTATATCATAATTGCAACATGAACAGTTCTCATTTGTGTGCAGGTTAATTTGTTTATCGGTGTTGAGGTCACTGTCATGACCCATTGCAACATTTTGAAAATAAAGGTCACTTTCAGAAACTGTGGCTATATTACAGCCAGAATATAAACAATTCTTATTGAGATTTCAGGCTTCATTTCAGGCTTCAAAGTCTGATTGATTTCCTTGCAAGAATCATTTGCGAGAATTGAAATTCTCGCATGAATTTTATGCCCTGTGTAGGGTGGTAATGGGAGAATGAGAGGAAGATACATATCAAGTTCTTTTGGGTATTTAGGCAGTTTTAGGTAACAGCATTTCTCATAACTGAAAGCCGTTTGATTGTTTTATTAATTAAACACATTGAAAGGTTATATATTAAATCTATTTAGGTTACAAGAAGAACTGAAAGGAAAATTAGAGGATGGAGAGAAACAAGTGAAAGAATACTTTGAGAAAGCTCTACATGAAAAAAATAACAAGATAGATATATTAGAAAGGGAAAAACTTGAAAATGTGCTGAAAAATGAGAAAGTTTTAGAAGTAATGAAAGTTTCTTTCAGTGAAGACAAGATAAATATAGAAGATTACTATAATGAAAAGATAGAGGAACTAAATAAGGAACATGAAAGAGATATCGAAAAATATGAACAGATGCTCTCCAAGGTAGGTGTTAATTAGATACATAGAGGATCTCAAATGAGTGATGTTTGGATATAAGTTTTTTTGAAACGAGTTTGATGAATTTGATTCACAATGAGCCTTTAGGCGAGTTGTGAATTGAATTCATCAAACGAGTTTCAAAAAATCTTACATCCAAACATCACGAGTTAAAGATTCTGTATATCACATGAATTTTCGAATGTTTTTTACACTTTTTATTTAATTCATTGTCGCCAAATTCTCCCAAAACAACCGACAATCAATTCGTTGGCTCAGACGCTTCACACCATGATGTCATGAATTCGCTTTACTTGCACCTGTTGTCGTAATTGACGTCATGTGAACTACGCACAAGAATACAATGCTGCTGCTATGGGACCACGCGCCGATTAGACACTAGTTGGTAATCAGGAAATAACACATGGGTTGTTACGTAGAAATTAACGACGTTTCATGTGATATATAACATTACAAGTTATTGTGATGAATTGACTTCATGGAGAGAGGTTTGCGGCTTGAAATTTATGTTCAACCGAGATGCAAATCATCAAGGTTGCCCATATATTCCATGCCGCAAACCTCAGACCATGTTAATATCAATTGTCCCTATATCCCGATAAATTCAGTCTTTTGATTGGTCAGAATGCCTTGGACAAACAGCCATGGCAAAGGGTGTGCCCAGCATCCAAGGTATATGAGACCGTGCAACATCAACATCGAGGGAAAAAGCACACATGGAACATCGGGGGTATATGGTTTCAATGAAAGCTTTTTGCTTCCACTCGCCTCATTATAGAACTCGAACCAAAAAAACCCCAAAATGGTCACAAATATCATCAGATTTCCGACAAAACAATCATAAAAATAAAATAAGAGCAAATAATTTGTCCCCTGCGTACCAATGTGTTCTATGTGCCAGTAGGCACATAGAACACATTGGAACTCAGGGGACGATACGTCAACAAAATACTTTTTACTCTTTCCTTAATGACCCAAGGGATGTAACTCTATCTGTTGTCTTCTGTGATTATAAAAACAAAATTATTATCACAAATTTGGTCCAAATGATTGTGGAGCTGAGAAATGTGTCCACAAATTTATTTCCACTACCCACATTGTGTTGTGAAACGAACAAGGCAATCGTTAACATTACGTGTACATCACCTGTTTGAAAGGAGTCTCCTAAAACCCCAGTAATTATGTATGATTATGTAATGCAATCACCTTTTGACGAGGTCAATTAAGGTCATGCAATCTATTTATAGTGGAATTACTTATTAGGGGCGGGGCAAATTAATGTTGTTTTTTTTTAAGCTCAGTGAATGACAATCAACACATTCCAGTTATCTCAATGACTCTTTCATTACACATTGTAAATAAACTAGAAATGACATGAGTTTGAACATTATGTACACAGAAGTGAATGAGTTGCATAAATACATTTAAATCAATATTTTTTTCAGGTTATTATTTTTTTCTGACCTTATCTCGGGGAGCATTATGTTTTTACCATGTTTGTCTGACCGTCTGTCGTCCGGCATCTGCCGTTAACTTTTGGTTTCCGTCAAATAACTAAAGAACTGCTTATTTGATCAATTCATAATTTTAGGGGTAATTTGTGGATGACTAGACAATGCTTCCTTTCGATTTTGGTCCAGCTAGCCAATTCAATATGGCCACCATGGCAGCCATATCGAATTTGGTTTCCATCCAATAACTAATGAATGCTGACTCGAATCATTTGTATTTTTTCATTATGTATTGTTGATGTCTAGAGGAAGCTTCCTTTCGATTTTGGTCCAGCTTGCCAATTCAATATGGCTGCCATATTGAATTTGGTTTCTATCCAGTAACTAATGAATGCTGACTCAAATCATTTTTTTCTTTTTTTTTGATGCATTAATGGTGTCTGGAGTAAGCTTCCATTTGATTTGGTTATGCTCCAGGAGACTTACCTTCCCTTTTATGATACCTTTGGGGGCATATGTCATGCTTTGCGTTGCTCTTGTTTAAATTTGCTGACAAATAGCATGTAGCCAATGTTGTTGGCTTCCGATAAATATAAGAAATTCAGTATGGAGTCATTATCATTGCCAACATTTAAATATTGTTTGCACCCATCAGAACATGAAGTATTTTTAATAATGGTGCTGATACTTTACAATACAATCGAAATATGGACTTCCATCACTCGACCATTTAAGTCTTTGGCTGAGAAATCAGTATCTAAGTGGAGTAGAAGAACTTTGGTAAAGGCTAAATGGTCATGTGTTAGAGGCCCATATTAAGACACTTTGCTCCAACAGCATGGTTTATTATACCTCTTTTGGAATGAGCCAGACAAGCTCTTGTCAATGGCAGAGGGAGGGGGGCTCATACACTACGTTTTTGAAGTACAAAATTAAAAAGATATGAATAAAAGATGTTTAAACACTATTAGGTACATATAGCACATTTCAAGAAACAACCAACATAAATTACATAAAATATATATTTAACTCTTAGAAGCTGGGGAATCAGAATGAATTTAATGAACATGACGTACTGCGGAAAAACTTACGGTAAAGCAGGTGCTTCCAGTCAAGTGGCGTCTGCCTATTCAGGCAGATGACACTTGAGTAGAAGCACCTGCTCAGTGTTTAATTCTCCACCAGCCCAAAGATAGCCGAACCACCACAGCCAGATTATCTGCCGTATTACATCACAGGCAAGAAAACTCGACTCCCGGCTTCTAAGAGTTAATAGCTATTTTTCCGGGGCCTAATAATTAGTTTTTTTTCAGTAAGCCTACATGACGGCTCTATTGCAGAAATTTATCTGCAGGCGAGTACAGCCTTCCACTGGTTGTGGCGTTAAAATAATTAAATATTAATTATAAAGAAAACCCATCATCGTCAAAAGTGTGTTGTGTGAGTGGGAGGGGGGTGAGGTGGGGGGGGGGGGGTTTGAATAGGATCTGCTGATTATCAATTATAAAGAGAAAACTATCATTGTCAAAAGTGTGTGTGAGTGGGGGAGGGGGGGATTTGCTGAAGTGCTCCCTCCACAAACACCACCCCCCCCCACCCCCCTGCATGATTCCCCATATAATTGTCATGGGTCAGTAAAATGATTGGTGTTGATTGAGAAGTAATCAATTGAGAATTCTGTGCTATATCTATATATATGTATATATAAAAAGAGTGTTCTCCACCAGTCGTGTAATACTGCTGTTTAACCATGGACATACAGAAAATTTATCCATGGGAGCAGTCAAAAGGCAATGTGACTTATACATCCGTTTACAAGAAGGCTGGTCATTTAGGTGATTCGATATTCTGATGATCGCATGTACTTCTGTGTAAAAAGTTAAAGGATAGCATACGTATTCCGTGATAACATTTGGAAGAAATGCCAGGAACCGTGTGTGTATTTTACAAGATCAAATTTTTTTTTTTTGTAGAAATTTCAGACATATGCAATAGAAGTCAGATTTTCATTTGTCAGTATTTCGCACCTATGCCCTGTGTTATAATGCACGTTATTGCAATTTACACAGTAATCCCATTCAGATTCAAATTCAGACCCATTCCCATTCTAATAAATTGAATCAAACATCATCTTTTATGTGTGGACAACCTATATTTTGCTTGAGGTTGTCGGGTAGCCTGGTGCATACTCAGAAAAAGTACATGGATAGTGGATGGATTTGGAAACAACCACTAAGTGTAAATTCCACCCAGATAATAGCTCAAGTTCAGTGAAACTGCACAAAAAAGAGAAGTATTAAAAAATTAGCAAGCCGGACTCCCAAAGAAACGAGAAGCTGTGATTACAGTAGTCTGTTCAGTAATTATAACCAGTGGCAATCTTTCAATGAGACAGTCACCACAGAGGATTAGTGACATAGTCAAACAGCTGCCAATTATTGTATAAACCTTCTGATGTTTTCAGTAGCCTGTTGTTGTGGATGTGTTAACCTGAAATTATCATTCTAGCAGAATCAATCGACAATGTTAATAGCCTAACTCTTCACTCATTTAACACAGAAAAAGAGGGTTTTTAGCTCACCTGAGCGAAGCTCAAGGGGAGCTTTACTAATCACTTTCTGTCCGGCGTCCGTCGTCCGTCGTCGTCCGTCCGGCGTTAACTTTACATTATCGACTTCTCCTCCTAAACCACTAGCCCAATTTTATTCAAATGTTGGCTAAATGTTTATTACCTAATGCCAATTCAGATTTGTTCAAATGAAGTTGCCCCTCCTCCTGGGTGGTCCCACGCCCCCAAGGGGCACCAAAATCTTTGTAAATCTTCTTCTCATGAACCAGCAGTAGCAGAGACTTGATATATGGTGTGCAGCTTCCTTTTGAGGTGTAGACTCAGATTTGTTGAAGAGAAGTTTGTGGGGGCTATACTTGGCGTCATTATGGGAGGGGTAAAATTTTTTGCCCCGCCCAAAATTTCTATTTTCCAAACCGAGAGGCTTATTTGAACCAAATTTTATGTGAGGGCTTATTGGGTCATGAGTACTTGATTTATGCAAAAAAAAAATTTCCCGCAGCCCCGTGGGAACTGCAGGAGCTAAAAATAGAAAAAATTTAAAATGCCCATATCTCCAAAACTGCACGGCATTGAGAATTTTTATTTGGTGTGCAGCTTCCTTAGGACCAACAGAAAGGATTGGTAAAAAAAAATTGCCATCGGTTTTATCATAGGGTACAGTTTCGGGACTTTGAAAAAGTGCTGAGTCAGCACTTTTTAACACTGTAGGCAATGGGAAAAACATTAAAAAATCTTCTTCTCCAGATCCAGCAGGCAGAATCTTTTGATATTTGGTATGCAACATTGTAGGGTGGATCTGATTCAAGTTTGTTCAAATCGGCCCCCTGGGTTCATATTTGGGCTCAGTATAGGAGCCCGATTTCGAACTTAGTGCATTTCTGACAAATTTCTTAAAAAATCTTCTTCTCCAGATCCAGCAGGCAGAATCTTTTGATATTTGGTATGCAACATTGTGGGGTGGATCTGATTCAAGTTTGTTCAAATCAGCCCCTTGGGTTTATATTTGGGCTCAGTATAGGAGCCCAAATTTGAACTTACTGCATTTCAGGCAAATTTCTTTGAAAATCTTCTTCTCCAGATCCAGCAGGCAGAATCCTTTGATATTTGGCATGCAACATTGTGGAGTGGATCTGATTTAAGTTTGTTCAAATCGGCCCCCTGGGTTTATATTTGGGCTCAGTATAGGAGCCCAAATTTGAACTTAGTGCATTTCAAGCAAATTTATTAAGAAATCTTCTTCTCCAGATCCAGCAGGCAGAATCTTTTGATATTTGGTATGCAACGTTGCGGGGTAGATCTGATTCAAGTTTGTTCAAATCGGCCCCCTGGATTCATATTTGGGCTTACTATAGAAGCCCGAATTCGAACTTAGTGCATTTCAGGCAAATTTCTTCAAAAATCTTCTTCTCCAGATCCAGCAGGCAGAATCTTTTGATATTTGGTATGCAACATTGTAGGGTGGATCTGATTCAAGTTTGTTCAAATGGGAGCTTTACTAATCACTTTCTGTCCGGCGTCCGTCGTCCGTCGTCGTCCGTCCGGCGTTAACTTTACATTATCGACTTCTCCTCCTAAACCACTAGCCCAATTTTATTCAAATGTTGGCTAAATGTTTATTACCTAATGCCAATTCAGATTTGTTCAAATGAAGTTGCCCCTCCTCCTGGGTGGTCCCACGCCCCCAAGGGGCACCAAAATCTTTGTAAATCTTCTTCTCATGAACCAGCAGTAGCAGAGACTTGATATATGGTGTGCAGCTTCCTTTTGAGGTGTAGACTCAGATTTGTTGAAGAGAAGTTTGTGGGGGCTATACTTGGCGTCATTATGGGAGGGGTAAAATTTTTTGCCCCGCCCAAAATTTCTATTTTCCAAACCGAGAGGCTTATTTGAACCAAATTTTATGTGAGGGCTTATTGGGTCATGAGTACTTGATTTATGCAAAAAAAAAATTTCCCGCAGCCCCGTGGGAACTGCAGGAGCTAAAAATAGAAAAAATTTAAAATGCCCATATCTCCAAAACTGCACGGCATTGAGAATTTTTATTTGGTGTGCAGCTTCCTTAGGACCAACAGAAAGGATTGGTAAAAAAAAATTGCCATCGGTTTTATCATAGGGTACAGTTTCGGGACTTTGAAAAAGTGCTGAGTCAGCACTTTTTAACACTGTAGGCAATGGGAAAAACATTAAAAAATCTTCTTCTCCAGATCCAGCAGGCAGAATCTTTTGATATTTGGTATGCAACATTGTAGGGTGGATCTGATTCAAGTTTGTTCAAATCGGCCCCCTGGGTTCATATTTGGGCTCAGTATAGGAGCCCGATTTCGAACTTAGTGCATTTCTGGCAAATTTCTTAAAAAATCTTCTTCTCCAGATCCAGCAGGCAGAATCTTTTGATATTTGGTATGCAACATTGTGGGGTGGATCTGATTCAAGTTTGTTCAAATCAGCCCCTTGGGTTTATATTTGGGCTCAGTATAGGAGCCCAAATTTGAACTTACTGCATTTCAGGCAAATTTCTTTGAAAATCTTCTTCTCCAGATCCAGCAGGCAGAATCCTTTGATATTTGGCATGCAACATTGTAGGGTGGATCTGATTCAACTTTGTTCTAATCGGCTCCCTAGATTCATATTTGGGCTCACTATAGGAGCTCGAATTCGAACTTAGTGCATTTCAGGCAAATTTCTTCAAAAATCTTCTTCTCCAGATCCAGCAGGCAGAATCTTTTGATATTTGGTATGCAACGTTGCGGGGTAGATCTGATTCAAGTTTGTTCAAATCGGCCCCCTGGATTCATATTTGGGCTTACTATAGAAGCCCGAATTCGAACTTAGTGCATTTCAGGCAAATTTCTTCAAAAATCTTCTTCTCCAGATCCAGCAGGCAGAATCTTTTGATATTTGGTATGCAACATTGTAGGGTGGATCTGATTCAAGTTTGTTCAAATCGGCCCCCTGGGTTCATATTTGGGCTCAGTATAGGATCCCGATTTCGAACTTAGAGCATTTCAGGCAAATTTCTTAAAAAATCTTCTTCTCCAGATCCAGCAGGCAGAATCTTGTGATATTTGGTATGCAACATTGTGGGATGGATCTGATTCAAGTTTGTTCAAATCGGCTTCCTAGATTCTTATTTGGGCTCACTATAGAAGCTCGAATTCGAACTTAGTGCATTTCAGGCAAATTTCTTAAAAAATCATCTTCTCCAGATCCAGCAGGAAGAATCTTTTGATATTTGGTATGCAACATTGCGGTGTGGATCTGATTCAAGTTTGTTCAAATCGGCCCCCTGGATTCATATTTCGGCTCACTATAGAAGCTCGAATTCAAACTTAGTGCATTTCGGGCAAATTTCTTCAAAAATCTTCTTCTCCAGATCCAGCAGGCAGAATCTTTTGATATTTGGTATGCAACGTTGCGGGGTAGATCTGATTGAAGTTTGTTCAAATCGGCCCCCTGGATTCATATTTGGGCTCACTATAGAAGCTCAAATTCGAACTTAGTGCATTTCAGGCAAATTTATTAAAAAATCTTCTTCTCCAGATCCAGCAGGCAGAATCTTTTGATATTTGGTATGCAACGTTGCGGGGTAGATCTGATTCAAGTTTGTTCAAATTGGTCCCCTGGATTCATATTTGGGCTTACTATAGAAGCCCGAATTCGAACTTAGTGCATTTCAGGCAAATTTCTTAAAAAATCTTCTTCTCCAGATCCAGCAGGCAGAATCTTGTGATATTTGGTATGCAACATTGTGGGGTGGATCTGATTCAAGTTTGTTCAAATCGGATCCCTGGGTTTATATTTGGGCTCAGTATAGGAGCCCGATTTCGAACTTAGTGCATTTCAGGCAAATTTCTTAAAAAATCTTCTTCTCCAGATCCAGCAGGCAGAATCTTTTGATATTTGGTATGCAACATTGTGGGATGGATCTGATTCAAGTTTGTTCAAATCGGCTTCCTAGATTCATATTTGGGCTCACTATAGAAGCTCGAATTCGAACTTAGTGCATTTCAGGCAAATTTCTTAAAAAATTTTCTTCTCCAGATTCAACAGGCAGAATCTTTTGATATTTGATATGCAACATTGTGGGATGGATCTGATTCAAGTTTGTTCAAATCGGCTTCCTAGATTCATATTTGGGCTCACTATAGAAGCTCGAATTCGAACTTAGTGCATTTCAGGCAAATTTCTTAAAAAATTTTCTTCTCCAGATCCAGCAGGCAGAATCTTTTGATATTTGGTATGCAACATTGTGGGATGGATCGGATGCAAATTTGTTCAAATCGGCTCCCTAGATTCATATTTGGGCTTACTATAGAATCTCGAATTTGAACTTAGTGCATTTCAGGCAAATTTCTTAAAAAATCATCTTCTCCAGATCCAGCAGGCAGAATCTTTTGATATTTGGTATGCAACATTGCGGGGTGGATCTGATTCAAGTTTGTTCAAATCGGCTCCCTGGATTCATATTTGGGCTCACTATAGAAACTCGAATTCAAACTTAGTGCATTTCGGGCAAATTTCTTCAAAAATCTTCTTCTCCAGATCCAGCAGGCAGAATCTTTTGATATTTGGTATGCAACATTGCGGGGTGGATTTGGTTCAAGTTTGTTCAAATCGGCCCCCTGGATTCATATTTGGGCTTAATATAGAAGCCCGAATTCGCACTTGGTGCATTTCGGGCAAATTTAGTAAAAAATCTTCTTCTCCAGATCCAGCAGGCAGAATATTTTGATATTTGGTATGCAACATTGTGGGGTGGATCTGATTCAAGTTTGTTCAAATCGGCTTCCTAGTTTCATATTTGGGCTCACTATAGAAGCTCGAATTCGAACTTAGTGCATTTCAGGCAAATTTCTTAAAAAATCTTCTTCTCCAGATCCAGCTTCAGAATCTTTTCATATTTGGTAAGCAACATTGTGGGGTGGATCTGATTCAAGTTTGTTCAAATCGGCCCCCTGGGTTTATATTTGGGCTCCGTATAGGAGCCCAAATTTTAACTTAGTGCATTTCAGGCATATTTCTTAAAAAATCTTCTTCTCCAGATCCAGCAGGCAGAATCTTTTGATATTTGGTATGCAACATTGTGGGGTGGATCTGATTGTGATTCATGAACGTATTTATTTGTAAAGTTGATGGAATCTTAGACAAAATTTGCAGAAAAGATCTGCTATAGAAGGGGTGGTATCCAGGGTGAACCGTTTACCCCAAATTTAGCAGTACTAATGCATTATTCACACAAATCTCCGTTCAAATTTTATCACCCCTCATTGGAACACACGCATTCAGCTCATTCCAACAAAGGTCATATGCCATGTTTTCGAGACAAAAGAATAAAAATTTTAGTTATTCATGAAATTTTTAGGCAACTGTTGTCTGTTATTCACATTGCTTCATGAAATTTCAGTACTTTTAGAAGTTACCTCAGTAATCAAGGGTTAATTCCCCTTAATTAAATGTCGCCTCTAAAAAACAACCACTTTGCATATCTTACCTTTTTACCAGCATAACTGCCAAAACTTGTCAGCATTCTTCGCAAAAATCGCTATTCAAATTTTAATTTTTGTCTCTTAAACATACATGTACTTATCGCTTGTAAATACCCCATTGGAATGAGCACACCATGCTTTTTGAGCCAAAAAAGCAATTTTTTAGTTATTCCAGAATTTCGTACGTAAAACACAGCTTTATGACTTCACATTAAAATGAGCTCTCTAAGCTTGTTCCAATCAACATTCACGCACTATGTCTTTCACACAAAAAATAAAATTTTCCATTTATTCAGGAATTTTGTTTGCAAGAACACTCTTAACCCCCCCCCCCCCCCCTCACCCCCCCCCCCCCCACACACACACACACACACACACACACACACACACACACACACACACACACACACACACACACACACACACACACACACACACACACACACAAACACAGACACACACATCTAAAAGTTCGTCAGCAAAAAAACAGTCACTTCAATTTTTAAATGCATTATAGGAACAACTTGCCTAATCAAATTTAAATACTTTTGCAACATTCTGTATCTAGAACAAACCATTTACCATATCTTTACGCAAAATTCTCCAGCATCATTCACAAAAAAAAATATTATTTATATATTCACATTTCTGTCTCAAAAATATACCTGATCTTCCCATACCCCTATTGGAATAAGCTGTTTGAGCTTGTTCCAATGATGATAAAAAAAACTAATATTTTGGAAAATTTGTGAAAATTTTTGTTTTCTTGCATGCAAATATATACATGTAGCACATGGAAGATATCCACAGTTGGGGAGAGATGTCCAAGGCTATCTCTTCACATTCCTTGTTTGTGCTTCATGCTAAACCAGTTTGTCTGCAGAGATAAATTTGCTTTATTAAAAATCATTGGAGATTGGCCACACACCAATGATTTTAAATAAAACTAATTTTAGGTAACAAATGTTGAACTTCAAACAAAATCTATCACTCAACCAGTTAATGTTGATGAGGCATGACATGGTGAAGGTGACCTAAAATACTTCTTAGAGTCACTTTGTCAGGTGAGCGATTAAGGCCACGTGGGGCCTCTTGTTTCTTAAATCTCTCTCTGGGTTGGGTATCCCTGTGCCGTGGAGGTGGGATGAAGCCTGTGAGTCACAAGATGGTTTGGGAATTTTGAATTTCCTTTTCTTTTTTTTTTGGTTGGGGGGTGTATGCAATGTCTACGCCACCGGTTGTGGGGTGTATTTCACACCCGACGTGTACTTACATTTCTGAGTAAAAAAAGACACCACTGACAATCTTTCAAATACTGCTGGCGTGCGTTTCTGCTAATCCCTTAAATTTGAAAATAATTACTGATTGGAAACCCCCCGCCCACCACCACTCCTTCCCAAGTGGTTTAGTGGTAATCTACTCTCGTAATATGAGCTCAAACGGGTGAATTCCAGTAACACGCATCAGCACAGGCCAGTGGTATGAATGTTCTGCACATTAGCATGATGATTGCCTAGCTTGAATATACATAGAGAAGATTTGTCCTCCAATTAAATTCGCGTGATGAGCAGCGACCTTTTTACGAACGATATACATATTATTATTTATTGGTGTTTAAGGTCATATACTTATGCTCAATAGCTAATCGTGACCGTGACAGTTTTACGGGTGGAGGTAGCTGGAGTACCCGGAGAGAACCACCAAGCCTCGACAAGCAACTGTCAAACGATATACATGTATGTTGATCTTGTAGGCTGTGTTTTGACCCTCTCCCACCCCCCTCCCCCACCCCCCTCCCCCACAATATTCTGTTCACTTTCATTCATTTCCACTGATGTTGCTAACAGCCTGCAAATAATAGAAATATACCGAACTAATTTATTAACGGACCTTCCCCCATCTATGTAATGTCAATAATGGATACGTGTATAGGCCCTGTCTTTTGTTTTTGAGGCTCATTTCTATTAGCATGCTGCTTATACAACTGAAATACCGGGCATTCTCGTTTTTTATTTGCATGAATGTTTATCATCATTTACAACCTCTGTTGATAATTCCAGCAATTGGCATCATTTCATATTTTTCCAACTGTACCTAATGGCCCAGACTAAGCTGGTGCTAACTCCAAAATATCGAGGGCCAAACACAAATTTTGCCCCCAATCTCCAAAATTTGAATGCAAAACAGAAAATTAGAAGTCCTGTCTGGCCCTCCATACATTTACCCTCCGCGCATGCGGAGAAGCCAGGAAGTGACCGGAATTGGTGCAAATATCATTCTTTGTTTGGCTCTCAGTCAGATAACAACAAACTGACTTCTGTGCTTTTAAATCTCAGTTTATAATGATGCCAGACACAAATCAATGGTCAATGGTTAATTTGGTGGATCCAAGGACACAACTGGATGAAGGAAGGAAAAACTGCTTGTTAAGTATTCCTTCCCTACCCTGGACCCCCCTTGCTTCATTATGAAAACATTTTGCTCAATAAGCAAGGCAAGGAAGTCTTTCCTCTGATTTACATGTTGGTTGCCTTGTTTGTAGTCGATGTACTCCCACTAATTCTTTCTCAACTTGTGTCGCATGGGATGACAAACGTTAGAAACGGGTGTCACGGTACTTTTTTAGCGAGAGACCACTGCCATTCCTCTCGTAGTGAGAGGCCACCACCGGTCCTCTTGCCAAAAAGTTGCCTTGGTTTTTTAGTTTGTATTTACAGAGGAACAAGAACATGGTGATGTTTACGTGACGCCGTCAGAGAGTGTGCTTCCGTCGTCGCATTTAGATAGTCAATCAGAGCTAGCAGCTAAAGTGCTCATGAATATTAGACAGGGCAATAAACCACAGCGTAGTTTCAGCTCCCTGTCGCCAGCTAGCTCGACCAGTGAAGCGGTTACACTGTCTGAGAGTACCGTGATGCCGGGTGTTCCGTTGTGGTCGAGGAGAGTTGACAGGGTAGAGCGAGCTCTAAAATAATAACAGGCTCACCCTGCGACGATGGAGAGGAAGAAGCTGGCAAGTTCAGCGGGAAGCTTGGCGAGGTCTGAAGGACCGCGAGTGAGAGAGCCCCCTCTCTTTCATCACAACATCTGGGGTCAGATGTTGTGGTTTGGAACTTGCGTCAGTCGGAGCATACATCCGCACCTCCCATCCGGGATGCTCCATTCAGTTCACAGCCGGGGTCTGCTATAGTTACGGCGTCTTCTTCAGCGTCTACCAAGCACACACAACCGCACCTTGGCAACGTGAATTCTGATATCCAGCCTGCATCACTGAGAAGGTCCACTCTTTGTCAAAGAAGTTACACCATTCCGTAGCCAAGGAAAGGAAGACCGCTGCTCCTCAGGCCTCCGTAACAGACTTGCTGTCGCAGATTGTGCAGCTCATAGCAGCATCCCAGCAAGTGCAGAAGCAGCCGACGGCAGTCTCAGAACCTGAACTGTCGGATGGTGCTGGGTTAGTCCAGTCATCTGCGCGTTCAGATGCCGATGACCGTGAGTATAATCTGATTCAGTCGGATGGTGAAAGAGATTTGGAGGAGAATTACCCTTCCCTTTCGGAACAACACAGGGTGGCGATGGATCTAACGCATCAATACTTCCCTGAGTTCGTTCCTGAGAATCAGAATGCTGCGACCACTCGAAAGTAGATTGCGCAGCTCATCGCAGCATCCCAGCAAGTGCAGAAGCAGCCAATGGCAGTCTCAGAACCTGAGCTGTCGGATGGTTCTGGGTCGGTTCAGTCATCTGCGCGTTCATATGCCGCTGACTGTGATTTTCAACTGATTTAGATGAATGATGAAAGGGATATACGGAGGGGGATTACCCTACCCTTTTGGAACAACACATGGTTGCGTTAGATTTAATCCATGAACACTACCCTGAATTTGTTCCAGCGAATCAGAATGCTGCTACAACTTGCAAAAAACCGCTAGCGTTGTTGGACACTGACTTCATCCAGAAAAAAGGAGGTCATGTCTTTTCCGGTTAAGTCTAGACAGGTGTCGCAAGCCTTAGGCCTTTTAGATGACGCCAGATTCAACTTTCCAGTGGGAAGAAGTAAGGCGGTTTCTTGTCATCTTCTAATTTTACCGATTATAACGGAAAATGGGGAAGATGTATAGAGAGTTCCTCTGCGTTTGAATGAGCAGGCTAAGGTCCTAGTTATGGCCTTACCTTCGTCATTCACTATGTGCTCGAACACAGTTGAGATGGCAATTTCTTCATTCAGAGCAAATTTAGACTCACTGTCTTACGCAGATCACCTTTAAGAACTGTGATGCAATGTCTCTACGGAAAGGAATTAGAGGATGTTCGTACCTCATTTAGAGTCCTTTCCAGGGCTATTATATTTATCACGTATAACTCTGTCTTAACAGTTGCTAATTTGGAGTTAATCAGACATGACGGAGCCCTTGCGTTGTCATCTTTAATAGATAACAAGGTGAAAAACTCTCTATGGGTTGCTCCGGTTTCCGGACACTAAGTTTTTGACGATAAGCTTTCATTGGTTTATGAGCAAGCTACAAAGAAAGCATCAATACTCTGCTCCTTAAGTTGGCATCAAATCGACCCACAATAGCAGAAAAAAGTAAGGGAGGACGTCCTAGACAGAAAGTCGTCTAAAAGGACTCCTCGTGAGGGTATAGGTAACCCTCCTATAATTACTCTAGGGATCGTCATACAGCGACTCAGATAGGGAGATTAGGTCTGATCGAGACTACTGGTCAGACGCCCATGAGCCGTTGGCTCGAGGCTCTTTGCAAAGGAGACGTAGTTTCTCCTTCCGTAGGCCTTGCAGGTACTACAGGTGAGGGTTAGGACCTCTATTGCTTAGCAGTTGACAGATGGTTATCAAGATTCGCATCAAACTGGATAACTATTAAGGAAGTCCAGTAGGCGAGAAGTGTGGTCTCGGATGGCCTGCAGCTATCTTTCTGAGAGTACCACCACTAACCTAATGTCCATGATGAACAATGCTTCCTTCAAATCCTTGCATAAGAGTCTCTCCCATAGGAAGTAATGGTTCTCTTGAATATGAAAGTAATAGAGGTCGTCGAGAATCAAGATTCTCTAGGATTCTATAGTCACCTGTTACTCGTACCGAAGCCAGAGAGCTCGTTCCGACTGACAATAGACTGGAGCTGGATAACAAGTTTATCATAGCTCTAAAAGTTTATTTATGGTAATCATTTAGTCAGTAAAAGCGAGTTTTCGAGTGATCGACTATGCGACAAGCGTAGATCTAAGGATACGTTCTTTCATGTCCTGGTATATCCGGCATTCAGAAAGTACCTACGGTTCGTCGTCCAAGGGATAGTATTTCAGTTCCGAGTGATGTGCCTCGGTCTGAATCTAGTGCCCTGGGCTGTCACTTGAATAATGAACTTGTTAATGTCTCACAACAATCTGGTTTGTCTGCCGTTATCCAGAGCGAAATTAGTCAGTTGTTATGCTCACTTTTGTCTACTCTCAGACGCATTAACAATGAGAAATTTTATACGACTGATGGGGTTGTGCCGAGCGGCTACACATCTTATTCAGATGGGTCGCTTACGCACATGTCCCCCCCAGTTATTCTTTGCCCAGAACTGGAGTGTGAAGACGCATTTGCTCAAGACCAGTATATTGTTTTAACGGATCTAGTAAACAAAAGGGCCATATTGGGACAGATATTCAGTGGTTAACTTAAGTGTTCCGCTGCAACTGCCAGATCCGTCTTTCATGATCATGACGGGTGTGAGTCAATAGTTTGGGGCACAACCCTGACTCCGACAGACTCGAAATGCGGGGGTCTCGGGACCCTAGGTTCCTGCAGAAACACATAAACATCGAAGAATGACGTCAGTATTGTTAGCGCTACATCATTAGATTCACATTATTTGCAGACACGCATGTTCAGATATTGTTGGACAACTCGATAGTAGCGTACATCAGGAACCAGGGTGGCACCCATTCATTTCCGTTATGATAACTAACGGAGAAGATTTTTCTATTTCATGTTCATCTCTATGTCCGTCATATACCGGGTCGTCTGAATGTACTAGCAGACTTGGAAAGGTTGCCTGTTTCATTTGCATTGGACGCTCAACAAGCGAGTATTTGTACAGTTTTGCTACCAGTGGGATCGCCCCCATGATAGTTTAGTTTGTGACACACCGGAACAATTAGTTACCGTCATTTGTGTCGCCATGCCCAAACCATTGAGCGCATGCAGTAGACGTTCTGCAGAATTCATGGGGATGAATGATAGGATACGTGTTGATTAAAGATTAAACAGTCTCGTTGTGAATCCTATTAGTAGCATCTCTGTTGTCACAGAAACCTTGGATCAGTATTCTCAAGTGTTGTTGTGGGATGCTCCCCAGAAGCTTCCTCCATGAGAGGGCCTTCTTACAGAAGTTTTATTCTTCACGTCCTTCTCTGCCCATAGTGGCATAATGGAGTCGGTTAGACGTGAGGGAACCATCGCGGTTCGTATATTATTTGATAACTGGCACAGGAGCGATTTAATAATACGGGTGAGGAGATTTCGATATGACTTCAAATTCCCCCCTCCCCCCTCCCCCCCACACATACACACTGCCTATGTGTTTAGAGGCAATTACCGGGCAAGACATAGTTTTCTTCCTGCAAGCCTCATATAATTTAATACATACATACTATGCATTTGAGTTGTGTTCTATGGCGACCTCATGGGCACATCCGCTTTTTAGTTGGATTAGTTTCCTGTTATTATTTGTTGATTTGTTATATACAAGCGCTTATTTAAAAATCATTGCAATTAAATTGCTACTTTTGAGTACCTCGCAGGCTGCATAACCAGTTAACTGGTATTCAGATGATTACATGCTAAATATAAATGCTCTTGTGCATTATATTATTAGGCTAACGCTTTATTGTATTTTGTGGACCTTGAAATCATAATCTATTTTGGGGGCGGTCCGTGCCGGAGCCTGTTAAACATGCCTACTTTCATTTCTAGATCCAGGTTTCTATTATGTCAGTACTCACTTCGCATATTCCCATGTGTTTTTATGATTGTACATATCGGATAATACACAATGGAGAGTGTTGTTACTGGAATTTATTGTACAGAGGCTGTCTGTGGATTGCCTAGGAAGTGTGTTTTCTCTTCAGAGATCGTTCAGTGTGGCTTGATTGGACATGTTTAAGTTATAATTTATATCACCGGTTTTCGAGGTATCCGTGTAAACCGTCTGCGGTGTACGTTTATATAGTGGGCAATATTAATTACCAGGATCGTCACTATTGCCTTAACTTCTGAAGTGGCATTAAGCACCATTTATTAATCATGAATTAATACCTGAGTGCCTCTTTGATGATTATTTATATTGTTTTTTGGTACCGCTCTTATTGATTCCAGAGCTCTCCCCTCTTTCTTTTGAAGATTCCTTCAAAAGAAGGTGGTGGGGGTGGGGGGGGGGGGGGAGAGGTGATTTTTACCTCTTCTCTGGCTTAAAGAGTATGTAACTATGAAGGAAGCTGTTTTATTCGTAATTATATCCTGCATACAGCTGAAGTGTTATTGTATGGCGTATGTTTGTAGGGGATTTTCACTCATTCTCAGATACGCCATCCTAATTTTTGGGGGCTTAGCCTGGACTAGCCTTAAAAATTAGGAACCTGTTACATCCTAAGTAGCATTGTCTTCATGCTTACGATAAGGAATTACTTAATTTGGGCTCCTTATTTAGAATATGTCTCCTCTATTACTGTATAGAGAGACATACATGCAATTCCTAATTATTTTAATTTCCTTTCATCATGGATTGCAGGATTGGAACTATGTTGATCTTCTATTTCGGAAGTCCCAGGCCCTCCACCTTTTTACGATTCCGCTAAGTCTGGGCCATTAGGTACAGTTGGAAGAATATTATAAATTCATAGTAATTTCTATATTTTCCATACTTTCCAATGACCCAGATGGGGATGACCCTCCCATGAGTGGGTACTCATACCTGGCGTCTGCACATGCGCGGAGAGTAAATGTATGGAGGGCCAGATAGGACTTCTAATTTTTGGTTTTGCATGCAAATTTTGGTGATTGGGGGGAGAAATTTGTGTTTGGCCCTCGATTTTTTGGAGTTAGCACCAGCTAAATCTGGGCCATTGGTAAGTATGGAAAATATAGAAATTACTATGAATTTATAATTTTCTTGCCTTCTTTGCAAGGAAAAAAAAACACTGAGCTGTTGTTTTCCAAGAGAGGATCTTTTTGGAGCAGAACTCTCCAGGAATTCTTCGAAAAACTTATATTTTCTTCTCTTCAAAAAATGCTTCTAAGATAGATGTTGAATAGGCCTACTCAGTGTTTTTGGTTTCTTAGTTTAGCAACCGAAATGGGTTGGAAGATAATGAATTGTGTCTTTTTCGCAGTTCATCTGGATAAATAATTAGTCCCCTACGGGAACCGTAAGGGGACTATAGGATTGCACTCCATCCGTCTGTCTGTCTGTCCATCCGTCTGTCCATCCATCCATCCATCTGTCTGTTTGTCCGTCCATCCGTCTGTCCGTCCGTCCATCCGTCCATCCATCCGTCCATTTGTTTGTCTGTTTTTTATGTTACCACCTCTCCTTCCAACATGCTTTAAGCTACACCTTTCATATTTGGTACATGGATAAATGGTACTGAGGGGATGATGCATGCTCAAAATTTTTTTTTTCAAAATCCAAGATGGCGGAATGGCGGCCATTTTTGTTGTGTTTTTTTAAGCCTTTTTTCTCTATTTTCATGTTACCACCCCTCCCACCAACATGGTTCAAGCTACACTTTACATATTTGGCACATGGATAGAGGGTTGGGAGGGGATGATGCACGTTCAATATTTTTTTTTCAAAATCCAAGATGGCGGCATGGCGGCCATTTTTGTTGTGTATTTTAAGCTTTTTTCTCTATTTTATGTTACCACCCCTCACTCCAACATGGTTCAAGCTACACTTTTTTATATCTGGCACATGAATAGAGGGTTGTAATGGGATGTTGCACGTTCAGTATTTTTTTTAAAAAATTTGTCCGTCCGTCCATCCATCCGTCCGTCTGTCTGTCTGTCCATCCATCCATCCATCCGTCCGTCCATCCATCTGTCTGTCTGTCTGTTTTTTATGTTACCACCTCTCCCTTCAACATACTTTAAGCTACACCTTTCATATTTGGTACATGGATAAATGGTTCTGAGGGGATGATGCACGCTCAAAATTTTTTTTAAAATCCAAGATGGCGGAATGGCGGCCATTTTTGTTGTGTTTTTTAAGCTTTTTTTCTCTATTTTCATGTTACCACCCCTCCCACCAACATGGTTCAAGCTACACTTTGCATATTTGGCACATGGATAGAGGGTTGGGAGGGGATGATGCACGTTCCACATTTTTTTTTCAAAATCCAAGATGGTGGCATGGCGGCCATTTTTGTTGTGTTTTTTAAGCTTTTTTCTCTATTTTATGTTACCACCCCTCACTCCAACATTTTCAGCGTTCAATATTTTTTTTCCAAAATTCAAGATGGCGCCATGGTAACCATTTCTGTTGTGTTTTTTAAGCATTTTTCTCTATTTTATGTTACCACTGCTCCCTCCAACATGGTTCAAGCTGCACTTTTTATATATGGTACATGGATAAAGGGGTTGTGAAGCGATTATGCACGCTCAATATTTTTTTTCAAAATCTAACATCTGTCTGTCTGTCCGTCTGTCTATCTGTCTGTTTTTATGTTACCACCTCTCCCTCTAATATGCTTCAAGCTACACCTTTCATATTTGGTACATGGATAAATGGTTCTAAGGGGATGATGCACAGTCAATATTTTATTTTTCAAAATCCAAGATGGCAGAATGGCAGCCATTTTTGTTGTGTTTTTTAAGCCTTTTTCTCTATTTTATGTAACCACCCCTCCCTCCAACATGGTTCAAGCTACGCCTTTCATATATGGTACATGAATAAAGGTTTGTGAGGGGATTATGCACGCTCAATATTTTTTTTCAAAATCCAAGATGCTTATATACTCTATTGTCTTCTGTGACAAAAACACCTTATGTCACAAAAGCGCCATAGGGGACTAATACCACCTCGGTGGTCAAACACCTGTTTAACATGGTGGATAGAAATTCTTTTTTTTAAATCACAAAGTATGCTTGTATTTCTCTTATCCCCCATGCCATTGTTGGCCAACAGACCGACCGAGTTGTTTGTTTATGTTTTTGTCCCTGGCTGAAGAGAGAAACTTGTTAATCAGTGTCAGTGAACTGTGAGAACAAAGTAACACTGCCAAGTTAGCAAATCGCACTTCACACATGAGAAAATATTCCTACGACATCGCTGCTTCTTTAACCCTTTACCCAATGCAAACGATATCAAAATTTATTATTTTAAATATAATTTTTTTAAAGTTTTCAAACAGTTTGCACAAAACCATATCATGCGACCCCTCAATGGAACAAGCTCAATGAGCGGATGTGGGCGATTTGTTAGGTAAAGGGTTAAAATCAATTTTATTTCATTCAACAATTCGCTTTTTGGAAGTTTTTTTTTATTTTAAATTGCTTTTCCATCCAGACTGTATCATATTAACAACAAGAGTTACAATTTATGGACAGTAACAGACTTTTTCTAGCTGAATAACCAACGGCAATTATAGACAACAAAACCAACTGAATGGTAGTGGTCATGATTAGCCATTGTGCAGAAATATGTGACCTTAAACACCAATAAATAAATAAATAACTGAATGGTATCACATGGTTGGGTTTTCTGACGCCACAACACACAATGCAATTAATGGGGTCCCAATTATCAGTTCATATAGGCAATGTACACATAATAAATGATAACAAGTTTAGTCAGTAAACCTGTCGTGTACCCCACAACATCACTGGTCAAATAATCAATAAATCAATATTGGATGTGCAGAGCCTCATTTCAAATATTTCACATGGTGACATCAAATGTTAGCATATGCTACTGGAGCCGTAAACATAGAAAAAACTATTCAAACTCCTGTCCAATCAGAGGATGAGGATTTTAGTTTCATTGGAACATAAGGAAATGTGATGAAAAAACCCCGATTTGGAGATTTCAGAAAATATCACCAAATACTACAGATAAGTATTAAAAGTACACAGGAGAATTCAATATTTACTTGGTCTTGTCCGACTACGCTTCCTGAACTTTAATATTATGTCAGTGACATATTAATCCAAAACCCTTTCAACACTTGGCTTCTGGAATGGCATCCGCTTTCCTCCTTACAAAATATTAATTACAATCATACTGCCAAATCTCTTTTGGGCCACACAAAGTAGATCTTCTGTTTCTCAGGCCATTATTTGTGAAATTGCATGCGGGTGAGCGTTTTTTTATTTTATTTTTTATTTCAGTAATTACTTCTTAGCCATCAAAAGTTCATGTTCTTGGTTCAAGTTTTAGACCTCATAATTTACAGAATAGCATGGGTGGTCCGGGACCGATCAGGACTATTTAAAATACGCTCTAGCCCCGGAGCCTATTTTTTCAATTCATGCCCCAGATTTCAATTTATGGAGTCACACTGCTGTTTGTAACACACACTGCAAGTATGTAATAGCTCTCATCATTTTCATTTAGTACACTATAGCAAACATTAATCTTCACTGTGGTTTCTGACCAAGTCTTGGCTGCCTATTTAGGCAGCCAAGACTTGATCAGAAGCCACAGTGAAGATTAATGCTTGGTAATTAAGACTTGAAGTATTAACTTAAGCACTCTACAACAATGATAAATGATAATCATATATATAATACATGTAAGAGTGTCTCTCTCAATTATTCATCGAAAGAATATCAAAATATGATCTGAGAAGTTACGCGCCAACTGAGAAGCCTATTTCTGAGATTTAAGAGCCAGGTCCTGATGTTTCAGAACCAAATACGCGCTGGCGCATGCCCAGGTCGGTCCCTGGGTGGTGGTGTATTTCATTCCTTGAGTGCAAGAAGGCTTTGCAATGCTGAAGCATTGCAAAGCCTTCTTGCACTCAAGTGACAAATTCATCAATTTTTTTAACTTGGGTAAACTATCAGACATAAACCATTTAATTTTAATTTTTTTTAAGTTTAAATTGGTTACAAAAAGAGAGCATGTGGCAGCCAATAGGACCATGTGGGAGGGCCTGAGAAACAGATTTTTTATTTTTTTAGGCCTTGTCTTTGTAGGGAGGTTCAGTATTAATTTAACTCTCCACCTGCTGAGTATATTTTTATACTAAAATCAAGGGCTCAGACTTAGCTGGTCAAACACAGATATTGAACCCCCCAATCCCCCAAATTTGCATATAAATCCGAAAAATAAAAAGTTGTTTCTGGTCCTTCATACTTTTGTGTACTGCTCATGCGTGGTAAACAAGAAGGTACCGAAATTGGTGCCAAGCATCATTTCTTTGTTTGGCCCAAGTCAGTAAACATCTGAACTGACATCTGTGCTTTAAATCTCTTTTTGAAGATGCCAGACACAAATCATTGATGGTTATGGTGGATTCAAGGCTGTAACAGGATGCTGGAAGTGATCAATGGTGGTTTTGGGATATTCAGGGCTGTAACTTTAAAATAATTTTGTAAACTTTATGTATTCATGTTTCCCAATTTTGGGATATACGCCTGAACGTCATCATTCTTGCTAATGATTCAACCTACTGTTTGTTAAATGTTCCTTCTCTCTCCTCCCATGAACCCTCATGTTAAACTCCCAAGCTATTGTGGCCTTTTTATCAAAATGTTTTATTAAATTTCTTGGGAGTTTAACTTGTTTTTACGGAATGTTTATTCCGTTTATCCCCATAGTTACGCCCTCACCCAAGGGACATTAGGACGTTTGTAGTCTTGCATCTTCTGCATTGTTTTACTTCCTCTGAAGATCTTGCTTTGCATCAGGTAGTAATGGATCTGTTACTGACTTTGGGCCTGTTTTGTGCCTATTGTTTAGTTTCCGCTTTTTTCCTCTTGACATTATTTTCAGTTTTCGCCTCAAATATTTATTATTTCAGTATTTAGTATAGCAGTTATTGTAATTATTGTAGAATACCTTTTATTTAGTATTCCGGTAGTGTAGCTTTGAGTATTTAGTGTTTGTCCACACTTAGGCTCCATCAGAATGCCCCTGGGCTCATGAGGTTCCCTTGGGGAACTTAGGCATTTTTCAAAATGTTTTCGTAAAAAATATTTTGATTTCTTTCGTAATAATTTTGATTGTCTATTTATTATATCGTTATTATGTATAATTAAATGTTATGTTTATAGGAGTGCAGTGGACGTTGATTTTGGCTTTAAATTTTAATTATGAACACTTTCTGCTCAACGTGTAAGTCTTCCATGGATTTACATGCTTGTTGTCTAGCTTGTATTTGCTGCAATCATACTAATACATGTGCTACTTGTGTACTTTGGGATTCTGAAAGTTGGAAGTGGGTGTCGCGCTGTGTCGTGCGCGGTGAATATCCCATGCCGGAACTGTCACCGCTGGCTAATTCTAGCTTTTCCGTTTCTTTTTCAGAGGAACAAGAACATGGTGATGGTATATTGACACCCATCCATAATGTGCTGCCGTTGTCGCTGCTGATGAGCAAAGAAAGCTAGCTGCAATATGAAACAAGGGATAAGGCCTCTTATTCCTGTACAAGCAGCTAGCTTGACTGGTGAAGTGGTTACCCTGTTAGTGGGAGCTGTGACACCGCGTAAGTCCGTAGTGGTTGAGGAGAGTGTAGATTTGGGTTGAGCGAGCACCTCAAAAGTAAAAGCTCACCCAGTGAGAATGGCAAAAGGGAAGAAGCCGGCAAGTTTCTCACGGGACACTCTGCGAGATCTGGGGCCAGATTGTGAGTGGGAGAGCCTTCTCCATCCTGTCAACAGTCGGGGTCGATGGGTTCCGTTGCGAGAAACTTCACTGAGCCGGAGCTAACATCCTCGCTTGCTGTTCGGGACGCTCCTTCTACACTGCAGCAAAGGTTGGCGGCAGTTACGGCTTCTTCCTTGGCTCTGACAAAGCACATTAGACCGATCACTAGCTGTCCGGCTTCGGATGTTCAACCTGTTTCACGAAGATGCTCCCAGTCTTCGCCACCGAAGTCGGCCCATCCGGTAGCTAGTGGTTTGAGGCCTGATTCGTTGAATAGATCTGGGGACAGATCTCTGTTCGATGAGCAGCATGCAGTGAAAAACAAGACCGCTGCTCTGCATGCCTCAGTTATGGCCCTGCTGTCACAGATTGTGCAGCTTCCCAGCAAACACAGGTTCGGCCGTCAACAGACTCCAGTGGTGAGCTGTCGGACGGTGCTTGGTCGGTCCGGTCATCTGTTCATTCAGAAGGAGTTGACCATAATTCATAGTTGGACCAGTTGGATGGTGAAAGGTAGCCGGAGGCAGATTCTCCGTCCCTTTCGGAACAAGCTATGAATTTTATTCATCAGTTTTTTCCAGATCTTGTTCCATCTGGTCAACAAACTGCGTCAGCTAGGTAGAAACTGCTATCGTCCCTTGATATGGTTACCCTGCAGAGAAAAGATGACGTTCTTTCCTTCCCAGGTCAATCTGCTCATGATGTGTCGGAGGCCTTCAGCCAGATTGATGACGCAGTCTTTAGCCTAGCGAATTCAAAAAGGAAAAGCAGTTTCTTATCTTCATCTTCTATCCATATACCGTTTCCTGGACCACATTACTTAAAAAATGGTTGGAGAAGATATTCAGAGAACTCCTCTACGTCTGGATGAGCAGGCTTTGGATCTAGATATCTTGCTGCCCGCATCATTCAGTGTCCACTCCAAAGTGTTGGAATCTTCCATTGATTCTAGTCGGGCGGTTTTGAATGCTATGTCCTATGCAGACCATATCACCAAGGCTCTGGCTCAACATCTTGGTGGAAAAGAATTCGAAGGCATTAATTCGTCTCTCATAGTTCTTTCTAGGTCAGTTATGTATGCCACATATCACTCCACCCTTTCAGTGGCTAATATAGAGTTGGTAAGACGTGATGGGGCCTTTGCATCATCCTCATTAACAGACGATCAAGTGAAAAGCTCTCTCAGAGTTGCTCTGGTTTCCGGTCATACCTTGTTTGATGACAAGCTATCCTTCTTGTACGATGAAGCTACCAAAAAAGCTACCAGCACTTTGTTGCTGACGTCGGTTTCCCAGCAACAGTCATCTGCTAGACGTGGTAAGTGAGGATGCTGCAATTCGCAGCCATTGAAAAGGGGCTTCTCGCAGGGTTCTAAGAAACCTTCGTGCGGATACTCAGGGAACCGTCAATGTAGCGACTCTGGAAAGGGGCGTAAGTCTTAGAGACTTTTAAGTCAAACGCCCCTCAGCCAACTGTACTTCACAGGGAGGACATAGTTTCTCTTCCTGAAAGCCTCGCAAATCATACAGGTGATGGTCTAGACCTCTATTGCTCTCCAGTTGGCTGAACGTTATCAAATTTTGCGAGAAACTGGATGGAGATAACGGAAGATCAGTGGGTAAGGAATGTAGTCAGAACGGGTCTTCGGCTATCATTCCGATCAAAACCTCCACTTACAAGAAGTCCGCGTTGGACAAATCTTCCGGCGAATCCCTCAAAAAGGAAGTCTCCTCTTGCAGGAGTTCAGTATCTCTTAGTAAAGGAAACAGTAGAGGTTGTGGAAAATCCAAATTCTCCAGGATTTTACAGTCACCTGTTCCTTGTGCTGAAGTCAGACAGCTTGTTTCGACTGGTGATAGACTTGAGCTGGATAAACAAATTAATAATAGCTCCAAAGTTCTACATGGAAACCATTCAGTCGGTAAAAGCTAGCATTTGAGTGAACGATTTTGCGGCAAGCTTAGACCTAAAGGATGCATACTGTCACGTCTTGGTCCATCCGGCTTTCAGAAAGTATCTGTGCTTTGCCATCCAAGGGAGGGTTTACCAGTTCAGATCGATTTGCTTTGGTCTGAACCTGGCCCCTTGGGCTTTGAACTTGGTCATGTCATACTTCCGAACTCATTCGGAAGCAGTAACGTCGGCTTACTTGGACAACATTCATCAGAGATACAGCAACAAAAGTGCACTCCAGAATAATGTGCAGAGTCTGCTTCTGCTATTCTGACGTCTTGGTTTCATTGTAAATGAAAATAAGTCAGATTTTGCTCTGTCCATGTCCATCATTCACTTGTGAATAAGTTTTGAGACTCCCAACAATCTCTGGTTCTGTCAGTAACCAGAGCGAAGTTAATCAGTTGTTATGCTCGCTTTTGTCTAAACTCTCTCAGGGTATCAGCAAGGAAGTTTATACGACTGATGGTACTGTGTGAGTGGCCTTCGATCTGATTCTGCTAGGTCGCTTTTGCAAGCATCCTCTCTTGATTTACTTCACTCAGAACTGGATTGTCAAGACGCATTGGCTCAAGAACCAAATTGTTTTAACAGACCTGGTAAACAAAAAGGTTCAGATTTGGGCGGATCTCCAATGGCTGACGCAGGAAGCTCCGCTTCAAGTACTGGATACGGTCTTCACTGTTAGGACGGACACTAGTCTGATGGGTTGGGGCACATCTCTGAGTCCTGCAGACCTGAAGTGGCAGGGTCTTTGGGACCCTTGGTTCCTAGAAAATCACATAAACATCATAAACATCAAAGAGATGATGTCTATTTGGCTAGCACGAAAACATTGGATTGCTCACATAGTGAATGTCCATGTTCAGATTCTGTTGGACAATTCCACAGTAGTGGCTTATCTCAGGAACCAAGGCGGCACTCATTCAATTCCTTTATTTGAATTGACAGAGAAAATTCTCCTATTTGCTCTGAGTCGTCATGTTCGTCTCTCGGCCCGTCATCTGAATGTACTAGCAGATTCGCTCTCAAGGAAAGGTCGCATGTTGCCATCGGAGTGGACTCTCAACAAACGAATATTCAGATTTGCTACCAGTGGGATCGTCCCATGATAGATCTCTTTGCCACAAACCTGAACAATCAGCTTCCTATGTTCGTGTCACCGTGTCCAGATCATCGAGCATATATAGTAGATGCTCTATCGATCTCACGGAATGGAATAGTAGGATATGCATTTCCTTCAACTCCGCTGATTCAGCAGATTCTGTTAAAAATCAAACAGTCTCATTGCAAAATTCTGCTGGTTGCACCTCTGTCAGTTCAGAAACCTTGGATCAATCTTATCAGGCATCTGTTATGGGACATTCCTTGGGAAGCTTTCTCCTCTCAAGGACCTTTTATATCAGGGGAAGTTCCATGCACTGCGTCACAACCCGGAAGTCTCAACCTTCACATATTTCCATTGTGTGGTCCTTCTTGCGCAGAAAGCAGTTTACAGGACGAGCAGTGGACACAATTTCTAACTGTAGGAGGACCTCCTCTTCATTGAATTATGCAGCAAAGTGGAAAGTTTTGTTTCGTTGGTGTGCGGATCAATCGGTGGACATTTATAATCCATCTACACCTCAAATTGCCAATTTTCTGGTCTACCTGTTTGACGTATTAAAACTGCAGCCCATTACTATTAAGGGCTATAGGTCTATGTTATCAGACACATATTCTCATAACTTGGCTATTGGATCAGATCATTCCTAATCCAAGCTAGTTAGAAATTTCTCTATCAATAGACCAAGAACCCTCAAATTAATTCCTAAATGGGTTCTTTTGAAGCTTCAAGAAGCTCCTTTTGAGCCGTTAAATGATGTAGAATTCAAATTCCTGACATATAAAATGGCATTTCTCTTAGCCTCTGTTTCTGCCAGAAGAGTAAGTGAGCTTCATGCATTATCTGTTGAAGATTCCCATTTCTTTAGTGTGGATAATACTATTACTTTTACTATGGAAGTGGGATTCTTGGCAAAGAACCAGATTCTGGATAAGCAACCAGAGCCTATTATTATTAAGGCTTTACCGTCCTCTGACAACTGTAGGCCAATGTTGTGTCCAGTGAGAGTGATGTGCATTTATAAACATCGATCTGGCTTTATTAGAGAGGGACAAAAGAGATTTTTTCTTTCTCTTATGCCTAACAGAAAGGATATTTCTGTTCATTCAGTTGCCAGGTGGACAATTAGCAAAACGAAATGCCTATGAAAATCTATCTTCAGATCAACGTTCTGTCAATAAGATTTCAACGCATGAGGTTAGTGCACTGTCTTCTTCTTGGGCTTATTCAAATAGTATTGCCATTACTGATTTAATGAAGGCAGCCTACTGGATGCAACCGTCTTCATTTACTAAGTTTTACCATAGAAATTTAGAGTCTATCTCCAGTCACCTTAGATCCTTGGGTCTTCTTTCTGTCGCACAGAATATCATCCATTAATATTGCATCTCCTAGATGTCTTAGGCAGTCTGCTCAAACACTGATGCTGTTCTGCTGCCCTCTTTATCCTGAGGATTCTTACTTCAGCACAAGGGGAAGGGGAGGATACGTTTTTTACACCCCTGTCCACTAGGCGGGGGTATATAGGAGTCCTTGTGTCTCTCAGTCCGTCTGTCCGTCAGTCCTTCCGTCGCGAAATTGTTTAATGGAGGGATGCTGTAATCACCTCCTCCCCCACTTTTCAATTCACATAGTTGAAACTTCAGAATATGATCATACACACAATGAAGATGTGCAACATGTATAAAGTCTTGCGAAAATTCTGTTTCTCCACAGTTATTTCCCTTTCTTAGCTGAAAGGCGGGGGTATTTGCTTGTGTCCCCTTTAGGTGACACCTATTGTTTTCTGAACACCAAGATGTCTCATTGTTGACCTTGCTCACCCTCAGGTATTGGTGCGGGGGTAACACACCACCTGGCGATGGATTGTGGGGGTATCGCACCCCCTGGCGATGGATCGACTCTAGTTCCTTTAGTATTATCTGGCTTTATAGTCAAAAGCAAGGGAATACCTCCTCCAGGGACAGTAGTCCAGCATCGGTGCTGGGTAGTTTTAATGTGTCGCTTGGTGTGAAGCAACAATTATGTCTCATTTATATATTGTTTTTAAAGTGTAGCTCATTGTGAAGCATTATGTAAATATCACGTGTCATACGAGCATTTGTATACAATCCTCAGACACTTTTAAATGAGTATAAAGCATTTCATTCTCTGGACTAGGTTTATAATTGGGTTCTTTCACTGAATTTAGCATAACTGGTTATTCTGTCATTAAATAGAGAATTTATTATGTATAACTCCTGTATATTGTTGGATTTATGTCGTTCTCTTTTTTTGATAAGAGAAAGACATATGGAATTCCTCTTTCATCTCCTATTCTCCTGTAGGAGCTGTTCTTTAAATTTGGAGTAATAGAGATATAGTATTTCCTCTAAGTCCTAGTCCCTCCAGCCTTTTACTATTCAGGTAAGTCTGGGCCATTGGTTTTAGTATAAAAAATATGATACATTTAAAGTAATTTGTATATTTTTAATACTTACAATGGCTCAGACGGGGATGGCCCTCCCATGAGTGGGCACTCATACCTCCCCGCTGATTTATAACACTTAGCAGGCACAACGAGAAAGAATGATGCTTGGCGCCTTCCTGGTTACTGTGCATGTGCAGTACACAAAAGTATGGAGGACCAGATAGGATTTTTATTTTTAGCCCGACTGTTTACACTGAGGGCTATAATCATGACTTTTGTCCGTTTGTCCATCTGTGTGTCTGTCTGTCCATCTGTTAACATTTAGACTTTCAGTTAAACGTATTACTATCTGGAAAATACACATATCAAATTTGGTTGAAATCAAATAATCCAAACTGGAGTTATCAGTCGGAAACCAATTGATTACAGACAGATGGATGGACCGATGGACGGTCCGACGGATGGACGGACGAAAGTCATGACTATAGCCCTGATTGTTAGTTAAAGGGTTAAAAAAGATATATAGGGATTAAATAGTATCTGAGTTGTTTTTTGCCTGGAGCCATTCCATTCTATTTTGGTTTGATTTGATCATGTCTGTCAAATAATAGCTTGAAAACACAATTTGACAATATGTGAAGTGTTTTGAGGTAAATGTCAACAATTCAAATCTAATTTTCTTCTCTTTTGAGTTTTATAAATTCTTGTTTGTCAAAATATTTGTTCCATTTGTTAATTGAAAAATAAAAAGGATTTGCCTCAGACTTTTGATGACTAGTGTCGGGTAGTATTCTCATCTGCTTTGAAGTTCATACTGCCCCCAGGAAAGAAATTTCAGGAGAAAGTTCCAGAACCATCAACTCTTTGGGTGCTGGATAACTTTTGTAACATTGCCTGGTAACTGTATATTGTTTCCTTATTTCAGATTAAGAATAATTTCCCAGAATATACTTTAAACTTTACCTAACAAATGGGGCGGATATCCCAGTAACATACAAAAATCACAGTACAAATAGATGATCTCTAACCAGCAGGGGCATAGATACTGGAGAAGACACAGAGGATGCATTCCTAAACTTTTTTTCAAATTTGGCTGGCAGAGTGAGAGAGAGAGAGCAAGAGAGAAGGGTGGGGGGTGGGGGGAGAGATATTAACCCTTTAACTAACATAGCGGCAAAAAAACGGCCATGAAATTGACCAAAATATGTCGACCATACCCTAAAATATCTTACAAATGTCTTGATAAAACCAAGCACATATGGATATCATTAGAACTGGCTCATCAAGTCGGTTCTAATGATATCCATATTTGTATGGTTTTAGTGAAACATGGTGACAATTTTTAAAAAAAATTCAATTTATTTTTTAAAAAAGCAGTGTTAGGTAAAGGGTTAAACCAATAGTATCTTTACCGATATATTTTTACAATATAACACGATCACCACCTCTGGAGAAGTAGGGACCTGACCTCTGTCTCCTAAAGCCTGTATTTCAAGCCTGTTATTGCAGTCTTATTGGAAATTAGCAGGAAAGGGGCAAGAGAGAGGATTTCCTCTTATGATTCATGAGGGTAAAGAAGTATACCCTCTAATATTGAAGTAATTGCACATTTATGGCTGTATATTTAAACCAGAACCCCCATCTTGTTTGAAACATGTTTCACCTGGTGGAAAAATTGGTAGAAATATAGAGCCCAAAATGTGCAATTCTTTTGGATTTTAACCCTTCACCCAATGCAATAATATTTATTTGTTTGTTTTTAATGACACTTTCATCAGCCAGGGTCACCTCATGTCAAGACAGTTTTATGGGTGGAGGAAGCTTGAGTACCTGGAGAGAACCACCGAGCAGTGGCAAATAACAGTCAGACTCCCCAACGAACTAACTCCTCAGAAGCAGAGATAGCATTGGTTGAAGACAGGTGCACCATCGACATGCATTATGCCTTACATGGGCAATTGCTATTAAGTGCCTTGCCCAATGCAACAATATCATATTATTTTTTTTTATTATTGTTTTTTAATATTTTTCAAAATATTTCAACAAAACTGTATCATGTGACCCCTCATTGGAATGAGCTACAAGCTCATTCCAATGAGGGGTCACATGAAATAGTTCATTGAAATTTTTTGAAAAATATATATTTTTATACTGTACCAATGACCCAGACTTAGCTGGTGCTAACTCTAACAAAACCAGGGCCAAACACAAATTTTGCCCCCAAATCCCCAAAATTTGCATCCAAAACAAAAAGAAATCATGTCCTAAAGGACCTCCATACTACGCCTCTGCTGCGCATGCGCAGTGACGCAGACGTCCCGAAATTGGCGCCAAATATCATTCTCTGTTTGGCCCTTCATCAGTCAACATCTCACTGATCTTTGTGCTTGTAAATCTCAGTTTAAAGGATGCCAGACACGTAATTTTTGGAGAAAATGTGATTCTAAGGAGGATAGAAGGAGGAGAGAAAAAAGAAGTGACAAAAAATAATCAGGGCTGTACTTAAAATTTTTTGATGAAATTATGTTAAGTTGCCTATTTTCGAGGCATGGGCCTCTTGTTGTCATTCTTGCTAAATGTTGCACTGCTTATTCAGTGTTTCCTCTCCCCTAGCCTTCTAAAGTCCCCCCTTGCAATTCTCCCATGCATTTGGCATATTTTTGAGAAATTTCATTTCTAAAATTTCTTGGGAGAGTTGCTTGGTTACAGAATGTTTTCTGTTATTTTCCCCATAGTTACGTTTTCACCCATGGGTGTATAACGTTTGTGTTCTGCATCTTCCATCTGATGTTCTGCAGATTCTCCCCTGGGAGTCTCTGTTTTGCATCAGATAGAGTGTAATTTGATGACTGATTCCGGGCCAGTTTTTTCAGTGCCTGGAGTCATGTTTTCTGGTGTTTTTACACTGTTTGTTTACATTGGCAACAGCCTTTTTTGAGGGGGGCTGTTTGCCTTTGCTGTAGTTTATCTCACTATAAGATACATTTATATTATCCGTAAGTGTCTCATTAATTATTTAATATAAATTTAAAATTTTTGACCACACTTTGCCATCGGATCCATCGGGGCTCAACGTTACTTTTCAGCAACTTGGGCTTCGCTGAAAAAATATTTTTTCAAAATTATTTTGATTTGCAATTGTTTTTTCATTTATTAATGGATCATGTTATTATGTATCTTTGTGTCAGGGGTTTTTGCGAGTAACTAGGACTTGTTGTTCTTTCACAATGAAGGGACGTTGTTCAAATTGTAATAGGAAGAAATCTTCCTCTGACTTTCATGATCATTGTATTAATTGTAGTCAGTGTTCTCGCATTAATCCCTGTCCTATATGTGAATATTGGGATGAGAAACATTGGAAACGTGTGTCACGATATGTTGTTTCTGGAGAAAGGGCGATGCCGGCTCTTTCTCCGCAAGGTCACTCTACTCTCTCAGTTTCTATTTCAGAGGAACCAGAACAGGGTGATGTTTCCATGTTATCTTCTACAAGTGTGCGTCTGTCGTCACAAATGAATTCAGAGCTAGCGGCAAAAGTGCTCATGGAGATTAGACAAATGTCGTCCGCTAGCTCGCCCGGTGTAGCGTCCATTCACCGAATGGTTCGGCAGCCGGGTTCGTCCGATGCGGTCCAAGAGGAAGTTTTGGGTGATGCGAGCACTATAAACATAATAGATGCACACCCAGTGACGGCGGATAGTAAGCGAGAACGGAGGAAGCCTTTGAGTCCGGTTCCTAGCTCGTCCAGGTCCAGCCGGGCCGCGAACGAGAGAAGCCCCTCTCTCGTACAACAACATCTGGGACCAGATGTTGTGGTACAAAATGTGTCTTTAGCGGAGCATACGTCCGTCGCTCGGGGCGCTCCGTTGTATAAGCAGTCCGCAGAGACTGTTAAGGCTTCCTCTTCTCGTCAGCGCACACGACCGCACCTTGGCTGCGTGACCGCCGATATATTACCAGCTTCGCCGATGAAGGATTCTTCGGCGACCAGGTCACACCATCCGGCAGCCAGGGATTCGAGACCGATGGACTCCGGACGTTCGCATAGGAAAAGTATGCGGGAGCCATCTGATGCGGAGCTGCCCTCGGCGAAGCAGCGAAAGACTGCGCCTCCGCAGGTCTCGACGCCGGACATTCTTGTGCAGATAGCACAGCTTATCGCAGCATCCCAGCAGCCGACAGAAACGGTGTCGGATCGAGAATTATCCGACGGCGCTGGGTCGGTACGCTCCGCCGAAGCATCGGGGGCGGACGACCGGGAACATCATGAGGTCCGACCGGATGGTGAAAGGGATACGGATGACTTGGAGCTATCCCTTTCGGAACAACATAAAGCTGCCGTGGACTTCATTCGGCACTTTCTCCCTCAAGTTGTTCCGTCGGGCCAGACTGCTGCGGTTCCGGACAAGAGAATTATAGCGTCGTTGGACTCTGAATTTTTTGAGCGGTTCAGGGACATCGCTCCCGAGTTTCCGTCGCAGTCCAATAATGTTGCAAGAACATTTGAATTATTGAACGACGCTATATTTAAACTTGCTTCCAGGCTGGGGAAAGCAGGTTTCTTGTCCGCTAATACTCTCAACCTGCCTTTCATTAATACAAAGAATAAATTCGATACGGCAGGACAGGGTATACCGAGAGTTCCTCTGCGTATGGACGACGAGGTGGAAGACTTAGAGCTATCATTACCGTCGTCAGCTTCTATTCCAACCGCGGTGTTGGAAACAGCTATTGCGTCTAACAGAGCCAATTTAGATGCCTTATCTTACGCAGATCACCTTACTAAGGCATTATCACTGCGCCTTCAGGGGAAAGAGTTTCAGGATATACAATCCTCTTTAAGACTTCTTTCAAGGGCAGTAGCTTATTCCACGTGTAACTCCGCCCTTTCAGTGGCAAATCTGGAGTTGGTTAGACGTGACGCAGCCCTAGCTACATCCACACTAGTGGATTCTAAGGTGAAGAACTCTCTTAGAGTCGCTTCGGTCTTAGGAGAACTTCTCTTTGACGGCAAGCTTTCCGCTATTTATGATAAAATTACAAAGAAAGCTAAGGATTCTCTGTTGTTCAAATCTGCTCCTAAGAAGTCGGATACAGCAGACACGAATAAGACAGGCACTTCTGGGTCTAATGCGCCCAAGAGAGGTTCCTATAGAGGTTCCGGTGCGTCCTCTTGGTCTTATTCGAGAGACCGTCAGGATAGCGACTCTCGTTCGGGACGTCCTTCAGGCCGGGACAATCGGTCGGACGCCCCGAGGTCGACGGGGCGAGGTGCGGGCCGTGGAAGACGTGGTTTCTCCTACCGCAGGCCTCGCAGGTCCAGGAGGTGATGGCTTAAACCTCTATCGCGTTCCGGTTGGCGGAAGGTTGTCGAGCTTTTCACAAGAATGGGCGTCGATTACGGACGACCCTTGGGTGAGAGGAGTGACTTCGGAAGGTCTAAAGATATCCTTCAAACGAAAGCCTCCATTAACTCGAAGTCCAAAGTGGACTTATCTTCCGTCAAATCCGCAGAAAAGAGACGCTCTGTTATCAGAGGTGCAGTCTCTTTTAATGAAGAACGCGGTAGAGGTCGTAGAAAACCAGGAATCTCCGGGATTCTACAGCCATCTGTTTCTGGTTCCGAAACCAGACGGCTCGTTCCGTCCAGTCATAGATTTGAGCTGGATAAACAAGCTGATCGTCGCTCCGAAGTTTTATATGGAGACGATTCGATCGGTCAGAGCGTGTATTCGGGTGAACGATTATGCAACGAGCATAGATCTCAAAGATGCGTACTTTCACGTCATGGTACATCCGACATTCCGAAAGTATCTATGCTTCGCAGTCCTAGGAGTGGTGTATCAATTCCGGCGATGTGCTTCGGATTGAATCTAGCACCCTGGGCTTTCACTCGGGTAATGAACTCGGTAATGATCTACTTCCGAGCTCATTCGTCTGCGGTAACGTCGGCCTACCTGGACGACATTTTTCAGAGGTACGGCAACGAGTTAACGCTTCAGAACGATGTTCAGAATCTTCTTCTATTGCTCCGACATCTCGGTTTTATAGTAAACAAGAAGTCGGATCTGGTGCCGCCCAAGTCATTCACTCATCTGGGAATGAGCTTCGAGACGCACAACAATCTCGTTCGTCTGCCGTTAACCAGAGCGAAATTAGTCAGTTGTTACGCTCACTATTGTCTGCACGCAAAGTCACGGCGAGAGAATTTATGAGACTGATAGGTCTGTGCGGAGCCGCCGCGGATCTCATTCCGATGGGGCGGTTACGCACACGTCCTCTTCAAATTTTCTTGACTCAGAATTGGAGTGTGAAAATTCATTCGCTCGATGTAGACGTTCTCTTGTCAGATCAAGTGAAACAAGAGATTCAGACTTGGGCAAACATTCAGTGGTTAACTCAGGGAGTTCCGCTGCAGTTGCCGGATCCGAGTTTTACCGTTATGACGGATGCCAGTCAAACAGGTTGGGGTGCATCATTAATCCCAACGGATTCGAGATGCCAGGGTCTTTGGGATCCGCAATTCCTGTGCAAGCACATAAACATCAAGGAAATGATGTCAATTTGGCTTGCGTTACGTCACTGGATGGACATCATTCACGATGCTCATGTCCAAATCCTATCCGACAATACGACAGTAGTGGCGTATATACGGAATCAGGGAGGCACTCATTCAGTTCCGTTGTTCAATCTAACGGAAAGAATCCTTCTGTTTGCGCTAGAACATCACGTTCTTCTTTCGGTCCGTCACATACCGGGTCGTCTGAATGTGCTAGCAGACTCCCTTTCACGAAAGGGTCGCTTGTTGCCGTCGGAGTGGACTCTCAACAAACAAGTATTCAATCAGATTTGCTACCAATGGGAACGGCCAATGATAGACTTATTTGCGACACATCTCAACAATCAGTTGCAGACGTATGTGCCTCCGTGTCCGGATCCAAGAGCATTTGCAGTAGACGCTCTGTCGATCCCTTGGGACAGAATGATAGGATATGCGTATCCTCCAGCGCCGTTAATTCAACAAGTATTGCTAAAGATAAAACAATCTCAATGCAAGATTCTGTTGGTAGCATCTCTGTCGCCACAGAGACCGTGGATAAATCTACTCAGGTGTCTGTTGTGGGACCTACCGCGGAAGCTTCCTCCACGGGAGGATCTTCTTTCGCAGGGGAAATCGCGCCAACTCCATCACAACCCGCAAGGTCTCAACCTTCACGTTTTTCCGTTGTGCGGTCCTTCTTGCATGGCAAGCACTTTACAGGACGAGCAGTGGACGCGATTTCTAACTGTAGGAGGACCTCCTCTTCGCTAAACTATGTGGCTAAGTGGAAGGTTTTTCGTCGTTGGTGTAGGGATCATTCTGTAGATATATTCGATCCCTCTATACCAGACATTGCAAACTTTCTAGTATACTTGTTTGACGAAATCAAACTGCAGCCTGTTACTATAAAGGGTTATAGATCTATGTTATCTGATACCTATGCACATCATGATAGTTTACAAATTGGATCTAATGTCTCTTTATCTATGTTGGTTAGAAACTTTTCGATAAATAGACCCAGAACTCTTAGATTAATTCCTAAGTGGAATTTAGCTTGGGTTCTTCTTAAATTGAAGGAAAAGCCATTTGAACCTCTTGGGACAGTAGATTTCAAATTCTTATCTTATAAGACAGCTTTTCTCTTAGCTTTCTCTTCTGCTAGAAGAGTCAGTGAGCTTCATGCACTATCGGTGGATGATTCTCATTATCGTAGTGTTGGGAACACTATCACCTTCACTACTAATGTGGGTTTTTTAGCTAAGAATCAGGCTCCTAATAAATATCCGGAACCTATTGTTATTAAGGCTCTTCCGTCTTCAGACGGGCGTAGGCCTTTACTCTGTCCTGTTAGAGCATTACGTATCTATAAACAGAGATCTCAGTTTATCAGAAAGGGACGGAAACGTTTCTTTCTGTCTTTGATGCCTAATAGAAAGGACATTTCAGTCCATTCTATTGCTAGATGGATTCAATTAACTATCCGTACTGCTTATGAAGATTTATCTTCTTCTCAGCAGTCTGTGCTTAAGATTTCTGCTCATGAAGTAAGAGCTCTTTCTACTTCCTGGGCTTATGCTAATAGTGTTGCTATTACAGATTTAATGAAGGCTGCTTATTGGTCTCAGCCATCCACATTTACGAATTTTTATCTCAGAAATATTGAGTCCATTTCTGGAGACCTGCATTGTTTAGGTCCGTTATCTGTTGCTCAGAATGTCGTCCACTAAACAGTTGCAACTATAGTTATGCAGGCTTTCTGTTCCGGCAGTGACTCCGTCCGGCTGCCCTCTTCGCTCTGGGCTATTTGACCCAGGGGAAGGGGAAGGGGGGGGCGGGTGTTCCCTTAGGTCACCTGCTTTATAGTGAAAAGCAAGGGAATGCCTCCTCCAAGTCAGTATTTCTGAGTCGCTTCCGGGATGGTTTTAAAGTGTAATATTAATGTTAAAATTCATTCATGTCTTATTTTTAAAGTGTAGCTCGGTGTGAAGCATTTGTATATGTCAAGTGTCAAACGGGCTTTAATATACAATACTCGGACACTTTTAAATGACTATAAAGAGTCTCAATTCTCTGGACTACTTTATTTATTGGCTTGCTTTAAAAATAATTAGTATAAGGGTTATACTGGATGTTAATAGAGAACATGAATGTTATTGTGCTCAATTATTAAGGGTAGTGTATCTTTCTAATTTAATATTAAATAAGAAAGATACATGTAAAGCCTAATACTCCTTTTCTCCTTAAGGGGTTACCTCTTTACTATATAGTTGAGCTTATTGGATTTTCCTCTATGTCCTAGGCCCTCCAGCCTGTTTACTATTCAGCTAAGTCTGGGTCATTGGTACAGTATAAAAATGTTAAAAAATTTATAGTAATTTATATATTTTTTATACTTACCAATGACCCAGACGGGGATGGCCCTCCCTGGAGTTGAGAACTCTTGCCTCCCCGCTGAGTACATAGCGCTGACCAGGCACTGCCAGTAAGAATGATATTTGGCGCCAATTTCGGGACGTCTGCGTCACTGCGCATGCGCAGTAGAGGCGTAGTATGGAGGTCCTTTAGGACATGATTTCTTTTTGTTTTGGATGCAAATTTTGGGGATTGGGGGCAAAATTTGTGTTTGGCCCTGGTTTTGTTAGAGTTAGCACCAGCTAAGTCTGGGTCATTGGTAAGTATAAAAAATATATAAATTACTATAAATTTTTTAACTTTTTTCGGCTGCTTAATTTGTAAATTACGTCGCCCGATTCGTTAGGTAGAAGGTTAAATGTGTGTTAGGTGTCCTTTAGTGATTGTGTCTGCCACTGTGTTTCCCAAACCACATCAGCAAAATTCACAGAATTCACTGTGATGGCATATGTTCTGTCTTGTTTGATTGGGCAAATTGCTGTGCCATCACAAAGTTTTTTCTGTGCAGGAAGTGAATCAACTAGGCCCCAGAAAATACAGTAAGAGCTGAAAAGGTTAAGAGTATAACCTCGAAATTTTTGTGTGTGAATATGAATACTGGTACATGAGTTTTGAGTGATTTTGAGTGTTTTTTGTGAAAAAACACTCTTATTTTTCACCCAGTTTATCCCATGGTGTTTGGTTGGGTCTCAATGGATGATTTTTTGTGGTTTCAAAATGAGTTTTAAAGGATTTTGTCCATTTGGCCACATGTTTGGAGGGAGGGTGTGGGGAGTGGAAGCTTGGCGAATTGTGCCTTACTTTATTTTTTTCTTTTCCTTTAAAATGAGTTCTGTAGTAGTGTTGGGAGGTTACAAAATTTGTCCACGTTTTCGGTTTCTACTCGTTTTTTTTTTTAAAAAGAGTTGAGTCCGGTTTTGGATTCATTTTTTTAAGAGAAAAATATTCAAGTATTAAACACTATAAACACTTGGGTTTTTTCCCAAATATTAGTTTTAATAAAAGTTCAAAGTGCAAGTACCTTCCCCTCTCTCTTGTTCACAGAGCCCTGGATATAAGCCTACCTACAGTTGAATAGCATTGACAGCCCCTGCCCCCCACACCTAGACAAGAGAAAAATACTGTGGTAGCAATGCACAACTTGGGAAAAAAATGCTGAAGATGCAATACTGTGAAATGCCAGGCCAAAGAAAAGAAATCTCTTTGTTTGGGGGTAGACCCACCGAACCTAAACAATTAAGCCGACCCTAAAAATTTTACAAAGTAAAAGTCTCTCATTTGGGTCATTGTAACCCTAATTTTTATCGGACTTCAACTGTGAACCCTGCTTCAAAAATACCTGTAGAAATATATATATATGTAGAGTACTTGAAGCCCATATTTGGGCTTTATTCTGATCTGTAGGTACCTAAAGTTAAAGGCTTCGTATTCGGTGGATATCCTGCATATTATCCTGTGAGTAAAATTACTTCTTCATCGATTTGCATTGTTACAATTTATGGGAGAATGCTTACAGGCACTCTTCCCAGAATTGTAACAAGACAAAAATGTGAGAAGAAATCTTGAGGCTGAGAAAAAATTTAGCACTCTATCAGTTAAGTGACTCAGACTTTACCATTCAAGATACAACTTTTGGCTAACCGGTCATCCTTTTGTGTAGATTTAAATTTGCGTGACCACCATGCGAAGGAAATGAGCGTTCTCTTCAAATTCTGCACACTGTTGAAAGCTCATGAAAAAATACCAATGAAGGTCTGGAAACTCATTGAATTAATGGAAAATTCAAGTGAGAAAATCCTGTCTCTAGTTATGTTGGGTAAAGGGCTTGTGTAAAATGAGCCATAGAAGTGAAATGCAGAATTCACAACCTGCAAATATTAACAGCAATGCAACTAGTAACTTAACCAGTTCAACCTTGCTTGCCAGCCTGGAAATAAGCAATTCTGTCATTTACAGAATGAGGTCCCCAGAGGGTGAGTTTGGTAATGCCATCCCATACAGTGGGTCAGTTTATCCTCTGGGTACCTCTCTCTGTTTAGACCTGAACCTTGATTCAGACTGAGGTTCACAGAGAGTAAATTTAGTGATGCTACCGCACAGGGTAGCATCACCAAACTCACCCTCTGTGAACCTCATTCTATAGATGACAGTCTGCTTATTTCCAGACTTGCTTGCTTCACAGAGATCACTCAGCTCAGTCAAACTGATTGATTTGGTTAAATTCTTAGTTGCATTATGGGAAAAATTTGCTTATTGAACTTTCGATATTTTGATATCAGTGTAGGGGGTGGGGGTGGGTTAAGAATCATACAGATCAATAACATGTTTTATTTACATTTCTGTGAGAGTCTCAATTTTATCTATAATTACATCAGTATGAGTGTAGTATTGTGTAGCAGGCTGGTATACGGTTAGACTGTTATTTACCATTCAGCATAATCAGGTGTACAACCACAAGTGCTTTTGGAGACCAGGTATTCCTTCTGACCTATTTATTTGAATTTTCTCAATTATTTGACAATATGTGCTCAAAAATTCAAGTGAATTTTTGTTTTACAGATGTGAGTAGAGTTTTTTATTTATTTTTCTTTAAATGTGTCTGAGATTAGAGATTTAGGGTGAAAAATTGATTATGGCTTTAACCCTTTTACCTAACGTAAAGGCCAACACCGACCAGCGCTATTGACAAAAATCTCCAATGAATTTTCATTATTTTTTTCATTTTTGTCTCAAAAACATAGGTTATGACCCCTCTTTGGAATGAGCTCGGTGGGTGGAAACAAAAAACAAAAAAAATTAGTTATTAAACAATTTTATTTGCAAGTGTCGTCTGCTTTTCATGTTAGGTAAATGGTTAATATCTTTGTGTGAATCATTTCTAAGAACATTGGTGTTAAGGGCATTGCTGTGGTTGATGTGTGACCCTTCTCCACTCCCCCAATACTTTTTCCAGTCAGGACAATGAGCTCTGCAGGCCTGGCATTCTAGAAAATCAAGGAGAGCAAAAAATTGCCCCCCTCAGATTGCTAAGGAGTGCAGTTGCACATGCAAATTTCAATTCATGTGTGGGAATGCTATTTATACAATAACATGATTTTGTAGGGCATTATGGTTCATTAATGGCCCGGCAGGAATGATTAACTGGTAGAGTGCTAAATTATTTTTCAGTGGTCATTTGTAATGCGAGTATTTTTTTTTTCAAAGATATCACACTACTACAAAAGGACCCTTATTTTAGCAAGGTGTTGCTCATAGATAATTGTTTTGTTACAATTTATTGGAGAGTGCCAGTTGGCACTCTCCAATAAATTGTAACAAAACAATTTTTTATTAATATTTTTCTTCCGGGTGGAAGCAACAACAAATTAGTGCAAACAATGTAAAGCCACTATAGTGGCTTTCAGCACTTTTCAGTAGAGCCCTGATAGTGGCTTCTAGCACTCAACCAGTTAAAAGCCCAAGGGACTATTAGCGACCCTCGACTCCGTCTCGGGCTGCTAATAGGCCCAAGGGCTTTTATTCATTCCTGTGTGGCCGTTAATGAACCATAATGCTCTACAAAATCATGTTATTACTATTATTACCACATGGACTATTAATAAATATTCAAGGGCACTAGGTACATGTAGGTATTGCTTCCATTAAATTAAGATTAATTTCATCGAGTTTGCTAGATTGTGACATCTTCGATCTAGAAGTTCAATCAAATATCGTCTGTTTTTGTTTGACAGCTGAAGAAGTCACATGACTGATCAGCTGACAATCGTCTTGTTCACATCGAAATTAGGCGAGACATAAGCCAAGTTCAGGTGAAATTGACGAACAACTAATGATATATTATTTACAATGTATATTACTTACCTGACGATGATCATCGGATGATTATACTCTCAAATGAAATGCTCTTTTTTCATGAAATAACAGAGAGCTCAAGGTAACGACTGAGAAACGATCAATTTAAATGCAACCGCTTTCAAAATATATCAGTATTTCTCGGAAGTGAAGGAGAGTTACCTCGGCAGTTTGATGCTCCGAAATGCGGAATGAACATTGATGTCACCGGGCCAATAAAGAAAATCAATTTTATTATTGGCCCACCGGCCTGGTGACGTCATCGGGAACAGGGCAAATACACAAAATGAACGCCCTCATTTTTAGTGATAATAGCTTTTGGATTGGCCCTATAAAGTGGTAATAATTTGGCTTAAAAACTCTTGGAAGTTATTGCTAAGGTGAGTGGCCATTGTACTAACTTATATGTGTCCAAATAATTACTAATGATTAGTAACAATTTGGACACATACAACTTATCTCATTATTATCCATGGCAGAATATGTGTCATTTAACTGATAGAGTGCTGGAACCCATATTTGGGCTTTCTTTTGAAGTGACGGTACCACAATTTAAAGGCTTCATGTTCTGTGGATGTGCTTCATATTACATTTGAAGTGATATTATTTTATTATTCCCCCGAAAAAAATTCGGGGGAATCTAGCCGTGATGTCGTCCATCTGTCCATCTGTCTGTCTGTCCATCTGTCTGTCTGTCCGTCTCTCCGTCTCTCTGTCTGTCCATCTGTCCGTCCGAGCGTAGATGGAATTCGTGTCCGCTCCATAACTTCTTACAGCCTTCAAGGATATTAATGATACTTGGTATTATTATTGACCACAACCAGAGGGTGTGTCGCGAATAAGGTTGGAATGGCTATCAAGGCTTTTTTCGGGGGAATCACCCACCCTTTGGTGGCCATCCTCTAGTTTTATTTGTTATAATTTGCCTTGTTACAATTTATGGCACTCTCCCATAAATTGTAACAAGGCAAAGAAGCTCAAAGAAATTTTAAGGACCAAAAATAATTTAGCACTCTACCAGTTAATATGCGACTGCCTTCAGCATAGTCAGGCTGACGTCAGGGAAAAAATGCAGGTGTGTAAAAAATCACACTTGCAGTCGCTGTTTCCATTTCACGAGTGTGAAAAATTGTAGGAGTGTGATTTTTTCCAAAGCTCAGAAATAGTTGCTCACAGTCGTTACTTTGTTGCTAAATGCTAATCGTAACCAGAAAGAAATAGACTGTCATTTGAGGGGTCACATGATATGGTTTTGTTGAAATTTTTTGAAAAAATTTTAAAAATGATATTTAAAATAATAAATTTTGAAACGTCTGCATTGGGTAAAGGGTTAAAATGGAAAATCTGACAGTTGCTCACTCCATCTCGATGGTTTTGTCTCGGTACTCAGGCTTTCTCCACCCATAAAACTCTCTGACACGATATGCTACTGCTAAAAGTGTCATTAACTGGTTGAGGTCCACATCTTTTTTTTGGTGATCTGAATTTATTGATCAAAATTTGTTTTATTACAAATTTATAAAGAGTGCTCATGTACACTCTTCAATAATTTGTGATAAAACGAATTTATATAAACAAAATATTATTTGCGTTTGTCTGAATATGAAAAATGAGCAAGGATTTTTTTGAAAGCCCTGATAGTGACTTCTAGCACTCAACCACTTAAACCTCAATAAACAGACAATGAAACTGTATGAGGTCAGAACCATGAGCTGGGTGTTTATCATCAGCCTTTGAAGGCCTTGATAGTTTGCCCAAATTTCCACTGCCCATTAGCCTGTAGTCAGTGTCTGTGCATCGGTTTTGTAGTCTTATCTGGGCTAGCTTTTTATAACATGTCTGTTCTGTGTAATCCCCATCTACAGCAACACTAAACCTTGCCGAAAATGAAAATCCGTTCCGCACACATGTGCGGAACAAAAATCGTTGACAGACTATTTTTATAAAGAAGCAAAATTTCATTTTAATTTTCTACAAATCGTGCACCGCAATTACAATTTGAATCGCTAGCGATAGCTAAAAATTGTCCCCTGATTCCCAATGTGTTCTACGTGCAAGGAGGCACATAGAACATATTGAAACTATGGGGATGAAATAGTAACACAGGTTCCCCTCGCAAATTTGGTTCGTGATAAAATGTGTTCTTTTTGTTGATAGTTTTCAAATGAATAGCTGAGTGTCCTTCTAATAATTGTTAGCTGCGACGAGCATATGTATATGTAGCAATGTCAGTTGGTCGGTTGGTCTGTCACCAACGAGTTTAAAAAACACCATAACTCCTAAAATACTTGATGGAATGACACCATACTTGGTATGCAAGTGTATCTTCATGATGTCTACACTCTCTCAATAGTGCATGTCATTCAGATAATTTTTGTCACATTTATGGACTTGTCACCAACAAGTTTTTTTGTCACCGAGTTTTTTTGTCACCAACGAGTTTAAAAAACACCATAACTCGTAAATACTTGATGGAATGACACCATACTTGGTATGCAAGTGTATCTTTGTGATGTTTACACCCGCTCAATAGTGCATGTCATTCAGATAATTTCTGTCACATTTATGGACTTGTCATCAACGAGTTTTTCTGTCACCAAGTTTTTTTTGTCACCAACTAGTTTAAAAAACACCGTAACTCCTAAAATACTTGATGGAATGACACTATACTTGGTATGCAAGTGTATCTTCATGATGTCTACACCCTCTCAATAGTGCATGTCATTAGGATAATTTCTGTCACATTTATGGACTTGTCACCAACAGGTTTTTTTTGTCACCAACAAGTTTTTTTTGTCACCAACAAGTTTTAAAACACCATTGACGTTGCACGAATCGTCGCAGCTTCGGCACTATGACAGTGCGCTCTAGTTTTTATAGACGTGACGATGTGTAATAAACTCAGAACAACACACGTGTGTGAATGGGTTAATTGATATGGCACTTGTGCCATAGCGGAAGGATAAAACTCTAGGCCTATGGCCTCTCATTCTATCCTTCTGCGCTGGCACTCGTGCTATATTGATTAACCCATTCACACACATGCTATTCTGTGTATATAGACACAGAAAACTTTACTGGAAATCACTGCCAGGATAATTTGAATATTATCTTGATTACTTCCCTATAATTACATACTTGATCCGAGGCCACAAAGTGGTCAGTGTCATAATTGGTCTGTTTTGTTTTTTTCAAAATTATCTCTTGTAACATTTCTGTAAAAGTTTTATGTTGATCTGTGAACCATTAACCCCTTGCATGCTGCTGGCAAATATTCCTGCCGAGGACAAGGAATGGTTGCCAGCGAAATAAGTATAATTGGGGCACTTTTATCCTAATTCTCCCTCTTATATTGGATTATATGTTTGATCAATGATTTCTTGAGTTAAATTTATATGAATTTTTCATCAAATCTAGTCATGGCTGCTTCAAAGCAGCCATAGCTAGATGTTATGAAAAATATTTGACAAACTCAGCGGGTTAAGAGTTAACAGTGGATCGCTTGGCATTGAATACTCATAAATAATTGAAATAATAACTGTATTCCCACCTTTGCAACATCTGTTTCCTTAATTATTCTTTCCATTCCCATGAGCAATTGTGCCATAAATTATTCACAGGTTACAGCAAATTTATTACATTGTATATATATTCCTGTCATGTAAATCAAATGACTTATCATTGCTCATAGGGGATATCTGAATATTTTTAGAAAGTGTAATCAGTTGACCTGATTAATCTCATACTCGATTGATTTATTGGTGTTAAAGCTCACTTTTAGCATCTATGGGTATATCATGACTGCAACATAGATATAAAGTCAAGTTTAGCCAAGCAGAACAAACAAAACAAAGAAACAAAATGCAGTGTCACTTTCAGCATATATGGTTTTATTACTTTCCAAAGTGTGATTTACAGGGATTTCTGGGTTTGATTATAAACGATAACTTAAGTGAATTATGCAATCAGCAGTTGGGTCATGTATCCACGAAGACGCTTTGTCATGGGTGTAATGGGGACTTCATTGTTTTTTATTTTTTAACCCTTTACCTAACATGAAAAGCAGACGACACTTCCCCCCCCCCCCCCAAATTTCTTGAATAACTATTATTTTCATTTTTTGTCTCAAAACATAGGTTATGACCCCTCATTAGAACGAGCTTGATGAGCACGGTCCAATGAGTGGTCATAATCTATGTTTTAGAGAGGAAAAATAAAAAAAATAATGAAAATTAATTGGCGATTTTTTAGAATAGCGCTGGTCGGTTTTGGCCGTTACGTTAGGTAAAGGGTTAAATAATATAATTAAAGTTAATAATGAAAAGTAATAAACAGAGTAATCGCTTGACTGGACTGGTTACGTGAAATAATTCATTTGAGGCGAGGGACTATATTGTAAAACACTTGTGCGCATTCACGCACTCGTGTTTGTACAGCGTCCCTCACCTCTCATGAATTATTTCACGTAACCAGTCCAGTCAAGCGATTACTCTCTATATATTTTGACTGCAGTATAGTTAAAAAGTGAACCTTCTGTGCACTGTTGTCAAAATAGGAAAGTTTTCAGCAGCAAATATTTCCCATAATACAGTTTGATATTTAACCAAATATATCTTGTTTGACAGAGCTCAATACAAGAGAAAAACAGAGTGATTGGAGAAAATTCTGTTGCACTACCAGAGTGCTCGTGGTTAAGTATAGCCAACTGTTGATTCCTCTTCTAGGCACTTCAAAGGAGGACTTCCAATCTAGATATTGGTTGCCAGATACTATTCTACCAGTAACACAGAACTTATTTACCACAGTAAGCAAGCACTGCTGCAGGTTTCAGTATCAAATAGAAGGGGTTTGAGTATTAAACACAAGCTACTGAAGATTGTGCCAGACTTTTTTACAGAAAAATTGAGAATTTCTTTTTTGTTCCCTTTTACCTTCACTTATGACTAGCCCTTTGGAAGGAGCTTAGATCATCTTAACTGGTAGAGGGCTAGATTATGTTAAGTGGTCAGGATTTATTTATCAGTAACTGTGTTGTTACTCTGTGGAAACCTGGGAAGTGTAGCAGTGCTTATTTACTGTGGTAAACAAACTCTGTTTTACTGGTAAAATAGGACATCAATTTTCTTGATCACGTTCAACGAACAACAGTGAAAGATTTCGATGTTTACAAAAAAAATTGTTTATGCCGGGTGATGCATCAATGGTGACAACTCTGGCTGGGTACATAATGGCTGAGATCAGCATCATATCAGTCATCACATCCAAGTTTGTAGTCATATCTGCCAAGCTTTATAATGGGTAAAAATCACATGAAATATAAAACTGTATTCTTTCACACAAACATTGTTTCCAGGTAAAAAATGTGACTTATATACGGACATACACGGTATTTTCAATTCAATGCTCTTATGGCACAAAACCTGTCTAACCCTAAAATACTCCACCACCTATCAGGCTATGTTTAGATTAACAGCGCTGGAATATTTCATTTGGTCGTCGCTGAAATACTGACACATTTCCCATGGGACCCAGGAAGTGAAGGTCAGATACAAGTTTGTTAAAATTAAGCCCCTCAGTTCATATTTGGTCTCAATACAGGAGCCAGAGTTTTATTAACAATATGCTTTAAATTTCTTCTTCAGAACAACCATTAACAATCTTTTAATATTTGGTACATGTATACATCATTGTTACAAGGGTCAGATTCAAGTTTGTTCAAATCAAGTCCATCTGTGAATAATTGGGCTTCCTATATGGTGGCCCAAATTTTAACTTACTGAAAAATGGGGAATAATCTTTAGAAAACTTCTTCTTCAGATCCACCAGTTAGAATCTTTTGATATTTAGTGTGCAGCATCCTTATGGAGGTTAGATCTAATATTGTTCAAACCAAATCCCTGGGTTAATATTAGGGCTCCCTATTGAAGCCTAAATTTTAACTTAGTGCAATATGAGGAATAATCTTTAAAACTCTTCTTCTCCAGAACCACTAGTCAGAATCTTTTGATATATGATATACAGAATGCTTACAGGGTTTCAATTCAAGTTTCTTCAAATCAAGTCCATCGGTAAATATCTGGGCTCTCTTTGGAAGCTCAGATTTTAACATAATGCAATATCGGGATTAATCTTTAACCCTTTATCCAACGAATCGGCCACATCCGCCCATGTAATATGCAAATTCAGCAGCTGAAAAAATACTATATTTTTATACTGTACCAATGACCCAGACATAGCTGGGGCTAACTTTTAAAAATCTAGGGCCAAACACAAATTTTGCCCCCCAATCCCCAAAATTTGCATCTAAAACCGAAAAAATCATGTCCTAAATGGTCCTCCATACTTTCCCTCCACTGCGCATGCGCAGTGTCAAGGAGGTCTCGAAATTGGCGCCAATTATCATTCTTTGTTTGGCCCTTCATCAGTTCACATCTGACTGATATTTGTGCTTGTAAATCTCAGTTTAAATGATGCCAGACACATAAATATTAGAGAAATGGTGGATCTAAAGAGGAAATAGAAGGAGGAGAGGAAAAATGAGTGGCAGGAAATAATCAGGGCTGTAACTTAAAATTTTTTTACGAAATTATGTTATGTTGCCTAATTTCGAGGCATGGGCCTGTTGTTGTCATTCTTGCTATAAAGTTACACTGCTTGTTCAGTGTTTCCTCTCTCCCTTTCCTTTAAGTCCCCCCTTGCTATTCTCCCATGCTTTTGGCATATTTTCTGTAATATTATTACTAAAATTTCTTGGGAGTTTTAGCTGGGTAACAGAATGAATTCTGTTCTTTTCCCCATGTTTACGTCCTCACCCTTGGGTGTTTAGGCGTAGTGTTCTGCATCTACCATCTGATGTTCTGCAGTTTCTTCCCTCGAAGTCTCTGTTTTGCATCAGATAGTGTGTTATTGGTAACTGATTTCGGGCCATGGTTATCAGTGCCTGGAGTCATGTTTCTGGTGTTTTAATATACACTTCCTGTTTACATGGACTTTCTCTGTGGAGGGGGATTTCTTGTCTTTGTATTAGCTTAATCATAACAAGATACATTATTATTATACGTAAGTGTTGCATTAATTTTTTAAAATATTTTTAAAATTTTTGTCCACACTTAGGCTTTTTGGGATCCATTGGGGCTCAACGTTACTTTTCAGAAACTTGGGCTTTTCTGAAAAAATATTTTTTCAAAAAATTTTTTTGATTTCAATTATTTTTTCTATGTTAATGGATCCTGTTATTATGTATCTTTGTTTTCAGGGGTTGGTGCGAGTACTAGGACTTTTTGTATTCTTTTCACAATGAAAGGATATTGTTCAAATTGTAATAAGAGGAAATCTTCCTCTGACTTTCATAATCATTGTATTAATTGTAGTCAGTGTACTCGCACTAACTCCTGTTCAGTATGTGTCAATTGGGATGACAAACATTGGAAACGTGTGTGACGGTATGTTGTTAGCGGGGAAAAGGCCATGCCGGTCCTTTCTCCGCAGAGTCACTCTAGTTTATCAATCTCTATTTCAGAGGAACAAGAACAGGGTGATGTTTCCGCGATGTCTTCCAAGCGTGTGCCTCCGTCGTCACAGTTAAATGAAGGGCTGGCGGCAAAAGTGCTCATGGAAATACGTCAATTGCCTAAGAGGTCCCTAGTAGGATCGACGGCATTGGCGTCCGCTAGCTCGCCCGGTGTAGCGTCCATTCATCGAATGGTTCGGCAGCCGGGTTCGTCCGTTGCGGTCCAGGAAGGAGATTTGGGTGATGCGAGCACTATAATAAGACAAAGTGCACACCCAGTGACGACGGATCAGAGGACAGAACGGAGGAAGCCTATTAGTCCGGTTCCTAGCTCGTCCAGGTCCATCCGGGCTGCGAGCGAGAGAGGTCCCTCTCTCGTACAACAACATCTGGGACCAGATGTTGTGGTACAAAACGTTTCGCATTCGGAGCATACATCCGCCGCTCGGGACGCTCCGTTATATAGACAGTCCGGAGAGACTGTCGATAAGGCTTCCTCATCCTCACGGCAGCGCAAACGACCGCACCTTGGCTACGTGACCACGGATATCCAGCCAGCTTCGCCAATCAGGGATTCCACGGCGACCAGGTCATGCCATCCAGTAGCCAGGGACACGAGGCCTGTAGACTCCGGACGTTCGCATAAGAGAAGTATGCAGGAGTCAACGTACACGGAGCTTCCAGTGGCAAAGCAGGCCTCAGTGATGGACGTGCTATCCCAAATAGCACAACTTATCGCAGCATCCCAGCAAACGACAGAATCTCTGTCGGATCAGGAATTATCCAACGACGCTGGGTCGGTACGCTCCGCTGAAGCATCAGGTACGGACGACCGAGAACTTCATAGGGTCCGACAGGATGGCGAAAGGGATTCGGAGGATTTGGATCTTTCCCTTTCGGAACAACATAAAGCTGCCGTAGATTTCATCCGGCATTATCTTCCAGAGGTTGTTCCGTTGGACCAGAATGCTGCAATGCCGGATAAGAGACTGATAGCGTCATTGGACACAGAATTTTTTGATCGGTTCAGGGACATCGTCCCTGAGTTTCCGACACAGTCCAATAATGTCACAAGAACATTCGAATTATTGAACGACGCTATATATAAGCTTGCTACCAAAACAGGCAAGTCTGGTTTCTTGTCCGCAAATGCTCTAAATCTGCCTTTCATCAATTCAAGGAATAAATTCGAAACGGCAGGACAGGGCATACCGAGAGTTCCTCTGCGTCTAGACGACGAGGCTGAAGACTTGGAATTGTCTGTACCGTCTATGTCAATTCCAACCACGACGTTGAAAACGACAATAATGTCTAACAGAGTTAGCTTAGACGCTTTATCATACGCAGACCACCTTACTAAGGCGTTATCATTACGTCTTCAAGGGAAAGAATTCCAGGATACAATCCTCATTAAGACTTCTTTCAAGGGCAGTAGCTTATTCCACATATAACTCCGCCCTTTCAGTGGCAAACCTGGAGTTAGTTAGACGTGACGCAGCCCTAGCTACATCCTCGCGCGTGGATAGTAAGGTGAAGAACTCTCTCAGAGTCGCTTCGGTCTCCGGAGAGCTTCTCTTCGACGGCAAGCTTTCAGCAATCTATGATAAGATAACTAAGAAAGCTTCGGATTCTCTGCTATTCAAATCCACTTCCAAAAAGTCGGATACAGCAGAAAAGAGTAAGGCAGGCACTTCTGGGACAAGTACACCCAAGAGAAGTTCCTATAGAGGTTCTTATTATACGTCCTCTAGGTCTTATTCTAGACACCGTCAAGGCAGCGACTCACGTGCGGGATGTTATTCGACGGGACGAGGTGTGGGTCGTGGAGGACGTTTCTCCTTCCGCAAGCCTTGCAGGTCCAGGAGGTGATAGTTTGAACCTCTATCGTGTTCCGGTAGGTGGAAGATTATCGAGTTTTATAAATGAGTGGGCGTCAATTACGGACGACCCCTGGGTCCGAGGGGTAATTTCGGAAGGACTAAGAATATCCTTCAAACGAAAGCCTCCATTAACTCGAAGTCCAAAATGGACTCAGCTTCCGTCAAATCCGCAGAAAAGAGATGCTCTTTTATCAGAAGTACAGTCTCTTCTGATGAAGAACGCGGTAGAGGTCGTAGAAGACCAGGAATCACCAGGTTTCTACAGCCATCTGTTTCTGGTTCCAAAACCAGACAGCTCGTTCCGTCCAGTCATAGATCTGACCTGGATAAACAAGCTGATCGTCGCTCCGAAGTTCTATATGGAGACAATTCGATCAGTCAGAGCGAGTATTCGGGTGAACGACTATGCTACAAGCATAGATCTCAAAGATGCGTACTTTCACGTCATGGTACATCCGACATTCAGAAAGTATCTACGCTTCGCAGTCCTAGGAGTTGTATATCAGTTCCGAGCGATGTGCTTCGGTTTGAACCTAGCGCCCTGGGCTTTCACTTGAATAATGAACTCGGTAATGATACATTTCCGAGCTCATTCGTCTGCGGTAACATCGGCCTACCTGGTCGACATTCTTCAGAGGTACGGCAACGAGTTAACGCTTCAGAACGATGTGCAGAATCTGCTTCTATTACTCCGACGTCTCGGTTTTATAATAAATGAGGAGAAGTCGGATCTGGTGCCGTCCAAGTCATTCACTCATCTGGGAATGAGCTACGAGACGCACAACAATCTCGTTCGTCTGCCGTTAACCAGAGCGAAATTAATCAGTTGTTACGCTCGCTATTGTCTTCACTCAGACAAAGTCACAGCGAGAGAGTTCATGAGACTGATAGGTCTGTGCGGAGCCGCTGCGGATCTCATTCCGATGGGACAGTTTCTTGACTCAGAATTGGAGTGTAAAGATTCATTCGCTCAATATAAACGTTCTCTTGTCAAATCAAGTGAAACAAGAGATTCAGACTTGGGCAAACATTCAGTGGTTGACTCAGGGAGTTCCACTGCAGTTGCCGGATCCGAGTTTTACGATTATGACGGATGCCAATCAAACAGGTTGGGGTGCAACATTGATCCCAACGGATTCGAAGTGCCAGGGTCTTTGGGATCCGCAGTTTCTAGGCAAGCACATAAACATCAAGGAAATGATGTCAATTTGGCTTGCACTACGTTATTGGATGAACATTATTCAGAAAGCACATGTCCAAATCCTGTCCGACAATAGTAGCATATATCCGGAACCAGGAAGGCACTCATTCCGTTCCGTTATTCAATTTAACAGAAAGAATCCTTCTGTTTGTTCTAGAACACTAAGTTCTGCTTTCGGTCCGTCATATTCCGGGTCGTCTGAATGTATTAGCAGACTCCCTTTCACGGAAGGGTCGCTTGTTGCCGTCAGAATGGACTCTCAACAAACAGGTATTCAATCAGATTTGCTACCAATGGGAGCGGCCAATGATAGACTTATTTGCGACACAACTCAATCAGTTGCAGACGTATATGTCACCATGTCCGGATCCCCGAGCATATGCAGTAGACGCTCTATCGATCTCGTGGGACGGAATGATAGGATATGCTTATCCTCCAGCGCCGTTGATTCAGCAAATATTGCTAAAGATAAAACAATCACAATGCAAAATTCTGTTGGTAGCATCTCTGTCTCCACAGAGACCGTGGATAAATCTACTCAGGTGTCTGCTGTGGGACTTAACGCGAAAACTTCCTCCACGAGAGGATCTTCTTTCGCAGGGGAAATCGCGTCAACTTCATCACAACCCGCAAGGTCTCAACCTTCACGTATTTCCGTTGTGCGGTCCTTCTTGCCCGGCGAGCATTTTACAGGACGAGCAGTGGACGCGATTTCTAGCTGTAGGAGGACCTTCTCTTTGCTAAACTATGCGGCTAAGTGGAAGGTCTTTTGTCGTTGGTGTAGGGATCATTCTGTTGATATTTTTGATCCCTCCATACCAGACATTGCAAACTTTCTAGTATACTTGTTTGACGAGATCAAACTGCAGCCTGTTACTATTAAAGGTTATAGGTCTATGTTATCTGATACCTTTGCACCCCATGATAGTTTACAAATTGGATCTAATGTCTCTTTATCTAAATTAGTTAGAAACTTCGCGATAAATAGACCTAGAACCCTTAGATTAATTCCTAATGGAATTTAGCTTGGGTTCTAAACTAAAAGAAAAGCCATTTGAGTCTCTTGAGACAGTAGATTTCAAATTCTTGTCTTATAAGACAGCATTTCTCTTAGCTTTCTCTTCTGCTAGAAGAGTCGGTGAGCTTCATGCACTATCGGTGGACGATTCTCACTATCGTAGTGTCGGGAACACTATTACCTTTACTACTAATGTTGGATTTTTGGCTAAGAATCAGGCTCCTAATAAATATCCGGAACCTATTGTTATTAAGGCCATTCCATTTCAGACGGGCATAGGCCTTTACTCTGTCCGGTTAGACCTTTACGTATTTATAAACAAAGATCTCAGTTTATCAGAAAGGGACGAAAACGCTTCTTTCTGTCTCTGATGCCTAATAGAAAGGACATTGCGGTCCATTCTATTGCTAGATGGATTCAATTAACTATCCGTACTGCTTATGATAATCTATCTTCAACTCAGCAGTCTGTGCGTAAGATTTCGGCTCATGAAGTATGAGTTCTTTCTACATCTTGGGCTTACGCAAATAGTGTTGCTATTACAGATTTAATGAAGACTGCATATTGGTCTCAGCCATCCACATTCACGAATTTTTATCTCAGAAATACTGAGTCCATTTCTGGAGACCTGCATTGTTTAGGTCCGTTATCTGTTGCTCAGAATGTCGTCCACTAAACAGTTGCCACTATAGTTAAGCAGGCTTTCTGTTTCGGCAGTGACTCCGTCCTGCTGCCCTCTTCGCTCTGGGCTATTTGACCCAGGGCAAGGGGAAGGGGGGGGGGGGGGCGGGGAGGGTGTTCCCTTAGGTCACCCGCTTTATAGTGAAAAGCAAGGGGATACCTTCTCCAGAGACAGTAATTCGGAGTCGTTACCGGGATGGTTTTAAAGTGTAAAGTTAATGTTTTTAAATTCATTCATGTCATATTTTTAAAGTGTAGCTCGGTGTGAAGCATTTGTATATGTCACGTGTCAAACGGGCGTTAATATACAATCCTCGGACACTTTTAAAAGAGTATAAAGAGTCTCAATTCTCTGGACTAACTTTATTTATTGGCTTTAAAAATAATTAGTATAAAGGGTTATACTGGATGTTAATGGAGAACATGAATGTTATTATGCTCAATTATGGAGGGTGTTGTGTCTTTCTAATTTATCATAAAATAAGAAAGATACATGTAAAGCCTAATACTCCTTTTCTCCTCGAGGGGATGACTCTATTTTATATAGTTTCGCTTATTGGATTTTCCTCTATGTCCTAGGCCCTCCAGCCTTTTTACTATTCAGCTATGTCTGGGTCATTGGTACAGTTTAAAAATGTTAAAAAATTTATAGTAATTTATATATTTTTTATACTTACCAATGACCCAGAAGGGGATGGCCCTCCCAGGAGTTGGGAACTCATACCTCCCCGCTGAGTACATAGCGCTGACCAGGCACTGCTTGTAAGAATGATAATTGTCGCCAATTTCGAGACCTCCTTGACACTGCGCATGCGCAGTGGAGGGAAGGTATGGAGAACCATTTAGGACATGATTTTTTCAGTTTTAGATGCAAATTTGGGGGATTGGGGGGTAAAATTTGTGTTTGGCCCTAGATTTTTAATAGTTAGCACCAGCTATGTCTGGGTCATTGGTAAGTATAAAAAATATATAAATTACTATAAATTTTTTAACTTTTCAAAAAATTTCAACAAAACAATATCATTTGACCCTTCTTTGGAACGAGCTCATCGAGCTCGTTAAAAAGGAGGGGTTACATGATATGGTTATGTTGAATTTTTGTGAAAAAAATTTAAAAATGATATTTAAAATGATAAATTTTGATATTGTCTGCATTGGGTAAAGGGTTAAGTATCTTCTTCTTCAGATAAACCAGTCAGAATATTTTGATATAAGATGTACCGCATCCTTATGGGAGAGGGGGGAGCGTGGACCAGTTTGTTCAAATCAAGACCTTTTAAAAATATTTGGACACCCTATTGCAGCACAAATTTTTACTTGCTGCAATATGAGGAATATTCCCCCTCAGCCGGAATCCCGGGAAGTGAAGCAGTGCTTGTTTACTGTGGTAAGCAAGCTCTGTTTCACTGGTTAAATAGGACCCAGTCACTAATGCTTGGGGTGCAAGTCCTCTAAAATAGGCATCATGGGGTATAAACAATTGACTGACCTTGACTTTATTACCATGTTGTGGTCCTGATGAGCCTTCTGCAGAAGTATGTGACCTTAAACACCAATAATAAATAAATAATGGGGAATATTCTTTACAAATTTTCTTCTCATGAACCCCCAATCAGAATCTTTTGATATATGGTATGCACCTTTCTTTGGGTAGTCAGATTCACGTTCGGAAAAATCAAGTCCCTGGGTTAATATTTGGAGCCCAAATGTTAACTTAGTCCAATATGAGGAATAATCTTTATAAATTTTCCTAAACCACTAGTAAAAATCTTTTGATATATGGTATACAGTACTCCTTGATTAATATTTAGGCTCTCTATTGTAACCCCAAATCTTTACTTGGTGCAATATGGGGAATATTCTTTAAAAATCTTCTTTTCACGAACCCCCAGTTAGAATCTTTTGATATGTGGTATACACCACCCTTAGGGGAGTCAGATTTAAGTTTGTTAAAATCAAGTCCCTGGGTTCATATTTGGACTCCCTATTGGAGCCCGAGTTTTAAGGTAGTCCGATGCGAGTAATAATCTTTAAATATCTGCTTATTATGATACAATCAGAATCTTTTGTATTTGGTATACAGCCTTTTCAGAGAGTTTGATTCACTTTGTTCACATAAAGTCCCTGGGTTGATATTTGTGTTCTCTGTAGTGCTAAATTGGTAATATTCTCAAAATCTTCTCCTGACCCACCACTCCGGAGTCCTAATTTTAACTTGGTGCAAAAGAACAATATTCTTTGAAATCTTCTTGAGAACCACTATTCAAAATGTTTTGGTACTTGGTATACAACACCCAAGCCAGGTCCCGATTCAAGTTTGTTTAAATTAAGTCCCTGGATTCATATTTGGGCTCCCTATAGGGGAGGGGAGCCCAGATTTTAACTTAGTGTAATATAAAGAATAATCTTTAAAAAATCTCCTTCTTCAGATTCATCACTCAGAATCTATTGATACTTGGTATATGGCATCCTGAGGATGGAGGGCAAGGGCTCACATTCAAGTTTGTTCAAATTAAGTCCCAAGTTTGCTGGAAATATGGGCATTATTTTTATGATAGCATCCCAATACCAGAAGAAAATCATTCGCCATGGACAACAGAGTTGTAAATAATTATACCCCCACAGAGAAGTGGGGTATATAAAAGTCAATGGCCTGTCCATCCATGTGTCCAAACTTGTGTGTACAACAACTCCTACATTATTGAACTGATTTTGATGAAACTTCTCGGACATTATGACTGGCAAGTGAACATGTGCATATTCAAAAGTTTTTCATCTCCAACATTTTGAACAAGGTTATCTCCCCAGAACTTAGATTTATTAATGAGATTCTTGTGTGTGCAACTCCTCCTACATTATTGAACCAATTTCAATTAAACTTATCAAACATTATGGCTAGTAAGTGAGCATGCGCATGTTCTAAAACTTTTCATTTGTGACAATTTTAACCAGGTTATCTCCCCTAAACTTAAATTTATTATGGATTTTCAAATTAGATTCTTGTTGGCGCAACTCCCACATTATTGAATCTATTTTGATGAAACTTCTCAAATGTTATGACTAGGAAGTGAACATGCGCACATATTCCAGAATTATTCATCTGCGACAATTTTAAACAGGTTATCTCCCCTGAACTTAGATTTATTATGGATTTTCAAATGAGATTCTTGTGTGGGCAACTTCTATATTATTGAACCGATTTTGTTGAAACTTTTCAAACATTATGACCAACAAGTGGACATGCACATATTCTAAACTTTTTCATCTGCACCAATTTTAACCAGGTAATCTCCCATGAACATAGATTTTTTATGGGTTTTATTATTGATTTTTTCAACCTCAACATTCAGAGGTGCATTCTAGTAAGCCAGAAGTGGGGGTATTAATCACCTTCAATGATAGTTCTAGTTAAATAACTTAATTCCCCTGTGGTGTTGACTAGGCATAGATGCTAATCAAATCCTTCTTGATAAACAACTTTGTTCAGGTGAGCACCTCAGGCCCATGGGGCCTCTTGTTTTAAATGGTTATGTGGTTATGTTAGATTTATGTATGTAAGCATTTGCATCATGGGACAACTTTACACAACATCCTGAAATAATGTTTTACAGCATCTTGAAATTAAGATACCTATGCGAAAAACGTTTATGGGAGGAGTGATGAACAACAAAAAAATATTTTCAATTTTTTAGCTCCAATACTGTTAAGTGGGTGTATCTCATTTCAGGGTGTGGAAGGATTGGAAGGAAAATTACATGAAGACTTTTATAAGTTATTAAAAGCAGTTAAAGAGGAAGAAACAAGGAAGCTGTCTATTCAGTTAGAGAATAATATGGAAGAGAAAGGTAAATTCTTTTTTTTTAATGGGGTGAATGATTTAAAAACTAGGTTTCTTTTATAGACCAGAAGAAAGGTACATATGCACATCCTATACAGTGGAGCCCACTTAATTGGATATCTCTTTACTGAATAACCCTGTTAATTGAATATGATTTCCCAACACAAAACCGATTGCGATACCTCCAGTACAAATTTCATCTGTTAATTGAATATTGGTTACAGAGTAAACTCCTGTTAATCGAATAAAAAAAATATTGTAACTTGTTGAGAAATTTACCTGACTCTTCCCAGTTTTTCTTTGTTTATAAACCTGTTTGGCCTCAGCACATCCAATACAGGCATTTAATCTATTATATCTTGTTTGACAGAGCTCCATAATAGAATAAAAGCTAAGTTTATCTCCAGAATACAGGAAAGTGAAATGATTCATGTTAATTGAATAATTTTCATTGACAAAGTGGCTATTCAATTAACAGGGTTCCACTGTACCAAAATGAAAGATTATTTGCATAAAACCACTTGAATGCTTGTCTACTGTTGTCAGTGATTCCTGAAAGTCTGCTGCCACATTTTTGTGAGAACTGCAAACGGAGGCAAATTATATCAAAATCTTCTTTGGCTAAAGTTACCCCAATTATCCCAAGAACAAAGCTGGTACTTCAGATCAGTTTATTTACTAAAAGCAGGCAGGCATGAAGAAATCTTCAAAATCTAAAACTTATTTTGAGGAGCGTGGTGGCTCAGTGGTAGACTTTTGAACTTCTGTGCTAGAGGTCCCGAGTTCGATCCCCATCTGGGATGACCCACGTTGTGTCCTTAGGCAAGGCACTTTATCCTGGTTGCCTACATGGAGGCACGATGACGCCGTATACTAAGGTGTACTTCATGTTTGTGGTGCCCATGTCTTCAGCCACTGTAACCCTGCTTGAGTGGAGCTTGAACAGAGTTAGAATGTTGAGGAACTGACAGTTGCTCATCGATGCTCGGCGGTTCTCTTCGGGTAATCCAGCTTCCTCCACCCGTAAAACTGTCATGGTCATGATAAGCCATTGTGCATAAGTATGTGACCTTAAACACCAATAAATAAATAAACAAAATTATTTTGATGGGACATGCAAGTTTGTTGTTTATTTATGTCTTGTTGAGAGTTCCCTTATATACTGAATATGACCAAAACTGACCAGATCTGACCGAATACAACCACCTCATCTATATGTAATATATCTTGATAAAAACCATTATCATGCTAATTACTGGTTCTAAACTCATAATCAATCCCACAACACCTCTAAATTGGAACATTGATGCTGTGATGGTAACAGTCACATGAACCTATCACTAGGAGTGTATTCTTCTATCAGACTTTTGTATTTTAAAATGGAAACAGACTTTCCAATGCAGTAAATAATAATTGTTATTAACCCTTTACACAACGCAGATGATATCAGAATTTATTATTTTAAATATTTTTTTTAAATTTTTCAAAAATTTTCAAAATTTTTGAAAAATAATATTTTTTCTACTGCTGAATTTGCATATTACGCGGGCGGATGCGCCCGATTCGTTGGGTAAAGGGTTAAGGCCTAAAAATGTTAAAAATCCATTTCTCAGGCCCTCCTGCATGGTCCTTTTGGTTGCCACCTTTCTCTTTATAATCAATACAAACTTAAAAAATAAAAATTAAATGGTTTATGTCGGATATTTTACCCAAGTTAATATAATAAAATTGATAAATTTGTCCCTTGAGTGCAACAAGGCTTTGTAATGCTTTAGCATTGCAAACCTTCTTGCACTCAAGGGATGAAATACATCACCACCAATGCTATTCCACAGATTATGAGGCCTAAAACATAAAACAAACCAAATAAATAATTACAAAAATAAATGTCTGCCCACATGCAGCTTTACAAAAAAATGGCTTGAAAAACAGAAGATCTACTTTGTGTGGCTTGAAATATACACATAAATAATTTTCCCGATATTAGATTTGGTGAATACATTCAGAATTGGTGCATTTCAGTGAGACTCGGTGTTCAGGTAGACTGTGGTTAAGGTCAAAGGTGATATTTTTTTACAATGACCATAATATACACACATGACGAAGCGAGCTGGTTCAAAGATCAAAATCATAAATAGTTGTTATGTGGGCTGAAATGGCCATTTTGCTCAACAAGGTGGCGTGAAATGTCTACAGGCCAAAATATGCAGTTACCCTATTTTATTGTGTTTTATTCTGCTGAAGGGGTGTGTGGGGCATGTGTTCTCTATCAGGGTGGGAGTATTCTACTAGTGAAATAAAACATTTTTACCACAGTAAACCAGGCCTTGCAAAGCTGACTCAAATTTCAAAGGACATTCAGTCTTATAAAAATTGGAATATTATCAGACAGGGAGGGGTATGTGGGGCATATGTTCTCCATCGCCTTGTGAAGCTGACTCAACTTTCAAAGAACATTCGTTCTTGTAAAAATTAGAATATTATCAGTCCTACAAAGAGAGGTGTGTGGGGCATATGTTCTCCATTAGGGTGGGAGTATTTTTCCAGTGAAACAGAGCTTGTTTACCACAGCAAACAAGGTCTTGTGAAGCTGACTTAACTTTCAAAGGACATTCAGTCTTTTAAAAATTAAAATGTTATTAGATAGGGAGAGAATTTACCAGTCTGCACAAAACTGAAGCAGCAGCACTCCAAACATGGTTATTTTTTTTTTAATTGGCAGAAAGGGCAACTGCCCCACACTTGAATTGGCAGCCATGACAAAAGTTGTTTTACTGTGCCTTTTTGACTAGGTGCAGGTCACACTCTCTACCAATACTATACTCTGAAAAATAAAACAGGTAATATAACTAGGCCTTTTTACAACATGCACCTTGTATATCTCAGATCCCCCTCCGGCCTCAAGCATTTAGTTTTATTCCTCTGAAGGAATAAATGTGGCTACTATAACGTATAAACTGCATAATACAACAATCAGTGGACACCTTATCCACCAGACGCAACAGTTAATAAATAGAGGATTTCTAGTGTTTTTGAGTGGATACCAAAAATTATCTCATAAATGACAGAGACAAATGGTTATTTTTCATGAGCGCTTTCGGTATCCACTTAAAAACACAAGAATTTTTTTATTATACACTTTTTATAAGAATCTGATTATTCCCATCGATAATTCCACTTGTTTCAATCTTGAATTGATGCATGAAAGTAAACAGTTGATGTGCATTGATACACAAAAGTCATTTGATTGATACTTGGAACAGGTAGCATCTTGCGATCCCATTTAGCTGGCAGGTTTCGTGCATCAATTCAAGGTGAATATGTGTTGAATTATTGCTGAAAATGATCGGTATCAACTCAAAAACACTAGATTTTTTTTCATTTTATGTTTTTAGAACAAATTGATTATTTCCAGTGATAGTTTGACTCGTATTCACCTTGAAGTGATGTTTTGAAAGCCACCATTTTGATTGATAACGTGAATGTGAAAATTCCTATTTCTTCACAGTGGGTGATTCGATTTCTATCTTTCTGCAATTTTTTCAAAAATCTATTGCGTTTAGTGTATAATAAATAATTCCTCTCAGTGCTAGGTGAATATCATATACACCTTTGAATCTGATAAAAATAACGGATATCTATCCACCCCAAAAGGCAGATAATTGACCACAACAGTAAGCAAACACTTTATCCGCCAAAGTTGGAAATGTATCCATTAGTATCAGTATAAATGGGACAGTGATTGACAGCAGCCCACCACCTTCAGTGACACCACCGAAGAGATTGAAAAATTTGAAACTGGTCTGGTAACGAATTATTGAATCTCACCTCTCTAGAGTACACTTCTACCTTTATTTCATGGGATCAGGTCACAGTTGTCTGGGGAGCACTTGTCCATACACCCACTGCTTTGCTTACGAGGACTCCAGTGGGGTTGGAAAGGTAATTGCATTAGACATCGGCCTGTCGAGTAACATGCGCTAAACAATTGGTAATAATTGGATTGTTGTTGTTTGAATTCAGAGAAAAAAAAGTTTCTGAAGTTGATCAGGTGAGTTTATTACCACTGTGAGTAATTAAGCTTTATTAACTTGTGGAGTGCTAAATTATTTTTAATCATCAAAATTTTTTCATTTTTCAGAAATCTTTGCCTTGTTACAATTGCCTACAGGCACTCTGTCATAAATTGTAACAAGGAAAATCCAGTCAGACTAAATAATTTTGATTCAAAGATAATATGGACACCCACAAAGTTTGAAGTTGCAGTATCTGCACTCAACCAATTAGTTATTTATTTATTGGTGTTTAAGGTCACATACGTATGCACAATGGCTAATCGTGACCATGACAGTTTTACGGGTGAAGGAAGCCAGAGTACGCAGAGAGAACCACCGTGCAAATGACGAGCAACTGTCAGTTCCTCAACATTCTAACTGTCCATGCTCCGCTCAAGCAGGGTTACAGTGGTTGAAAACATGCACCATCGACATGCAGTACACCTTAGTACACGGCATCACCGTGCCTCCATGTAGGCAACAGGGATAAAGTGCCTCGCCCAATGACACAACACGGGTTCCCAGATGGGGATCGAACTTGGGACCTCTAGCATAGAAGTCCAACAATCTACCACTGAGCCACCACGCTCCCATTCAACCAATAAGTAGGCTTAAAGACAGTTGGTTTTTTTTTATCTGTTCAATGCATTTAATAATGTAATTTAGTTTAAACTACATTTATTTGGATATTATATTAGATGTATACAATACGGAATATAAAAGTCACAAAACCAAAACTATAACAATTTAACTGCATGCATGAGATGACAAAAGAGATAATGGAGAAAATGTGGTCACAGATTTGCATTTCTCAAGAAAATAATTACTGGTTCTTGCTCCCAGCTTGAAATAGCCAAATGAGAGAAGGATGAAACAAAAAAGGAAAAACACAGAGTGGTAGAAAGATTGCTGGAAGACAACTTTACGAAAATTAAAAAATCAATGAGAGCTTGATTGGTAAGATCTTGTGCTCTGAGTCTAACTCAAGTCACCATTCATCAAAGTTGGGCAAAAAGAAAAACAAAAAGGGTAAAGTCAAGAAATTCGTACATGATTACCTTCAAAGCTTTTCAGAATAATGGAAACCTCGACCATTTTACAGTGGTCCAAATTGTGCACAGCCCAAATATATCATTTTAGGTTGAGACTGCGTTGTAGTAGCCATAACTCTCTCACTTGTGCGATAATCATTTACAACCATGTTGCAAGTGCAAGACACCAGAACACTATTGTGTAGTGTTTTCAGTTGTGTTCAGTAATACACTTATCTTACTCCCATATGCAAGGGATATATCCACACTACTTTTTTGTTCAGAATTCTTGAGTAATGAGGAGAGTCGCCATATTTTCGAAGTGGTACACAAGTTTATCTTAGCAAGAAGATGTTTCTGATGAACTGAACGAAAATGAAACCTACATGTGAAATATCACCAACTGTGTTTAACTGGCCTCTTCTACTCCCACCTCCAACACAAAATTTCCTTTTTTGGGCTCAGTTTCATTGAGGTTATATATGCCGGACTGTATGCCAAATGCAGATTTTCTAAAATGCAAAGGTAATGCATCATGTATTCAAGGTGACTCCCCCCTTTTTAGTCCCCTACGGGAACCGTAAGGGGACTATAGGATTGCACTCCGTCCGTCCATCCATCTGTCCATCTGACTGTTTTTTATGTTACCACCTCTCCCTCCAACATGTTTTAAGCTACACCTTTCATATTTGGTACATGGATAAATGGTTCTGAGGGGATGATGCACACTCAAAATTTTTTTTCAAAATCCAAGATGCCGGAATGGCGGCCATTTTTGTTTTTTTTAGGCTTTTTTTTATCTATTTTCATGTTACCACCCCAGCCACCAACATAGTTCAAGCTACACTTTGCATATTTGGCACATGGATAGAGGGTTGGGAGGGGACGATGCATGTTCAATATTTTTTCTTCAAAATCCAAGATGGCAGCATGGCGGCCATTTTTGTTGTGTTTTTTTAAGCTTTTTTCTCTATTTTATGTTACCACCCCTCACTCCAACATGGTTCAAGCTACACTTTTTATATCTGGCACATGGATAGAGGGTTGTAATGGGATGTTGCACGTTCAATATTTTTTTTTCAAAATTCAAGATGGCGCCATGGCACTATTTCTGTTGTGTTTTTTAAGCTTTTTTCTCTATTTTATGTTACCACTGCTCTCTCCAACATGGTTCAAGCTACACTTTTCATATATGGTACATGGATAAAGAGGTTGTGAGGGGATTATGCACGCTCAATATTTTTTTTTCAAAATCTAACATCTGTCTGTCTGTCCGTCTGTCTGTCTGTTTTTATGTTACCACCTCTCCCTCCAACATGCTTCAAGCTACACCTTTCATATTTGGTGCATGGGTACATGGTTCTGAGGGGTTGATGCACAGTCAATATTTATTTTTCAAAATCCAAGATGGCAGAATGACGGCCATTTTTGTTGTGTTTTTTAAGTTTTTTTCTCTATTTTATGTTACCAACCCTCCCTCCAACATGGTTCAAGCTACGCCTTTCATATATGGTACATGGATAAAGGGTTGTGAGGAGATTATGCACGCTCAATATTTTTTTTTCAAAATCCAAGATGCCTATATACTGTAGTGTCTTCTGTGACAAAAACATCTTATGTCACAAAAGCACCGTAGGGGACTAATACCACCTCGGTGGTCAAACACTTGTTCTTCTTTGTTAGCTTCTCTATTCTTCTCTCCTTCACATGTTAAGTTTAAATAATCTCATATGTTGTTGTCTTGTGGTGTGAGTACCATTCCCCCATTTTGCATTTGTGGGGTGTGGTGTTCTGGCTTGGGACTCAGCATCGATGGCTGATTTTAAAATCAGTTGATTGTGATTTATAAGTGTGGGTTTCAGCCTCCAGTGATATATGTGTTTATCTTCTTATCTATACCACCTAGATGAGCTAACTTATACAGGTGCTAGGGAGACGACTTACATAAGCTATTATCTTTCTGTTGAATCCCTCCTTTCCTTAGCAATTTGACCAACATTATACTTGTTATATTGTATACTTCTGTAACTTGATTTGGTATGTTTTATATTTTCCTTTGTGACATTTATTTTATGTATTGTATACATTCAGCAGTGCAGTTTCTCAAAATGAAAAACTGATTACTTCTTCCTTCATTATTTTTTGAGTTGTCTCAATGGATCACCTTGCAAGGTATTCTTCTCCACATTATTCTTAAAAAAAAACTCATGCGATACGCATATCAAATATATTTCACCCACAGTTGCATTGTTACAAAATAAAAAAAATTGTGATGAAAGAAAATGGTGCATACTTTCACATAACTAACTTCCAATACTCAACCTTGTGAAAATTTTTTTCATATCTGTTTCTTGTTTAAACTGTATGTTTAGTGTTTACAGTATGTTTGTAAATAGAACACAGTTAATAATATCATCCCAACAGTTTTTCTTTTTTATCTTAACCCTTTACCCAACGAATCGGCTACATCCACCCACATAAATATGCAAATTCAGCAGTTGAAAAAAATATTATTTTTCAAAATATTTCAACAAAACCATATCGAGTGACCCCTCTTTGGAATGAGCTCATTCCAATGAGGGGTCACCTGATATGGTTTGGTTGAAATTTTTTGAAAATTTAAAAAAAATTATATTTAAAATAATACATTTTGATATCGTCTGCTCTGTTTAATTTTTCCTGACAGCAGTTTGTTGAATAATCATGTCTGTGAGTGGGTTCACTATAGACTTCACTGCAACATTCACATCAAAACATCCAGTACCACCTCCCACCATCGCCTCCTCCCCTCCTCATTTCTCCCCTCCTCCCCCCACACACATGCACACCAAGTGATATCTAACATTATAACATGTGTGGGACCAATAAAATCTATAAATCTATGCAAAATAACCATAAGGCTTAAAAAAGTTAAAAATCTGTTTCGCAGACCCTCCTGCATGATCCTTATGGCTGCTGCATGCTCTCTTTTTATAACCAATGCAAACTTTAAAAAAATAAAAATTAAATGGTTTAAGTCTGATATTTTACCCAAGTTAATAAACCTGATAAATTTGTCCTTATGTGCAACAAGGCTTTGCAATGCTTTCGCATTTATTATTTATTTATTGGTGTTTAAGGTCACATATTTCTATATAATGGCTAATTATGACCACGACAGTTTTACAGGTGGAGGAAACCAGAGTACCTGAAGAGAACCACCATGCAACAGCGAGTAACTATCAGCTCTCCAACAAGCAGGGTTAGCATTGGTTGAAGACATGTGCACCATCGACATGCAGTATGCTTTAGTACACAGCTCCACCATCCCCCCACGTGGGTAATGGGGGTGAAGTGTCTTGCCCAAGGACACAATGTAGTTGCTGCAAGTGGGTTTCGAACCAAGGACCTCTCAGCTTGTAGCCTGCACCTCTACCTACTGAGCCACTGTGTCCCCATGCTTTAGCATTGCAAAGCCTTCTTACACTCTAGGGACGAAATACACCACCACCCATGCTGTCCTGTAGATTATGAGGCCTAAAACATAAAAAAAAGTAAAACAAAACAAAAATATGAAGTTTTGATGGCAAAGAAATAATTACAAAACTAAAAAATAAAATAAAAAAACACCCGCCCACATGCAATTTTACAATAAAAGCCCTGAGAAACAGACGATCTACTTTGTTGTGCCAAAATAATATTTTTTTTGTATATGTGTCTGAATCAGGTAATGGAGATACACAGTTTAACAAGACCTGTGAGGAGGAGAAGATAGAGAAGTTAGAGGAAGAACTGAGTGAAGTAACAAAGACCTTACATTTAGAGAGGGAGAATATGGATGGAAAGATAGAAAAAGAAAGGCAAAACTTAGAGGAGACCTTGGCTGAATCATTACGAGAAGAGCTAAATGTAAGTGAAAAAATATATTCTCTTGGTTTGAATTTGAGTAGTTTTTTTTTTTTAATCTAGTATTTATTTATTTATTTATTGGTGTTTAAGGTCATATACTTATGCACAATGGCTAATCATGACCGTGACAGTTTTACGGGTGGAGGAAGCCGGAGTACCCGGAGAGAACCACCGAGCAACGACGAGCAGCTGCCAGCTCTCCAACATCGTAACTCCACACTGCAGCACAGGCAGGGTTAGATTGGTTGAAGACATGCGTACCATCGACGCGCAGTACGCCTTAGTACACGGCGTCATCGTGCTCCCATGTGGACAATCGGGGTTAAGTGCCTTGCCCAAGGACACAACGCGGTTGCCGCAGGTGGGATTCGAACCGAGGACCTCTCGGCTTGCAGCCTGCATCCCTACCTACTGAGCCACCGCGCCCCCTTTTTAATCTAGTAAAGAAAGTTCTTTGGTATTCCACATTTTTAGCTATTTTAGAAGAAAAATTGAATTTTTCCAGTTTTACTCACTGATTTATCAGCATTTAACCAACGTAACGGTCAAAACCGGCCAGCGCTATTCTCAAAAATTGCCAATTAATTTTCATTATTTTTTTCATTCGTTGAGCTCGTTCCAATGAAGGGTCGTAACCTATGTTTTTGAGACAAAAAATGAAAAAAATGAGTTATTCGAGAATTTTTTTTGCATGTGTCGTCTGCTTTTCATGTTAGGTAAAGGGTTAATCAACTTTTGGAAAAAAAAGTTTGCTTAATGTTCAGAGGACAAAAATCAACAATTCTGTTGTATCACAAAATGGCAAGGAATGCTATTTCCTTCTTGTTTTTGTCAAGTAATATGTGTTGGGCCCCACAAAGTAGATCTTCTGTTCCTCAAGCCATTTTTGTAAAACTGCACGTGGGTGGGCATTTTTTTATTTTTGTAATTATTTCTTTGCCACCAAAAGTTCATGTTCTTGGTTCGTTTTTTGCTTTAGGTCTCATAATCTACAGAATAGCATAGGGGTGATGTATTTTGTCCCTTGAGTGCTAAAGCATTGCAAGAGACAAATGTATCAATTTAATTAACTTGGGTAAAATATCAGCCACAAACCATTTTATTTTATTTTTTTCAAGTTTGCATTGGTTATAAAAAGAGAACATGTGGCAGCTAAAAAGTCCATGGGGTGGGGAGGGGGGTGGGGGTCTGTGAAAAAGATTTTTAGCTTTTTTAGGCCTTATTGATTAATTTATGTATTTCTGAAAATTACAGCTATTCAAACATACTCATTGCATCACAGTCACACAAATTACATCATACAGATTCCTGCAGAGTTTACAATGAAAATTGTGTGAGTGTAAAATTCCACTTGGAACATGACTGAACATATTGAATACAGAAAATTTGAACATAATCATGATGGCAGCATATGTTGAAAATGCCTGTACAACTGCCACTGTCACAATCCAGATAATGGAATGATGTGTGAGATGAGAGTTTTCCAGAATTTAACAGAATTCTTGACTTGAGTTTGTAAATTCTTACCATAAAATTCTGCATATGGGATTTTCATATTGTTGAGCTATATCAGTCTAATTATTGCATAGTAACCAAATTATGTAGAGTGAAAATTTAACTGTTAACCCTCTGCACTCTGATATCAAAATCCCCAAGTTTTTAGCAGCAAATATTTCCCATAATGCAGATTGATATTTAACCAAATATACCTTGTTTGACAGAGTGTGTTCTGTCAAACAAGATATAATTGGTTAAATTCATAGTTAAACAAGAGAAAACAGAGTGATTGGAGACAATTCTGTGCATCACCAGAGTGCTAGGGGTTAACTACTAATCACGTCTGACAAAGGGTGTGCTGTTGAACAAATAGGATAGCCAGTGCTCACCTGTTGGATTTGCCAGTGGGTGAGAACCCAGTCCATTGACATCCTTATTTTGTTAGCTCAACTTGACAATGTCAAGTATGAGCTATTGGGATGGGTTGCTATACATATACATTATCATGACCATGTGCATGTCCTGTAATTTGTATCAGATTCGAGGTCGTGTTTCCAATCAGATCGTAACGAGCCCGTCAGGGCGAGTTGTGATCGGATTATAAACACATTATGTGATGCGTACCGTTTCTTGTGGTTTTTTAGGCCAAAATCTATATAATTGTTTTATAAATCATTTGTCCGTATGACCATCTGTACGTCCATACATCTGTCCATCCACAGCAGCTTGACCCCACTCTACAGGCTGCATTTCTCACATGATCAGTTTGATATTTTGTATGTTGCTTTTGGATAACATCCAGATGGGATCTATCAAATATTTCTGATTTTTTTTGAAAAACATGGCCACCAGTTGTCATATTTGTTTTGGCATATAAATTGTCAACAATTCCATTAGCACACCCTACAGTACAGGCCACACCTCTCATCTTCATCAGATTTTACATGCAGCTTTAGTGTGATGTCTAGATGCGGCCTATCAAACTTTTTCTGAATTTCGTTGAAAAACATGGCCACCTGTGGTCATCTTGCATTTGACATATAAATTATCAATAATTTCTTTCACACACGCACACAACGGGATGCATCTCTCACTCAATCATTTTCAACTCTAATATGTGACTTTAGGGTGATGTTTACATGGGAGCAAACATGTTTTTTTTTTAAATTTCTTTAAAAAACATGGCCACCAGCAGCCATCTCAGATTAAATTGTCTACAATTCCTTTTGCACATTCTACAGTTAGTTTTTCAGTTCAGTCTTTTCTTGGTGAAGTTAAGCTACAGTGTCACTGACACTTTCATTTTGTGCCCCGTGGGAACCCCAGGAAGTGAAGCAGTGCTTGTTTATGGTGGTAAACAAGCTATGGTTTACTGGTAAAATAGGACCCAGTCATAAATGCTTAACGCAGAAAGTCCTCTAAAATGGGCAACATGGGTATAAATGATTGTCTGGACTTGACTTTATATCCATGTTGCAGTCACTTAGCCATCGTGCTGATTTAACCCTTTACCCAATGCAGACGACATCAAAATTTATTATTTTAATTTCATTCTTTCAAATTTTTCAAAACATTTCAACAAAACCATATCATGTGATCCCTCGTTGGAACGAGCTTGACGAGCTTGTTCCAATGAGGGTTCACATGATATGGTTTTGTTGACATTTTTTTTAAAATAATATTTTTTCAACTGCTGAATTTGCATATTATGTGGGCGGATGCGGCCGATTCGTTGGGTAAAAGGATAAGTGACCGTAACTCTGCATGCAGCTGGCAGATATTCCTGCCCAGGACAGTATTTCTCTTTGCCACTGAAATATGTATAATTTAGCCATATTTAATCCAATTTCCAGCCTGTAAATTGATTGGATTTTTTCACCAATGATTTATTAAGTTAAATGTAGATGAATTTTTCATCAGATCTAGTCTTGGCTGCTTCACAAATTCTGAATCTTATTCACTAAAATTGTTTTGAGCCTTGGTAAACCTCAGTTCAGATCGATTTTTGTGATCTCTGTACATAAATTTCATATGAAGTCATGACTCATTAGAGATCCTCTATTTATTACATGTACATGAAAAATGCAAATGTCACTTAATCATGATAAAGTTCACCCCTTTGTAAGATTTGGAAATAATATTTTCAGCACTTTTTCAAATGATTGAAATTTGGGCCACAGGATTAATTCTGTGAGGGGTCCTCTTTCGAAAGTATTGGGATAATGATTAAGATGCTGAAGTGATGAGCGATGATAGAGAACCCCCCACCCCCTCCTCAAAGAACATTTTGAAATCAGTTACTAAATGGAGACTTCTGGTGGCTTTCGAGATGAAAATCATGACATTTTTTGGCCATCAAAATGACATTTTTTAGCAGCATGTTTCAAATTTGTGAGTTCATCAGTGAGTATCCAGTGACCTAGGGCAATAGCTTTTAACCGCACAATTCTTGACATCAAGTTGATTTAATAAAGTTATCCCTTCAAGAATCATGCAACAGATTGAGCATCTCTATGAGGCACTCCCATTTCTTCCTTACATCATTTGCAACTAGTATTCCAATTTGACAGGAAGCTTATCTTGCTGGTTCTCACTCGGGGATCGGGAGCCCAGGCTTGGCACAGGAATCAAAACTTGGGGGGCCCAGGCCTGATCCAAGAATCCTGAACTCCTGAGCCAAACTCGGGCCCCCAAAAATTCTGGGCCCCAGGGTTACTACTTTGGGCCCCCACCCTCTCCCTAGCCTCTCTTTGCTCTGCAGTGGACCAAATAATGTTTATATAGAATTGTTTTGTTACAGTTTATTGGGAACTGAATTCACACTCTCCAATAAATTGTAAAATCAATTATACATGAACAAAATCTTGCAAAACTAAGGCTACCCTTGTTGGTAACAATAGAATCTTTGAAAAAAATACTCATGTTACAAATCACCTTTGAAGAATAATTTAGCACTCTACCATCTTATCAGTTCAATCTTGTTAGACATGCACTCATTGAGCTCTTTCAAACAAGACTGAATTGGTTAAATTCGTAGTTGCATAATGGGAAATATTTGCTGCTTGAGATGTCAGTATTTTGTCATAAAGTGCAGTGGGTTAATAGAGCTAGAGTTATTGTGTGTCATTACATACATGTTAACTCTCCCAGATTGCTTGGGAAAATCCCGTAAATTCAGTGTACTTCCCGGCCTACCAGAAGGGAATCAGTTTTAGACAAAAATCCTGGAAAATTGTACAGTCAAAAAATTTTCCATTTCCAGACATTCAGTGTCAAACCATAGGCCTTCGAAGCTCTGATCATAACGAATAAAACAACAAAATATGCATTCAAGTGAATTATATTTAATAAAAGAGTCCTTTATTATAAATATTTCCCTTATATCCATGTTTTTTCTCTGTTTTATTCATTTCAATTTTGCTGCGTGGACAATTGACAAGTTCAGAAGTGAAAATAGGTGACTTAAGTACATCACCTTTTGACATCCACCTTCACTTAATTAATGATTCCTGGTGAAAAAAATGTACGAAAAAGAATTAAAGAATATATATTTCTTATTTAGTTCAAACATCTATTCATTTTTAATTCAATTATCCACTCGATTTGTGATCCACTTTGGCTAAGTAGATGAATACAGTTTAAAATGGATGAATTTGCTCGGAGAACTTCACCTTGCTTCCGTGATATGCCGAAAAATCACAGCTTAAAATCGATACACAACGAATGTAATTTTTAATAATCAGTAACACTGATCATTGTTCTGCTTCATGAGTCTCAGTTGAGGCATCTATTCCTGGAAAGCTCCAAATGGTATTTGCACAGTTCAAAACAGAATTATGAAGTACTAATGATGAGAAAAAATCTCGATCCCCAATGTCTGAAATGTCCCCTCACAGACATTGGTGCATATAAAGAAACAACACTAAATAAGGGGAAGTTGGATTAAATTTTGTACATCATGAAAAATGTAATTACACTTTATTGCCCATTCCCGAAGAGAATTACATGACTGTGCACTTTGGCCAATTTGTAACTGCAGGAGGTGGTGGTGGTGGTGGTGTGTGTGTGTGTGGGTGGTGGGGGGGGGGGGGTGGTAGCAGGAAAGGTGGAGGGTAAAAAAGAGGGAGATTGAAGTATTTAAACCAATGATTTTTAGCTCAGATTGACTTAAGCTGAGCTATTGCCGTCACTTCTTGTCTGTCAGTGTACGTATCTTCCATTTCCATCAAAAATTGTTACCTCTGGCAACGACCTTTGATGAACTAAGTGCACATATGCATCAGTATTTCCCTTTGGCACACCCTACAGGGCACATTCATAATCAGATCAATTTGAAACTTGGTATGCTTGTTTGGGGTGACCTCTAGATGGGAGCTATTGATTTTCTTCCATTTCTGTCAAAAATGTTGTCGCAGGCAACTGCCTTTGAACTTAGTTTAGTCAGACCTCAATATTTCCCTTTGGCACACCCTACAGGGAACATTTGTAATTGGATTTCTTTGAAACCTGGTATGCATATTTGGGGTGATCTCTAGATGGGAGCTATTGATTTTCATCCATTTCTGGCAAAACATGTTGCTGCTTGCAACAAGCTTTGAACTTAGTTTAGTCAGGCATCAATATATTCCTTTGGCAAACCTTACAGGACACATTTATGATCAGATCGGTTTGAAAAATGTTTGTTTGGGTTTACCTCTAGATGGGAGCTATCAATTATCTTCTATTTCTGTTAAAAAATGTTGGCGCTGGCAATGACCTTTGATAAACTTAGTGCATCAATATTTCCCTTTGGCACATCCTACAGGGCACATTTATGATTAGATTGGTTTGAAACTTTGTATTCTTGTTTGGGATTACCTCTAGATGGGAGCTATCGATTATCTTCCATTTCCATCAAAAAATGTTGCCGCTGGAAACAACCTTCAATGAACTTAGTACAGTTATGCATCAATATTTCCCTTTGGCACACCCTGCAGGGCACATTTATGATCAGATTGCTTTGAAACTTGGTATGCGTGTTCAGGGTGACATCTAGATGGAAACTGTCAATTTTCTTCCATTTCTGTTAAAAATAGTTGATGTTGGCAACAACCGTTGAACTTAGTATAGTCAGGCATCAGTATATATTCCTCTGGCATTCCCTACAGGGCACATTTATGATAGGATCGCTTGAAATTTGGTATGCATGTTCTGGGTAGCTTATGGATGTTAGGTGTTGATTTCTTTTCATTTCCATAAAAAATAATTGTTGTTAGCACCAGCCGTTGGACTTCGTGCATTTTTGTAGCAACTTGTCCCTTCTGCACTCTCTACAGGGTGTATATTTATGAATTTCATAAAAAAGGATAAAAAGACCATTACCACCAGACCGTCAAACTTAGTGCATTTGTGCATTAATATCTTCCTTTGGCATGCCTCAGAGGGCGCATTCATTATCGGGTTGTTTTGAAACTTCATATGCTTATTCGGGGTGACAGAGATAGGAGCTATCGATTTTCTTGTCATTTCTAGAAAAAACTGTGGCTGTTAGCAACAATCATTGAATCTATTGCATTTGTGCATTTACATTCTTTTTTGACATGACCTGGGGCACATTTATCGTAGGATTGTTTTTGGACTCTGCGTGCTCATTAGGTGAAACCTCTACATGCAGATTCATTTCTGTGAAAAAAGTTGCTGTTTACAATGACCTCTGAACTTACTGCATTTGTGTATCAACATTCTTCCTTTAGCCAGCCTTACAGTTTACATTTAAAACACATGGACTGCTCTGACATTGATACACAAAGTGTTGTTATGTTGAACTTTCATCAAATAACATTGGAACCAATGATCTTCAAATTTACCATTTCAAGTTTGTCAAGTTGAGCTACAGTGTCATTTACACTTTCATTTAACATGCCATGGGCATCAGCAAATTTTTAGCCTATGAACTGCTGGGTGCAACCTAGTGTCAGTGATGGTCCAAGAGCTGACATTTTTTGGTTCTTATTTATATTCTTCGCGCACGTATGTTTCCCTGAAATTCATCCAATTTCCTTGAAAATCACCCTCAAGTTCACAGAAAATTTTTTTCTGAGGTTAACATGTCTGTGTTATTAGAACTGCCTCACTCAAAAACAGTAACATGATTCTTTGTCAGGAAGCTACTTGAAGAGGCAGAGAAGGGGTGCCTTAAATGTTTTTCTGGTTTTTCCATAAAGAACATATACAATTTTTATTTCAATCAGTGCTCAAGAAATAGAAGACGTAAGCGTTGGCAATTATCACGTTCAAAGGTATCAATCTCTGTACTGTAATTGTTTGTCAGTTAAATAGATCTTTATTTCAGTGTTTGTATATAGATTTACGTTTCACTCACGTTCAGCGTTCACAATTATAAACTGTATCATAAACTACTCACTTATGTATTGTTCTTCACAGTATCATTCATTCTATCCTGCACATGATGGCAGTTGCCATTTTGTTGTCAAAGTGGCAATACAAGTATACTCCACTCAACTGTCTATTAGTTGTGCCAAATAAAAATACTTTGTTTCACATACACTGATGCATGCTTGGAAAACGTGCATGTCAAACGTTTTTTCCACTTTAGAAATAACAAAAATTATTACCTGGAATGCTTTCAAATTTCTAACTTAAAACATTCAGTCTTTATTCAATGTTTTCTCTTATAATTATTGCCAGCATAAAAAAATTTGGTGTTTATTTAGACGGTTAATACCTTGATTAACTCATACCCTGCTGAGTAATATAAAAATATTTTCATCAAATCTAGTCATGGCTGATTTGGAGCAGCCATGACTAGATTTGATGAAATATTCATGAACAATTGATACAAGAAATTGGTTAACCCTTTACCCAACTCGGACGATATCAAAATTTATTATTTTAAATATAATTTTTTAAAAATTTTCAAAAAATTTCAACAAAACCATATCACATGACCCCTCATTGGAACGAGCTCATTTATCTTGTTCCAATGAGGGGTCACATGATATGGTTTTGTTGAAACATTTTGAAAAATTAAATTTTTTCAACTGCTCAGTTTGCATATTATGCAGGCGGATGCGGGAGATTCGTTAGGTAAAGGGTTAAAAAGCCTACTCAACTTACAGGGGAAAATTTGGTTGAATATCCTCAAATTTGTCTTATTTTGATGGCAACCGATTTCCTGTCCTGGGCAGGAAATATCTGCCAGCAGCATGCAAGGAGTTAACTGATTTGACCTTCACCCATTCTGAATCTTTCACAACACAACAAAAGTATGTATGGTTTTCATCCTGAAATAAACTGCCCCAGGCAATAAAAATCCTCTGACAACTTTTCAGATGACAAACAGATTTGAAATAAAGAAATAAAAAAAGACCGTAAGTCATGCCTGTTCAAACCATAAGGATATATGATTTGGAGGATAAAAATCCAACGTTGTTCTTTAGCTCTCCTGATCCGTGTATTTTAATCGATGTCAGGGTCACTCTGAAGTATGTCAAACTCCAAATTATCGGACAAATGGTCCGGTTCATTAAGGTGTTTGCTGATGGGTTCATCATTGTTGTTACTGCTTTCCCTAAAGTGTTCTGAGATTCGAACGTGTAATATGTGTCTTGTTTCACTGACATGTCGTATTTTGCATTTATTACAGGTCAAGAGGTAAATCACATTTCAGCTTTGATAATTGTGTTTACCTTATGATTTAAACTTTCACTGGATGTTGCGTACTTTCTAATGAATCTTGTAGTGTAAGAGATTCTGGGTTGGACGAATTGATTTCATGTTGAGGTCTCGCCAGAATCAGTTTCCTCTTTGCTTGACCTGACAGCCATACTAGAGGAGTCAGATGATGAGCCTTAAAATGAGCCTACACTACTATCTGATAACGATACATAACTGACAAAGTTGATGGTGTTACTTTGGCCATAACCTTTGAAAATGGTGTACTAACAAGTTAAATAAAATATTACATATAGTGGAGGTTAATCCTTTACCCAACGAATTGGCCACATCCGCCCACGTAATATGTAAATTCAGCAGCTGAAAAAATATTATTTTTCAACAAATTTTAACAAAACCATATCATGTGACCCTTTTTGGAACGAGCTCGTTCCAAAGAGGGGTCACATGATATGGTTTTGTTGAAATTTGTTGAAAAATTTAAAAAAAATGATATTTAAAATGATAAATTTTGATGTTGTTTGCGTTGGGTAAAGGATTAAGACTTAGTTCAGAGGTTATGTGTGGCTAAGTCAAGCTTTCTTGAGCCAAACTAGTTTTGAACTGTTGCATTCTTCTTCAGTGGCATGAAAGCCAGAGGTCACTGTTGCTCGCTGTCACTGTCACTAGTTTGGCTCAGCAAAACTCGCTACACATAGCCTTTGAACTTAAGCTTAACCTCTGTTATATATAATATTTTATTTAACTTGAAATAAAAAAGTCTGAAACAAGCTATCAGAAATTACATAAAACCTTTCATCACTTCATTTGACCAATATGCGGTCACGATTAGCCATTGTTCAGAAGTATGTGACCTTAAACACCAATAAATAAATAAATAAATTTGACCAATAAAGTTATGATCAGATAAATTGTGTGTTTGTTTTAAGTGTACATGACTCATGGGTTGAAGACTGATGAACTTAATTTACCGGGAAAGCATGTGTGTATTTCTGCACAGGTTTTAGATGCATGTATTGCTTATGATACAAGAATAAGGGGAATACCCTACTGTTTCTAAAGTCACATGTTCAACAAAGATATCTTCGCTTGAGGAGATATTGCTGTGACGTCCAGTGTGAGTGATGACGATAGGAAAGCAATTAATTTTGTTTGGGTTTTTTTTTTTGGTTTCAATGTAAAACAAAATCAGATCAATGAAAGGCTAAGTATCCATGGAAAAACATCTGGAAATTGGAAAAAATAATTATAAAAGCCACCCATTTTCAACTCATCAGTGTCTGAGAAACAAAGTATTTTTATTATATCACCTTAATATAGTGTTACTGTTAACCTTTTATTTAATGTAATGACTGTAATTGATTTGTGAGGGGGTGCGGTGGCTCAGTTGGTAGAGGTGCAGGCTGCAAGCCGAGAGGTCCTCGGTTCGAATCCCACCTGCGGCAACCGCGTTGTGTCCTTGGGCAAGACACTTCACCCCGATTGCCTACATCGTCGGAAGTCATCACATGTTGCCAACAGAAGGGGCATAACTCTACATTTCCTTCCCAAACTCTCCCACCAGCATAGGCCTACGGCATTCGGGATATGCCTGTGGCATATCGTGTTTGGATTTTTAGTTAACCAACAGGTTAATGAAACAAAATTACGTAAGCATCAGAATAGGTTAATGAACAACTAAATGGGTAACCTGTTAATGGGTTAATCAAAATATCGAATTGTAAAGGCCTGGCATGACATTATCCCCATTCATTTTCCTTGTTCTATAGTTGCTGAAGTTTTTTACAGTGTTTCAGATGTGTGTTTCTTTGTTTTATTTTTCAGGTTTAACACATATTTTGGCCAAAAGAAAAATATCATGGCAAAAATGATATAGTCTAATTAGCTTAACTTGACAAAGTCAAGATAAGCTATTGCCATCAGGCATGCAGAAGTCTGTGAGTCTGTTCACATTTTCCTTTAGCACAGGCTACACCCCGTAGTTCTAGTCTAATTGTTATGAAATTTCATATGCAGGTTTGGGGTCATGTCTAGATGAGAATGTCCCCTTTTTGTCGTGATCGGTCAACCGGTATGGCTGCCCGAGCCCAAAACCCCAAAACCATTAGCACAGTCTACAGGTCGTATTGATGAAGGGATTTCATTGTAACTTGGTAGGATGCCTCTGTATAATGCCTAGATGAGAACGTCCCCTTTTGGTCATCTCAGCAAGGTGGCTGCCCAAGCCCGAAACCCAAAAACTTTTAGCACAGTCTGCAGGTCATGTTTAATATGGAGAGATTTCATTGTAACTTGGTAGGATGACTCCATATGATGTCTAGAGGAGAATTTCCCCATTTGGACACGATCTGTCAACCATGACGACTGCCCGAGCCCAAAACCCGAAAACCTTTAGCACAGTCTACAGGTCATATTTATGGAGGGATTTCATTTTTACTCGGTAGGTTGACTTCATATAATGTCTAGATCAGAAAGTCCCCTTTTGGACGTGATTGGGCAACTGTGACGGCTAGAGGGGCCCAAAGCCCAAAAACCTTTAGCACAGTCTACAGGTCATATTTATGAAGAGATTTCATTGTAACTTGGTAGGATGATTCCAAATAATGTCTAGATAAGAACGTCCCCTTTTGGTCGCGATCATTCAGCCTTGATGGCTGCCCGGGCCCAAAAACCTTTAGCATAGTCTATAGGTCATATTTATGGAAGGATTTTATTGTAACTTGTTAGGTTGACTCCATATAATGCCTAGATGATGACAACCCCTTTTGGTCATGATTGGTCAACTGTGACGACTACAAGTGCCCGAAGCCCAAAAACCTTGAGCACAGTATACGGGTCATATTTATGAATGGATTTCATTGTAACTTCGTAGGATCACTCCAGATGATGCCCAAATGAGAATGTCCCCTTTTGGTTGCGATCATTCAACCATAATGGCTGCCAGAGCCCAAAAACCTTAAGCACAGTCTGCAGGTCATAATTATGAAGGGATTTCATTGTAGCTTGGTAGGATGACTCCAAATAATGTCTAGATGAGAACCTCCCCTTTTGGTCATGATCATTCAGCCTTGATGGCTGCCCGAGCCCAAAAACCTTTAGCATAGTCTATAGGTCGTATTTATGGAAGAATTTCATTGTAACTTGTTAGGTTGACTCCATATAATGCCTAGATGATGACATCCCCTTTTGGTCATGATTGGTCAACTGTGACAGCTACAGGCCCGAAGCCTGAAAACCTTGAGCACAGTCTACAGGTCATATTTATGAAGAGATTTCATTGTAACTTCGTAGGATCACTCCAGGTGATGCCCAGATGAGAATGTCCCCGTTTGGTTGCGATCATTCAACCATGGTGGCTGCCAGAGCCCGAAGCCTGAAAACCTTTAGCACAGTCTACAGGTCATATTTATGAAGGGATTTCATTGTAACCTGGTAGTTTGACTTCCTATAATGTCTAGATGAGAACGTCCCCTTTTGGTCGTGATTGGTCTACTGTGACGGCTACAGGGGCCCGAAGCCTGAAAACCTTGAGCACAGTCTACAGATGACAATGCCCCCTTTTAGTCGCAATCATTCAATCACGATGGCTTCCCAAGCCCAAAACTCGAAAAACCTTAGTACAGACTACAGGTCATATTTATGAAGGGATTTCATTGTAACTTCGTAAGATCACTCCAGGTGATGCCCAGATGAGAATGTCCCCTTTTGGTTGCGATCATTCAACCATGATGGCTGCCCAAAGCCTGAAAACCTTTAGCACAGTCTACAGGTCATATTTATGAAGGGATTTCATTGTAACCTGGTAGTTTGACTTCATATAATGTCTAGATGAGAATGTCCCCTTTTGGACGTGATCGGGCAACTGTGACAGCTACAGGGTCCCAAAGCCCGAAAACCTTTAGCACAGTCTACAGGTCATATTTATGAAGGGATTTCATTGTAACTTGGTAGGATGATTCCAAATAATGTCTAGATGAGAACGTCTCCTTTTGGTCGCGATCATTCAGCCTTGATGGCTGCCCGAGCCCAAAAACCTTTAGCATAGTCTATAGGTCATATTTATGGAAGAATTTTATTGTAACTTGTTAGGTTGACTCCATATAATGCCTAGATGATGACATCCCCTTTTGGTCATGATTGGTCAACTGTGACGGCTACAGGTGCCCGAAGCCCAAAAACCTTGAGCACAGTATAGGGGTCATATTTATGAATGGATTTCATTGTAACTTCGTAGGATCACTCCAGATTATGCCCAGATGACAATGCCCCCTTTTGGTCGTGATCATTCAATCACGATGGCTTCCCAAGCCCAAAACTCGAAAAACCTTAGTACAGACTACAGGTCATATTTGTGAAGGGATTTCATTGTAACTTAGAATGACTCAGTATAATATCGAGATGAGGATGTCCCCTTTTAGTTGCAATCGGTATACCATCATGGCTACACAGGCTTGAAGCCCAAAAACCTTTAGCACAGTCAACATGCCATATTTATGAAGGGATTTCAATGTAACTTGATAGGATGAATCATTTGGGAATAATTTCACTGTAACTTGGTAACTTTTATTGACATACGTTAACTGGAGGGCCACATACATTAACTGTGAGGTCATATTAACCCACCCCTCAGCTCTTTAGTACAGTGTACACCTCATATTATTTTTATTAAAAACATAGCATACAGGGAACAGAAATTAACATATTCCCAATTATCACAATTCTGTCTTTTATCATAATCCTTTCATAAACATTGAACATTATCCTTTTCATCAAACCTAACACACAGACAAGTTAAGCTACAGTGTCATTGACACTTTCATTTTCTTTGTGGAGTTGGTTATTTATCATTTAATTACTGTTATCAAAAACAGCCTTGACATATATTATCAGTTTTCGATGAACGCAGGTAAAAACGTTCTCTTTTTGAATAGAATGATCACATGAGCAGTTGCTACACTCAATATAGATATGTATTTTGTCTAGATGTTTTTGCTTGTATTGGGGGAAATACATTCTTGTTATAAGATAAATGCATATATTTTATTCCAACAGTTGTTAACTGGTAGAGTGCTGAATTGTTTTGGCCATTTGATCTTGTACACATGTCTTTGCCTTGATACAATTTATAGGAGAGTGCCTGTGGGCACTCTCCTATAAATTGTAACAAGGCAAACCCTTACAGACTAAATAGAATCACTTCAAAGATAATACAAAGCACATGCACTGAATATGAGCCTTCAAGCTGTGGTACCTACACTTCAGAATAAAGCCCAAATATGGGCTTCCAACACTCTACCAGTTAATTGAGCCCACAAAATTGCCAAAGGCTGTCAGCAATGCCGAACTGATTCATTTCAGTTGCTTAAATGAATTGTACCTGCTACATGTGTGACAAACTTGCTGTTGCAAAACATCTTATCAATGAGTACCCAAAGTCTGGACTAACACAATTGCATTATTCAAAACAGCAGAAGCTTTGAAAGATTCAAATGTTATATAAAACTGTAATCACTGTCTTTTAAAGAGGGTGTTTTATTTGATCTATTTATATCCCTGTTAGTTAATTATTTATTGACGATAAAGAGGGTGTTTCATTTGATCTATTTATATCCCTGTTAGTTAATTATTTATTGACCGATTTTGGAGACCCTAAACCATGCACCAAACTGAAACACTGATATTGCTGCTTTCCAGTGAGGTGTAGAGTCAGAGATTTAGTCTTTTGTCAGTAATATTTTTTGAAAGGATTTTGTTTTGTTAAAAGTTTGGGAGTCCTTGTTGGAACTCTATTAAATTATGTCAGAACTATTATCATGAACAGTGTCTTACTAAACTGTCAATACCATTCCTGACAATGTAATATTCTTATTTATCTCATAATAATCACACCAAATAGCTCATTACGGTAAATATTGTTCCCAATATGTCTAATATGGGAATAATGCCGGAAGTCCAGGCCTGTCATTTTAAGGAAGGTGACTGCTCTTGCTCTCAGTGGCTCTCCTGAACTAATATTTGCGAGGGTGGTAAATGCCCTCCTTGCCATATACAAGGAGAGCCACAAAAGTGAACTTTGCAGGCCTGGCATTCTTAAAAATGCAAGAGGGCTAAAAATCGCTCCCCTCGCATGGCCTTGGGGAGCGATTGTATCTCCTCAATTCAACCTTACAGAAGCTAAAAATGTCAAAATGAAGTTTTTCTATTAATGAATTCTGCCTTGTGGGTTTTGTACATTTTATTTGGTGCTGCTTACATGGTAGTCTTTGTGAGATAGCTACTCTTCCCCTCCCGCACCCCCGGGCCTCGGTAAGGCCCGGAGGTGTGGGAGGGGCAATGTGGCCGTCTTACAGAGACCACTAACATAGCAGAGATCTGAAAAGATGTGGGTTTCAGGAATAGGCTGTTATGATAATGATTTTTAGCTCAACTTTGGCGAAGCCAAATTTGAGCTTTTGTCATGGCCCGTCCGTCTGGCCGTCAGTCCGCCTGTCCGTACGTCAACAATTGGATACGGCTCGGGCTAGAGGCCGTATTTATGAAACGATCTTTATGAAACTTCTTGGGTACCTTTGTTATGACCGTGGAACGAGAACAAGTGTTTTTGGGTGCGGTCCAAAATTCAAGATGGCTGCCAGCCGCCATTTTGTAATGAGGATGCAGAAATCTGTTTTTTGTACAGAACTTCTATATGAAAGCTCTGATTTGAATAATTTTTTGTATGAATGTTTAGTACCATGGGATACATCACATATAATACAGGTTTTTTTCTCGTGCGTAAATTATGCAAATTAGACTAATTTTGATGTTTTTTGGTGTTACTTTCAGCACTGTAAGTGCAAATGCCAATACGGCTTGGGCTAGAGGCCGTATTTATGAACCGATCTTTACGAAACTTCTTGGGTACCTTTGGTATCACCGTGGGACGAGAACGAGTGTTTTGGGGTCCGGTCCAAAATTCAAGATGGCCGATGGCAGCCATTTTGTACAAAATTAGGTGCAATTAGATTTTTGCACAGAACTTCCATATGAAAGCACTGATTTGAATAATTTTTTGTGTAAATGTTTAGTACCATGGGATACATCACATATAATACGGGTTTTTTTCTTGTGCAGAAATTATGCAAATTAGATGAACTTTGATTTTTTCAGTGCGACTTACACACAGTAAGTACACATGTCAATACGGCTCGGGCTAGAGTCTGTATTTATGAACTGATCTTCACAAAATAATTTAAGATGTCTGCCAGTGGCCATTTTGTACCGAAATTAGGTCTAATCGGTTTTTTGTACACAACTTCTATATGGCTCAGACTAGAGGCCATATTTATGAACCAATCTTTACAAAACTTCTTGGGTACCTTTGTTATCACTGTGGGATGAGAGCGAGTGTTTTTGGGTGTGATCCGAAATTCAAGATGGCCACCAGCAGCCATTTTGTACCAAAATTAGTGCAGTCAGTCTTTTGTACAGAACTTCTGTATGAAAGTTCTGATTTGAATAAATTTTTGTATGAATGTTTAGTAACATGGAATACATCACATATTGTAAGGGTTTTTTTTTCATGCAGAAATTATGCAAATTAGATGAACTTTGATTTATTCAGTGCTACTTACACAATGAAAGCACACATGTCAATACGGCTCAGGGTAGAGACTGTATTTATGAACAAATCTTCACAAAACTTCTTGGGTACCTTTGTTATCATCTTGGGATGAGAGTGAGTGTTTCTGGGTGCGGGCCAAAATTCAAGATGGCTGCCAGTGGCCATTTTGTACCGAAATTAGGTCCAATCAGTGTTTTGTCACAACTTCTATACAGTTCGTATTTATGAACTGATCTTCACAAAACTTCTTAGGTACCTTTGTTTTCACCTTGGGACAGGAATGAGTGTGTTTTGGGGTGCCTTTGTTATCACTGTGCTATGAGAACAAATATTTTGGGGTTCAGTCAGACCCACTCTGGGACTCAAAGATTTCTTTTTGTGTCGCCGCCCCATGAAGTGGGGAGCGACATATAGGGATTACTTTTGTCGTCTTGCATCATCCGCGTCGTCCGCGTCACACTTTCTCTTATACGCCACTCCTCTTTAACCCATGAATGGATTTTGATGAAACTTTCAATGATTCTTTATCACATCATGGCATTGTGCACCTCCAATTTTGTTTTTTGATCCGCTGTATTGTTTCCAGAGTTATGTCCCTTTTCCACTTAGAATTCTGTCTGAAACGCCAGGCTTCTCTTATCCGCCACTCCTCTTTAACCTATGAATGGATTTTGATGAAACTTTCAGTGATTCTTTATCACATCATGGCATTGTGCACCTCCTATTTTATTTTTTGATCGGCTGTATTTTTTCCAGAGTTCTGCCTCTTTTCCACTTAGAATTCTGTCTGAAATGCCAGGCTTCTCTTATCCGCCACTCCTCTTTAACCTATGAATGGATTTTGATGAAACTTTCAGTGATTCTTTATCACATCATGGCATTGTTCACCTCCTATTTTATTTTTTGATCCGCTGTATTTTTTCCAGAGTTATGCCCCTTTTCCACTTAGAATTCTGTCTGAAACGCCAGGCGACACACGTCTTCCATGGAAGACTCACATCTAAGTCTAGTTTAGCATCTGACTGTCACCCACCTTTACAATACTTTACCTATACATTTGTTACAGGCAACAGTCAGTATTTATGTACAGACCGTTACAATACTTTATATGTACCTTTGTTATCAGGTCATTACCTAGATGTTTATCATTGCTGTGTCACATACTATACATGTACATGTCTTTGTCTTGATAAGTTGAGCTACAGTGTCATTGACACTTTCATTTTCTAAGGCCAGGAGGGCTAGTTTTCGCCCTCCTTAATTTTTTAAGGCAAGCAATAGGCGAGAATCTGACTCTGATGCAGAAGAAATTGAATGCTGAATTCCGTCAACTTTGGAAACTTTCAAATGCTATTTTGGGAAGTCCCCATAATTTTACAACTGTTCTTTGTTTGAAAATAAATGTAGATCTACCTACATTTGCATGTTATTTACCCTTATATTGATTTCTCACGTGAAAGATGAATTTCCATAACGGCATATAATAAACAGATCATTATGACAGTTTAAAGTGATCTGGTTTGTTGCATTTGTTTACATCCATTTGGGGCAGAATAGAATGATAGCATATAGTTTCTATGAGCTAAGTTTATTTGTTTTATTTTCAGTGTGTATCGTATCTTTCTGGAGTTAGTATACTTACATCTGTATATTATTGATGAATTTTATCTTCCCATTCTAAGAGCAATCAATTAGAGGTTATTACTTTAGTTTCATAAGGCTGAAATACCACCTCGAGGTTATTTCCTATCAGCCTGAGGATGAAGGTTGAAGACTGATGTGAAGTTACCTAGAGCTGATATCTTGGCCGATATTAACCCTTTACCTAACGAATCGGCTACATCCGTCCGCGTAATATGCAAATTGAGCAGTTGAAAAAATTAAATTTTTCAAAATATTTCAACAAAACCATAGCATGTGACCCCTCTTTGGAACGAGCTCATTGAGCTCGTTCCAATGAGGGGTGACATGATATGGTTTTGTTGAAACTTTTTGAAAAATTTAAAAAAATTAAATTTAAAATAATAAATTTTGATATTGTCTGCGTTGGGTAAAGGGTTAAACTAACTAAGTAACTTTCTTTTTTTTTTTAGCTCACCTGAGCAAAGCTCAGGGGGAGCTTTACTAGCCACTTTCCATCTGTCATCCATCCGTTTGTCCGTCCATCCCCATCCATCCATCCATCCGTCCATCCATCCATCCATCCATCCATCCATCCATCCATCATCCAGTGTCCATCCGTCAAATTCTCCTCCTAAACACCTGGGCCGAAATTGAACCAAATTTGATATGCATGGTCTTTATCATATGTCAATTCAAGTTTGTTCAAATAAAGTTACCATTCTCCAAAGGGATGGAGTAGGGTAAAATGCTCCAAAATTAAAAAAAAATTTCTTCTTCTCATGAACCAGTGGATACAATGACTTGATATTTGGTATGGAACTTCCTTTTGAGGTGTAGAATCAAGTTTGTTCAAACAATGTTCTTGGAGCAATATTTGCCTTCATAATGGGAGGTGCAAGATTTTTGGCCTGCCCAAAATTTCTATTTTCTGAACCGATAGACTGATTTGAACCAAATTTGGTATGTGGTATTATTGAGTCATAAGTAGTTGATTCGTGTAAAAAAATTCCTTTGTCCCTGTGGGAACCCCAGAAGCTAAAAATAGAAATATTTTCAAACCCCCATATTTCCCAAACCACATGGAACAGAGAACTGGTACGTGGTCTGAAATATCCTTAGGACAAGTAGAATGTAAAAAAAATTGCTATCGGCTCTGTCAGGGTGTTGTGTAGGGGGCATCGAAAAAATGCTGAGTATATTTGCAAAAATTAAAAAAAAATTTCTTCTCCAGAACCTCTGATAACAATCTTTTGATATTTGGTATACAGCATCCATAGGGGGGTCAGATACAAGCATGTTCAAGTTAAGCCTCTTGGTTCAGATTTGGGCTCAACACAGGAGCCCAAATCTTAACTTAGGGCAATATGGGGAATAAGCTTTAAAAATCTTCAAAACCACTAGTCAGAATTTTTTAATATTTGGTATACATCATTGTTACAAAGGTCAAATTCAAGTATGTTCAAATAAAGTCCCTCAGTTAATATTTGGGCTTCCTATGGGGGCCAGAATTTCAACTTTTTGTGAACAATCTTTAAAATTCAGATCCACCAGTCAGAATCTTTTGAAATTTGGTATACAACATCTCTAGGGGTTTCAGATTCAAATTTGGTAACATTGAGTTAATATTTGGGATCCCTTTGGGAGCCCAAATTGCAACTTAGTGCAATATGAGGACATTTCTTTAAACTACTTCTTCTTCAAATCCACCAGTCAGAATCCTTTCATATTTGGTATACAACATCTCTAGGTGGGTCAGATTCAAGTTTGTCCAAATCGTTTCCCAGGGTTAATATTTGGGCTCTCTATTGGAGCCCATAGTTTTAACTTAGTGCAATATGAGGAAATTTCTTTAAAAATTTTCTTCAGATTCACCAGTCATTCATATTTGATATACAACATCTCTAGGTGAGTCAATCAGATTCAAGTTTGTTCAAATCGGGTCCTTTGGTTAATATTTGGGCATGGGAGGGGGGGGGGTGCATTGCTGTGACTGTAGTGACATAACAACCCTTGGAAGTTGGGCAATGCTTGTCTATAGCAGATAGATTAGAAAACAGACAAGAAGACCTATGATAATAATCTTCTGACATACACACCAGAGTTATGAATAATTTCTTGACTTCATTCCACTGTTTTGTTGATGGACCATGACAAACTGAATGTGACCCAAAATGCCACTTTGAACCATTTTGCCAGGTGAGTGATTAAGGCCCCTTGGGGCCTTTTGTATTTATAAAGCCAACACAAATAGTTTTAAAATATTTTTATACTATAAACCAATGGCCCAGACTTAGCTGGTGCTAACTCAAAGTTATCAAGGGCCAAACACAAATTTTGAACCCCCCAATCCCCAAAATTTGCTTGCAAAACCAAAAATTGAAAGTCCTATCTGGTCCTCCATACTTTTACTCTTTGCGCATATGCATCCATCAGGAAGAGACCGGAATTGGCACAATCATCATTCTTTGTTTGGCCCTAAAGTCAGTAACTATGTTCCAACACCTGTGCTTTAAAATCTCCTTTTTTGAGGATGCCAGACGCAAATCAATGCAAGAATTGGTGGATCCAAGGCTGTTATTGGATGCTGGAAGTGTACAACGGTGGTTTTATACGTTCAGGGCTGTAACTTTATAATAATTATAAAATTATTTCATGTTTCCCAATTTCAGGACATAAGGCTGACATCATCATTTTTGCTAATGATTAATCCACTGTTTGTTAAGTATTCCTTCCCTATCCTTCCATGAACCCTTCCTGTTAAACTCTTAAGCTTTTTGGCTATTTTTTATTGAAATTTTCTATTAAATTTCTTGGGAGTTTATTCTGTTTATCCCCATGGTTATGTCCTCACCCTAGGGGTGTTAGGTTGTTTAGTCTTGCATCTTCTATCCAATGTATCATTTTTTCTTCGTATGAAGATCTAGCTTTGCATCTGGTAGCATTTAATTGGTTTCTGACTTTGAGCCTTTTTGTGTTCCTGATGTCTTGTTTCTGTTTTTTTTATTGACGTTGTTTACATTGACAACATCCTCATTTATATGTAGTATTTTATATTATATTACTGTAGAATTACTGTAGGATACATTGATTATTATTCCGGTAGTGTAGCTCCAAAATTTGGATTTTGTCCACACTTAGTTAGGCTCTATCGGGATGCCCTTGGGCTCATAATGTTCCCATTGGGATGATTAACATTGGAGACGGGTGTCACAGTATGTTGTTGGTGGTGCAGGTTCATAGACCAGACCTCACACCATGTTTTAATTCCTTTTTTCAGTTTCTATTTCAGAGGAACATGAAGATGGTGATGATATTGTGACACCCATCCAAAGTGTGCTACCGTTGTTGCGCTTTGTTGAGCAAATAGAGCTAGCTGCAGTGCTCATGATAAGCAAGGGATAAGGCATCTAGCTAGTGTTCTTAATCTCTTGCAAGCAGCTAGCTCGACTGGTGAAGCGGTTACTCCATCTGTGGGAGCCGTGACACTGGGTAAGTCCATTGCAGTAGAAGGAAGTGTAGATGTGGTCAGAGCGAGCACTTAAAAATAAAAGCTCACCCAGCGATGACGGAAATAGGGAGGATATAGGGAGGAAGTCCGCAAGTGTCTTGTTGGGAGGCTCGGCGAGGTCTAATAGACTGCGAGCTGGAGAGGCCCCTCTCTAACCTAACAACATTTGGGGCCAAATGTTGTTATGAGAAACTTGCATGAGCCGGAGCATATGTCCACTCACCGCTCGGGACGCTCTGTCTAGTCTGCAGTCGGGGTTGGCTTCAGTCACAGCTTCCTCTGCTACGTTTCACAAGTCGAAATCAAGTTTTCTTGTTGGGAGGCTCAGTGAAGTCCGTTGAGATCGCGAGTGGGATAGGTCCCTCTCTAATCCAACAACATTTGGGGCCAAATGTTGTTATGAGAAACTTGCACAAGCCGGAGCATACGTCCACCCGCCCCTTGGGATGCTCCGTCTAGTCTGCAGCCAGGGTTGGCTTCTGTCACGGCTTCCTCCAATACATTATTAAAGCACACAGAACTGCAAGCTAGCTATCCAACTTCAGATATCCAGTCAGCTGCGCGAAGATGGAGCCATTCTTCGCCCATGAAGTCAGACCATCTGGTAGCTAGCGATCCGAGGCATCAGTCAACGGGACGTTCGGAGAAGATATCTATCTCTGGTTATTCGTCCCAGGAGCAGCAAGCGATAAAAAAAACAGAAGATTGCTGCTCCTCAAGCCTCGGGAAGGGACTTGCTGTCGCAGTTTGCGTTGGTCCAATCATCCGTTCAGTTCTCTACGGGACACTCGGCCATATCTGGTGTCAGATCTCCATTTGGAGAACCCTCTTCATCCCGTTAACAGTCTGGGTTCACTGTGTCCATTGTGAGAAACCATATTGAGTCAAAACATGCATCAAAATGCTCCTTCCACACTGCAGCCGGGGCCAGCGGCAGTTATGGCTTCTTCTACTTACATGGAAGCGGACGAAAGAGGATTAAGCCTAGAAGTTTCTAAGCGGGATACTCTACGAGATTTGAGGACAGATCACGAGTGCAGAGCGTTTTTCTTCCCATTAACAGTCGGGGATGACTGTTTTGTGTTGTAAGAAACTTCAGTGAGGAGGAGCATCCATCCTATGTGACGAGTCAGGATGCTTCTTCAGCCAGGGTCGGCTGTGGTTACGGCTTCCTCTTCTTCCATCAATATGCACGATAAGGAATAGATGCTTACAAGTTTCTAATGGAATGCTCGGCGAGGTCTGGAGCAGACCATGAGCTGGAGAACCCTCTCCTTTCCGTCAACAGTCGGGGTCGATTGTTTTTGGTTCGAGAAACTTTAGTGAGTTGGGACGCCCGTTCACGCTTGCAGTTTGGGATGCTCCTTCCACACTGCAGCCAGATCCGGTTGCAGCTGCTTCATTAATGAAGCATGTTGACCACAGACTAGCTATCCGACTAAGCATGTTCGGGTCGATAGGCAGTCGTTCTAGGCTTTTTTATACGGGACATGTGTTGAGGATCTGGAGCCAGATCTCCGTCCCGTGAGCAGCTTATGGAAACAAGTGGATTATCATTGCTCTACTAGCCTCGGTCACAGACTGTCTACCGTAGATTGCTCTGCATATCGCAGCTTTCCAGTAGTTGCTGGTACTACCGTTTAACAGGCTCCGATGGTGAGCTGTCGGACGGTGCTGCGTTAGTCCAGTCATCCGTTCAGTCGAATGGAGTTGACCATATTTGATGATGGAACATTTGGATGGTGAGAGGGCTACTGAGTGTGAGTCACCATCCCTCACAGAAGGGCACTTTAAGGCTATGAAATTTCAGTCTTAAGCTCTTAGAATATTGTTCCATCTGAATATACCGCTGCGATTAGATGAGCAGGCCGGGGATGAAGATATGTCCCTACCTGCATCATTTAATATATGCTCGGAAATAATGAAATGTGCTATTTCATTCAAAAGAGCTAATCTGGACGCAATGTCCTAAGCAGATCACCTTACCAGAGCTATGGCGCAACGTCTCAATGGAAAGGAATATGAGGACGTGGTTCCTCTCTAAGAGTTCTTTCCAGAGCAGTCATGTATGCCACGTACAACTCCGCACGGACAGTGGAATTTGGAGTTGGTAAGACATGATGCTGCCCTTGGGTCGTCATCACTTATAGATGACAAGGTGAAAAGCTTTCTCTGAGTCGCTCCGGTTACCAGAAATATACTATTTGACGACGAGCTTACGTTGCTATATGAGCAGGCTACAAGAAAGCTTCTAGTGCTCTGCTATTGAAGTCGGTGTCTCATCAACACACTTCAGGGGCCGGGGTAAGGAGGCCATTCTGCTTCTGAGAAAGCATCAAGAGAATGTCTTGCAAGGGTACAATAACCCTCTTACATTTACTAAGGAAGTCGTCATTATAGCGACTCGGAAAATGGGCATAGATCTGATCAAGGCTATGGATCTGACACCCCCAGGTTGACAATGAACGGAAGGTTATCATCTTCACGAGAAACTGGATGTTAATCACAGAAGTTTCTTTCAAAGAGAGTTGCTCCTAGTGAAAGTAAAGGCTCTCTTATTGAAGGCAACAATTGAGATCGACAAGACGAGCTTCTTCGCGGGGAGGACTTAGTTTCTCCTCCTGTAAGCATCGTAAGTCATGTAGGTGATGGACATGACGTCTATTGCTTGCCAGTTGAGGGAAGGGTATCAACTTCATGATAATCTAGATGTTAATCACGGAAGTTCCATTCAAAGAGAGTCGATCCTAGTGGAGGTAAGGCTCTCTTATTGAAGGGAACAATTGAGGTCGTCGAGAATAGATTTCGGTTGCTTTCCACTTGGCGATAGGTTATCAGCCTCGCAATCAAGTGGATAAATTGTGGAAGATCAGTGGATGAGAATGTAGTCTCAGCAGGCCTGTGGCTATCAGCCCGAGCAAACTCCACTTACAAGAATACTTGTTGGACAACTCTTCCAAGAGAGGGTTCCTTCTGGAGGTACAAGATCTCTTATTGAAGAAAAGCATTAGACGTCGTCGAAACTATTCTCCAGTTTTTTATTATCACCTATTTCCGGATGGATAGTGCATAGATAGGCTGAGATATTCCTTGGCGTCAAGACAATTTGTCATTGTGGTCGCCATAGTAGCCTTCTGTACGGTTACAACGGTCTTTTGGGTTAGGCTTTGTCCGCTGTCTTTTGGGAATAAAACCGAAAAAGATACTGTGCTTTTCGGTTTGTTTTTCTTAGGTGTCATAGACCTGAGTCTTATCGTTACACCATAGTAGCCTAGCTAGAATCATGAGCGGGATTTTTTCAGTATTATGCAGAGGTATAACTGAATTTATTATCTCTTGGGACTGCGGTCTCTTTGGGAATTCAGGGCTGTTTATATAGCGGCTCTTCATTCCCTATCTTGCGTGACGATAATTGTAAGTCTCCGCTAAGTGAGCCTTCACGGTCGCAACTTACACAGATATATCTGTCTTCACGAAGATGAAGACTTATTAGCTATGGCTAGCATTGTAAATCTCCTTAGTGATCTTCTAGGGCCTCATTTATCAGCTTTTAATGATCTTCACATACAGGAAAACCATTAGCTGCTTCAGCTAGGCTGAGTTCGTTGTCCTCTTGGACATGATACCATTTGTTAGAGGAGGTTATTCTCTTCAAATCGGTATGGTTTGGTGTGAGTTGTTATGTAAATATGGTGTATTTTTCATCACGTCCTTCTCCGCCCTTTGTGTCATTATGAAGTCTGTCAGACTGTTACACCATAGTAGCCTAGCTAGAATTATGAGCGAGACTTTTTCAGTATTATGCAGTGGCATAACTGAATTTATTATCTCTTGGGACTGCGGTCTCTTTGGGAATTCAGGGCTGTTTATATAGCGGCTCTTCATTCCCTATCTTGCTCAACGACAATTGTAAGTCTCCGTTAAGTGAGCCTTCAGGGTCGCAACTTACACCGATATATCTGTCTTCACGAAGATGATGGCTTATTAGCTATGGCTAGCGTTGTAAATCTCGTTAGTGATCTTCTGGGGTCTCAGTTATTAGCTTTTAATGGTCTTCACATACAGGACGACCTTTAGCTGCTTCAGCTAGGCTGAGTTGGTTGTCCTATCGGACAAGATACCATTTGTTAGAGGAGGTTATTCTCTTCAAACCGGTATGGTTTGGTGTGAGTTATTATGTAAATACGGTGTATTTGTTCATCACGTCCTTTTCCGCCCTTAGTGGCATTATGGAGTCGGTCAGATGTGAGGGAGCCTTGCGGTTCCTATACTATTTGATGACTAACACAAGAACTATTCAAGTAATGCGGGTGAGGGGAGTTGATATGAATTTGAATCCCCCCCCCCCCCTCCCCACCGCCAATGTGTTAAGAGGCGAGTACCGGGCAAGACGTAGTTTTCTTTCTGTAAGCCTCATATGCATTCAAGTATATACATGCCTTTCATGACTTCTCGATTGGTGGCTGGGTTGTGTTCTATGGTGACCTCATGGGCACATCCACGTTTTAGTTGGTTTGTTTCCTGTGGTTGCTCATTTATATGTCATATATGAGCATATGATTCATCATTAATAAATTGCTATCCTTTATGTACCTGTATGGCTGTCAATGGTGCGCATGTCTTCAACCAATCTAACCCTGCCTGTGCTGCATGTTGGGGAGCTGGCAGCTGCTCGTCATTGCTCGGTGGTTCTCTCCGGTACTCTGGCTACCTCCACCCGTAAAACTGTCACTGACACGATATGACCTTGGCTGTTAATGTGTCGTTAAACCCTAATAAATGAATTCTTCTAAGAATGATGTTGGTGCCATTTTCCGTCACTTCCTGATGGCTGCGCATGCACAGAGAGTGAAAGTATGGAGGACCAGACAGGACTTTTAATTTTCGGTTTTGCAAGCAAATTTGGGGGATTGGGGGGTTCAAAATTTGTGTTTGGCCCTTGATAACGTTGAGTTTGCACCAGCTAGTCTGGACCATTGGTAAGTATAAAAAATATACTAATTACTTTAAATTTATCATTTCTCAGATCTGTTACAGTTTTATTTTTGTTGCATTGTTTCTCATTCTTTTCACCAAGTCCAAAGCTTCCTCTTTTCCTAATACAGCTATCTGAACATCTCAGCTTACCCACTGGGGAAGCTAAGATGTTCAAATAACTGAACTATCTCTTCTCTCTCTTCAACAAATCTGCAACTCTGAATTGCTTTGAATTTCTGTAAACTCTCTTCTTCTCTTCATCCACCGAGTCTTTACTTACTTCCATCATTAATTCCTCAGCATACACAAACACAGATTCAGACTACTCCATTATGCCTGACTATGCCAATTTTGCTGATTGCTTTTTGATGAACAACTGGAAACAATTTCCATTTAAAAAAATTCATTGTGCCTATGTAATGCATCAAGGGGGACAACACTAACTTGACTGAAACCGGTCGAGGTGTGCATCATATCAAAAGTTGGTTGCCATGTCAGCTGAATTTGATAATGGGCAATTCTGGGAAAGAGAATCTAATTAAGGCCACACAAAATAGACCTTCTGTTTCTCAGGCCATTATTTGAGAAATTGCATGCGGGCGAGCGTTTTTTTATTTTATTTTTTATTTCAGTAATTTCTTTTTACCATCAAAAGTTCATGTTCTTGGTTCAAGTTTTAGGCCTCATAATCTACAGAATAGCATGGGTGGTGGTGTATTTCATCCCTTGAGTGCAAGAAGGCTTTGCAATGCTAAAGCATTGCAAAGCCTTCTTGCACTCAAGGGACAAATTCATCAATATTTTTAACTTGGGTAAAATATCAGACATAAACTATTTAATTTTTATTTTTTTAAAGTTTAAATTGGTTATAAAAAGAGAGCATGCGGCAGCCAAAAGGACCATGCGGGAGGGCCTGAGAAACAGATTTTTTATTTTTTTAGGCCTAATAATGATATATATTGGATACACATAGGCAGAATAAGAGGTCTGACCTGCCCAGTCTTGCAGTACCAGTGAAATTCCGGCCCGTTCACTGGTCAGTTCCTCTTCTCAGAGATTGAATTGGATGTTTTCAGTGTTCCTGTAATGCTTTACTTAATGAAAAGGGAACAGTGGTTACTTGAGCATCCTCAAATGTTGATCCTTACACAACTAATTGCATTTCTTCTCATTTTATTGCTACAAACCGAGAGGTCCTTGGTTTGAATCCCACCTGCGGCAACCGCATTGCATCCTTGGGCAAGGCACTTCACCCCCATTGTCCACGTGAGGGCACGGTGGCGCTGTATACTAAGGCGTACTGCACGTCGATGGTGCACTTGCCTTCAACCAATGCAAACCCTGCTTGTGTGGAGTTAGTATGTTGGGGAGTCTGACAGTTGCATGTCATTGCTCTGTGGTTCTCTCAGGGTACTCCGACTTCCTCTACCCATAAAACTGTCCGACACGAGGTGACCCTGGCTGTCAAAAGTGTCATTAAATCCCAATAAATAATTTTCATTTTATTGTTCATACAGCAATAAAATATTTTGCTATAAAACTTAAAAATGCAAATATTTTTTTACAACTAATAATGGAAAAAATATATTTTTTTTTTTGATTGGGGTTTAATGACACTTTTCGACAGCCAGGGTCACCTCGTGTCCTTCCGTTTTATGGGTGGAGCTGGCATACCCAGAGAGAATTACTGAGCAGTGACGTACAACTGTCAGACTCCCCAATGTACTAATGCCACTCAAGCTAGGATAGCATTGGTTGAAGACAAGATTACCATCAACATGCAGTACACCTTAGTACACAGGGCCACCATGCCCCTAAGTGTGTAATCTGCATGAAGTGTATTGCCAAGGGACACAATGCAGTTAGTCCTGGCAGGGATCAAACCATGGACCTTTCGGTTTAAAGTCCAATGCCAGGACTTCTGAGTCACCGTGACCTCTGAGTCGCCGCACTCCCTGGAAAATATAATAGAAATCTCATCAATCAGCACCATTGATGTTATAAATGTTACAAGAATGTTCCCAAATTAGAGTGATAACAAATAGCTTAGTTTGTCTTTTATGCTGGTTTTTTTGTACAATTTTATAAGTGATTTAACTCTTTACCCAAGACAGACAGTATCAAAATTTCTTATTTTAAATATCATTTTTTCAAATTTTCAAAAAATTTCAACAAAACCATATCATGTGACCCCTTGTTGGAATGAGGGGTTTTGTTGAAGGGTCACATGATATTGTTTTCTTGAAATTTTTTGAAATATAATATTTTTTCAACTGCAGAATTTGCATATTATGATGCGGGCGATTCATTAGGTAAAGGGTTAACTACATTTTTACTGCCCATCAGCAGTCTTCTTCCTGTGGATTTGCAGCTGTTTCTTGGTTTCTGCCTTTGTAAGTAGTTAAGACTTACTAAGAAACAACTGGCAAGGTATACAATAAAACCTGTTTTGAGAGATCACTATTGTGAAAGACCATCTGTCTTGAGAGACTGCTGTGACCTTGTACTGTTTGGTTGTTTTACTCTATAATGGACCTGTCATGAGAGACAACCTGTTTTGAGAGACCAGTTTTTCTTGGCAAAAGGGAGGGTCTCTCAAGACAGGTTCTACTGTACTGTAACTTTGAGTTTATCCAGATGCTGCATGTTGGGGCAACTGATGGTTGCAAGATCAAAATTGGAATTAGGCTCCATTGTGACAGTAGATATTATGAACCACCAATAAAGCCAGGAGAAGACCCAAAAATATCATTTCAGACAGTAATTAATCATAAAAAATTTCTTCAATGGTATTGATCAGCAACTGACTTTGCATGTCTGCGAAGTCTCAAAATTAGACCAATCCAAAGGCTTGTTGACATTGATTCATATATGTTTGGCAACATAATGATAATACTAGACGTATATATTAATCCTTTATCTAAAATTAGAAAAAAACACATTACCAAAGAAATTTCTTGAATCACTTTGACTCTGAAATGTAGCTAATTAGCCTTCATTGGAACAAGCTCTATAAGCCTCTACCATTGAAGGGCCATAAGTTATGCCTTGGAGGCACAAATTTTAAAAAATAATAAAATTTGAAGGATGATTTTTGGGAATCACACTTTTTGGAATATTCTGCTATATTAGGTAAAAGGTGAAATGTGGTGTCCTTTACTTCCTGTCCAAGTTATTATGGTAACCCTCTGCATGCTGATGTCAAAATACAAAACTTTCATGCAGCAAATTTTTCTCCTGAAGCAACTAGTAATTTAACAAGTCAAATTAATTGCTCAAATTCAAACCTGCAGAGAGTTGAAATATCACTACGAATCAAATCTAAATAATGTTTCTGTTTTTTTTTAATTAATAGATTTGCTGCTTATTCAGATTTATGTCTGACACCATTCTCATTTGTTGTGTCGCCGCCCCATGAAGTGGGGGGCGACATATAGGGATTACTTTTGTCGTCCACGTCACACTTTCTCTTATCCGCCACTCCTCTTTAACCTATGAATGGATTTTGATGAAATTTTCAGTGATTCTTTATCACATCATGGCATTGTGCACCTCCTATTTTATTTTTTGATCCACTGTATTTTTTCCAGAGTTATGCCCCTTTTCCACTTAGAATTCTGTCTGAAATGCCAGGCTTCTCTTATCCGCCACTCCTCTTTAACCTATGAATGGATTTTGATGAAACTTTCAGTTATTCTTTATCACATCATGGCATTGTGCACCTCCTATTTTATTTTTTGATCCCCTGTATTTTTTCCAGAGTTATGCCCCTTTTCCACTTAGAATTCTGTCTGAACCCCCCCCCCCCCCTCCCGAAAAAAAAAAAAAACAGTTTTTGAGATGCAACTGTATATTTTTAAATTTTCACTTTCTTATTCATTTCTGTAGGATGAATTTTGTCATCAGATTGACCAGCTTCGTGAATCATTTGCTGATGAACGACGAACCTTTGAGTCTCAAAATATCTTACTGGAGGAAGAAATTGAGGAGCTACAAATGGCTTTGTCTAAGGAGGAGACAGCTCACAAAAGAAGTATTGAGGAGCTTAACAAGAAAGTATCTCGATTACAACAAGAGAAAAAAGATGTATGATTTTCTTCATTATCCATATTCATTTCATTCATGTTTTTCTTCTTCAATTCACCAAAAACTTTTTCATTTATCTTTCCTGTTAATGGTATTCCCATCATGGAAGATAAATATAAACATTTATTACATGATTATTACTTTCCCTTCAGTTCCATATTTATAAATCTGTATGGAACTCATGTTCTATACACATTTCTGTTGACAGACTATTTTTCTACCTGACATCATGGATCCATCAAAAGAACTAAACTCTGCACATTTTTGTTATCAGTGAATCAAAACATTACTTTCTGACCCAGATCATTTCGGAAGCTGCAGTTACAGCCGATAAATCGAATGTCAATTGGAAAATGTTTTTGTTCAAATCCACCAAAAATTAATGAAATTAAATTTATTCTATAAATGGCGAGGGATTTTATAACACTCAAGTTCTGACTTTGAATTTAATATCTCTCAGATAACAACAGCTAATTTGTTAAAAATACGAAGAAATAACCTATTTGAACACAATTTTATTTAGATATTTCTGTTTACATATCGATCTGTTGCACATGTTTCCCAATCACAACTAAGTTTTGCTTTTGTTTTTATTTCACGCAGACGATCAATAAATAACAAAGAGTTTGAAATTTTTTTTGTGTGTGATGTTTGACTTTTAAATATATGGATTCTTTGTCAAAGAGGTGTGTTATAAACACAAAACTTTACTCATTCACATATCATGACGTTCTGTGTATTTATTATATGCTAGCTTATAAGACAGCAGAAATATACAGAACGAAAAGCGTGTGTGAATGGATAAATTGATATGGCACGAGTGCCAGCGTGGAAGGTTAGAACGAGAGGCCACAGGCCTCAAGTTTTATCCTTCTGTGATGGCACAAGTGCCATATCGATTAACCCATTCACACACGCGTGTCGTTCTGTGTTTATTACATGCCTTTGTGTCTATAAAACATTTATTAAAAGGACACTCAACAATTCATTTGATAATTATCACCAAAAAGAACACATTTTGTCACCAACCAAACATGCGAGGGGAACCTGTGTTACTCTTTCGTCCTCTGAGTTGCAATGTGCCTACTGGCACATAGAACACATTGGAACTCAGGGGATGACTTTTAGCTATCGCTAGGGATTGAAATTGTAATTGCGGTACACAATTTGTAGAAAATTCCAGTGAAATTTCGCTTCCTTATAAAATAGTCCATCAACGATTTCTGTTCCACACATGTGCGGAACAGATTTTTATTTTCCGCACGGTTTAGTGTTGCTGTAGATAGGAATTTCATAGGTGTGTAATAAAATGTCTTATCAAATATGTTTTGATATCTAACACTACATTATTGGAGTGTGGTGGCTCAGTGGTTATGGCATTGGTTTAATTTCTACCAGGAGTAAGTACCTTGGGCAAGGCAATTAGTCCTGATTGCTCCTGTGGGGGCACGGTGGTGCTGTGTGCCGAGGTGTACTGCATGTCGATGGTGCACTTGTATTCAGTCAATGCTAACTCTGCTTATGCTGAGTTGGTATGTTGGGGAGTTTGAGAGTTGCTCTCTGCTGCTCGGTGGTTCAACACAAGATGACCCTGGCTGTCAAAAGTGTCATTAAACCCCAATAAACAGGATATTTTGTGTTCGGTTTCGCATCGCTGTTTGCAAAGCTAGATCTCCAACATGCGATCTAAGCACCGAAACTTGTTTTGCATTGTGCAATTCAATGTTTTTTCTGATATTTTAAGCACTCATCCAACCTTCCAATTCAAAATGATAAAACTACAGATAAACAACGTTACAATACACCAATTATCACCACTGGTCATGCAAAATTTACCAACAACCATTTTACAAGGATTTTTGAATCAAAACTCCACTGCTGTTTTCCATGATGTCTGTGCGTATAGATTAGCTCCCTTGATGTGCACCAGTCATTCTTCGTAATCATCTCCCATGACCTTTTTTGTTCGGGTAGATCGATTTGAAAACTGCCAAGTGGAAGTCGAATCATGAATTGCAAGAGCATATCTCGATCACATAATGATGTATTTATTTTTCATTGCCAACCCATGGGACCATGGTACTCTGGCTTTTTAGGTATTTGGTAAGATCAGTTGTCGCAATCATCAGACGACTGCTTACCTATTTCCGTCGTAATTACAAGTACCTGTGACTAAAATAGTCCTTATTCTAAAACTGAAAAGTAGGAGGGTGCGCTTCGACTCAGAGGGGCTACTTAGTAACTGACATTTGTAAAATTAGGGATGGGCTTATGTTAGAGTATGTGCTCAGACATGAGTGACTAGTCAGTGCAGTATGTGATAGAAATTGGGGGTTGGGAGTTGAAGTTGAAATCGGAAATCGGGAAAAAATGTCTTTTCCTCAGCGCAGGAAAAGAGACTCACGTCACAACATGTACCTCTCGCATGGATGCCTGAAAGCTTTAAATAATATCAGACTGATACATACCACCCCTTCAGGACACTGACAGTGACAACACCCATCTAAGCCTGAACTGGTTGAAGTTCAAGTTGAACTCTTATTCAGTTTGATATGTTTGATTTTTGTTCATATTCATCCGATTTCTGTTCTTGTTAACTCTCAACCTGCTGAGTATTTTCTAGATATTTTTCATCAAATGTAGTCATGACTGCTATAAAGCAGCCATGACTCGATTTGATTAAATATAAATGTAACACAAGAAATCATTGGTGAAAAAATCCATTCAATTTACAGCGGGAAAATACGATTAAATGTGCCCAACTTATATTTATTTCAGTGACAAGAGAAACCCTATGCTGGGCAGGAATATCCACCAGCAGCATGCAAATAGTTAATGAAAAAAACCATTAGATTGAAAAAGTTTCTCTGAAATTTATTAGACTCATTTGTATAACTGCTAATCAGTTTGTCCCCACTGCTAATCAATTTACCAACTGCTAATCAAATTTAAAAAAAAAAATAGCCTGATAAAAAAAGAAAAAACACCCTCAAAAACCCACAACAATCGACATAACAGAATATTTCTCCTGAAGTGACTTGCATTATGCAATAAGTGTAGATTTATAGCACTGTGCGCTTTCAGGTTTGGGTGTTTCAATTGCAGTTAAAACATGTTTTACATGAAATGCTAGCTTATTACCTGCAGTCCGAAGACCTGACTTTGGTGGCATATATTATCCCCTGTAACATAGTGTGAGGGGGGATATATAAATGTGGTCTGTCTGTCTTTCAAGGCAGACTGCCTGTCTGTCCATCTATTCTGTTCCACCAATCTGTCCATCCAGCCATTCCCTCCATCCATCCCTATTTCTTGTTGTCATATTTAAAAGAAAACCGTTCAAGATATTTTTCCCAATTTAATATATAGCTTTTTGGTGGTAATATCATGAATGGGTTTGTGAACCAGCTCTGTCCAAGTATTTCTTCCAAAGCCCCTGTTGGACCTGTTTGTGAAGCAAGATCTTCCAGGTGTGATCCAATCACCGAAATTTGGTTTTCATGGTGCGATTCAATATTTTATGCACTCATCCAATATTCCAACTCAAAAATGGTAAAACTACAGATAAACAGTCAGTGTAACAATACACCAATTTATTTTGAACGTCTGTTGGTCATGCAAAATGATAAATTTAACCATTTTATGAGTGTTTTCAAATCAGTTGACAAAACTCCACTGGTGTTTTCTGCATGTTGGTACTGGTACCTATAGATTAACTCCCTTGATGTGCACCAGTCATTCTTCATAATCATCTTCCCTGACTCTTTTCGTTCGAGTGGATCGATTTGAAAATTGCAAGCGGAAGTCAAATCATGAACTGCAAAAGCATATCTCAATCACTGATTTATTTTATTTTCATTCCCAACCCACAGGACCAGGTTACTCTAGCTTTTTCTGTATTTGGTAAGGTTAGTTGTTGTGATCATCTGATGACCACTTGCCTAGTTTTTCATCGTAATTACTAGTACCTGTGACTAAACTCATCTTTATTCTGAAACTGGAAAGTAGAAGGGTGCACTTAGACTCAGAAGGGCTACATGATAACTCACATTTATACAACTGGAGATGGACTTATGCTAGAGTATGAGCTCAGATACAAGTAACCCAGCAGTGTAGTACGTGATAGAAATTGGAGGGGTGCAGGCCAGAAAATAAGCAGTCTGACATTTGCAGAATGAGGTCCCCAGAGGGTGAATTTGATGATGCTGTCCCATACAGTGGGCCAATTTATCCTCTGGGTATCTCTTTCTGTTTAGTTTTGAGAACCTAATTCAGATTGAGATTCACAGTGATGCTACCCTGCTATGCTGGGTAACATCTCTAAATTCACCCTCTGGGGACCTCATTTTTCAGATGTCAGTCTCCTTATATTTTTATACAGTACCAATGACCCAGACTTAGCTGGTGCTAACTCCAACAAAAACCAGGGCCAAACACAAATTTTGCCCCCCAATCCCCAAAATTTGCATCCAAAACAAAAAGAAATCATGTCCTAAAGGACCTCCATAGTACGTCTCTACTGCGCATACGCAGTGACGCAGTCGTCCCGAAATTGGCGCCAATTATCATTCTCTGTTTGGCCCTTCATCAGTCAACATCTCACTGATCTTTGTGCTTGTAAATCTCAGTTTAAAGGATGCCAGACACGTAATTTTTGGAGAAAATGTGATTCTAAGGAGGATAGAAGGAGGAGAGGAAAAAAGAAGTGGCAAAAAATAATCAGGGCTGTACTTAAAATTTTTTGTTGAAATTATGTTAAGTTGCCTATTTTCGAGGCATGGGCCTCTTGTTGTCATTCTTGCTAATTGTTGCACTGCTTATTCAGTGTTTCCTCTCCCCTAGCCTTCTAAAGTCCCCCCTTGCAATTCTCCCATGCTTTTGGCATATTTTTGAGAAGTTTCATTTCTAAAATTTCCTGGGAGAGTTGCTTGGTTACAGAATGTTTTCTGTTATTTTCCCCATAGTTACGTTTTCACCCATGGGTGTATAACGTTTGTGTTCTGCATCTTCCATCTGATGTTCTGCAGATTCTCCCCTGGGAGTCTCTGTTTTGCATCAGATAGAGTGTAATTGATGACTGATTCCGGGCCAGTTTTTTCAGTGCCTGGAGTCATGTTTTCTAGTGTGTTTACACTGTTTGTTTTCATTGGCAACAGCCTTTTTTGAGGGGGGCTGTTTGCCTTTGTGGTAGTTTATCTCATTATAAGATACATTTATATTATCCGAAAGTGTCTCATTAATTATTTTATATAAATTTAAAATTTTTGACCACACTTTGCCATCGGATCCATCGGGGCTCAACGTTACTTTTCAGCAACTTGGGCTTCTCTGAAAAAATATTTTTTCAAAATTATTTTGTTTTGCAATTGTTTTTTCATTTATTAATGGATCATGTTATTATGTATCTTTGTGTCAGGGGTTTTTGCGAGTAACTAGGACTTATTGTTGTTCTTTCACAATGAAGGGACATTGTTCAAATTGTAATAGGAAGAAATCTTCCTCTGACTTTCATGATCATTGTATTAATTGTAGTCAGTGTTCTCGCATTAATCCCTGTCCTATATCTGAACATTGGGATGAGAAACATTGGAAACGTGTGTCACGATATGTTGTTTCTGGAGAAAGAGCGATGCCGGCTCTTTCTCCACAAGGTCACTCTACTCTCTCAGTTTCTATTTCAGAGGAACCAGAACAGGGTGATGTTTCCATGTTATCTTCTTCAAGTGTGCGTCCGTCGTCACAAATGAATTCAGAGCTAGCGGCAAAAGTGCTCATGGAGATTAGACAAATGTCGTCCGCTAGCTCGCCCGGTGTAGCGTCCATTCACCGAATGGTTCGGCAGCCGGGTTCGTCCGATGCAGTCCAAGAGGAAATTTTGGGTGATGCGAGCACTATAAACATAATAGATGCACACCCAGTGACGGCGGATAGTAAACGAGAACGGAGGAAGCCTTTTAGTCCGGTTCCTAGCTCGTCCAGGTCCAGCCGGGCCGCGAGCGAGAGAGGCCCCTCTCTCGTACAACAACATCTGGGACCAGATGTTGTGGTACAAAATGTGTCTTTAGCGGAGCATATGTCCGTCGCTCGGGACGCTCCGTTGTATAAGCAGTCCGCAGAGACTGTTAAGGCTTCCTCTTCTCGTCGGCGCACACGACCGCACCTTGGCTGCGTGACCTCCGATATTTTGCCAGCTTCGCCGATGAAGGATTCTTCGGCGACCAGGTCACACCATCCGGCAGCCAGGGATTCGAGACCGATGGACTCCGGACGTTCGCATAGGAAAAGTATGCGGGAGCCATCTGATGCGGAGCTGCCCTCGGCGAAGCAGCGAAAGACTGCGCCTCCGCAGGTCTCGACGTCGGACATTCTAGTGCAGATAGCACAGCTTATCGCAGCATCCCAGCAGCCGACAGAAACGGTGTCGGATCGAGAATTATCCGACGGCGCTGGGTCGGTACGCTCCGCCGAAGCATCAGGGGCGGACGACCGGGAACATCGGGAGGTCCGACCGGATGGTGAAAGGGATACGGATGAATTGGAGCTATCCCTTTCGGAACAACATAAAGCTGCCGTGGACTTCATCCAGCACTTTCTCCCTCAAGTTGTTCCGTCGGGCCAGACTGCTGCGCTTCCGGACAAGAGAATTATAGCGTCATTGGACTCTGAATTTTTTGAGCGGTTCAGGGACATCGCTCCCGAGTTTCCGTCGCAGTCCAATAATGTTGCAAGAACATTTGAATTATTGAACGACGCTATTTTTAAACTTGCTTCCAGGACGGGGAAAGCAGGTTTCTTGTCCGCAAATACTCTCAACCTGCCTTTCATAAATGCAAGGAATAAATTCGACACGGCAGGACAGGGTATACCGAGAGTTCCTCTGCGTATGGACGACGAGGCGGAAGACTTAGAGCTATCATTACCGTCGTCAGCTTCTATTCCAACCGCGGTGTTGGAAACAGCTATTGCGTCTAACAGAGCCAATTTAGATGCCTTATCTTACGCAGATCACCTTACTAAGGCGTTATCACTGCGCCTTCAAGGGGAAGAGTTTCAGGATATACAATCCTCTTTAAGACTTCTTTCAAGGGCAGTAGCTTATTCCACGTGTAACTCCGCCCTTTCAGTGGCAAATCTGGAGTTGGTTAGACGTGACGCAGCCCTGGCTACATCCACACTAGTGGATTCTAAGGTGAAGAACTCTCTTAGAGTCGCTTCAGTCTCAGGAGAACTTCTCTTTGACGGCAAGCTTTCCGCTATTTATGATAATATTAAAAAGAAAGCTAATGATTCTCTGTTGTTCAGATCCACTCCTAAAAGGTCGGATACAGCAGACACGAATAAGGCGGGCACTTCTGGGTCTAATGCACCCAAGAGAGGTTCCTATAGAGGTTCCGGTGCGTCCTCTTGGTCTTATTCGAGAGACCGTCAGGATAGCGACTCTCGTTCGGGACGTCCTTCAGGCCGGGGCAATCGGTCGGACGCCCCGAGGTCGACGAGGCGAGGTGCGGGTCGTGGAAGACGTGGTTTCTCCTACCGCAGGCCTCGCAGGTCCAGGAGGTGATGGCTTAAACCTCTATCGCGTTCCGGTTGGCGGAAGGTTGTCGAGTTTTTCACAAGAGTGGGCGTCGATTACGGACGACCCGTGGGTGAGAGGTGTGACTTCGGAAGGTCTAAAGATATCCTTCAAACGAAAGCCTCCATTAACTTGAAGTCCAAAGTGGACTCATCTTCCGTCAAATCCACAGAAAAGAGACGCTCTGTTATCAGAGGTGCAGTCTCTTTTAACGAAGAACGCGGTAGAGGTCGTAGAAAACCAGGAATCGCTGGGATTCTACAGCCATCTGTTTCTGGTTCCGAAACCAGACGGCTCGTTCCGTCCAGTCATAGATTTGAGCTGGATAAACAAGCTGATCGTCGCTCCGAAGTTTTATATGGAGACGATTCGATCGGTCAGAGCGAGTATTCGGGTGAACGATTATGCAACGAGCATAGATCTCAAAGATGCGTACTTTCACGTCATTGTACATCCGACATTCCGAAAGTATCTACGCTTCGCAGTCCTAGGAGTGGTGTATCAGTTCCGGGCCATGTGCTTCGGATTGAATCTAGCACCCTGGGCTTTCACACGGGTAATGAACTCGGTAATGATCTACTTCCGAGCTCATTCGTCTGCGGTAACGTCGGCCTACCTGGACGACATTCTTCAGAGGTACGGCAACGAGTTAACGCTTCAGAACGATGTTCAGAATCTTCTTCTATTGCTCCGACGTCTCGGTTTCATAGTAAACGAGGAGAAGTCGGATCTGGTGCCGTCCAAGTCATTCACTCATCTGGGAATGAGCTTCGAGACGCACAACAATCTCGTTCGTCTGCCGTTAACCAGAGCGAAATTAGTCAGTTGTTACGCTCGCTATTGTCTGAATGCAGACAAAGTCACGGCGAGAGAATTTATGAGACTGATAGGTCTGTGCGGAGCCGCCGCGGATCTCATTCCGATGGGACGGCTACGCACACGTCCTCTTCAAATTTTCCTGACTCAGAATTGGAGTGTGAAAATTCATTCGCTCGATGTAGACGTTCTCTTGTCAGATCAAGTGAAACAAGAGATTCAGACTTGGGCAAACATTCAGTGGTTAACTCAAGGAGTTCCGCTGCAGTTGCCGGATCCGAGTTTTACCATTATGACGGATGCCAGTCAAACAGGTTGGGGTGCATCATTAATCCCAACGGATTCGAGATGCCAGGGTCTTTGGGATCCGCAATTCCTGTGCAAGCACATAAACATCAAGGAAATGATGTCAATTTGGCTTGCGTTACGTCACTGGATGGACATTATTCACGATGCTCATGTCCAAATCCTATCCGACAATACGACAGTAGTGGCGTATATACGGAATCAGGGAGGCACTCATTCAGTTCCGTTGTTCAATCTAACGGAAAGAATCCTTCTGTTTGCGTTGGAACATCACGTTCTTCTTTCGGTCCGTCACATACCGGGTCGTCTGAATGTGCTAGCAGACTCCCTTTCACGAAAGGATCGCTTGTTGCCGTCGGAGTGGACTCTCAACAAACAAGTATTCAATCAGATTTGCTACCAATGGGAACGGCCAATGATAGACTTATTTGCGACACATCTCAACAATCAGTTGCAGACGTATGTGTCCCCGTGTCCGGATCCAAGAGCATTTGCAGTAGACGCTCTGTCGATCCCTTGGGACGGAATGATAGGATATGCGTATCCTCCAGCGCCGTTAATTCAACAAGTATTGCTAAAGATAAAACAATCTCAATGCAAGATTCTGTTGGTAGCATCTCTGTCACCACAGAGACCGTGAATAAATCTACTCAGGTGTCTGTTGTGGGACCTACCGCGGAAGCTTCCTCCACGAGAGGATCTTCTTTCGCAGGGGAAATCGCGCCAACTCCATCACAACCCGCAAGGTCTCAACCTTCACGTTTTTCCGTTGTGCGGTCCTTCTTGCATGGCAAGCACTTTACAGGACGAGCAGTGGACGCGATTTCTAACTGTAGGAGGACCTCCTCTTCGCTAAACTATGCGGCTAAGTGGAAGGTTTTCCGTCGTTGGTGTAGGGATCATTCTGTAGATATATTTGATCCCTCTATACCAGACATTGCAAACTTTCTAGTATACTTGTTTGACGAAATCAAACTGCAGCCTGTTACTATAAAGGGTTATAGATCTATGTTATCTGATACCTATGCACATCATGATAGTTTACAAATTGGATCTAATGTCTCTTTATCGAAATTGGTTAGAAACTTTTCGATAAATAGACCCAGAACTCTTAGATTAATTCCTAAGTGGAATTTAGCTTGGGTTCTCCTTAAATTGAAGGAAAAGCCATTTGAACCTCTTGGGACAGTAGATTTCAAATTCTTATCTTATAAGACAGCTTTTCTCTTAGCTTTCTCTTCTGCCAGAAGAGTCAGTGAGCTTCATGCACTATCGGTGGATGATTCTCATTATCGTAGTGTTGGGAACACTATCACCTTCACTACTAATGTGGGTTTTTTAGCTAAGAATCAGGCTCCTAATAAATATCCGGAACCTATTGTTATTAAGGCTCTTCCGTCTTCAGACGGGCGTAGGCCTTTACTCTGTCCTGTTAGAGCACTACGTATCTATAAACAGAGATCTCAGTTCATCAGAAAGGGACGGAAACGTTTCTTTCTGTCTTTGATGCCTAATAGAAAGGACATTTCAGTCCATTCTATTGCTAGATGGATTCAGTTAACTATCCGTACTGCGTATGAAGATTTATCTTCTTCTCAGCAGTCTGTGCTTAAGATTTCTGCTCATGAAGTAAGAGCTCTTTCTACTTCCTGGGCTTATGCTAATAGTGTTGCTATTACAGATTTAATGAAGGCTGCTTATTGGTCTCAGCCATCCACATTTACTAATTTTTATCTCAGAAATATTGAGTCCATTTCTGGAGACCTGCATTGTTTAGGTCCATTATCTGTTGCTCAGAATGTCGTCCACTAAACAGTTGCAACTATAGTTATGCAGGCTTTCTGTTCCGGCAGTGACTCTGTCCGGCTGCCCTCTTCGCTCTGGGCTATTTGACCCAGGGCAAGGGGAAGGGGGGGGGGGGGGGGGGGGGGGGGCGGGTGTTCCCTTAGGTCACCTGCTTTATAGTGAAAAGCAAGGGAATGCCTCCTCCAAGACAGTATTTCTGAGTCGCTTCCGGGATGGTTTTAAAGTGTAATATTAATGTTTAATTTCATTCATGTCTTATTTTTAAAGTGTAGCTCGGTGTGAAGCATTTGTATATGTCAAGTGTCAAACGGGCTTTAATATACAATACTCGGACACTTTTAAATGATTATAAAGAGTCTCAATTCTCTGGACTACTTTATTTATTGGCTTGCTTTAAAAATAATTAGTATAAGGGTTATACTGGATGTTAATAGAGAACATGAATGTTATTGTGCTCAATTATTAAGGGTAGTGTATCTTTCTAATTTAATATTAAATAAGAAAGATACATGTAAAGCCTAATACTCCTTTTCTCCTTAAGGGGTTACCTCTTTATTATATAATTGAGCTTATTGGATTTTCCTCTATGTCCTAGGCCCTCCAGCCTGTTTACTATTCAGCTAAGTCTGGGTCATTGGTACAGTATAAAAATGTTAAAAAATTTATAGTAATTTATATATTTTTTATACTTACCAATGACCCAGACGGGGATGGCCCTCCCTGAGTTGGGAACTCTTGATTCCCCGCTGAGTACATAGCGCTGACCAGGCACTGCCAGTAAGAATGATAATTGGCGCCAATTTCGGGACGACTGCGTCACTGCGCATGCGCAGTAGAGACGTACTATGGAGGTCCTTTAGGACATGATTTCTTTTTGTTTTGGATGCAAATTTTGGGGATTGGGGGGCAAAATTTGTGTTTGGCCCTGGTTTTTGTTGGAGTTAGCACCAGCTAAGTCTGGGTCATTGGTAAGTATAAAAAATATATAAATTACTATAAATTTTTTAACTTTCTGGCTTGGAGGGGTGGGGGCTGATGTTGAAATTTCTAATCATTTTTCCAGGACAGTGATAAAAACTGCTAATCACACTTTTAAAAACAAAAAATACCCTGCCAGTAGAACAGGATCTGGCAACCAACTCCTTAGGTGAGAGTCTCTATATTAGGCAATGTAGGTATGAAAAGTTAGAAGATCTTTACTTTATAATTCTGTTGCAGTCAAGATATAGTTATAGAAACTCCAACATACATATAGACGAAGATGTAACCTTGTACACCAATAAATAATTAAAGTTTATGTCAAAATATCAGAATTTCAACCTGCCAAATTTTCACACATTTTGAAATTTAACCAAATCAATCTTGCTTGCCTGAGCTCAATGAGCTTTGTCAAACCAGAATGAAGTGGTTGAATTCCAAGATGCATTGTGGGAAAGATTTGCTGTTTGAACTTTCAGTATTATCACATCAATGATTTCCATGATTTGCATATATAGTTAACATAGATACAATGTATGCATACTATAAACTTGACATGTAAATAAATTCACCTTTGGATTTTAGCAAGAGAAGGTGATTAGGTGAATTTGATGACCATAAACTAGCTTTGCCACTTATTGTGACAACTATATCTAAAATATATTTCTAGGCCTGAATAAAATAATTAAAACCTATGTGGACCTTCTACAAAGTGTACTGACTAATAAAATAATGCTACTTCAAACACCTTTCCGGGAATATAGAATGACAAAGTAATGATACACCATGCCTTTGGGCTCTAACAGCATGGCAGGTACCAAGTTCAAGATGACTAGCCCAATACTTTTGTTACTTGTCACAATGACAGGAACCAAAAGAAAATGTTATTTGTGGTGTTGTTGGAATACCAATTAAAAATCAGTTAATTTCTTACATATTTTTGATAATATACATCACCTAAAAGAAAAAAATTGTTTTTCATTTTTTTCACAATTTAAAATATGTTTGGTTTTGTGATGTTTCATCATATATAACATTGTGAAATTACACAGAATCAGGGTTTTTTTTAAATTTATGACAATGATAATTTTTATCAAATACAGTACATTCTATGTATGAAAATAAGTTGAAGGGTTATTCCAAAAAATTTCTGCCTAATATATCCTTCACTGCCAATTCCTACTGACATTGATTGTCGGAAAGCTACATTATCAGCATTCAAAGAATCTTACTGGTACAGTGGAGCCCTCTTGGTTAGATATTTCTTAACACCCTGTACACTGATGTTGAGGCAGCCAAGACCAGGCTGGAAATCACTGCAAACCTTATGAGTAAACTTGTCATGGAACAGAAAAACCATGCCTTTAACTCTTTACCCAACGAATCGCCTGCATCCGCCCAAGTAATATGCAAATTCAGCAGCTGAAAAAATATTATTTTTTGAAAAATTTCAACAAAACCATATGTGACCCCTCTTTGGAATGAGCTCGGACCCCTCTTTGGAACGAGCTCATCGAGCTCATTCCAAAGAGGGGTCACATGATATGGTTTTGTTGAAATTGTTTGAAAAATTTGAAAACATTATATTTAGAATAATAAATTTTGATATCGTCTGCATTGGGTAAAGGGTTAACTCTTTACCTAGGGAGTTTCGTGGCTCAGTGGTTATGGCATTTTATACCATGATTACCTATTCTACTGTATATGAAAAGCCTTTGACATAAATTTTAGCTTTATACACCAACTGTGATGAACACGACAGCAATAGGATTTCAATAGTTAAACTTTACACCTACAGTGGAACTACATCCAAGTTGACCTTTGGAGACATCGACCTGAATACGAACTTATCTAAATTTATCACCCGTCGCCTCGCGAAGAGTGAAATGAAAGTGACAATTATTTATTACATTTTTAAATGAGTTTACCCCATAAGACACCAAAACTTAACAAACATGCATTGTCTCATGTTTATTAATAAAGCATCCATAACTCGAAATGGTATGTTATTATGCTATTTACATGAGCATCAGTTTACACGAGCATCGGTGGGCGGTACTTCTGCTGTCAATTTTGGTTTCAGCAATAAAATTGACAGTGGAAGTACTGCCCACCGATGCTCATGTAAACAAAAACAGATTTGCATGCAGGTACTCTTGGTGCTCAGTAAAATCGAGAAAAAATAATAGTGACTCTTAATAATCTGATGATCATGGTATAAATAAAATGTACCCAAAGTAGCTTGGTGTACCAAATGTTCACCACTCGTGGTGAAGTGGTGTTAACTGCGCGCCGAAAGCTCATGGTTAAGACCACTTCACCACTCGTGGTGAAAATTTGGTACACCAATCTACTATGGGTATATTCTATATGGACTTCAAACTGAATGGTTCATGGTCAGCTGTGTTGTGTCCTTGGGCAAGGCACTTAATCCAATTGCTCATGTGTATCTTAAGGCATACCACCCATCGATCGTGCACTTGTGTCCAACCAGTACTAAACCTGCATCTGTGAAGTTAGTACATTAAGAAGTATGACAGTTGCTTGCATCTGCCCAGTGGTTCTCTCTGGGTATTCCAGCTTCCTCCACCTGTAAACAACCTTGATGCAAGGTCACCCTGGCTGTCGAAAGGGTCATTAAACCACAATAAATGAATAAATAAATAAATAAATAAATAAATAAATATATAAATAACTCTTTACCTAACAAATTGGTTGTATCCGCCTGTATAATTTTCAAATCAAGTGGTTAACCCTTTACCTAACATGAAAAGCAGACGACACTTGCAAAAAAAATTCTTGAATAACTAATTTTTTTCATTTTTTGTCTCAAAAACATAGGTTATGACCCCTCGTTGGAACGAGCTCGACGAGCTCGTTCCAACGAGGGGTCATAACCTATGTTTTTGAGACAAAAAAATGAAAAAATAATGAAAATTAACTGGCGATTTTTGAGAATAGCGCTGGCCGGTTTTGGCCGTTACGTTGGGTAAAGGGTTAAAAAAAAAAATTCAGAAAAACCATATCATGTAACCCCTCCTGAGAATGAGCTTGATGAGCTCGTTCCAATGAGAGGTCACATCATATGGCTTTTCTGACATTTTAAAAAAATTTGATGAA